>CM035846.1:245907702-246507702 GCA_020510985.1 Pholidichthys leucotaenia | reverse complement strand
CCAGAGTGAGCTCGTGTTGGCGATGTGATTTAATAAAGGCACTTTAAACTCCTCAGTTCGCCGCTTATTATCCCATGTCACCACACTGGTGACCCCGAACATGCACACGTTTTGTGCAAAGCAACCTTCTGGTCTGGACCGCGACACTGGTGACCGCTTCACACTTCACGGTGAGATCTGCACGCCTGAGATCTGCACATCCACGCTGGACCGGCCGCTCTCACAGCTCCTCCACACGAGAGCGCATGCACCCCGTCCTCTCTCCACGACGGCAACCTCCAGGGCCGACGGAGAGCGCAGCGCGTGGACCTGAACGCACCATGGCCGCATGAGCGACAATGATCGTCTCCTCCCTCTCACCGCTCCAACGCAGCTGCATGAGCCCGGGGCACAAAGATCGTCTACTACCTCGCACCGCTCCAACGCATCTCCACGAGCCCGAGGGACAGAGATCGTCTACTTCCTCGCACCGCTCCAACGCACCACGACCGAACAACGCAACAGACAACAGGGATGATCTCCAGCAAGCTCCCTGACCCTGGTTCTCCTCTCCAGCGGCCCACCCACGCACGGGACCCCGGCACACGCACTGGGGAGTCACGGGGACGGCGCACCACGCACGGGACACATATGGTTCCACAGACTGCCTTCCTCCTTCGCCGCTGCCCTTCAGGGTTGCTCGCTCACCTGAGGCACGCATGCAGCATGCTCGAAGGATTTGTTAATGGTCTCAGCCATGGCATACATAGGGAATTCAGCTGTTTTGCGATTCCCGAGGACTTTAGGGCTGCGCCCGCACCTAAAGTAACACGCAACATCCCTCTGCTTTTGTTTTTTCCCTCACAGCCGCCTCTGCTTTTCTTCATGGCCACGAGAGAAGCCAGAGACTAATTTTTCTTCTTGTTATCTCCGCACGCTCAACGGGACAGCCCCTCGACATCGCGGATCAACAAGCAATTTTTGCGCGGCCTGGACGATTTCACCGTTCCCGGCAACCCCCACCCCCCTCCACCTTCACCGGCACAGAGCCTTCCCTGCTCGCTGCCATGCTGCACTATCGAGGTCTCGGCCCCCAGCCGAGCCCTCTGGGGGGGAGCAGTGTGGGACAACCCCCACAGACTAAGGACAGACAGCTCACTACTCCTGGTTATTTTCTGCAGCACTAGTGTGATGTTAATGTGCCATTCATGCTTTGTGTTCACACGTCCTGTCCTCACTGTGACCTAGAGACAGATCAATATGTAGATGTGACTTGTCACCTCTTTGTCCTGCAAGCTGGAGCAGGGGCTATCTATGTCTCTCTCATATGCAAATGCCCATGCTCTTTCATGCATTGTCTGTAACTGGTATAAATACCGCACATATCCTGTAACTCACTCTCTCTGCTACTGCTCAACTGACTGCACCAGTCTTCATGCTACTGACAGCCCTCAGGGCTCGCTCTGGGCCGCTCTGCACAGCACCAGAGTGAGCTCGTGTTGGCGATGTGATTTAATAAAGGCACTTTAAACTCCTCAGTTCGCCGCTTATTATTCCATGTCGCCACACTATCACGGCATGCATGTGGTTATTTTCTTGTTGTTCTGTTTTTCTAAAATGCTGGGGGGGGGGGCTTGTGTGGTGAACACTCAATGGACCTGTTGGACTGGTTCTGTGACTCACATTTCAGGTCAGAACAAAGGCAGGAAGCTTAGCCTTGTTATGCAAGGCTGGAGACTGTGGGGGGTCGATTAAAGGATGCGTGGGAAACAGTGGAAGTGATATCATGGAGGGAAATGCATTGTGACTGTCTTTATTATGCCAGGTGGTGAAATGCATTGTGACTGTCTTTATTATGCAAGGTGGTCTGTGGGACATGTGATCTATGAGGTGTGAAGTCCCTGATATTTAACGAGAGTTACTGTTTCATACTCTCTCTTTTTTCTGCTTTGAATTGATGGAGATGTGAATAAAGTTGACTCTGAGAAAGAACGCTGCCTCGTCATTTTCACATCTTCCACAACATATTTATTCCATCTAGCTACAATGCTCCGCACTGTGTGTTTATATACTCATATATTTATTCCATCCAGCTACAATGCTCTGCACTGTGTCTATATATATATATATATATATATATATATATATACACTACCGTTCAAAAGTTTGGGGTCACTTAGAAATTTCCTTATTTTTGAAACAAAAGCACTTTTTTCAATGAAGATAACTTTAAACTAATCAGAAATACACTCTATACATTGCTAATGTGGTAAATGACTATTCTAGCTGCAAATGTCTGGTTTTTGGTGCAATATCTAGATAGGTGTATAGAGGCCCATTTCCAGCAACTATCACTCCAGTCTTCTAATGGTACAATGTGTTTGCTCATTGCGTCAGAAGGCTAATGGATGATTAGAAAACCCTTGTGCAATCATGTTAGGTCTGCAATGCTGTAATTGTTGCAAATGGAGGATTCTTTGACGGAAGCAAAGTTTGAAGGAAAAAATTATTATTTCAAATACAAATCATTATTTCTAACGTTGTCAATGTCTTGACTATATTTTCTATTCATTTTACAACTCATGGTGGTAAATAAGTGTGACTTTTCATGGAAAACACAAAATAATTGTCTGGGTGACCCCAAACTTTTGAACGGTAGTGTATATATTTATAGTAATATGTACATATGTATACTAGCTGCTCTTGTTTTTTCTTGCCTTCTGATTGTTGCTCTGAGTGTTGCTATCCCTGTGCTGTTGCAATCCTGGAATTTCCCCATTGTGGGACTAATAAAGGCTTATCTTATCTTATCTTACACAAAGAGCAGAGATAAACAAACCTATCATCTGGTCAGTCACTGCAACAGATACTGGAGTCAGTTTGTCTTGGCCTGTCCTTGCCACTGATAATACCGCTATCTGCCAAGAATGTGCCGCTAGTCCAGCAAAAGCTAGCGGTACTCAAATACTTTGCAAGCAGTTTCATGAAATGGTCAGTCAGAAAGCAACTCATACCGGCTCAGACGTCGCCCGGGTTAACAAGGTCAGGAGTTCCTGGCAGCGGAAGGTGAAGGACAGAGCTGCGTGGAGGAATCTGCTGGTCAGACCTAAATGAAACAGTCATTGTCGCCCTCGACAGACTGCTATGATGATGATGATGATGAAATACAGACAGCTGCAGCTGTTTGTTCTACCCCGAAATTAAAATGCTCATGCTGCTGTCATGCCGTGAATACTTGTTATTTAACTTAACACGTGCAGACCTTTTCTGACAATTGTTCAGAATTTTATTGACCCATATTTTGTGATAATTTAATGCTGAAGCATGCTGAAGTTCATATCGTTCCAAGGCAGTGCAACAAATGCACCCCCCCAAAAAACAAAAAAAACCTGTTTGATATCTTTCTTAAATCATTAAGCCTTAGGAAGCAAATTGTTACTATTTTTTATTTATTACTTTCCTTCATGCAGCCTTCATTCTGGTGACATATATAACACATAAACGTCAGATCTGTGACCCTCTGTTTACCCTGCCTCTCACCCAAAGATGCTGGGATAGGCTCCAGCCCCCCTGCGACCCGAAAAGGATTAAGTGGAAGAAGATGGATGGATGGATGGACCAGTTAAGAAGTGAAATTAGAAAATTTCCTACAGGAACCTGAATGCTCCAGGAGCCCCAGGTTGGGAATCCCTGATCTACGCATTGCAGGGTGAGAAGCTTCCATTTATACAGTCTATGGCACAACCACGAACACCAGCAACAAGTACCAGAACTACGCCAAAACATTCAAAAAATACAAAAACCATAAGTGCTGAAATTAGCTGCCACTTGAGTGCAAAACACGTATGTGGACTATACATTAAAATGAATTTGAAAAACTTTTAAAAACGCTATTTTACATGCCTCTCCTACACCACTCTTACTGACTGATTTAACACTACTTCAGCTGAAACCGGAAGCCCCGCCCATAATCGTTCCTACCGCGGCACCCCCAGAAAAAAGGTGGATACAACAGCTGACCACTTTAATTACACTGAAAATTATCTTTTAAATTGACAAACATCATATGTGTAACTCGTGACAAAATTTAATTGGGATAAAAAGATAATTTTGCTCTCACCATTCATTTCAATGCAGAATTTTTTTGATTTAACGTCCCATATGTGGAAGTAGAGAGGGCGTGACAGGGTCTCTATAACGCAGGGACTAATAGGCTACCTTTAGCACCTCTCCATCTACATGACAGACAGCTAGGCAGGCCAATAATAGAGCAGTGGGCTGGTTTGAAGGATGGCAGTGGGTGGGCTTTTTGAACACTTGACTTAGAAGTATTACCAGGAAGAGTCAAAAAACGTTTTGGGGAGTTCCAGTTAAAACCTACAAACACACCATTTTTCAGTCAATGACCCCTTAATTTGCCATAGCCTATAACAATGTGTTAGACTGTTGTATTTATTTAAATATATAATTCTATTACACATGGTGATTTCATGAGGAAGATACATATACTTGTATTCTAAACACCTAATGTTCTAACCTAAGCAACATTAATTTAATAATTTCATCGGATTGTTTTATTCTGACACTGAGATGTTTTGATTGCCACTGAGCTGGTTTTGTGAAGCAGACCTGGCAACCCTAGCAGTGTGGTTATAATTTTCTAAGGTGAAACTGAAAAAAGACATAAAACAGGAAAAATTTAGTTGACTTGCAGTGTTTTCAGTAGAGAACAAAAGAGCCAGGACTTTGTATAAAGACTGAGGTTCTGATGGGTCAGTTTGTTTGTGTTTGTGCATGTAACTCAGCCTTTGAAACACATTTTTAGCTGTCTTTAGCTCAGTGTGAGGTACTTTCAAGAAGACATGGTATAGGGCAGACCTATGAGCATTAAACGTCCTGAGTCACGCGCTGCTATGTGTGGACTAGTCCCATCATTAACATGTTAGGCTACATGTTTGTCTTTTGAAAGTCAAGTGACTGTGATGTGCTGTGTTCGAAATGTTCACTCCCCATATAGTGCACTATATAGTGAATCAGCCATTTTGATGTGCTGTTTGAAATTTTAACTGAAAATTTAATTCACTATATAGTACACTCAAAATATCCCACAATGCATTTTGAAAAGTAGTGTACAACGGGTGGTCACTACATTAGCCAATATATCCCATAATGCAACGCGCAGCTAACAGAGCAGTGAGAGGAGAGCTTCACATCACAACATAAACTACTTTAACCCCTTGCACTCTGGTCAATTTCCCTAAAAACGCCAAAAAATAACGTGCCCAAAGTAAATCAAAAGCTGTTCTTCAACCCTTTGCAGCATCTTCATGGGGTTGGTCTCATTTAAAAGAAAACACTTTGAATTTTTTGGCAAAACAGTCATAATCTCTCTAAGTGCTCCAGCCACTGAGTAACAGTCATCTAAACATAGTGAACTTGAAGAAAATAAATTTCGCCTGGGTGTTTTTTTGGATACAAATGCTTGCAAATAACACACAGCTTCAGATCCGGGCTGGAAAATGCAACAGAAATGTAGAACCAAGTGTTATCCAGCTGAGGTCAAAATTTTGTAACAATACCACAAAAAATGAATATATTACACAGCTTTGTTCTCAGGTAGTTCCCAGGCATTTTTGAACTGTGCCAAATTGTGCCAAATGGCACAATTTGGAAAAACGTCTGTAACTTTTGAATGATTCAATATAGAAGCTTCATCTTGGGCTCTAATGAAAGGTGACACTCAGGGCTGTGTGTGTGTGTGTGTGGGAGGGGGGGTTGTTTATTCATTCATTCATGAATGAATGAACAAACAAGCCCCCACACACAAAGAAGCATGCCACGTAAAAAATGTGTGGCTTTTTTTTACAAGAAAAAATAACCTACAGTGCACTAAAAATTATTCTAAAATATTTGTAATGTAGAAGATAACAACTCCCACCCCCCCCCCCCACCCCCCTGCTACAGAGGACGGACATCGGCCATCGCTACATGACGGATCAGTCATGTGGCGATGTGGCGACCGCAGCGCACAGTCCCCACGGTCCCCGCCCCCCCCCCGCTACAGAAGAGTAGCGGGGGGGGGGCCTTCACGGTCCGGACGCGGCGCACGGACTTCGGACTTCGTGCGCCGCACAGTTGTAATTTACCGATCGGTCAAAAGTCATTTTTGATTACAATGGGATAAAGAATAATTTAGCTTATAACACTTACCTCTTCACAACAGCATGTGGACGGTCTATGATGACCATGGAAGAGAATCCTAAACGTCTACTCTGCTGGCACAGCACCGCCTGTGGCTGAACAGGCCGATGCGCGAATGGCAGTCCCTGTCACACAGGTCGCACTTGTGGGTGTTCTCCGTGCTGCTGGGTCTGTGGCGGTTCTTCCTGCGGGTCCTTTTTTCATCTGCTGCAGCAGTCAGTCTCTCTTCACCCAGCCTTACACAAAACAGCTTTCGAACTTCTGTGCTTCAGTTGGCTGGCTGCATTCGCAACCGTTGGTAGGCGGGTCCTTTTTGCTAGGTTTTCAGTCATTGGTTCTTCAAGGTTTCAGAAACCCAATTCAAGGCTCTTATTAGTTGAATGAGAGGTCAATCACATCTAAACCAATCAAAGCACTCCTTTGGCTTTCTGTTCGCGGCTGTGTCTGTAGTGGAAGAACGGAAATGCAGCTTTTTTTTTCAGTGCCTCCTAGGACGCAACGCCCTCGTGCGCCCTCGTGCGCTCTAGGACGCAGAGACGTGCCCACCCGCGGTACACCGGAGTGCAAGAAGTTAAGGTATTTATATTTATTAATTCTGCAAAAACGATTGGATTCAATACATATTTACTACAAACTACATGCAGGTATTCATTTTTTACCACCGTTAGTCTGTTATGTTTTACTGTCTCACCATGATGACGTCATTAACCGCGCCATGAAAACAAGCCCAGTAGTGTTCGAAAGCTGTTAATTTTATTGTTATATTGAGTTTACTATATAGTCCACAATATCAAAATTCACTATATAGCACGTTGGGAGGGAGGGAGTGAGTGAACATTCCGAACACAGCCATGATGTCCAGATGTTCCTACAGCTCAGAGAGGGCGGAATAATAGAATGCAGTTGATCGGAACTAGGGATGAGCAATACCAGCATTTTTCCTTTTGATACGATACCATTAATTTATGGGACTTTTTCTTCGATACCGATACCGATACCGATACTTTTTTGCCCCAAATCACATGATTGCAGTTTCATTAACAACTTTATTGCAAGTGCAATATGAAACATGAATAAAACTCATGAACACAAACACTTGAAAGAAATGCTTATAAAATGATAATAAAATCCACCTTATTCCTGGGGGTGCCGCTGTAGGAACGATTATGGACTTTCGGCTGAAGTAGTGTTAAATCAGTCAGTAAGAGTGGAGTAGCGGGGGCATTTAAAATAGCATTTTTAAAAGTTTTTCAAATTCATTTTAATGTATAGTCCAAATACGTGTTTTGCAGTCAAGTGGCAGCTAATTTCAGCACTTGTAGTTTTTGTATTTTTGGAATGTTTTGGTGTAGTTCTGGTACTTGTTGCTGGTGTTCGTGGTTGTGCCATAGACTGTATAAATAGAGGCTTCTCACTGACAATGCGTAGATGATGCACTGAAAATGGAAAAGGACTGTTCATGTGATCGGTGGTACAGACACAGGACAAACACAAGAGCACAGCAGGTATGTTTTCACTTGTATGGATGTCACTGATCTGATGTTTATGTGTTATATATGTCACCAGAATGAAGGCTGCGTGAAATAAAATAATAAATAAAAAAATACTGAGCTTGCTTCCTAAGGCTGAACGATTTAAGAAAGATATCACACAGTTTTTTTTGTGTTTTTTTTTTGCATTCGTTGCACTGCCTTGGAACGATATGGACTTCAGCATGCATTAATTTTTAAATTATCATAAAATATAGGTCAATAAAATTCTGAACAATTGTCAGAAAAGGTCTGTATGTGTTAAGTTAAATAACAAGCATTTATGGCATGACAGCAGCATGAGCATTTTAATTCTGGGGTAAAACAAATGGCTGCAGCTGTCTGTATATACCATGACAGCCAAGCATGGTGTTGTGGCGTACGTCTGCTCTAAGGTAAATTTGATTATGTCCAACATATTTTAACAAAATGCAGCCACCTTTATTGCAGTGGAGACATTGATATATCTCTGAGCTTTTATTTCTTTACAGCGTTAGCATCTTAGCAGCGGCGCTAACAAACGGAGCTACTGTCAGCGAAGCCACTCTTTAAGGTCATCTTCCCATCCCTCCATAGTCGTGGGAAGTGGTATGATTATATTACTATTTTTGAGATGCAAAAGGCGTTTTTTGTTTACATTCCAAGTACAGACCTGTATGGAAGCCCATTCCTGCCACTGTGAAAAAAAGCATCCTGTAAGTCATAACTATGACTTAGTATCTCATAAGATACTATCACCATGGTGGTACAGTGTGTGGTGTTGGGGTTTATTGTGAAGTGCGGTGTAGTGGCGGCCACTTCCTGTTCCGCCGCTGCACCACCCTATAAATAGCAGAGGGCATCCATGATACGGTCTTGCCGATGGCCCTTCCTGGTGGCTGTTCTGTGCCCAGTAATATTAATAAAGCTAAGTTTGCACGTTCACCTGGCCTCATCATTGTATCAGGTATTTACAGACATAACATTTTGGCAACGAGGACAAACTATGGAGGCGTGTATTGCACCACTTCCACCTTCCTGGAGCTCCTGGGTGAGCCACCTGTGCCCTGGCCAAGATGGTTTGTGGCCTTCCAAAATTACATCGTCGCACTTGACTATGGTGAGCTAAATAAGCTAAGAGCACGTACGCTCCTTGTACATAATTTGGGAATTGAGGGCAAGCGTATCTTGCACACACTGGGAGCTTCAGACTCATTTGAGGACATGGTTGAGTTGCTAGCAAGTCATTTTCAGACCCCAGATAGCATGACTGTCTGGAGGATTCAGTTCCGACAATGACATCAACGTGCGGGTGAGCCAGTCTGCCAGTTTGTTGCTGACTTGAGGATGCTAGCTAGCGAGTGTCGTTTTGGGCCATTGGTGGAAGAAATGTTACGTGACCAGCTGGTGGAGCACACAAACAGCGCCACTTTATGAGCTAGGCTACTCACGGTGCCAAGTGACTTAACGTTAACCAGGGCTGTTGAGCTAGCGCTGCAAATGGAGACCACAGACAAGTTAGCTTTGGAGCTAAAGTGGCGGCAGTCACAACGGCAGCTGGAGCCTACCGTCGCAGCATTAGTAGCGGACCCTGATAGCGAGGATAGCTTGGACGACAACCACACAGAAACCAACGCTACCAGCCGAAGGTCTGCCCCGGGAAAACCCCTGAGCATTGGTTGTGGGTCTGTGAAGCACCAATACAGGGCTAGGGAATGCCCGGCTAGAGGGAAGCATTGTGGCAGGTGTGGACATTTGAACCATTATGCTAGAGTGTGCTGTGTATCTGAACCGAAGAGCCCATGGAAGAAATCACTCTGCCCGTCTCCGTCAACTATCCACACGGTGTCCCCGAGTACCAATGGGTACACATTCTGCGCAGTGGGGCTAGACGGCGTGGAGATACTGCTGCTGCTCAACATGGGGGCGGAGGAGTCGATGCTGAATTGGGCCACGGTGAAGAAGTTTTTCCCCTACCACAGGTTAAAAGGTAATCCAGTGCCACTTTATGGTTATGTAGGTTGCAGGCTGTGCACGGTTGGAACGTTGGAGTTAACGGTTCGGTACAAGTCTGAGATAATGGCTGACTTCACGTTTCACGTGATGGTTCGAGGCAACAATATCATGGGCTGTGATTTGTTCTACGGACTGGGTTTCACCATCAAAGATGACGCTGGGGAAGAATGGTCTGATTGTGGCCAGTGGAACCCTCTGGTTCCGGTGGTAGAGGATGACGTTGTGTGGAACGAAGAACTAACGGACACCACGGCGGTCAAACAGGATCAGCCTCACCCAGGTTCGGGGTTTCAGTGCCGGTACTTGGAAAATGGTAGAAGGGGGTACCGAGTGTGGTGGCGAGGCAGCTGCGTTGGCGAGTGATGCCAATGTGCTAGCCCCCGATTCCTCCGGAGCTTGGCTGCAGAGGGATGGAGGCTCGGCAGCTACGATGGTGACCCCTACAACAGCTTTAAAAGAGGACAGGGCCAGACCAACAGGCACGTAGAGACCATGTGCCAAGCAGCACCACATCAGGCCGAGCAGAACCCCGCTTAGGGTCATGGACTTGGTCCGGGTTCGAGAAGAGGGACGTCCATGGCGAATATGGGCCAGACGACAGCCAGTGGAACACCTACGCATCATGGCTCAGCTGGGCGCAGCTTACTTCCAGCTGTCTGATGGCTCGGCGAGGCATGCCAACGAGCTACGGCATGTCCGGGAAGAGGCTTCTGGTGGCGGGGCTGGACAAGAGCAGCAATCATTAGTGATGAGGAGAGGCACTTCCGTCCATGAGATCAGCCACTATTCTGGTAGCCTGCTGCTTCCAGGGGCGCGTCTGCTGAGGGGCTGCCCTGGGCCCCCCCAAGCTGGTTCTACCCTTTTCTACCCAAGGGACAGGAATGTAAATTTCGGTAAATAGTTTTAATGTTCATGTGTTTATGTTGGTAAAATGTTATTGTGTTGTGTGTTTTAGTAGTTTAGGAACACGGCAATTATTTTAATTTATTAATGGACTTTGATATGAATGGACTTCCTTTTTCTTCCGGCCTTCAGAGAGAGCAGTCGCATTTTCTCTCCCTCCTCCCCACTCCTCTCCCCTCTTCACTATCCCAGCTTGTTGTGTCCTGTCTCTGTCTGTGTCGCTCTTATTCTGGCTGAATCTTATTCCAAATGGAAAATTATGGATTCGGTGGGCTTTATATGCGATTGACACCACTTCAAAAGAAGATCGGGCTAGGGGGAGCCCAAGTGGACTCATGGATTGGGATTTCATGTGTCTGTGTGATTCGACTGAGATGCGGAAGACATCTCTATTTGTTTGGCTTTTGATCACAGGATTTCTATTTTGGCTCTGGAGTTTCCTGATGTATCAGAAATTAAAGAAGTTGGGAGAGCTGATCAAAGTGGACCCGGCAAAGCTCCTTCAACAACAAATTCGACCAGTCGGGGAGTGCACTGATAGCGGCAATGGTGAACTGAATGATGGCTGATTCAGAAGATGGTATACATCTGGAGTCGCTGGTGCTCTCCAGGGAATGATTTTAAAGCCTGTATATAGAAATTATGAAGCACAGAATCGCAAGAGAGATGGAAATTCTATGCTCTGAGTGAACTGTGCCTTGACCTTGATTCGGCGCCCTCTCCTCCTGGATGAAGACAAAACAGAAGAAGAGTTTCTCCCTAACACAAACAATCTGGTGTACAGTAATCTGAACTCTCAAGGACAGCGCCATGTGACTGGCTTAGGAATTACCATCGGACATGCACTGAGAGTTGGATCTCTTATGGACATGCTATCTAAGTTTCAGACACTAAAGACATAACATCCAGTTGCTGAGAGAGGATTTTTGCTGCACACCAGTAACTGACACACACACTGCATGCAACACCACGTGACTGATACACATACACTGACATACATACACTCACACTGTCTCTCTCAACTTGCTGCTTTGTGAATGTGTGATCTATTGTTTGCTATTTGTGCATGAGGGTTTTTTTTCTATGTAATCACAATTTTGCTCATACGAGCTTCTTATGAGCTTTATACGAGCTTTATTTTGATAACTATGTTTTTTTCTCCCCCCCTCCCCCCTCCCCTCTTTACCCTCCACTGTATGACAGGCGCCTTTGCATGGCTTCTGCGTCATTGGGATGCGCTTATCGTGCGCTCCCAATGTCAAGTCAAATTCCTTGTATGTTTACTTGTATGTTTACTTGTAAATGTGCTTGGCAATAAAGCTCATTCTGATTCTGATTCTGATTCTGATTCTGATATATTTTAGCAGGTGGCAGAATAATCCACCATGCAGTGTGGGCAGGACAGTTGTCCACCTGTCCTCCCTATTTTAGGTTCTGTTGTGTGAATGTGTTAGGCCATTTAGAGTTAGCAGTTTCCATTATGTCAGTGCGCGATTTGGGTCTTAAATTGGGGGAGGGTCTTAATTGAGTGAGTGGTTTTGGACTTTCAAGGGGGGGGGGATTGTGGTGTTGGGATTTATTGTGAAGTGCGGTGTAATGGCAGCCGCTTCCTGCTCCGCCACTGCACCACCCTATAAATAGCAGAGGACATCCATGATATGGTCTCTTTGCCGATACCCCTGCCTGGTGGCTGTTCTGTGTCCAGTAATATTAATAAAGCTGAGGCTGCATGTTCACCTGGCCTCATCATTGTATCAGGTATTTACAGACATAACACAGTGGTTAGCACTGCTGCCTAACAGCTAGAAGATTCCAGGTTTGAATCCCCAGGCTGGCAGCAGTGTTGCCAGGAGTCATGAGAGAAACAAGCAACCAGCTCTATGGAAACAAGCCCACCAGGCAACCTACCACATTGTGTAAAAGAGAGGCTGCTTGATAACATACACACGTGGACAAAATTAGTGGTATCCCTCTGTTAATGAAAGAAAAACCCACAATGGTCACAGAAATGACTTGAATCTGACAAAAGTGGTAATAAATAAAAATTCTATGAAAATTAACCAATGAAAATCAGACAATGCTTTTGAATTGTGGTTCAACAGAATTATTTTAAAAAACAAACTCATGAAACAGGCCTGGACAAAAATGATGGTACCCTTAACTTAATATTTTGTTGCACAACCTTTTGAGGCAGTCACTGCAATCAAACGATTTCTGTAACTGTCAATGAGACTTCTGCACCTCTCAGGAGGTATTTTGGCCCACTCCTCATGAGCAAACTGCTCCAGTTGTCTCAGGTTTGAAGGATGCCTTCTCCAGACGGCATGTTTCAGCTCCTTCCACAGATGTTCAAATAGGATTTAGATCAGGGCTCATAGAAGGCCACTTTAGAATAGTCCAATGTTTCACTCTTAGCCGTTCTTGGATGTTTTTAGCTGTGTGTTTTGAGTCATTATCCTGTTGCAAGACCCATGACCTGCGACTGAGACCAAGCTGTCTGACACTGGGCAGCACATTTCTCTCTAGAATACCTTGATAGTCTTGAGATTTCATTGTACCCTGCACAGATTCAAGACACCCTGTGCCAGATGCAGCAAAGCAGCCCCAGAACATAACAGAACCTCCTCCATGTTTCACAGTAGGGACAGTGTTCTTTTCTTGCTATGCTTCATTTTTGCGTCTGTGAACATAGCGCTGATGTGCCTTGCCAAAAAATTCCAGTTTTGTCTCGTCTGTCCATAGGACATTCTCCCAGAAGCTTTGTGGCTTGTCAACATGCAGTTTGGCAAATTCCAGTCTGGCTTTTTTATGATTTGTTTTCAACAGTGGTGTCCTCCTTGGTCGTCTCCCATGAAGTCCACTTTGGCTCAAACAACAACGGATGGTGTGATCTGACACTGATGTACCTTGACCTTGGAGTTCACCATGAATGTGTTTAGAGGTTGTTCTGGGCTCTTTTGTTACCATTTGTATTATCCATCTCCTCCTGCGGCCACGTCCAGGGAGGTTGGCTACAGTCCCGTGTGTGGTATATATTACTCATATATTCCATACCTGCATACGTTAGAGCATGTGGAAATGTTTGTGGCAACATATGCAAAGGAACTTCACACCTCCGAAAGGACAAAGGAATCTCACCGCCGTGTGAAGACCAACGACGTCACAGGACGCGGCGGCGACAGACTTGACACCTTCACCCCCTAAGGCGAGGAGAGGTTTTCCCATCACCTCCCAAGACGAAGGGAGGAGTTAACAGGACAATGGGGGGATTAAGATACGGGGGATGTCGGCTTGTGTTTTGCATGTCTTTGATGTGTGCCTGTATTTAACCAGCGAGCTGGGCAGAAATCTCTCTCTTTTGCCTTCTGCCAAGCTCTGCACCAGATGAGACAAGATAGAAGAGTTGTTCATTAAAGACTCTGTTTTTGATACAAAACCGCCTCATCAATTCCAGCTCTTCTACACTGGTGACCTTGACGCGAGTATGGACCGGAGGCGTTCTTCAAGCGACTCATCCATGGCGACTCTGGCATACGCCACCGACAACGCAGACGAGGGAACAAGCGGACAGTTGTTTCCCCCGGCAGAGGGCACCGAGAGAGCTCAACCGAGCTCCAGCACCGCCATGAGAGCCGTGGCAACGCACTCTCACCCGGCGGGCACAACAGTGATGATGTGTGCGAATGCTGTCACTGTCAAACTGCCAGATTTCTGGCGAGAAGACCCGGCCTCTTGGTTTCATCAAGCTGAAGTCCAGTTCATACTGGCGGGCATCACGGCAGACGATACTAAATTCTACCATATCGTCTCCAAACTCGACTCCGCCACTTCGAGGTGTGTGCGGAGCTTGATCCAGTGACCACCGGCCCGGGACAAGTATGAGACACTCAAGGCGACCATCGTGGCGAATTATGTCCCATCAGCGGAGGAAAGAGCCGAAAAGATCCTGGCGGTCTACGGCCACAGAGGGGGCAATCCAAAGACCCTCATAGAGGATTTGCTGCAGCTCAAGGAGGAGGATAATGATAATTTCCTCTTCCAATTTATTTTTCTCAGCACGCTACCACCACACACGAGAGGGACACTCGCCAGTATGAAGTGCAACAATCATCAGGACTTCCGCACACTGGCCAACGAGGCTTATCGGCTCGTCAACGCCTGCAGAGAACTGACACCCACAGCGGCATCCGCAGACCTCAAGACTGACGCCCCGAGCCTTGGAGAGCCACAACCCACGGAGCAGACTCAACCCACGGTGACAGCGGCACGGCCCAAGCGCAACAAACAGAATGACGTCTGTTATTATCACCACCGCTTCGCCGAGAAAGCCCGAAAATGTGTTCCTCCCTGCAAGTTTACGATGTCGGGAAATGCCAAAGCTGAGGGCCGTTAACGGCAGCGGTTCTCGGCGAGAAAAACAAGCTGTTACACGTGACGGATGGACACACAGGCAAGCAGTTCCTCATCGACACGGGAGCTCAGCTGAGTTTCATCATGCCCTCCCACGCAGATCGAGCCATGGGCACCCGGGGCAATGGAGCAGTGGCAGCCAACGGTTCTGACATCGACACGTTCGGGGAAAAGAGCCTGCACCTCCTCATTCATGGCCGCAGCTACAGATGGACATTTGTTGTAGCAGCGGTGAGTTTTAACTTGTTAGGCGCTGATTTTCTATGTGCACATGGGTTATTAGTTGATCTAGCAAATAGGCGCCTGGTTAATGCACTATCTTTTGCTTCTATTCCATGCTCAGCTCGAGTCTCTCCACCACCTGTGCAGGCCAACGTCACCACGGCAGGAGGTAAGTTTGAGCAACTCCTCACCCAATTTCCAGCACTCACAACCCCCAAATTTTCAGCCACTGTAGCCAAACACGGGGTTAAACACTTCATTCCAACAACGGGACCTCCCGTTTTTGCCAAAGCTCGCCGCTTAGACGCGGCCAAGCTCAACATAGCAAGGGACGAGTTTGCAGCTCTGGAAAAATTGGGCATTGTTAGACGCTCGAAGAGCCCTTGGGCTTCACCACTTCACATGGTTCCGAAATCCGACGGTTCTTGGAGACCGTGCGGAGATTACCGCAGATTAAACAACGCTACAGCGCATGACCGCTACCCCATCCCTCACATACAGGACTTTTCACTACATTTAGCGGGTGCGCGCATTTTTTCAAAAATAGACTTAGTCCGTGGTTATCACCAAGTCCCAGTCCGAGCTGAAGACATTCCTAAAACAGCGGTTATAACCCCTTTCGGCCTTTTTGAATTCCTGCGAATGCCTTTCGGCCTCAAAGGTGCTGCTCAGACTTTTCAACGTATGATGGACGCAGTCTTACGCGACCTCCCCTTTGTTTTCGTCTACCTCGACGACATGCTGGTAGCCAGCTCATCGGAGGAAGAGCACGAGCAGCATCTCACTACCGTTTTTCAGAGGCTAGAAGAGCACGGATTAATAATTAATCCAGCCAAATGCAAATTCGGCATATCGCAAATTGATTTTTTGGGACATAGAGTCTCCCCGAAAGGGGCAGTTCCGCTTCCAGACAAAATTCATGCGATAGAAGGTTTTCCACGGCCCCAAACGGTCAAATCGCTACAGGAATTTTTGGGGATGGTTAATTTTTACAACCGTTTCCTCCCTCATGCAGCTCAGCTCATGCAGCCCCTGTATGACGCGCTCAAAAAAAAGAAAGCTTCCCACGCGGTCGAATGGACCCCGGAACGCGAACGCGCTTTTGCGGAAGTTAAAAACGCCCTAGCTAACGCCACAATGTTAGTCCACCCAGATCCCTCGGCCCGCATTGCTCTAACCACAGATGCTTCAGACTTGGCCATAGGGGCAGTTGTAGAACAACTTGTCAAGGGGGTCTGGCAACCTTTAGCATTCTTTAGCAAATCGCTAAACCCGACGGAACGCAAATACAGCACTTTTGACAGGGAGCTGCTGGCGCTCCATTTGTCCATCCGCCACTTCCAGTTTTGGTTAGAAGGGCGGAGTTTCACGGCTTTTGTGGACCATAAACCGCTCACTTTTGCTATGGCTAAAATTTCAGAACCTTGGTCGGGCAGACAACAAAGACAGCTAGCTGCGATTTCAGAGTTCACCACAGACATTCGACATGTAGCGGGCAAACTTAACGTAGTAGCGGACTGTCTCTCTCGCGCTGTGGCACCGCCAGAGCACGAGGAGACAGATTACACTACCTCAGCAGCTGAGCTTTTCTCTAACGCAAACACATATGCAGCACCTATCCATGAAGGGATAGATTATGCAGCCATGGCGGAAGAACAAGGCAGTGATGCGGACGTGCGCGCGCTCCTGTCTGGACCAACAGGGTTAAGGCTGGAGAAAAAAGGGTTGCGCGACGGCGTGCCCCCCCTAATATGCGATGTTTCAACCGGCCGACCTCGCCCGTTAGTACCAGCTGCTTGGCGCCGCCGTATTTTCGACGCAATTCACTCCCTCGCGCACCCAGGTGTGCGCGCCTCGGTCAAAATGGTTGCCGAAAAGTTTGTGTGGCCAGGCCTGTGCAAAAACGTAAAAGAATGGGCAAAAACTTGCATTCCTTGTCAGCGCGCCAAAGTACACAGACACACAAAAGCCCCTCTGGAGCCTTTTCCCATCCCTGCTAGAAGGTTCGACCACATTCATGTCGACCTCGTGGGGCCACTGCCTTCCTCCCAGGGTTTCACACACCTGCTAACAATGATAGACCGCACCACGCGCTGGCCAGAGGCAGTCCCTCTAGCGGCAACTACAGCGGAGGAAGTCGCTCGCGTTTTTCTAACAAATTGGGTGGCACGTTTCGGTGTCCCATCAGACATCACGTCAGATAGGGGGCCTCAATTTGTCTCAGAGCTCTGGTCAGCCATGTCCAACAGTTTAGGGGCAACAATTCACCGCACCACCGCTTATCACCCTTAGGCTAATGGGTTATGCGAGCGTTTTCACAGGTCCTTAAAGGCCGCCCTCAGAGCCTCATTAACGGACACAAATTGGGTAAATAAACTTCCCTGGGTTTTATTGGGGTTGCGTGCGGCACCTAAAGAGGATTTAGACGCTTCCCCTGCAGAATTAGTCTTTGCTCAACCTATCAGACTACCAGGTGAATTTTTTACCAGAAAACCCGGAACCAGGGCACCTCCCAGTCCCAAGGTTTTTAGGCAGTAATGGACCGGACTCTCTCCACGGTCCAGCTCATCACTCCTTTCCACGAGTTTTTGTTCCTCAAACTTTAAAAAACGCCGAGTTTGTTTTTGTTAAGCATGAAGCCCTAAAACCAACGTTACGCCCAGTATACGATGGCCCGTTCAGAGTGCTGGAAAATGGTGACAAACACTTTGTGCTTGATTATGGGGATAGAAATGAAACGGTCAGCATTGACAGACTCAAACCTGCCTTCTTGTTGAGAGACGAACCTGCACAGTTGGCGCGAGCACCTCGGCGAGGCAGACCCCCCAAGGAAAAAGTCTCAGCCCCCAGGCAGGGAACAAATAATCTCTCTCCTTCCCACACTGCAGATTCCTCACAACAAGGTCCCAGCAGGACGCCTAGACCAACCTACAGCAGCTTTGGGAGAAGATTAAAACCCAGACTGCACAGGGACTGATTACACCACTCTGCAATTTTTCGCTAATTGTGCCGCAACAGTTTAGGACTGACTTATGATTATACTATGCTGTTATGTTTTCACTGAACTCTCTTAGGAGCATGGCTGCTTGAAAGTTTCTTCTGTGGCAACAGCTGTAACACGTAGTATGTCTTAGTAATTACCCTAGACTGTGAATTTTTCTGTGTCCTTTCGTAGTTGTTTGGGGGGCCTGTGGTATATATTACTCATATATTCCATACCTGCATACGTTAGAGCATGTGGAAATGTTTGTGGCAACATATGCAAAGGAACTTCACACCTCCGAAAGGACAAAGGAATCTCACCGCCGTGTGAAGACCAACGACGTCACAGGACGCGGCGGCGACAGACTTGACACCTTCACCCCCTAAGGTGAGGAGAGGTTTTCCCATCACCTCCCAAGACGAAGGGAGGAGTTAACAGGACAATGGGGGGATTAAGATACAGGGGATGTCGGCTTGTGTTTTGCATGTCTTTGATGTGTGCCTGTATTTAACCAGCGAGCTGGGCAGAAATCTCTCTCTTTTGCCTTCTGCCAAGCTCTGCACCAGATGAGACAAGATAGAAGAGTTGTTCATTAAAGACTCTGTTTTTGATACAAAACCGCCTCATCAATTCCAGCTCTTCTACACCGTGGATCTTAAATTTCTGAATAATATGTGCAACTGTAGTCACAGGAACATCAAGCTGCTTGGAGATGGTCTTATAGCCTTTACCTTTAACATGCTTGTCTATAATTTTCTTTCTAATCTCCTGAGACAACTCTCTCCTTTGCTTCCTCTGGTCCATGTTTAGTGTGGTACACACCATGTCACCAAACAGCACAGTGACTACTTGTCACCCTTTAAATAGGCCGACTGACTGATTCCAAGTTTGTAGACACCTGTGATGTTAATTAGAGGACACATCTTGGTTGAACATGTCCCTATGGTCACATTATTTTCAATCTTTTCTAGGGGTACCATCATTTTTGTCCAGGCCTGTTTCATGAGTTTGTTTTTTAAAATAATTCTGTTGAACCACAATTCAAAAGCATTGTCTGATTTTCATTGGTTAATTTTCATAGAATTTTTATTTATTACCACTTTTGTCAGATTCAAGTTATTTCTGTGACCATTGTGGGTTTTTCTTTCATTAACAGAGGGGTACCAACAACTCTGTCCACGGCTGTATATAGATTTATTTTTGCTTGCAGTGAATTGACTGTAAACACAGTCAGCATTGAATAACGGAATTTTATAAACTCTAATTAAAGGAAAATACATATGCATTCTGTGTAAGCAACAGCAAATTTATAGTAAACACAGTCAACATAAAAATTTTGAAAAAATTAAATTTTTAAACTGATCAAGGAAAAGACGTGCATTCTGCATAAGTAACAGCACTAAACACGATTACAGTCTAGTGATGTGGGATGATGGGAGTTGTTGTCCACTAGTCGTTTAAACAAAACTAAATATTACTCTGTTATTATACAACAGCCAACAACTTTAAATTAAAATTAAATTATCAAGGAATGCTCTGCCAGTCTGTAATGAGACCAGATGTCTTGGACATATCATCACTGACCAAAAGACTGATGATGAAGATACCTACAGACAGTGTGTTTGTTGTATGCACAGGCTAACATTCTGTGTCGGAGGTTTAGTGCATGCTCACGTGAGGTTTAGTTGTCTCTTTTCACAACACACTGTACACCCATGTATACTGCACATTTATGGGCCAATTATAAGGCAGGACGTTTGAGGAGACTTCAAGCTGCATATAATGATGCCCTTAGACTGTTACTGAAGAGGCCTAGATGGTCTAGTGCAAGTGAGCTCTTCATGGCTGCAGGAATTAGAAGTTTTGGAGCCATTTTAAGGAACCTTATGTTTAAATTTATTTGTAGGCTTAATGTCTCAGAAAATGATAACAGGGTTAAGATTTAGTACCATGCGTTATCAATCCCCGCTGTGGAGTGAAAGAACCACTTAAGTCTACCCCTCAAAGATTGTCTATGTGTGTAGATGGTTCACCCAGATTCGTTTTCAAGGAAGAGATCGGTTTAATTGGAAGATCTGTATTTATTTAAGCAAGTTGAATATAGCAGTTACAGCGCTGGGTCAAATGTTCTCTTCCTGACAACAACAGATATTGTCAGGTCGTGAAGTCTGACTGACTCTGCTCTCCCTGACCCAGTCATATTTATGTGTGAGTCTAAGCATGCATTATCAGGCGAAAGCAGCTGCAGCGGTCCGTGGGAGTAAGCAGTCTGTTCCTTGCACAGGGTGTAAGAACTGAAGGCCGTTCCTCATCCTGGATCAAAGTGACTGAGTTTCGGTCACTCCTTAGCATAGCCGGTTCTCTGTTTCCTCCCATACATCACAAGATGTTGTTATTCTCTGTGCTGGGACAGAGCTTCACTCCCTTTTTGCAGGTAATGAGCCACACAGTTGGCAATATATTTCCATTGTGGTATGTTGGTTATATTACCTAAGCATAAGCAGAGTACACATATTTTGAGTCACACAGACAACTGTTATATATGATTATATTGATCACTTTTACCCATCAGGAGGCACTGGTACAGCTGTTTGTGTTGATTGTGAATTTTGTTTATTTTTTTCTTCTTTCTATCTGTTTGTTTTTAACTGGACCTGTGAGTCTGAATAAAGGTTTATATATATATATATATATATATATATATATATATATATATATATATATATGTATACTGCTCACAAAAAAAAGGAACACTTTGAAAACACATTAGATTTTAATGGGAAAAAATAAGCTGGATATCTACACTGATATGAACTGGATAATGTGTTAAGAATGAAAAGATGCCACATCTTTTGATGGAAATGAAAATTATCAACTTACAACCTACTGAATTCAAAACACTCCAAAACTTACTCAGATTAAAAAGTGTTCCTTTTATTTTTTTGAGCAGTATATATATATATATATATATATATATATATATATATATATATATATATATATATATTTTATTTTTTTGTTTTTTGTTACTTATTTGTACCCGTAGGTAGATTTGGTTTGCAGTCTGGTGACAAGCCACCGGCTGCCGGTCGCTGCGTGCGCGAGCGCCCTAAACCTACATGTTTTTGGTATGTGGGAGGAAACCGGAGAAATCCCGGAGTAAACCCACGCAACACGGGGAGAACATGCAAACTCCACACAACTCACTGTTGGTCGGGGGCTGGGATCGAACCCATGATCTCATGATCCCCGCGATCCCCCGGCCGAGGGTAAACTGTGCTGCCACAGTGCTAAACCACTGCGCCACCGTGCAGCCCATATATATATATATATGCATATATACAGTATATATATATGTGTGTGTGTGTGTGTGTGTGTGTGTCAATATATTTCCATTGTGGTATGTTGGTTATATTACCTAAGCATAAGCAGAGTACACATATTTTGAGTCACACAGACAACTGTTATACAGTATATGTGTGTGTGTGTGAGAAAGTGTGTGTATGTATACACAGGGTCACACAGGGTGCGTGTGAAGCGCCTAGTGCAGTAGTATAGTAACATAGAGATGTTAGTAGATAGTGCATGTTGCATGGCATATGTTACGTGTTGCTTTCTGCTTGCTGCTCTGCTTACAGCTACTGCCACCAGCTAACCCCCATCGGGAGTGAAAAGAGGAGCCGAGTGCGTAAGTCTCCTCCTGCTGGTACATAGCCTCTCCACCATCAAGACCCCTGCAGTGCCTCCTCGTGGCCACTCATGGTAACTGGGTACCTTGCGGTCCCAGGCTAAACTGGAGGGGATCTCGGAGCAGCAGGGGGCCCCAGAGACACGGCGTATAGGCCCACCCTGTGTGGACACGCCCTGACGCCCGTCAACCCCTTCCCCAACTATGGGTAAATAGCCCCACTGCCTTGTGGGTAATCTATTAAGGTGAAGGCTAAGGGAGCAACCCCTGACAGAAAAGCAATGCGCTGGTGGCGCGCAAAAGGCGGGACTTAAAAGACCAAGGACCCGGCAGCCTCCTGCAGCCATGTTGAGGGACTGGTCATCATGGGCTTACCCACGCCACCGGGTTTACCTCATCATCGCGAAGATAGTGCTATTGGGAAGAGCGCACCCCCTATGGCACTCTAAATAATTCAATGCGCAGGTATCCACCGCTGACCATGGTGGGCCTTACCTTCCTGGACATCTGGTTGAAGTCTGGCGGCGACAGGGTGTGTGGCGACGGGAGCAGGTATGAATGTTACTGGGAGCTCCTAGCTATAACCCTGCACGTCATCAGCACAGGGCTATTATGGTCGCTAACAGCTGGGGTGGCAGCTGTTTTCGGCAGACCCCTGTGTGATTGAGCAGTTCTATTTAGGACAGCACTGCTCACCCCAACTGGGGAGGGGCCTAGAAAAAGTGGCCTAAAAATTGCCCACCCATCTTTTGCCTGAACAGGTTACCGCACCTGTTGGGTCATTCCACCTCTGCGGTCGAAACAATAAAAAGAGAACATGCAACCTAAAACTGGCAACATGGAATGTAAGGACACTCCTGGATCGAGGTTCTGATAGACCCCATAGGAGAACAGCTCTGGTTGCTGCTGAACTGAGTCGCTACAACATTGATATTGCTGCACTGAGCGAGACCAGGCTCCTTGATGAGGGCTCTTTAACAGAGGAAGGGATTGGCTACACATTCTTCTGGAGGGGTTACCCCTCAGGAGAACAACATCTGCATGGTGTAGGACTGGACATCAAAAACACCCTTCTACCAAGACTCAGTGAAACACCTGTTGGCATTAATGAGAGACTGATGACACTCTGTATCCCCCTGGTTAAAAATCGCTTTGCTACACTTCTTAGTGCCTATGCACCGACCCTGCCATCGGAGAGTGAGGCCAAGGAGTCCTTCTACTAGTCACTGGACGAAACTCTTCGCCGGATCCCCAAGAATGACCAGATCTTCTTACTTGGATATTTTAACGCCAGAGTGGGTCAGAACAACCAGATATGGAGTGCTTGGCAGACACGGAGTTGGCCAGGCTAATGCAAATGGAGTGAGATTGCTCACTCTCTACTCAGAGCATAACCTGACCATAACCAACACCATCTTCCAGCAAAAGGCCAAATACAAAACATCATGGATGCACCCTCGTTCTAAACACTGGCACTTGATTGACTACATCATTGTGAGGCGCAGTGACATCAGAGATGTCCACATTACCCATGCCATGAGAGGTGCAGAATGCTGGACAGATCACCGGCTGATTGTGGCCAAGGTCCACATGCAAGTGCCCCCCCCCCCCCCTTGCGACTACAAGGGCCCAAAAGGAGGAAACTGGATTGCTCCCGTCTGGCAAATCTGGATGCAAGAAACGACTTTCGTTGATCCCTGGCTGAGAAACTAGGGGTGGGGGTGGGGATGGAGCATTTCTTGAGTTTGCCTGAGAAGACCATGGACCAGAAGTGGGACTTCATCAGCTTGGCTCTTTGTGAGGCAGCAGCCCAAACGATTGGCTATAAGAGTAAGAACCACCAAGACTGGTTTGATGACAACTCGGACACATCCATGACTTGCTGGAGGACAAGCACAGAGCACATCAGGCAACCTTAAGGAACCCCTCATCCATTATCATCAGGCATCAGTGGCAGAGAGCTCGGCAGAATGTACAAAGGGCTACTCGGACAATGCAGAACGAGTGGTGGACAAAAAAGGCATATGAAATCCAGGCCTTTGCCAATAAAAATGACATGCATAATTTTTATAATGCTGTCAAGAAGATTTACGGTCCAACAAATCGCTGCATCACTCCCCTGAAAACAGCAGATGGGCTGAGAATCCTAAAGGATTAGCCTAACATCTTGCTGAGATGGGCTGAACACTTTAGTACCCTGCTTAACCAGGATTCAGATGCAGACCCCACTGTTCTCGACGATTTGCCTACACTTCCTCCGATGCAAGACCTGAATCAGCCCCCAACCTTCCTGGAGGTTCTATCAGCTACCCGCTCTCTCAAAAACAACAAGTCCCCTGGTAATGACAACATCCCTGCCAAGCTGTTGAAACAAGGAGGCTACTTGTGTATAAAAACCCTGCAGAAGTACATCACCAAGGTCTGGGCCGATGACAACATCCCTCAACAATGGAGAGACGCTACAATTGTCACCATTTATAAAAACAAGGGTGACAAGGCTGTCTGTGGCAACAGCAGGGGTATTTCGCTCTTTGCTGTTGCTGGTAAGGTCCTGGCGAAGGTGATGCTTCACAGGCTGATCAACAACATCACAGAATCAGTGCTGCCTGAATCGCAATGTGGTTTCAGGAAGGGCAGGAGCACGGTGGACATGATTTTCACAGCTCGGCAGCTGCAGGAGAAATGTCGGGAGCAACACCAGGACCTGTTCATGGCTTTTGTTGATCTCTCCAAAGCTTTCGACACTGTCCATAGAGAACTCCTATGGGAAGTTCTTCTTAAGTTTGGCTGCCCCAGCAAGTTTGTTAATATCCTCCGCCAATTTCATGATGGTATGACTGCTCGGGTGTCTGTAGGAGGACAGGAATCTCCTTCCTTCCCCGTTTGTACAGGGGTTAGGCAGGGGTGTGTATTAACACCAGTACTTTTTAACATCTTCCTGCTCTGCGTCACCCAGCTTCTCCACAAGGAGATTGAGGACAGCAGCGGTGTAACAGTGGACTTCCGTCTAGATGGCAACCTTTTTAATATAAGGAGGCTCCAGGCAACCACCAAACTGCAAAAGGTGAGAGTCATTGAGCTACAGTATGCAGATGACTGTGCTGTAGTATCTCATATCCCACAAGATCTCCAGTCTGTTCTTACTGCTGCGGTGAGAACATACAGTAGGATGGGACTGACAGTGAACACCATCAAAACTGAGGTCATCTGCCAATGGAGCCCCAATATCCCATCTATTCCACCTACCTTCACTGTTGCTGGTGAACAGCTGTCTGTTGTTCCAGCTTTCAAGTACCTGGGGAGCATCCTCTCTGTAGACAACACCATTAACAGTGAGGTCCAGAATAGGATCAGGCAGGCATCAGCTTCTTTTGGGAGACTCGGCGTCAGGTCTTCAAGAACAAAAACCTCCATCTCCAAACGAAGGTCTCTGCTTACCAGGCTGTCTGTGTCACTACTCTCCTCTACAGCTGTGAATCCTGGGTGACTTACAGCCGCCACATTAGGGATCTAGAATGGTTCCATATACGCTGCCTTCAGCGCATCCTGGGAATCACTTGGCGTTACCATGTGCCTCATTCTGAGATACTCTCTAAGACCAGCTGTAGGAGTACTGAGGCAACGATCACCCAGCACCAGCTACGCTGGCTGGGACATGTGGTGAGGATGCCCCCAAACCGGCTGCCTCGCAGGGTGTTATATGGCCAGCTACACCATGATCGACGCTCTGCTGGAGGGCAGAAGAAGCGCTACAAGGACCAGCTAAAGATGGCCTTAAAGAAGTGCAGGATCAGACCTGAGGCTCTGGAGGAGGCTGCTGCTGACCGGAACATCTGGCGACAGCAGTGCCTTGTGGGGACCCGTATGATGGAGGAGGATAGGACAGCCAGGAGACAGGAGAGAAGACTGAGGAGGAATGCACCTGCGGCCCCTGCTGCCGCTACCACAACTTTTACATGCCCTACCTGCAATAGGACATGTGGGTCCAGGATAGGACTACACAGCCATCAAAGGACTCATCGATAGAAGTGGACGTCATCATCGGACTCGATGGACAACCGCAAGCAAGCAAGCAAGTGTGTGTGTATGTGTACACATTTAAGTATGTGGAAAATTATCTTTTAAATTGACAAACATCATATGTGTAACTCATGGCAAAATTTGATTGGGATCAAAAGCTAATTTTGCTCTTGCCATTCATTTCAATGGAGATTTTTTTTCGATTTAAGGTCCCATATGCACAGATCTGTATAAAAAAAACCTGGATAGTGCCTCATGCCCCATTAACAAGTACAGAACCGAGTGGGCCACTGATCTCTGTAGAAAAACTGGATGGATCATTGGCTGCCAGAAGTGATTCCCCTGGTAGGCCACTTTTACCTCAATAACTTTCTCCAAAAGCAAGCCGAAATAAGCAACTAGACATTAAAAACAAGCCCAAAAACCCGCAACCTGCGACTGATGAGATTTGCAAGCGACTTTAGAGAAAAACGAGCCAGGTTTCTACAATGGGGAAAAATAGGAACCACTGATTAAAAAAAAAAAAAAAAAATTAGAACCAGTGAAAAAAAAGCAGGCTAAATGACCCCCCCCCATCCCCATTCAAATCTGGATGAATCAATTTATATATATATATATATATATATATATATATATATATATATATATATATATATATATATACACGGTGGTGTGAAAAAGTGTTTGTCCCCTTCCTGATTTCTCATTTTTTTGTATGTTTGTCACACTTAAATGTTTCAGATTATCAAACAAATTTCAATATTAGACAAAAATAACACAAGTAAACACAAAATGCAGTTTTTAAATGAAGGTGTTTATTATTAAGGATAAAAAAAAATATCCAAACCTACATAGCCCTGTGTGAAAAAGTGATTGCCCCCCCTTTTAAAACATAAATTAACTATGGTTTATCACATCTTTGGAAAGCTGAGTTCAATTTCTGTAGCCACACCCAGGCCTGATTGCTGCCACACCTGTTCTCAATCAAGAAATCACTTAAACAGAACATGTCTGACAAAGTCAAGTAGACCAAAAGATTCTCAAAAGCTAGACATCATGCTGCCATCCAAAGAAATTCAGGAACAAATGTGAAACAAAGTAATTGAGATCTATCAGTTTGGAAAAGGTTATAAGCCATTTCTAAAGCTTTGGGACTCCAGCAAACCACAGTGAGAGCCATTATCCACAAATGGTGAAAATACAGAACAGTAGTGAACCTTCTCAGGAGTGGGCGGCCGATCAAAATTACCCCAAGAGCACAGCAACGAGTCATCCAAGAGGTCACAATAGACCCCACAACAACATCCAAAGAACTGCAGACCTCACTTGCCTCAGTTAAGGTCAATGTTCATGACTCCACCATAAGAAAGAGACTGAGCAAAAATGGACTGCATGGCAGAGTTCCAAGACCAAAACCACTGCTGAGCAAAAAACCCCCACAAAGGCCTGTCTCAGTTTTGCCAGAAAACATCTTGATGATCCCCAAGACTTTTGTGAAAATACTCTGTGGACTGACAAGACAAAAGTTGAGCTTTTTGGAAGGTGTGTGTCCCATTACATCCAGAGTAAAAGTAACACAGCATTTCAGAAAAGGAACATCATACCAACAGTAAAATATGGTGGTGGTAGTGTGATGGTCTGGGGCTGTTTTGCTGCTTCAGGACCTGGAAGACTTGCTGTGGTAAATGGAACCATTAATTCTGCTGTCTACCAAAAAATGCTGAAGGAGAATATCCGGCCAACTGTTCGTGACCTCAAGCTGAAGCACACTTGAGTTCTGCAGCAGGACAATGATCCAAAACACACCAGCAAGTCCACATCTGAATGGCTTAAGAAAAACAAAATGAAGACTTTAGAGTGGCCTAGTCAAAGTCTTAACCTGAATCCGATTGAGATATTGTGGCATAACCTTAAAAAGGCGGTTCATGCTCGAAAACCCTCCAGTGTGGCTGAATTACAACAATTCTGCAAAGATGAGTGGGTCAGAATTCCTCCACAGTGCTGTAAAAGACTCATTGCCAGTTATTGCAAACGCTTGATTGCAGTTGTTGCTCCTAAGGGTGGCTCCATTCATTTAAAAACTGCATTTTGTGTTTACTTGTGTTGTCTTTGTCTAATATTCAAATGTGTTTGATGATCTGAAACATTTAAGTGTGACAAACAAAAAAAAATTAGAAATCAGGAAGGGGGCAAACACTTTTTCACACACACACACACACACACACACACACACACACACACACACACACTTCACAAAAATATTTGGCTTCTGGGTGAAATTTCACGATACACCTAAAATGCACTATAACCTTTACAGGTGAACTTAATTTGACCTTCTCTAACCTTTTGAATGCATATGTCCAACTGTTCAGTGTTTCAGTACTTTTTGCATAACTTGATGTTCTCTAACATAACACATAACACAAAATTCACAACAGGTGTTTGAGCCATGAATCAACCAATAAATGTTCTGGTTCAATTAGAATTGGTATTGTGCTGTTGACATTTGACATCATGAGACCAAGACAACACCTAACAATTGATCAACAGTACCTTGCCATTGCGAGGCTTCAGACAGGATGTTCTCAGAGGGAAGTGGCCACTGAGCTTAGAGTGTCACAGAGTGTCATCAGCAGGTTGCAACAGAGATACAGAGAGACTCGAAGAGTCACAGAAAGGCATAGAAGTGGATGTCCTTTGGCCATGTACTGTTGTACCCAATGTGACTCGTGTCCTATATTGAGATTCACAGCCAGCTAAACTCTGTCTTGCATCACTTCCTCCAAGGAACAGGCAGGTGTCGTTTTGGACTAGGATTTAATACAGAGAGTGTGAAACTGAAAAATACAGACACAAAGAAATATTTACAAATTAGGAAATAAAGACGATATTTACAAGCGGTACATTTAAAAAGTCAACACTAGCTAAACAGCGTCATCACACGGACTCCGATACAGCTTCGCTATCACAAACACATCGCCGATTAGCGTCTATAAAACTCATCAAACTTATTCTAATAATCAACTATACTTTATCTACTCATCACAACAAACTACTAACTTACTCATATTGCCACTCAAAGGGCTGGAAGTGAACGGATGGCTTTAGAAGGAACAGCGACGCAGACTCGTGTTCCTGTCGACATTCAGTATACTAGGTTTCTTCTTCTCGTCACCTACTGGCAAGCTTAAAGCTACTACAGAGCCTAGCGCCCTCTAGAGGACTGGACGAACAAATATATTTAAACTGTAACAACACACTCCCCACCTGGCATTATTTTAAGAATGCCACTAAACTTATAAACTAATTTGTTCGAGATAAAAGGAGTATACAGTCTGAGATGGGTCTGGAGAAAGTCTTTGTAGCTTTGTTCTGTGTCACCTTGACCTCCACCTTCCTTACGACTCCATCCTTGCTTGCGAGAGTCTTCACGATGATGCCCATAGGCCATTCGTTCCTTCTTAGGTTCTTGTCCTTGAGAAGAATGACGTCCCCTTCTTCCAGGTTTGGTTTGTTGCGCTGCCACTTCTGACGACTCTGGAGCGTGTTCAGGTACTCTTTTTGCCAGCGGGCCCAGAAGGTGTCGGCAAGGACTTGAACTCTCTTCCACTGGTGTCTGTACATGTCGGCCTTGGTGAAATCTCCAGGCGGAGTTAGGATTGCATTAGTCTTCTGTGTGAGAAGAGTCATGGGCGTCAGGATCAAAGGAGCTTCCGGATCTGAGGAGACCGGCACCAGAGGTCTCGCGTTGATAATAGCTGTGACTTCAGCCAGAAATGTTGTTAGGACTTCATGGGTTAGCTTGGGGTTTCCTGATTGTAAGAGCATCGAGTCCAGGATGCGTCGTGCTATGCCGATCATACGCTCCCATGTGCCTCCCATGTGTGATGAGTGAGGAGGGTTAAACACCCAGGAGCACCTTTGTCCGCATAAATAGTCTTCTACACTTGTCTCATCAGGTTTTGGAGGATCCAATTTCAATTCCTTGGATGCTCCGACAAAGTTGGTCCCGCAGTCAGATCTTAGCTGTTTAGCAGGGCCTCTGATGGCGAAGAATCTTCGAAGAGCATTGATAAAACTTGAAGAGCTGAGTGTTTCGATTACTTCGATGTGAATGGCTCTTGTAGGCATGCACGTGAATAGAACCGCCCATCTTTTGCTGTTGACTTGACCACCTCTAGTGCGTCGCATTGTAACCTCCCATGGTCCAAATACATCTAGGCCAACATAAGAAAATGGGGGATCGGTTTGCAAACGTTCAGCGGGTAGATCTGCCATGATTTGCTGCTCTGTCTTGCCTCGAAGCTTTCTACAGGTTACACATTTGTGGATGACACTGCTGATGGATCTCTTGGCACCCACTAACCACACGCCGCTTGCTCTCACTGCACCCTCAGTGAAATGTCTTCCTTGATGCTTAACAGCCTCATGGTGATGTCGGATGAGCAATGTAGTGATGTGATGCTTTGCTGGGAGTAGAAGAGGATTGACTTCATGACTGGGCAGCTTTGACTCTGACAGACGTCCTCCTACTCGGAGTAAACCATTGTCGTTGATGATCGGATTGAGCTTGTAAAGGGAACTGTTCCGCGCTATTTCTCGTTTTGTCTTGATGCACTTGATTTCCTCTGCATACACTTCATGTTGGACACATCTGATGATTGTGTACTCTGCTTGTGTTAAGGCTTCTTCTGTGAGACTTGTTTTACAGAGATGCCAGCTCCTACATCTGTTACCTCCTTTGGACTTGAAACCGTGAGCAATGTGACGTAGGTAAGCTACTGCTTTGACAAGGGAGGTCCACTTTGAGAAACGTTCAAAACGTGATGAACCCAAGGCTTTGAGGTTAGTGCTTGTCACAAGCGTTGTCACGTTCTGTCTAATTTCAACATCTGACTCTGGATCGATGAGCTCAAATGGGCCTTTTTCAGGAGCGACAGTCTGTTTGTCGAGCAGGAAGGTTGGACCATACCACCATGTAGTACTGGAGATTTTCCCTGCTGACAGAGAGCGAGATCCATGATCAGCAGGATTGTGCTCTGTTGGGACATACTTCCACTGTAATACGTCAAACAGGTTCATTTTGTCTTCTTTCAATTATTTTTCCTTTTTTTTTTTTTTTCCTTTGAAAGACAAAAGTAAAATAGAAAGATGTCTTTACCTTCTTTACATGTTTCAACTGCACTGCAGCCTTCATCAGAAGAGTCAGCTGATTGCTGCCAGGTGACATTTATCAGCTGATTTTCGTAGGCGGGGCCAGCTCAGCAGATCTGTCAGATCCACCGAGCCGGCCCCGCCTCCCGCCGTCAGATGGTCTCTGGAGAATGTGGTCCCAGGTGTGAGAAAGCATAAAGGCCCCCTCATCTCGGTTCATGGTGTCTTTTCCCCGCTTTCTGATCTCTATTGCCTCCTTGATCCTCCCAGAGACCATCTGACGGCGGGAGGCGGGGCCGGCTCGGTGGATCTGACAGATCTGCTGAGCTGGCCCCGCCTACGAAAATCAGCTGATAAATGTCACCTGGCAGCAATCAGCTGACTCTTCTGATGAAGGCTGCAGTGCAGTTGAAACATGTAAAGAAGGTAAAGACATCTTTCTATTTTACTTTTGTCTTTCAAAGGAAAAAAAAAAAAGGAAAAATAATTGAAAGAAGACAAAATGAACCTGTTTGACGTATTACGTGGAAGTTATGGACAAGTCTGCATTAAAGACTTCCGCCGGCTGGAGAAATTGGAGAAAACACGGGCACGCTTCAGAAACCACCTACGATTCAACCTCCGTTGCAGAGATGAGGAGGTCACACCCCAAAGCCTCAATATAAGAAATCCAATCCCGACCAAGAACGCAGAAAAAATCATCAACAAAGCACGGAAAGACCTTATAAAAGAACGTATAAGAATAACGGCAAATAAAGTAGACAAAATAAACAACCAAATCAAAGAGGAAACGGACATGTTTAAGCAACGCTACCCGACGGACCAGAAAACGCAGGAGCAGATAAAAGCACAACTGAAACACGCACACGAACAAGAATTCATCACAACGAAAAACCGCCAATTGAAAAAATTAAAAAAACTCACAGAAAGAAAGAACGGACGAAGACAAACACACACGGAAAAGAACGATAAGTGGGTCAAAAACATATCACAACGCACACTCACGGACACGGAGAAAACAGTGCTGAACAGAGGACTGAACTTCGCCATCACACCAGCCAGAATCCCCCATGAAGAATACATCCTCGCAACAGAACTGGCATGTGAAAAAATCCAGGACCAAGGAGAAAAAGCAGCACTCCGGAACGCAGTCGCAGGAATCCTCAAAACGGCCAAATTACCACAAAGCAACGTTACAAGAAAAGAAGAAAAAGCATTAAACTCACTCAAGACAGATAAAACGATCACAATACTCCCAGCAGATAAAGGCAGAACAACAGTAATTTTGGACACGGAAACATACGAAAAACAGATGGAAACCATATTGGCAGACAGTAACACATACGAAATCATTAAAACAAACCCGACAGAAGAAAAGAAAAAAATGCTCAAAGCCCTTCTAAAACCTCTATTAGAAAGCAATAAAATCACAAAGGACGCATATGATCACCTGATCCCCACAGCCAGCATCACCCCTCGGATTTATGGAACACCGAAAATACATAAAAAGGATATCCCACTGCGGCCAATAATAGACAGCATTGGATCAGTCACATACAACTTATCAAAAGCCCTAGCTGAAATCATCAAACCCCTCCTTGGACTATCAGACTTTCACTGTAAAAATTCAAAAGAGCTGGCACAAGAACTCAAAGACATAAAAATAGAATCAGACGAGATCCTCATCTCACATGACGTCATCTCTTTATTCACAAAGACTCCTATTGACGTCACACTACATATAGTGCAAGAACGCCTCAACAAGGACAGTACCCTAAAAAGACGCACCAACCTCACAGTCCATGACATATCCAAATTACTACAGTTTGTTGCAAAATCCACTTATTTTCAATTCAGAGGAAAAATCTACAAACAAAAAGAAGGATTTGCAATGGGAGACCCACTATCAGCCATCATGAGCAGTTTTTTTATGGAGGATCTGGAAAATAAAGCCATCAACACAGCACCCACAATATGCAAACCCACCCTTTGGAAGAGATACGTAGATGACATTCTGGAAAAAATAAGGAAAGGACATACACAAGAACTCACTGACCATCTGAACAGTACAGACAGTACGGGGAACATAAAATTCACACACGAAGAGGAGGAAAATGGCACCATAGCCTTTCTGGACATGAAAATCCACCACAACGAGGATGGCAGCATAAAAATCACAGTCTACAGGAAACCAACCCACACAGATCAATACCTACTTTGGACATCGGAACACCCCACAGCACACAAGCTATCAGTCGTCAGGACATTATATGAACGAGCCACCATCATCACGGAACAAGAAGACAGACAGGAAGAGGAAAACCACATAAAACATGCACTTATACGCTGCCAATATCCAGTATGGGCCATAAACAAAGGGAAACAGCAAGTCAAAAACAAAGAAAATAAACAGGACACAAGACACAGAACAAAAGCTGAAATCAAAAACAAGGAAACCATAACTATACCATACATACGAGGGATCACGGAACCAATTCAAAGGATCATGAAAAAATACAAAATAAACACAGCAGTCAAACCACACAAAAAATTAAGACAGTTATTAGTACACCCCAAGGACAGAATAGAACAAGACAATAAATGCAATGTATTATATGAAATATCATGCAGATCATGTAACAAAACCTACATTGGAGAAACCGGAAGATTATTCACCACAAGAAAAAAAGAACACCAAAAGGAATGTGAGAAGGAAACGCAAGGACGACTCACAAGATCACAAAAAGAAAAAGCAGAACAAGAAACATTAAAATCAGCTATATCGGACCACTGCAAAAGAAATAATCACATCATGGACTGGGACAACACAAAAATTATTGGATCGGAGAGCAACAGACACAAACGTTGGATCAAGGAGGCAATAGAGATCAGAAAGCGGGGAAAAGACACCATGAACCGAGATGAGGGGGCCTTTATGCTTTCTCACACCTGGGACCACATTCTCCAGAGACCATCTGACGGCGGGAGGCGGGGCCGGCTCGGTGGATCTGACAGATCCGCTGAGCTGGCCCCGTCTACGAAAATCAGCTGATAAATGTCACCTGGCAGCAATCAGCTGACTCTTCTGATGAAGGCTGCAGTGCAGTTGAAACATGTAAAGAAGGTAAAGACATCTTTCTATTTTACTTTTGTCTTTCAAAGGAAAAAAAAAAAAAAAAAAGGCATACTTCCACTGGCTAGGCAGAGACGATTGCTTGATTCTTTGGACACGATTGTTCACATATACATGAAATCTTCTGTGCTGATTGTAGATGTATCCTAACACCACTTTGCTGTCAGTGTAAAATGTGGTCTTGTCAATTTTCATCTTTAGTTCTTCTCTGAGAAGCTCAGACATTTCCACAGCGAGCACTGCAGCACACAGTTCTAGCCTCGGAATGGTGAGCTCTGGCACAGGAGCTAGTTTGGCCTTACCCATGACAAACCCAACCTCGTTATGGTTGTCTTCGTGTGTGACTCTCAAGTAGGCAACTGCAGCTATAGCTTTAACTGAAGCATCTGAGAACACACAGAGTTCAGTGACCTTGGCTTGTGAGATGGAGAATGAAACATAGGTACGGGGAATGTTCAGTGTCTTGAGATGCTGCAGAGAATCATGCCATTTTCTCCAACCGTCATACATGTCTTGAGGCAAGGGGCTGTCCCACTCAAGATTGCTGCTGGAGAGCTCTCTGAGAAGAAGTCTGCCTTTGATGGTTACAGGTGCTAGCAGCCCGAGAGGGTCGAACAGACTGTTAACAATTGACAGCACACCACGTCGAGTAAAGGGCTTTTGCTCTTGTGGAACATCAAATGTGAACGTGTCTGATGTGGTGTCCCAAATCACACCCAAACTGCGTTGGGCTGGGAGCTCGTCTGTAGACAGATCAAGGTCTTTGAGTTCTTTGGCCCTGTCTTCAGGTGGGAAAGCGTTCACTACTTCTACTTTGTTGGAGGCAATCTTGTGGAGATGTAGATTAGAAAGTGCGAGCATTTTCTGGGCTCTTTCTAGAACGTCGATAGCCTCAGCTTCTGTCGAGAAAGACTTTAATGCATCGTCCACATAGAAATCCTGTTCTATGAAGTTTCGAGCGTCAGTTCCATATTCACCTTCTGCTTCCTTTGCTGCCATCCTCAACCCGTAGATCGCCACCGCAGGGGAGGGACTATTACCGAAAACATGCACCCTCATGCGATAGTCCACCACTTCTTTGATCAGGTCGTTGTTTTCGTACCACAAGAAGCGAAGGTAATCTCTGTGATCTTCTTGGACAACAAAGCAGTAAAACATCTGCTCGATGTCAGCTGTGACAGCGACAGGTTCTTTTCTGAAGCGGAGGAGCACACCTACGAGTGTGTTGTTTAGGTCAGGCCCTGACAGCAGTACATCATTGAGTGAAACTCCATCAAACTGCGCACTGGAATCGAACACCACACGGATCTTCCCAGGCTTCTGTGGGTGGTATACACCGAAAATGGGGAGATACCAGGCCTCTTTGTCCCTATCACGAGGTGGCGCTGGCTCTGCGTGTTTGTTGTCGAGCATCTTCTGCATGAACTCAACAAAGTGTGCTTTCATGTCTGGCTTCTTGTCAAGCATACGTCGCAGAGACATGAGCCGCTTGTAGGCGTAGCACCTGTTGTCAGGGAGTAGGCGTCTGGGGTTACGAAACGGAAGTGGTGCCACCCAACTGTTTGTGTTATCTTTGAAGGACCTTTCCATCTTTTTCAGAAAGATTGTGTCTTCAACAGAGTGTGCGAGGTGATTGTCTTCATTAGTGCGACAGAAGACTGCTTCACCTAGATTCTCAACCGTGGGCTTTGCATGTGGGTTTGAAAATGGCAGTAGGTTGGAGACAGCTTTCGGTTGGCTCACTGTGAAGCTCTCTTTTACATTGAAGCGATTGTCGCAGGGAGTGAGATAGCTTGGGCGTCCGTTGTCCAACACATGTGTTTTGAGAGCGCTTACCTCACTTGGCTTGTGGGCGGTGCCCAGACATACATCACCAATGATAACCCAGCCCAGGTCAAGCTTCTGTGCAAATGGATCGTTGTGCCTGCCACTGATTTGCTTTCTCACCTTGTGTACTCTGAGAAGGTTGCGTCCTATCAGCAGCAGTATGTCAGCGTCTGGTTCAAGGAGTGGTATTTCAGCAGCTATTGCTTTCAGATGGGGGTGATGCGAGGCAGCTTCTGCAGTGGGTATTTCTTCCCTATTGTTGGGGATAGCATTGCACTCTATGAGCGTGGGGAGAGGAAAACTCATTTTTCCATCCAATGATTGAACTATGTAGTTGCAGGCTCTTCTACCATTTACTTGTGTTGTGCCAGTACACGTCTTCAGTGTGTAAGGTGTGGCTGTGCCTTGAATATTGAATGTTTCAAAAAACTCTGTTTCTGCGAGTGATTGATTACTTTGATCATCTATTATTGCATACATCTTTTTCATGTTGTGTGGCTCACCTTTCGGGTAGACTTGCACCAAACAGATCTTGGAGTAGGATTTTCCTGTGATTTGATTTCCACATACCTCAGTACATGTGGCTTTAACATCTAAGTCTTGTGTGAGCTCTTGCTCCCCGCCGTTCTCTTTAGGGGATGAGGGAGGCTTAGATGCTGTTGGAGCCGGGCCTGGGTGGAGAGCTGCCAGGTGTTTGTCGCTGTTGCATTCTCCACACTTGATTGTTATTTGACAGTCCCTGGCTTGGTGGGTAGTGGAAGCAAGGCAGCGATAGCAGATTTTGTTGTCTCTGAGTACCTTTTTTCTGTCCTCAAGCAACATAGCTCTAAAACCCCTGCATCCTTTCAGTGGGTGTGGTTTGTGATGTATGGGACATTGTCTTTTAATGTCTTCGCCTCCTTCTTTTGTCTCCACTCCGACTGACACGTCTGTTTTGTGTACCGTAACTGATTGTTTCTGCATGTAGTGACTTTGTGATTTTCCTTTTTTGTAACTAATTGTAGAATTGGCAGGTGAGCTATAAGTCGTGTTGAAGCTTGGGTCATTCCTTGCCTTGGCTTGACCTTTTACAAATTCAACAAAGAATGAGAAAGGTGGGAAACTTACATGATGGTCTTCTTTATACTTTGACCCTACCATTGTCCACTTCTCCTGAAGGTGAAAGGGCAACTTTTCCACGATTGGACTTACACCCTTTGCTGTGTCTAAGTAGCTCAAGCCTGGCAGATATCCATCCAGCTTTGCTGCTTCCAGTTCACACAGTAGATCTGATAGATCGCGAAGCTTGTGTGGCTCTTTGCTCATGAGCTTTGGAAAATTTTGGATTCTTTCAAACATGGACTTTTCTATTGCCTCTGGTGAGCCGTAGCATTCTTCCAGTCTCGCCCAGACCATGTTCAGACCAGCAGGTGGATGCCTGATATTGACTGCTTTTAATCTCTTAGCATGTTCAGAAGACTCAGGGCCGAGCCACTTAATGAGGAGGTTTAGTTCTTCACTGGATGTAAGACCGAGGTCTCTGATGGTACTCTGGAATGTGGCTTTCCAGCTAAGATAACTCTCTGGCTTGTCATCATATTTTGTCAGTCCTCCTGTTAATAGTTGGCTTCTGGCTAAGAACCTGGCAAGGTCGCTGGTAGTGTTGATTGCATCATTTGAACTTGATATCTGTTGTGATTGCAACACACTTTGAGAATTTTGGTGAATTGCATCTCTTTGTGGTGGTCGCTTGGCGCCCTCTTGTGGCTGAATTGGGCAATGAGCTGTTTCTTGTTTGGCATGGAGATGTGAATAAATCAGTGTGGAATGTTGTTCCTGATGTGTACTGTCCTGTTGAAAGGTTTCTTTCCTTTGAGATGAATCAGTACAACTATGCCTGTTTATGTATTCATTCACTTTTTGTTCTGCAGTTTGTTCTAGAGGCAAGAATCTCAATTCTTCGGTGTGTTCTGGGTTAATGAGCCGAGCTACAGCAGACTCCATCACTTCTGCTTTAACCCTGGCTGCATCTGCTTCCCTTTGTAGGTTAAGTAGATCTAGAGTTGCCTCTAACCATGCCTTTTCCATTTTAATGCTCATCTCTCTCTCAGCATATGCTAGTCTGTCTTTTGCTGCTTGAGCTTCTGCTCGGGCATGTGCTGCTGTCATACTGGCTTGACTTGAAGCTGATGACCTCCTAGATCCTACAGCTGATCGGGGAGTCAGTTTCCCGGAATGTACAGAAGACCTGGATGAGTGGGAGGAGCGTGACCTTGAGGAGCGTGACCTTGAGGAGCGTGACCCTTTTTCGCTCCGTGCTTCTTCACTGTTATGGCTTTCAGCCTGTGTTTGCTCCATCTTGACGACTGGATAGGACCGCTGATGTTAAATGTACATTAAATTCCACCCACCTTCACTGTGGTCCCTCACCGAGTGCTATGATTTCACTGTACTGTTGCACCCAATGTGACTCGTGTCCTATATTGAGATTCACAGCCAGCTAAACTCTCTCTTGCATCACTTCCTCCAAGGAACAGGCAGGTGTCGTTTTGGACTAGGATTTAATACAGAGAGTGTGAAACTGAAAAATACAGACACAAAGAAATATTTACAAATTAGGAAATAAAGACGATATTTACAAGCGGTACATTTAAAAAGTCAACACTAGCTAAACAGCGTCATCACACGGACTCCGATACGGCTTCGCTATCACAAACACATCGCCGATTAGCGTCTATAAAACTCATCAAACTTATTCTAATAATCAACTATACTTTATCTACTCATCACAACAAACTACTAGCTTACTCATATTGCCACTCAAAGGGCTGGAAGTGAACGGATGGCTTTAGAAGGAACAGCGACGCAGACTCATGTTCCTGTCGACATTCAGTATGCTAGGTCTCTTCTTCTCGTCACCTACTGGCAAGCTTAAAGCTACTACAGAGCCTAGCGCCCTCTAGAGGACTGGATGAACAAATATATTTAAACTGTAACAACACAGGCCACATCCCACGTTGATGACCGACCGCTTCATTGTGAACAGTGCCCTGCGCAACCGGATGATGAATGCCCTTCACCTGCAGGCACATTTAAGGGAGGTGAGAGGCAACCAAGTGTCACATCAGACCATTCAAAACTATTTACATCAGTATGATCTGCATGCTCGACGACCTGCAAGGGTACCTGACCACACCACAAGGCACAGGCGTCATCGTCTTGCATGGGCCAGGGAGCATTTACGCTGGGCGAGGGACCAGTGGGCCTCAGTGCTGTTCTCTGATGAAAGTTGATTCACGCTGAGCAGAAATGATGGCCACCAATGATGTTGGAGATGTCAAGGAGAGCGCTATGCGTCAGCCAGTGTTGAGCTTTTAGTGGTGGTGGTGTTACAGTCTGGGCAGGTGTGTCTAGTCAATACAGAACTGCCCTACACCTTGTGAATTGTACAGTGAGAAGCCAATGCTACCTGAATAACATCATTAATCCAGTCATTGTGCCCCTGCATGAACAACACAGGCCTAATTTCATCTTCATGGACGACAATGCTCCAGCTCATAGAGATCACATCATTAGAGAACGGCTGTTGTAGGCTGGGGTACCTCAAATGGAGTGGCCTGCACTTTCTCCAGACCTGAATCCCATAGAAAACCTATGGGATCAGCTGAGTTGCCGTGTAGAAGCTTGTAGCCCTGCACCCCACAACCTCAATGACCTGAGGGCCGCACATCAAGAAGAGTGGAATGGCATGTGTCAGCAGACAATAAGTTTATTTGTGAACAGCATGAGATGTCGTTGTCAAGTTGTAATTGATGCTCAAGGGCACATGACAAGTTATTGAGACATTGACATTTTTTGTTGTGATATACCCACCGCTGTTGATGGCTTTCGTTTCAATAAACTGTTTGAGATAAGGAAATCACCATTACAGGCTTCTACTTAAATGCCCTACTTTCATGATATTATATCACTATAGTGTGAACTTTTTACATTTTCCATAAATTTAACCCGAAAACCTAATATCCCTAACTTTTTGTGAGTAGTGTGTATATGGCTGTGTGATAGCAAAAATGTAATATCATGATATAAGTCATTTTATATCATGATAATGATATACATCATGATATACATTTTCTGTAAATTCTACAGTTTAGATAAAACTTTTTTTACAGCACATGTACATTTTTCCCTCATAATTTTGCAGTGTTGTTATAATATACTGTATATACGTATATATATACTGTATATATATATATATATATATATATATATATACACACACTACCGTTTAAAAGTTTGGGGTCACCCAGACAATTATTTTGTGTTTTCTATGAAAAGTCACACTTATTTACCAGCATGAGTTGTAAAATGAATAGAAAATATAGTCAAGACATTGACAAGGTTAGAAATAATGATTTGTATTTGAAATAATAATTTTTTCCAGATACTCAACCTGCTCAAAGGAAGGTCAGTTTTATAGCTTCTCTAACCAGCTAAACTGTTTTCAGCTGTGCTAACATGATTGCACAAGGGTTTTCTAATCATCCATTAGCCTTCTGACACAATGAGCAAACACATTGTACCATTAGAACACTGGAGTGATAGTTGCTGGAAATGGGCCTCTATACACCTATGTAGATATTGCGCCAAAAATCAGACATTTGCAGCTAGAATAGTCATTTACCACATTAGCAATGTATATTAGATATTAGAGTGTATTTCTGATTAGTTTAAAGTTATCTTCATTGAAAAAAACAGTGCTTTTCTTTCAAAAATAAGGAAATTTCTAAGTGACCCCAAACTTTTGAACGGTAGTGTATATATATATATATATATGTATGTGTATATATGAGCGAGAGAGTGTCACAGAGAGTAAGAGAGAGAGAATGCATATGATGTCACCATATAGAATTCACGGTAGTTAAAACATACTGACACCAAACATACTGACGCCAAAACATACTACGCCAAAAATGAGCGGCAGCATTAGGGGTTATGAATTAAAACACAAAAAATACACACAGTATTTAATCACAGCAGTACACAGAGTATCTGCTTGAATTGTGGAGAGCTAATCTCATCATTCCATCTTGTATTAACTGGAAAAATAAATAAATAAAGGTTCTGAATCAGTTCTTCACTTACCATTTGCTCCTTGGTCTTTACCCACACATCACTACAGTCAAGTAAATGGTGTATTATTAACATCTAAAGTAAAAAAACATGTGCTCTGTGCATTGCTGTGACTGAATATTTTGTGTGATTTTTATGTTTTTGCTGCATACAAAATAAGCTGTCACATGCGATTGCCACTCTGTGCTCTGTTGCTATGGTAATTGTCCTCAAACTGCCAAGAATTCTTTTCCAGTGCTGGCTGAGGGGTGAGGGGATAGAGAAGATGAAAAGAACAGACATGTAGAGAGCAAACAGCACGATGGTGACTCAATCTATGGGAGAGAACAAAAATATGTTAATGACCAGCAAAAAAAAAAAAAAATAAAAAATTAATTGAGCGTGAAGAAAGGTGACGATCCCCCTCATGGATCATCACCTTATCGTGGTGGGGGGGGTTTGCGTGCCCCAGTGATCCCAGGAGCTATGTTGTCCGGGGCAATTTGCCTCTGATAGGGTCACCCAAGACAAACTGGTCCTGGGTGAAGGGCCAGACTAAGAACGATCCAACAGACTCTCATGATAAATTGTATATCAAGGATTCAGTGTACCCCGCCCGGTATGGGGTTACCGGGGCCCCACCCTGGAGCCAGGCCTGGGGGAGGGGCTCGAAGGCTAGCGTCTGGTGGCCGGGTTTCCACCCATGGGACCCGGCCGGGCTCAGCCTGAAGGAGTTACATGGATCCGCCCTCCAGTGGGCTCACCACTTGCAGGAGGGATCATGGGGGTCCGGTGCTATGTGGATTAGGTGGCGGTCAAAGGCGGAAACCTTGGCGGACTGATCCCAGGCTTTCTAAACTGGCTTTTGGTACGTGGAATGTCACCTCTCTGGTGGGGAAGGAGCCTGAGCTGGTGTATGAGGTTGAGAGATACCGGTTAGATATAGTCGGCCTCACCTCAACACACGTCTCCTGGAGAGGGGCTGGAGCTTGGCCTTTTCTGGAGTTGCTCCGGGCGAGAAGCGACGATCAGGGGTGGGTATTGTTGTATCCCCCCACCTTGCTGCCTCTATATTGGAGTTTTCCCCGATGGACGAAAGGGTTGCTTCCCTGCGCCTTCGGGTTGGGAAACGGGTCCTGACCATCATTTGTGCCTATGCACCAAATGATGTTTCAGAGTACCCACCCTTTTTGGAGTCTGTGACTGGGGTGCTGGAGGGTGCTCCTCTTGGAGACTTCATTGTCCTACTGGGGGACTTCAATGCGCACGAGGGCAACGACAGTGAAACCTGGAGGGGGGTGATTGGGAGGAACGGCCTGCCTGATCTGAACCCGAGTGGTGTTCAGTTATTGGACTTCTGTGCTAACCACAGTTTGTCCATAACAAACACCATGTTCAAGCATAAGGGTGTCCATATGTGTACTTGGCACCAGGACACCCTAGGTCGCAGGTCGATGATCGATTTTGTTATTGTGTCATCAGACCTGCGACCGTATGTCTTGGACACCCGGGTAAAGAGAGGTGCAGAGCTGTCAACTGATCACCACCTGGTGGTGAGTTGGATTTGATGGTAGGGGAGGAAGCCATTCAGACCTGGTAGACCCAAACGTATAGTGAGGGTGTGCTGGGAATGTCTGGCTGAGGCCCCTGTCCGGGAGGTCTTCAACTCCCACCTCCGGAAGAACTTCAACCACATTCTGAGGGAGTCTGGAGACATGGAGTCTGAATGGGCCATGTTCTCCACCTCTGTTGTTGAAGCGGCGGCCCAGAGCTGCGGCCGCAAGGTGGTCGGTGCATCTCGTGGTGGTAACCCCCGAACCAAGTGGTGGACACCAGTGGTGAGGGGGGCCATTAAGCTGAAGAAGGAGTCCTATCCAAGCTTGGTTGGCTTGTGGGACTCCCGAAGCAGCTGAGGTGTACCGGCAGGCCAAGCAAAGTGCAGCTCGGGTGGTTGCTGAAGCAAAAACCTGGGTGTGGGAGGAGTTCGGTGAGGCCATGGAACAAGACTTTCAGTCAGCCTCGAAGAGATTCTGGCAAACTGTCCGGCGCCTCAGGAGGGGAAAGCAGCTCCCTGTCCACACTGTGTATGGTGCGGATGGGACACTATTGACTTCAACTGGGGATATCGTCGGGCGGTGGAAGGAATACTTTAAGGATCTCCTCAATCCCACTGATATGCCTTCCACAGAGGAAGCAGGGTTTGGGGACGAGGGGGACGACTCGCCTATCACAGGGGCTGAGGTCACCAAGGTGGTTAAAAATCTCCTTGGTGGCCAGGCCCCAAGGGTGGACGAGATTCGCCCTGAGTACCTCAAGGCCCTGGATGTTGTTGGGTTGTCATGGTTGACACGCCTCTGCAACATTGCGTGGAGGTCGGGGGCAGTGCCTTTGGCATGGCAAACCGGGGTGGTGGTTCCTCTCTTTAAAAAAGGGGACCGGAGGGTGTGCTCCAACTTTAGAGGGATCACACTCCTCAGCCTCCCTGGGAAGGTCTATGCCAAGGTACTGGAGAGGAGAGTCCGGCCATTGGTCGAACCTCAGATTCAGGAGGAGTAATGTGGTTTTCGTCCTGGCTGTGGCACATCGGACCAGCTCTTTACCCTCTCGAGAATTCTTGAGGGTTCGTGGGAGTTTGCCCAACCAGTTTACATGTGTTTTGTGGACTTGGAGAAGGCATTTGGACCGCGTCCCTCGTGGTTTTTTGTGGGGGGTGCTTCGGGAGTATGGAGTATCGGGCTTGTTGTTATGAGCTATTCGGTCTCTGTACGACCGTTGTGAGAGTTTGGTTCGTATTGCCAACACTCGGTCGGAGTCATTCCCAGTGAGAGTTGGACTCCGCCAGGGCTGCCCTTTGTCACCGATCCTTTTCATAATTTTTATGGACAGGATTTCTAGGCGCAGCCAGGGAATGGAGGGTGTCGTGCTTGGTGACCACAGGATCTCATCTCTGTTGTTTGCAGATGATGTTGTCCTGTTGGCTTCATCCAGCAATGACCTACAGCTCTTGCTGGGACAGTTTGCCGCTGAGTGCGAAGCGGGTGGGATGAGAATCAGCACCTCCAAGTCCGAGTCCATGGTCCTCAGCCGGAAAAAGGTGGATTGTCCTCTCTGGGTTGGGGACAGGCTCCTGCCCCAAGTGGAGGAGTTTAAGTATCTTGGGGTCTTGTTCACGAGTGAGGGGAAAATGGAGCGAGAGATCGACAGACGGATTGGAGCAGCATCTGCAGTGTTGCGGACATTGTACCGGTCTGTTGTGGTGAACAGGGAGCTTAGTTCTAAGGCAAAGCTGTCGATTTACCAGTCAATCTACGTTCCTACTCTCACCTGTGGTCACGAGCTTTGGGTAATGACCGAAAGAACAAGATCGCAGATACAAGCGGCTGAAATGAGCTTTCTCCATAGGATTGCTGGACTCACCCTCAGAGATAGGGTGAGGGGCTCAGTCATCCGGGAGAGGCTCAGAGTAGAACCGCTGCTTCTCCACATTGAAAGGAGTCAGTTGAGGTGGTATGGGCATCTGATTAGGATGCCTCCTGGACGCCTCCCACTTGAGGTGTTTCAGGCACGTCCCACTGGGAGGAGACCCCGGGGCAGACCCAGGACTCGGTGGAGAGACTATGTCTCCCAGCTGGTCTGGGAACGCCTTGGTATCCTCTCTGAAGAGCAGGAGCAGGTGGCTGGGGAGAGGGAAGTCTGGGCTTCTCTGCTTGAACTGCTGCCTCCGTGACCCGGACCTCCGGAAAAGCAGTAGAAGATGGATGGATGGATGGATGGAAAGGAGTGAAGCCCAGTGCAATTATTGGAGGTCCCCCGGCTGTCTAAACCTATTAGCAGCATAACGAAGGGAGGGTTCAGAGACACATGATCCCTCCCTAATTGTAGGCTATATCAAAAAGGAAGGTTTTAACCCTATTCTTAAAAACAGAGATCGAGTCTGACTCCCAAATCCAGATTGGCAGCTGGTTCCACAAGAGAGGGGCTTGATAACTGAAGGCTCTGCCCCCTTTGTACTTTTGGAGATTCTAGGTATTACAAGCAATCCAGCATTTTGGGAGCATAGTACTCTGTTAGGATAATAGGGTAATATCAGATCTTTTAAATAAAAAGGGGCCTGATTGTTTAGAGCTTTGAAGGTGAGAAGAAGGATTTTAAACTTAATTCTAAACTCTATGGGAAGCCAATGAAGGGAGGCCAGAACCAGAGAGATATGATCTCTCTTTCTAGTACCTGTTAAAACTCTTGCTGCAGCATTTTGGATCAACTGAAGAACTTTTAAAGATGTTTTAGGACAACCTGATAATAAAGAATTACAATAATCTAATCTAGAGCTAACAAAAGCATGGCTCAGTTTCTCAGCATCACTCTGAGGCAAGATGCTCCTAATCTTGGCAATATTACGCAAATGATAGAAAGCAGTCTTAGAAACCAATTTAACATGTGAATTGAAAAACAGATCTTGATCAAAAATATCTCCAAGGTTCCTCACAGAGCTATTAAGAGAAAGAGTAACTGCATCCAAACTAAAAGTTTGATTTGGAAAGGTATTTCTAAGGTTTTTTGGACCAACAAGAATGACTTCAGTCTTATCTGAATTTAATAGCAGGAAATTACAAGTCATCCAAGCTTTGATTTCCTTAAGACAGGCTTCTAACTTGGCTAATTGATTACTATCATCTGGCTTCATTGACAGGTATAATTGTGTATCGTCTGCATAACAATGAAAATGTATGCAGTGCTTTCTAATAATGTTGCCTAACGGAAGCATATATAAACTAAAAAGAATAGGGCCTAGCATAGATCCCTGTGGAACTCCATGACTGAGCTTTGAGTTGAAAGAAAACTCATTATTGACATGAACAAACTGGAACCTATCAGATAAATAAGATCTAAACCACTGCAACAAAGTTCCATTAAGTCCAACATAGTGTTCTAATCTATCAAGTAGAATATTATTATTGATAGTATCAAAAGCTGCACTAAGGTCTAAAAGGACAAGTACAGAAACAAGTCCATTATCAGATGCGATCAGCTTTTACGCAGCGCACGGAGGATAGGGAATGAAAACCCACAAGCAAGAGATAGTTGTGCGTATTTATTGACAGAATGTGATTAAACAGTTCAAAACAACAGATGACATACAAGGAATACTTCCAGGATGCTCTACAGAACACTGGTGAGTGCTAACCGGGAAAAATGTTCCTAAGCGCAGGCAGGCGGAACTGCAGCGGGGGAAACGGAAGAGAGAGCCCAAGGAAGAACCTCCAGATGGGACTGGATGGCAGGGGCGGAGATTGTACTCATGAGGCTGGAGCAGTCTGAGTAAGTCCAAGCAATAATCCCAGCGAAACAAAAAAACCAAGCTGTAGAAAATGATAACACCACACAGAGTGATGTGGTACTGAAACGCAGGCAGGGCATCTAGTCATGCGCGACATAGCACAAACACTGAGTTAAACAATCACAGTGAAGGACAATGATCTGGAAAACATCACAGGAACCCTGGAGCTTAAATAATACAACACTTAATCAATGAATGATTGCTGTTGTTTAGGTGGAAACAGGTGTGTGAATGAACAAAGGAAAGAACACAAACGATAATGACACACAACTGGTATAACTGGCAGAAGGGGGGGGGGGGTGTGGCTGCGAGCTGTCAGGGAGCTGAGAAGACCTCAAGGCTCCCAAGGAGGTGCCTGACGGCAGATAGAGGATACAAAATATACTTATAGACAATGCAGCCACCATGCCATGGAACTGGGCTGGAAGTCCACCCCAGTTCATGACAGAGCCTCCCCCTCATGGGGTGGATACCAGACACCCCAGTAACATCAAAAAGAAAAAGGACCCCCCTTCCCCCTTCCCGGGAGAACTATCACAACTAACCAGGGCGGAAGGTGGGGGAACAGGTCAGGAAGGAACTAACAAGAATAACACAAAAAAAAAAACAAAACAGTGCACCTCCCAACCCCAAAACCTAGAACAATGCCCCCCCAAGACCCAGAAGTCCCAGAGTTCAGGGGGCCGACCAAAGTCCCAGACCCATGGGGTGACGACAGGAGGCTGGACGAGTGGTCTATCCAAATCCAGGACCAGTCGAATTGCCCGGTCGAGCGGGTCAGGTGGCTGATCAGGGAAACTGGGCCACCTGCCCCTACGGCACAGTTCACCGGGCAGGCGGCCTGGGTCCTTGAGCCACCAGCTCAAGAGAGGTGGCCCGGGAGGTGGCCTCCCCACGGGAAAACTCAACAGAGGAAGGGGAACCCAAGGAAGGGAAGCCCCAGCATCATTAAACAGCGACGAGGAAGGAGCTCCCCGCCCCCCATGGCCTTGAGCTGGGGGACAGTTGCACCCATGGTGGTCTCGGTCTAGGACATTGCTGCACCCGTGGAGGTTCCAGGCTGGAGCTTAGCGGCACCTGCGGTGAACCCCAGCTGGGCCAACGACGAACCCTTGGTGGACCCCGGCTGAGCCAAAGCTGCACTCACAGTGGCTCCAGGCTGGAGCTTGGTAGCACCCGCGAGGGTCCCAGTCTTGGACATAGCAGCACCCGTGGTGGACCCTGACTGGGCCATGGTTGCACCTGCGGTGGGCCCGGGCTGGAGCTTTGTAGCACCCGTGGTGGGCTCTGGCTAGAGCTCTGTAGCACCTGTGGTGAGCTCTGGCTGGAGCATCGTTGCACCTGCGGTGGTCCCCGTCAGGGACCTCATTACTCCCACGGTGACCTCCCCAGCGAGGGAAGCAGGGCTCTCCGCGACCTCGGGTGACGAATCTGGGTCTTCAGCAGCCTCAGATGGTATAGACCGCTCTCTGGCGACCCTAGGAGGAAGCTCAGATACAGTGGAGAGAGGTATAGGGTCAGGGTCACTGGTAGCGGCAGAGCCCGGCGAGCCGAGCCCGGGTGCAGCGGCTAGCTGCCCCCAGCTCTCCTCACCAAGAGTCAGACAAGATTGCTCAGAAACTGGTGGAAGAGAGATTAAAGACCGCACTTGCCTGAACTCGGGCTCCACCGCCATCCAGGACTCTGATTATCCAGGTCGCGGTGGCTCTTCAGGCTGGGGAGGCGCTGCACCCGCGGAGGTCTTGGGTTGAGGCGAACCCCCCGGCGCTGACCTCCGCCCGGGAAGCTGGACCTCTGTCATCATTGGTAGGTTGGACCGGCTCCACGGAGACTCCTGGTGGTGGCAGATCCTCTCCGGCAACCCTAGGTGAAGGCTCAGGAGAGATTGGAGAGGGAAAAAGGTTTGGGTCGCCGGCAGTGGCGGAGCCCGGCGAGGCGAGCTCAGGTGCAGCGGCCGGCTGCACCTGGCTGTCCTCACCAAGAGCCAGGCAAGATTGCTCTAGAACGGGGAGAAAAACACCAAAAGAGAGCACTTGCCTGCACTCGAGCTCCACCGCTGTCCAGGACTCCGTCGATCTGGATGACGACGTCTTGGACCCGGTCTGCTGAAGGTCCCACTTGGGTGCTGACTCTGCTGCGGCGGCTTCGGCAGCAGGCATGATGGTGATGGCAGTCTCAAAGTTCCCAGGTGCCGTCTCCCATGTTGGTGGCTCCTCTGGCTTGACGGCTGGGGACTGCCTCACCGCTGACCCTTGAACTGGATCCTCCAGGGCCTTTTGTTCCTCCCCCTTCTGGCGACCAGGTTCTGTAGCTGGTGAACTCTCAGGAGCACCTGGAGAGAATACGGAAAGGACAGGTGAGGGATTATGACATGCCGCTGGAGCAGAGAACTCAGGGGGCTGTGAACCCTGAGTCTCTTGGCCAGAGAACAGGCAAAATTGTTCATCAATAGCACAAACTAAATGAAAAAGAACTTGCCTGTTCTCCTGGTTCTTGACGTCTCCATTGGTGTTCGGCGCGTTCTCCTCCCTCTCTGCGTTCAACCCGTGCCTGGGCTCCTTAGCAGGTGGTGGAGAAGCACCCCAAAGGGGCACAAAGGGGGAGAAGTCCGAAGAAAAGACTGCCTCCTCACCCTTTGCGGATGTAAAGGCTGAGGGTGAGGCGGCTGCAGGTGAAGCAGCAGGAGGAAAAAACGGCTTGGTTAACTTTCTCTCCTCCTCCATGAGGTGGTCAATATCCACCACTACAGCCTATCTGTGTCTCTCCTCCATTAGGCGGTCAATATCTGCCAATATCGCCAGTCTGCATTCCTCCTCCATCACACGCATGGATTGAGCGGACCCAGGCTTGGGAGATGAAGCTGGAGCGGAAGAGCCATGGGAGGAGGGAGGCTTCCTCCATCGCGAGCGCTTCTTCCGTGGCTGCGACGGCTCTGGTGTCGGAGAGTCCCTCTCCGGCTCCATGTATGGCTGGGAGAATATGGTAGATAGCAGGACGTCCACCCCCGGGAAAGACCCGAGGTTGGGATACAACCTCATTACCTCCTCAGCAGTGTCCTGAGCCAGTCGAACGTCACCCGGAGAACACGGCTCCTGTATCCATGAGCAAGCATCCTCCAGGAGCTCCAGAGCGCTCAGCTCCTGGTCAGTCCAGACCTCCATGGTGTCACTCAGGTGGGTGGAAAAAGCAGACACAAAAATGAAAAGAAAAATTACATACAACTACTCCACTGGGTTTTTGACTGGCCGGACCATTGTGTTGTGAATCCCCGTGTGCTTTTATGCAGCGCATAGAGGATAGGGAATGAAAACCCACGAGCAAGAGATAGTTGTGCGTATTTATTGATAGAATGTGATTAAACAGTTCAAAACAACAGATGAGTAGCCCAGGACATACAAGGAATACTTCCGGGACGCTCTACAGAACACTGGTGAGTGCTAACTGGGAAAAATGTTCCTAAGCGCAGGCAGGCGGAACTATAGTGGGGGGAATGGAAGAGAGAGTGTACTCATGAGGCTGGAGCAGTCCGAATAAGTCCAAGCAATAATCCCAGTGAAACAAAAACCAAGCTGTAGAAAATGATAACGCCACAGAGAGTGATGTGGTACTGAAACACAGGTAGGGCATCTAGTCATGCGCGACGTAGCACAAACACTGAATTAAATAATCACAGTGAAGGACAATGATCCGGAAAACATCATAGGAACCCTAGAGCTTAAATAATACAACACTTAATCAATGAATGATTGCCGGTGTGTAGGTGATGAACAAAGGAAAGAACACAAACAATAATGACACACAGCTGGTATAACTAAAAGAAGAGGGGGCATGGCTGCGAGCTGTCAGGGAGCTGAGAAGACCTCAAGGCTCCCAAGGAGGTGTCTGATGGCAAATAGAGGATACAAAAATATACTTAAAGACAAGGCAGCCACCACGTCATGAAACTGGGCTGGAAGTCCACCCCAGTTCATGACAACTTCCTACGACTATCGAGGGATGGGAAGATAGCCTTACAAAGTGGCCTTGTAGACAGTCGCTTCATTACTTAGTGTCATTTGTTTACGCTGTAAACAAATGACCCGTGCTGGCAAAATGAATCTGAACATTTAAGCATGAATGAAATATCTTCAAAATGATATTTAATTTGTAGGATGTGCACAAAAACTGACCCAGAAAAAAGATGATTTGTTTATATTTTGGCTAGGTTGAAAACTCGTGTTCGATCAGTTGGGAGTTAAGTCTTCCGCAAAAGCATAGGTATTTTTTAGAAAATACGATTTCTAAGCTTTCCAATGATACCAGACACTCATTGGGGTTTTCCTGGGACTTTGTCACTACCAAACAAAGAAAGAGTCATGATTTATGACTCCTCATTGCCTGTACTCATAATGACGTGGTGTGCATTCCACCAGCACGTGCCCACTACAATGAAGTCGGCTGCATTTTGTTAAAATATGTTGGACATAATCAAATTTACCATAGAGCAGACATACGGCACAACACTGTGCTTGGATGTTGTCTGTCACCGTGTGGTGAGAAGCCTCCATTTATCCAGTCTGGCACAACCACGAACACCAGCAACAAGTACCAGAACTATGCCAAAACATTCAAAAAATACAAAAACTAGAAGAGCTGAAATTTGCTGCCACTTGAGTGCAAAACACGTATGTGGACTATAAAATGAATTTGAAAAACTTTTAAAAATGCTATTTTAAATGCCCCTTCTACTCCACTCTTATTGATTGATTTAACACTACTTCAGCTGAAACCAGAAGCTCTGCCCATAATCGTTCCTACAGCGGCGCCCCCAGGAATAAGGTGGATAGTGGACATGGAAATATGTCAAACACGAAACGATAGTAAGCTTCATTTTTGATTACTGGTAAAGTTTAAAAAAAGAAACCCCTTCAGGTTGAAGAACATTCTGTGTCATGATGCTGAGTACGGGGTGGAGCCTGTGCTCATGCTTCCTGTTTATTTTCTGCATTTCTCTTTTTTGGTTCTGTATTTAATATGTTTATTATTTGCCTAGTTTGACATGAGCCTGCTCTCAGTTCTCTTTTGATATTTGTGTTCCAGTTCTCTGTATTTATCTTGTCCTCCCCTTATGGGTTATGTCCTCCTTTTGTAATTTTGATATTAAGTATTCCAGTCCTTGTATTTATCTCATCTATGCCTTTTGGTTTGTTTCTCTCTTGGCAGTATCTGGTCTGTTTCTCACTTTGTGTTCAGTTCATATTTCAATCAGTTACTGTTCACCATTTCCTGATGTGCTTTTTGTTGTGATAGCTGCTTCTACTTACTTCCTCTTCTGGTTCAGGTTTGCGGGCTGTCAGAGCTGACAGCTGTCAGTAATTAGGTCAACTTCCCTGCTCATGTGACCCGCACCTGTTGTTCATTTGATTATCATCTGTCCCTATTTTAGCTCACTGCAATGTTGTCTCATTGCAGCAGCATACTGTGTATTCTGACAGGAATCCCTAGTCAGTTTTTCTCTCACGGATGAGCTCCCTCCAGCTCTCTTTTGTTTTTCCTCCTGGCGTCTCTGCACGCCCCAGCCTGGGTCCGGCCAAGCTGTTCTCCTGCTTTTTCCCCAGACGTGAGCTCCGCACTGTTCCTCCCGTTATCCTGCCTTTATGTGTAAGTGTAGTATTTTGTGTACTTTGTATTTTTGTCTTCATTAAATGTGCAAACTCACAGCCGGCGTTTCCTCAATCCGCCCTTGCCAGGGTAATTCATAACAGAATGCTGCTGCCCGGTGTGAAACACCAGCAGCTGTGAGTTTTGCTTTTTTCCCCTCCCGTTATTTTTTATTAGTCCTTTTTTCTGTGACTGAAATGTCAGTCCGCACAGATTTTAGTGTTTGTGGGCTGAGTACTTGTCTTCATTAAATGTGCAAACTCGCAGCTGGCGTTTGAAGTTTCGGAAGTCACGAAACTTAATGTAGAATCGGTGTGTGACTTTGCAAAAACGATGTGTGCCACTGTAGTATTCTCTGGGCCCCTCCCCAATCTGACCAGTGATGACATGTTTAGCCGCTCGTCATCCTTCAACCGCTGGCTGTCTGTGTGGTGTCCTGCAAATGACGTGGGCTACATTGACAATTGGAGCTCTTTTTGGGGAAAACCTGGCCTTATGAGACGAGGCAGCATTCATCCCACTTTGGATGGTGCTTCTCATTTATCTAACAATCTGGCATCTTTTTTATCCAAATTTCCAAAACCTTGACTACTCAGAGTTTGGACCAGGAAGCAGAGTCGCAGTCTTACACGCCTCTCTGCAGCTCCTCTTCATCCGCCACCCCTCAACTTAGCCCCTGTCTTCCCCATCAGAGAATCATTGTCTGCTCCCTCCAAAGCAAATAAAAATATAATATATAAGCATCCCAAAGTGATTAAGCAAAATATTGGTAAAACTCAAATTAAACATAAAGCCTCTAAATTGAATGATTTGGCCTCTGTTCCTCCTCATAATTTAAAAATTAAATGTGGTTTATTAAATATTAGGTCTCTAACTCCCAAGTCTCTGTTAGTCCATGATCTGTTAATTGATCATCAGATTGATTTAATATCCCTTGGTTAGGACAAGAGGATTATGTTGGTTTAAATGAATCAACTCCCTCTGGTTATTTAAACTGTCAAAATCCCAGAAGTTCTGGTCGGGGAGGAGGAGTAGCAACAATTTACCATTCCAAACTACTAGTTAATGTAAAGCAAAAAACATGTTATAATTCCTTTGAGGGCCTGGTCCTCAGTATTGGGCACTTTAGCAATTTTAGGTTAAACCCAATTTTATTTGCCATAGTTTATCGTCCCCCATCAACCTACTCAGAATTTTTATCTGAATTTGCTGATTTCTTAGTTGACTTAGTGCTGAAATCTGATAGAATAATTATAGTAGGGGACTTTAATATACATGTGGATGTAGATAGTGACTGCCTTAATGTGGCATTTAATTCAATATTAGACTCGATTGGGTTTTCTCAGAAAGTAGGAAATTCTACTCATTACCTCCACCATACATTGGACCTTGTTCTGACATATGTGTAGCATCATCTCACTTTGGCTCAGCAACAATTATTCTTCTGCTTAAGGACATTTTTGTTTCATCCAGGAATAACGTAAAGAAATGGATTTTCTTCCTCCAGGCCACAGCTGAAATCCCCTTTGTTTTGTTAAAACCAGCCTAAGGAATTTCCCCAATGTCCGGCTTCACTTTTATTGCCCCCATAAAACATGCAACAGATCCACGACTCAGCTAATTTCCTTAAACTCTGGAAACGCTGGATTTAACTAGTGAACTTTAAAGTACATTATTACAAACTCGATTCTAAACCTTCATTCTTTTCAGAACTATGAAAATGCAGATGGACGCTGATGTTTTTTTTGATGTGGAAAATCAATGTGTGAAATGCATTAATCTGTGATTTTATATATATATGCATGCTAATGTTTAGATGAATGTTTACTCTTGCATGTTGATTTAGAAGCACTGCTTATAATTTATACTAATCACTAAAGTTATCTTAGTTTAATACATAAAGGGAAATATTAACTTCCAGTATGTATCAAAGTTTTGCCTCTAAAACCATGTGACTCCCACAGCCAATCTCTGCATGACAACTCTCCATCCCAAAGGACTCCGAACAATAGACTGTTTGTTCATTGGACTAAAAGTTCATCGAGCCCGCCCACGAAGGACGCTCATTGGCTGAGATTCCGGTCAGGCCGGAAACCCGCGAAACTCAACAGAGCTTATATAAAGGAGAGAGACTCTTTTCATCCCTCTTCTGCTCCGGGCACTCTTTGCAGATCCTCTGTCCGGCTCGGCTCCCTTTTTTTCTGATCTTCTCCATTGTCTACACACAGCAAGGAAGAACAAAGGACCGTCTGACCACGCGTCGCTTTTCTGAACACAGAGCAGATAACTCGTAATTTATGTAACTTTGTATTTTCTTTTCCTCTTAAATACCTAGGAATTCCTATTTCTTTGAGCTCAATTCTTAATCGGAGTTAAAACTCCAATTTTTATTGATCACTTTTTCTTTGTTAAACTTTCTGTAAAACCACCGTTTGTTTGATTTTAATGTAAACTTAATCTTGACTTTATTTTATAATATTTTTCCTGACCAAGCACCCACCAGAAGCTACTATTTTTATCTAAATTCCGAAAGTTTTTTTTTTAATTTGAGATCGGATTAGATATCTTTAATTATTCCCGAAAACCTCTGCAGCTGCTTGTCTACCAGGAAGAAAAGACGCAGCTGAGGAATCAACGCGCAGCTGTCCCACATCGCGCTGAAGAAGCATCGGCACCATCTGGCTAGGACCCGTTTCAACTGTGGGTCATACGGCCAAGATCCAGCCCCCTTCGACTGCTTGAATCTAAAGGTCGAACTGTGGACCCTGAAATATCTGCGGGCAGATATTTCCCCTAACATCCACGAAATCTTGGGCTGAGGACGGACGACAGAACTATCATCACCGAGGAGCACGTAAGCTGCAAAAACTTTAATTCAACTGCTGAATAAACTTCTGAGGTTCGGTAATAATTTGTGTATCTAATCAGATGCAAATTAAGAAGCCCTTAACATAACTCTTCTTTTCATTAAAATTCCGTTTTTATTTTCTTAAGATTAATTTAGGACTTTTTCATAATTAATAAACTTTCTCCATAAATTTGCGGTTTTTTTTTTTTATAATCTGTTAACTCAAACTGATAGAAATTCATTTCTCAGTTTAACCCTGGTTCCGAAAATATTGACATTGTTAATCTATCGTTTACAAGATTGATTTTATGATTAATGAAATTACTACCATGTCTGTTAATCATTTCATTTAATAAATATTTAAAAATGAGAGAAGTTGTTGGGAATTTATTTCATTCCGAGTCTGTTTCAAGCCCAGGTATCGAATTCACGGAAAATTTCTGAGACTGATTATTGATTAATTTATTGAGTGATCAAACAGGTATAAAGTGAAATTAAAGATCAAATTGCTTCTTAAAGATAGAAGCTGGTGCCCCTTACGAGTGTTATTAACTTTTCTGATGTATATGAAATGAGATTTGAGCTCAGATTCCAATACATCAATATAAATTAAATAATTCATACCTGATCATATTTATTATTTATTAATATTCCATATTTCCGTTACATATGGCATAGAAATAGAAAATCTTGTAGTGTCTCCTCATAACCCTGTACTGTCAGACCATTGTCTGTTAACCTTTGATTTTACTATTTCTGACTATTTGGCTCCTAAAGAAAAATATTATTACAGTAGATGCCTCTCAGATGATGCTGTTACCAATTTATGCAGATTGTTTCCTCTATGCCATGTGTCAACACAATGGAAATAAGCTATAGACAGCTTGCTCCTTCTGTAATTGATAACATGGTGGATAGTGTTACAGCTTCTCTGCATCAGACTCTAGACTTGGTGGCCCCCTTAAAAAAGAAAAAGTCTAATCAGAGATTTCTAACTCCTTGGTTCAACACAAAAACTCGTAGCTTAAAACAGAAGACTCGTCAATTAGAAAGAAAATGGCGCTCCACTAATTTAGATGAAATCTATTTAGCTTGGAGAAATCATCTTTTAATCTATAAAAAATCTCTTAGAAAAGCTAGAACGAGTTATTATTCTGCATTAATAGAAGAGAACAAGAATAATCCCAGGTTTCTTTTCAGCACTGTAGCCAGGTTGACAAAGAGTCAGAACTCTGTCAATCCTAGCATTCCCTTAGAGCTTACTAGTCAGGACTTTATGAACTTTTTCAATAATAAAATTTCATCCATCAGAGATAAAAATCAATCAGATTCTTCCCACAGTTAACTTAAATACTGTAACTACTACAACTCCTTCAATTGATGTCTGTCTTGATGAGTTTACTCCAATCGACCTTTGTGAGTTAGACAAAATAGTTTCTCATCCAAACCTTCAACTTGTCTTTTAGACCCTATTCCTACCAGGTTATTTAAAGAAGTCTTCCCACTATTGGTAGCTTTATTCTTCATATAATCAATTCTTCATTAACTTTAGGCCATGTACCGCAGGCTTTTAAAACGGCTGTAATTAAACCCTTACTCAAAAAGCCAATGCTAGATCCAGGAGCTTTAGCTAACTGTAGACCAATCTCTAATCTCCCTTTCATTTCAGAAATCTTAGAAAGAGTTGTTGCTACACAATTATTTGACCACCTGCAGGGAAATGGTTTACTTGAAGAGTTTCAATCTGGGTTTAGAATCCATCATAGTACTGAAACAACCTTAGCGAAGGTCACTAATGACCTCCTCATCGCATCTGATAATGGACTGGTTTCTGTACTTGTCCTTTTAGACCTTAGTGCAGCTTTTGATACTATCGATCATAATATTCTACTTGATAGATTAGAACACTATGTTGGACTTAATGGAACTTTGTTGCAGTGGTTTAGATCTTATTTATCTGATAGGTTCCAGTTTGTTCATGTCAATAATGAGTTTTCTTTCAACTCAAAGCTCAGTCATGGAGTTCCACAGGGATCTATGCTAGGCCCTATTCTTTTTAGTTTATATATGCTTCCGTTAGGCAACATTATTAGAAAGCACTGCATACATTTTCATTGTTATGCAGACGATACACAATTATACCTGTCAATGAAGCCAGATGATAGTAATCAATTAGCCAAGTTAGAAGCCTGTCTTAAGGAAATCAAAGCTTGGATGACTTGTAATTTCCTGCTATTAAATTCAGATAAGACTGAAGTCATTCTTGTTGGTCCAAAAAACCTTAGAAATACCTTTCCAAATCAAACTTTTAGTTTGGATGCAGTTACTCTTTCTCTTAATAGCTCTGTGAGGAACCTTGGAGATATTTTTGATCAAGATCTGTTTTTCAATTCACATATTAAATTTGTTTCTAAGACTGCCTTCTATCATTTGCGTAATATTGCCAAGATTAGGAGCATCTTGTCTCAGAGTGATGCTGAGAAACTGATCCACGCTTTTGTTAGCTCGAGATTAGATTATTGTAATTCTTTATTATCAGGCTGTCCTAAAACATCTTTAAAAAGTCTTCAGCTGATCCAAAATGATGCAGCAAGAGTTTTAACAGGTACTAGAAAGAGAGATCATATCTCTCCGGTTCTGGCCTCCCTTCATTGGCTTCCCATAGAGTTTAGAATTAAGTTTAAAATCCTTCTTCTTACTTACAAAGCTCTAAACCATCAGGCTCCTTTTTATTTAAAAGATCTGATACTACCGTATTATCCTAACAGAGCACTATGCTCTCAAAATGCAGGATTACTTGTAATACCTAGAATCTCCAAAAGTACAATGGGAGGCAGAGCCTTCAGTTATCAAGCTCCTCTCCTGTGGAACCAGCTGCCAATCTGGATTTGGGAGTCAGACTCGATCTCTGCTTTTAAGAATAGGGCTAAAACCTACCTTTTTGATATAGCCTACAATTAGGGAGGGATCATGTGTTTCTGAACCCTCCCTTAGTTATGCTGCTAATAGGTTTAGTCAGCCGGGGGACCTCCAATAATGCACTGGGCCTCACTCCTTTCTTCACTCTCAATGAAATATTTTTTTTTTTGCTGGTCATTAACATCTGTTTGTTCTCTCCCATAGATTGAGTCCCCATCGTGCTGTTTGCTCTCTACATGTCTGTTCTTTTCATCTTCTCTGTCCCCTCACCCCCCAGCCAGTCGCAGCAGATGACTGCCCCTCCCTGAGCCTGGTTCTGCTGGAGGTTTCTTCCTGTTAAAAGGGAGTTTTTCCTCTCCACCGTCGCCAAGTGCTTGCTCACAGGGGATCGCCTGATTGCTGGGGTCCTTCTGCAACTGTGGGGGTTCCCCCTACAGTTGATAGTGCTATGAGATGACTGTTGTTGTGAAATGGCGCTATATAAATAAAGTTGAATTGAATTGAAATTGAATTGAATTGAACTGAATTGATGCCCTCAATCCGCCCTTGCTAGGGCAATACATGACAATTCTGGATTCTCTTGTCTTTAAAGTATTTTTTTTTTTTATTCCAATTTTCTTCTGGATAACTTAAAGTGACTGGCAAAAATCTTTTTTTTTTTTCTTGTTAACATGTCTGTAACAGGGACTTCCGGTTATGGCGGCCACGTAGGAAGACGTGTTTCACACTGCTCTGCTCCTAAAAATAAAAAGTAGGCTAAAACTCTCTTAATTGGAACAAAAACCTATCCCAGCGTTTAGGCGCGGATATGGTAAAGACCAAGGCTGGGAAATTAGGCGGAGGAAAAAGTAATTCGACAAAACAATCCAAACTAACAGACTTCCATGCTCGTGACGAAGCAGAAAAATCTCCAGAGACGATGGCGGAGGATGTAGCCAGCGGTGGAGCGGTAACTGCTGAGGAGGGGACAAATGCGGTGCTTGCTGCCATCAGCTCCATGAGAGCAGACTTTTCGTCTAAATTTGATGGGATTATAGCAGCGATAGAAGGAATGAGAAAGGAAATAAGCGACTGTATGGAACGAGTATCGCAGGCGGAGCTCCGAATCTCAAGCGCTGAAGATGACGTCACCAGCCTACAATCAAAGCTGCAAACAATGAAATTAAAATGTAAACGTCTGGAAGATAATGTCCTGGACTTAGAATCCCGTTCGCGACGGAATAATTTGAGGCTGGTGGGTCTCCCAGAGGGAGCGGAGGGACAGGACCCATGTTCCTTTTTGGAAAAGTGGATTCCAGAAGCCCTGAACAATCCGGACCTGCAGTCACCGGTCGTCTTAGAGAGCGCTCATCGAATCGGCCCACCGAGAGATAATAAGACACCACCGAGGACACTGATTATGAATTTCCTCAGCTACAGAGACAAGATGACGGTCACCAACGCGGCGCGAGCTAAAGGAGAAATTAAATACCAGGATCAACAGGTGCGGTTCTACCCAGATTTGGCCACAGGAATTCAACAATTAAAGAGGCAGTTCGTCCCCGCCCGTAAAGAGCTGCGCAACCTCGGGATTCGTTACGGAGTGATTCATCCGGCAAGACTGCTGGTCACATATAAGGGCAGAACCCACACCTTCAAGACCCCTCAAGAGTCGCAAGAGCTCATTAAGCAGATCCAGGAGGAGACTGGTGGGAGCTAAGCATCAACATGATAAAGGTAGAACATTTAAGCATTTGTACAGGCATCTGATTGATCTGAAACATATAACATGTCTACAAAATACAGATTGTATTATAAAAAAAAAAAGCTGATGTACAAAGTTGCTATAAAACTTTGAAGTTATGTTGGAAAAACTACAGAAGAGAGTTAATGTCATTAAAAAAGTAGTAGAGTCAGGGTGATTGAGAGGAGAAAAAGAGAGTGGTTTGACTGACCCTCGCAGGTGTGGAACAGTCACTAGCTATAATGGGAGACAGAATTTTTTTTTGATTTTGGGGGGATTACCACGAATGTGGGGAAAGGGAATTTGTTTTTGTGTAGTTTGTAGGATGAATGTTCAACCATCCATGTTTTTGCTTCTCTGTATGAGCATGTTTATATTGCAAGGTAATCTCAAACTCCTTATTGATCATAGATCAAAGTGTTAATCTTAATTTAACTTCATGGAATTGCAGAGGTCTACAAAATCTAAAAAAACTTAAACAAGTTATGAATAAAATAAAAGACATAGATTCAAAAATTGTGTTTTTACAAGAAACTCATCTAATAGAGGAGGATGTAAAAAGAATTAGGAGAAGATGGCAAGGAAATGTGTTCACCTCATCATTTTCATCCCGAGCTAGGGGAGTTATGACTCTCATACACAAAACAGTCCCATTTCAAGTGAAAAATGTAATTGGAGACAAATTAGGAAGATATCCAATCATCCAAGGATCTTTGTTATTAGAAAATATAAATCTGGTGAACTTATACGGTCCCAATACTGATGATCAAAACTTCTTCATTAATTTATTTCTTACTTTAGCATCACTTACAGGGCAACATATAATAGCAGGGGATTTTAATTGTACATTGAATCCCAGTATAGATAGATCAACAGGACTGGACTGTACGCACAATGGATGCAGGATGACCATTAATCATTTTATGAAAGAATTGAGATTGCTAGATATATGGAGAGAAATGAAACCACAAGTCAAAGCCTATTTTTGTTATTCTGATATCTATAAGACATTCTCACGTATTGACTACTTTTTGATCTCCACAGAATTAAGGTCCAAGATTCAAAACTGTTTCTATGATAACATTGTGATCTCTGATCATGCACCCTGCTGTCTAATATATGTAGATAAGAAATTGACAAAGGATCCAGGTAGGTGGCATTTTCAGCATAAATGGCTTCAGGATGAGGAATTTGTTAAGTACATAGAAAAACAGATAGATGAGTTCTTTGATATCAATACTACACAAACAACGGCATGTATAAAGTGGGAGGCTTTCAAAGCTTTTATAAGGGGGCATATTATTAGTTATACAGGTTCAAAATCTAAGAAGACTCGAGAGGAGAGAGTCCAATTGGAACGTAAAATAAAAATTCTTCAAGAAAAGGTGTATGCAGGAAGTAACCCACAGTTAGAGAACAAATTATTGATTCTGAGAGCTGAATATGACAAAAAATCAGCGAATAGAGCTGTCTCGAGTCTTCTAAGATTGAAGCAAACTTTTTATGAACAAAGTGAAAAATCAGGAAAATTATTGGCATAGCAGATTAAACAATTAGAATTTAAAACACCAATTACCAGTATTATACTGTAAGTAACGGACATGTCACGGGTGGCTCTCGCGAGCCACCATAATACGCCACACAGTCACCAGAGAGTTTAGTGAGAGTTTTATTAACGGTGAGGATAGTGACAACACAAGCTGCAGAGACAATGACTCTTGAGTCTACTCACAACAGGAGGCATAGGCTAAACAGCTCTACAGGTCCATAGCAGGAGACAGGAGAGATGACTGGTGCCTAGCGGCTGCCCCGGCCTTGGATGCGCTCTGCAGAGCATGCCCAAATGCCAAGTCACGTTTCGTTACCTTGTATTCATACATGTGTAATGACAATAAAGTTGAATCTCATCTCATCAGCATGTATAAAGTGGGAGGCTTTCAAAGCTTTTATAAGGGGCATATTATTAGTTATACAGGTTCAAAATCTAAGAAGACTTGAGAGGAGAGAGTCCAATTGGAACGTAAAATAAAAATTCTTCAAGAAAAAGTGTATGCAGGAAGTAACCCACAGTTAGACAACGAATTACTGATTCTGAGAGCTGAATATGACAAAAAATCAGCGAATAGAGCTGTCTCGAGTCTTCTAAGATTGAAGCAAACTTTTTATGAACAAAGTGAAAAATCAGGAAAATTATTGGCATAGCAGATTAAACAATTAGAATTTAAAACACCAATTACCAGTATTATAAGTAACGGACATGTCACGGGTGGCTCTCGCGAGCCACCATAAGACGCCACACAGTCACCAGAGAGTTTAGTGAGAGTTTTATTAACGGTGAGGATAGTGACAACACAAGCTGCAGAGACAATGACTCTTGAGTCTACTCACAACAGGAGGCATAGGCTAAACAGCTCTACAGGTCCATAGCAGGAGACAGGAGAGATGACTGGCGCCTAGCGGCTGCCCCAGCCTTGGATGCGCTCTGCAGAGCATGCCCAAATGCCAAGTCACATTTCGTTACCTTGTATTCATACATGTGTAATGACAATAAAGTTGAATCTCATCTCATCAGCATGTATAAAGTGGGAGGCTTTCAAAGCTTTTATAAGTGGGCATATTATTAGTTATACAGGTTCAAAATCTAAGAAGACTCGAGAGGAGAGAGTCCAATTGGAACGTAAAATAAAAATTCTTCAAGAAAAAGTGTATGCAGGAAGTAACCCACAGTTAGACAATGAATTACTGATTCTGAGAGCTGAATATGACAAAAAAATCAGCGAATAGAGCTGTCTCGAGTCTTCTAAGATTGAAGCAAACTTTTTATGAACAAAGTGAAAAATCAGGAAAATTATTGGCATAGCAGATTAAACAATTAGAATTTAAAACACCAATTACCAGTATTATAAGTAACGGACATGTCACGGGTGGCTCTCGCGAGCCACCATAAGACGCCACACAGTCACCAGAGAGTTTAGTGAGAGTTTTATTAACGGTGAGGATAGTGACAACACAAGCTGCAGAGACAATGACTCTTGAGTCTACTCACAACAGGAGGCATAGGCTAAACAGCTCTACAGGTCCATAGCAGGAGACAGGAGAGATGACTGGCGCCTAGCGGCTGCCCCAGCCTTGGATGCGCTCTGCAGAGCATGCCCAAATGCCAAGTCACATTTCGTTACCTTGTATTCATACATGTGTAATGACAATAAAGTTGAATCTCATCTCATCAGCATGTATAAAGTGGGAGGCTTTCAAAGCTTTTATAAGTGGGCATATTATTAGTTATACAGGTTCAAAATCTAAGAAGACTCGAGAGGAGAGAGTCCAATTGGAACGTAAAATAAAAATTCTTCAAGAAAAAGTGTATGCAGGAAGTAACCCACAGTTAGACAACGAATTACTGATTCTGAGAGCTGAATATGACAAAAAAATCAGCGAATAGAGCTGCTTCGAGTCTTCTAAGATTGAAGCAAACTTTTTATGAACAAAGTGAAAAATCAGGAAAATTATTGGCATGGCAGATTAAACAATTAGAATTTAAAACACCAATTACCAGTATTATAAGTAACGGACAGGCAGTTATAGATCCTTTAGAAATTAATAGTGCCTTTAGAGATTATTATGAAAAACTATATGATACAAAAAATGAAACTGACTTAACAAAACTAAATGGGTTTTTGGATGGATTATCTATACCGTGTATTCCAAATGAAAACAGGGAGATACTGGAGTCTAAAATTAGTCAAGAAGAAGTTGGGCTAGCCATTGATAATATGAAATCAGGAAAAAGAGCAGGACCAGATGGTCTTCCAGTTGACCTCTATAAAAAAATTAAGAATAAATTAATAAAACCACTTTTGGAAATGGTTTTAGAAGCATTTAAAAATAGTAATTTACCACCATACATGAATAATGCCTTAATTATACTGTTGCCAAAACCAGGTAAACCCCCTAATAAATGTGAAAACATGAGACCAATAAGCCTATTAAATGCTGACCTTAAGATAATCTATAAAATTTTAGCAAGACAACTATAAGAAATATTACCAAATATTATTAACCGAGATCAGAATGGCTTTATAATGGGAAGGCAAGGCTTCCATAATGTAAGAAGACTATTTAATATTATTTATTCCAATAAAGAAGCACCAGATACAGCTCTCCTATCATTGGACACCGAAAAGGCCTTTGATAGGGTCGAATGGCCCTATCTTTTTGAAGTCCTACAAAGGTTTGGACTTGGAAATAATTTTATAAAATGGGTTCAGATAATATACAATAATGCTACAGCAGAAATCCTAACAAACAACAATATCTATTTTTAACAATATATATATATATATATATTTTTTTTTTTTTCTCTCGGCGCCACACCAGTCGGCTGCCTTTTGCAACAGCGGCTCGATTCCGAGTCTTTTTCCCTTCCTCTCTCTTTTGATCCGTCTTTTTTTTTTCACCCCACTTATATCACGGACACACAGATCGTCCTAAATGTCTCCTGAGCCGGTGGACGGAGCCACTGTTTATAGCAGGATACGATACAGCAGAGAACAGCTGCTAGCATTCAACCGCCACCCGGTCCCATTGGAAAAACTCGACATACCGAGAGAACTGAGGCGAAAACGCCGCGGCTGCCGGGCTGGAGTAAGGCGGAGGACAAAAAATATAAGGTACAGACCCTCCCTTCCATCTGTTGTCATGGGAAATGTACGGTCGATACTGGGAAAGTTAGATGAGCTAGCGGCTATCTCCCGTTATGATAGCACATACCGGGAGTGCTCTCTCCTTTTGTTTACTGAGACGTGGCTAACTGAACTAGCAGCAGATGCTAACATTGAGCTGGAGGGTTTTCACATGATACGAGCTGACCGAACACCAGACAGTGGCAAGGCTAGGGGCGGTGGAGTGATAATGTATGTTAACAACAACTGGTGCAGACCGGGACATATCACTGTTAAACAACGACACTGCAGCAAAGACATTGAGTTGCTAGCTGTTAGCATGAGGCCTACATATCTCCCGAGAGAACACTCACACGTGATCTGCATTGTTGTTTATGCAAATCCGACGGCGAACGCTGGGACAGCACGTGACGTCATCCATTCAGTAACCAGCAGGCTGCAGACAGAACACCCAGATGCTCTTCTCCTCATCTCAGGCGATTTCAACCATGTTTCACTGTCTCCCATTCTACCCACGTTCACCCAGTATGTCACATGCCACACTAGAGACAATAAAACACTGGATTTATTCTACGCAAACACTAAGGAGGCGTACACCTCATCACAACTCCCCCCACTCGGGAGATCGGATCACAACTTGGTTCATCTCCGGCCGGTGTACAAACCCCTAGTGCACAGACAACCTCCGGCCATGCACACTGTGGAGTTATGGTCTGAGGAGACAATGGACACCCTAAAGGGCTGTTTTGAAGCCACCGCCTGGAAGCAGCTCTGCGATCCACATGGTGAGGACATCGATGGCCTCATTCACACCTTCACGGGCTACCTCAGCTTCTGTGTGGACAAATCCGTTCCCACCAAGACCATACGGCGTCACTCAAACAACAAACCCTGGATCAACCCTGAGATAAAAACACTTCTGAGAGAGAAGAAGAGGATCTTCAGGTCAGGGAACAGGGAGATGCTGAAGTCCGTACAGAGGGAGCTGAGGAGAAAGATCAGAGAAGGCAAGGACAGCTTCAGGAAGAAGATGGAGGACAAGCTGCAACAGAGCGACATCAGCGGGGTCTGGAGAAACCTCAAAACCATCTCGGGGCTCCAGAATACCTCCCCCCAGGCCACAGGGGGCAGGGAGTGGGCGAACAACCTGAATCTGTTTTTCAATAGATTTGACCAACCGCCCTCCCCCCTGACTGCACAACAACCACTGCTGCCTCTAAAGAAATCAAGTCCTGCTGCCCACTCCCCACTCCACCAACACCCCCCCACTCCCAACACACAGCCCCCCATCCTGACCCTGACCAGGACCCAGGTGAGGACGGAGCTGAGGAAGATCAAGGCGAGGAAGGCGCCGGGACCGGACGGCATCAGCGCAAAGCTCCTCAAGTCCTGTGCAGACCAGCTGTGTGGGATTGTGACGTATATCTTCAACATGAGCCTGAAACTGGGGAGGGTACCACAGCTGTGGAAAACATCTTGTGTGGTACCTGTACCAAAAACTTCCCACCCCAAAGACCTGAACAGCTACAGACCGGTGGCCTTGACGTCCCACTTGATGAAGACCCTGGAGAGACTGCTCCTTGCTCACCTCCGCCCCCTGGTGGGACCAGCGATGGATCCACTCCAGTTCGCCTACCAGCATGGCATTGGGGTGGAGGATGCGGTGATCTTCCTCCTTCACCGTTCTCTGTCCCACCTGGAGAAGCCCGGGAATATGGTGAGGATCATGTTCTTTGACTTCTCCAGTGCTTTCAACACCATCCAACCGATGATCCTGAAGGACAAGCTGCTGCGCGCAGGGGTGGACCAGCACCTGTCATCATGGATCCTGGACTACCTCACGAACCGGCCTCAGTTTGTGAGAACCCGGGACTGTGTGTCCAACACGATCATCAGTAGCACGGGGGCCCCCCAGGGAACGGTGCTGGCTCCCTTCCTGTTCACTCTTTATACTGCGGACTTCTCACACAACACAACACACTGCCATCTACAGAAGTTCTCTGATGACTCTGCGATCGTTGGCCTCATCTCCAATGGAGATGAAGCTGAGTACAGAGGGCTTATCCAGGACTTCGTGGACTGGTGCCATCGGAACTGCCTCCAGATCAACGCGAGGAAAACTAAGGAGCTGGTGGTGGACTGCCGCAGGCATGGGCAGCCCCTCACAGTACCAGTAAATATACAGGGAACAGACATCGAGATGGTGACATCCTATAAGTACCTGGGTATTCATCTGAACAATAAACTAGACTGGTCACACAATACTGATGCACTCTACAAGAAGGGACAGCGCAGGCTGTTCCTGCTGAGGAGACTCAGGTCTTTTGGTGTACAAGGGGCGCTGCTGAAGTCATTCTATGACACGGTGGTGGCATCAGCCATCACTTTTGGAGTGGTCTGCTGGGGCAGTGGCATTACTGCAGCCGATAGGAAGAGACTGAACAAACTGATTAAGAAAGCTAGCTCTGTCCTGGGGCAGCGCCTTGATCCGATGGAGGAGATAGGAGAGAGAAGGACGGTGGCTAAACTGTCATCTCTGCTGGAGTCCGAGTTCCACCCTATGCAGGACATACTGAATGCACTGAGGAGCTCATTTAGCAGCAGACTACATCATCCCAGGTGCACAACCGAGAGGTTTCGTAGGTCCTTCCTACCAACGGCTATCAGACTGTACAACCTAAGCAGGGCTGCTCGCAGAGATAGCAAAAAGACGTAACAAACTAATAGTTTTTTGAATGCAAAAGATGCAATAGACTTACACAATGGTCCCCTCCGGCATACAACTAGGAACTTACCGGTCGCTATGGAGGGTGAGAATATGTATGGGCACATAATCATACCATGTAGGATAACTAAGTAGACGGTTATGCTGTTTCATTCCATCTAGCAACAATGCTCTGCACTGTGTGTGTTTATATATTTACATATTTATTCCATCTAGCTACAATGCTCAGCACTGGGTGTGTTTATATATTTATATATCTACATATTATTCCATCTAGCTACATTGCTCCGCACTGTGTGTGTTTATATACTTGCATATTTATTCCACCTAGCTGCAATGCTCCGTACTGTGGGTGTTTATATATTTACATATTTATTCCATCTAGCTACAATGCTCTGCACTGTGTGTTCATATATTCATATATTTATTCCATCCAGCTACAATGCTCTGCACTGTGTGTCTGTGTGTGTGTGTATATATATATATTTTATAGTAATACGTACATATGTATATTAGCTGCTCTTGCTTGCTTGTTTTTGTTTTTTTTTTTGTTTTTTTTTTGTTTTTTTTTTCTTGCCTTCTGATTGTTGCTCTGAGTGTTGCTATCCCTGTGCTGTTGCAATCCTGGAATTTCCCCGTTGTGGGACTAATAAAGGCTTATCTTATCTTATCTTATCTTATCTTATATCTCAAAATCAATAAAAATCAATAGAGGATGTCAACAAGGCTGTCCACTTTCACCCTTATTGTTTACTATGGCAATTGAACCTTTAGTGATGGCAGTACGTTTACATCCACAAATATATGGAATTAAAGTTGGACCAACAGAACATAAAATCTCCCTGTATGCCGATGACATAATTTTGTTTATGTCGAATTTTAAAAAATCAATTCCGACCTTGTTAAATTTAATAAAGAACTTTGGGGAAATATCAGGATATAAAATAAATAAAACTAAATCTTCAATATTAATGCTAAATGAGACCCAAAGAAATCATCCAGCTCCTGAGGTAAATCAATTCATTGTTGTAAATCAGTTTAAATATTTAGGAATTCAAATTTTGCCTAAGCTAGAATCAGTCGCCAGTGCCAACTATGAAGCCTTAATGACAGATATTAATGAGTTACTTCAGAGATGGATGTCACTACCAATGTCGATGATCGGGAGAATTAATAAACTTAAAAGTAATATCTTACCAAAAAATACTTTATTTATTTCAATACATTCCTTTACCACCACCTTCAGATCTATTCTCAAGAATTAAAAAAAAGTTAGTCGAATTTATATGGAACAATAGGAAGGCTAGATTACGTCTGTCCTTACTATATTTACCATTTGATCGTGGAGGTCTGAAATGTCCAAACTTTATGTTGTATTACTGGTCAGCACAACTGAGGTCTATGACATATTATTTTTCATCAAATGATCTCCTTCACTGGACTGAAATGGAATCATACAATTTACCTTTACCTCTTCCCTTATTCATATACTCAGACACGGCTAAAAAAATTACAGAAACAAGTTAAAAATCCAATTGTAAAGCATATGATCAAAATATGGTGTGAAACCAAAAAATATTTAAAAGAACCACACTTATTATCACAATTTATCCCAATATGGGGTAATCAATATTTTACACCAGGGAGAGCGGATGCTGTATTTAAAGTATGGAATTTAAAAGGGATTCAAAAGATTCAAGACTTATATTTGACACGTTCAGATAACATTATGTCTTTTGAAGAACTGAGGATCAAATTCAATCTTAATAGAACACATTTTTTTAAATATCTTCAGCTTAGGAATTTTATTCGATCAAATCAAAATAATGCTCTCACCCGACCTACTTATTCATCCTTGGAAAAAATTTTGACGAAAGATAGTAAGAGAAAGGGTATTATTTCAGAGTTTTATAACTCACTGACACTATTCTCAAGTGAAAACTCACAGAAAAGACTGAATTATTATTATTATTATTATTACTATTATTATTATTATTATTATTATTATTATTATTATTATTATTATTGAATACCTGCAAATTGAAATTTCAGAGGAACAATGGGAATTGGCTTGTACAGAAGCTCAAACCAAATCAATAAATGTATGTCTTAAATTGATACATTTTAAATGGTTAATGCGGATGTATGTTACACCAGTGGAGTTAAATAGATATAACAAAAACATACCAGATACATGCACAAAATGTATGGAAAGTAAAGGAACCCTATTTCACTGTTTATGGGAATGTAGAAAAATCAGAATGTTTTGGGAAGAGGTGAGGGTAACAATTGAAAAAATAATTTCAAAACAAATCACATTGAACCCTAAACTGTTTTTGTTGGGTCTGTATCCAGAAAAGCATAATTTTAAAAAGAGTGAAAGAGCATTCATAGACCTCAGTTTGCTTAATGCCAAAAAATGTATTGCACTACTGTGGAAAAAGACTCATAGACCAGATGTGACTCAGTGGTTAAGACAGATGTTAACAAACCTTCCACTAGAAAGAATAACATACATACTGAAATCAAAGGAAAATGTTTTTGAGAATATATGGAGACCTTTCATTGATTATGTAAAGAAATTAAACATAACTTCTGAAGAAGAAGGTGAACGATGTGTGTGGACCTTGCAAATTCCAAATTGGTGAATGTATAATATGTATACTTATGTAATAGATTACCTAGACTAAACAGAGGAGCATTGTTGATGACTTGCCTTTGTTAGTGGTTGTTGGTGTTTTTAGTACATTTTTTTTTGTAGTTAGTGTTTTCCTTTTTTTTATTTTTAAATTACTTTAGTGTTAGTGTTTGATTGTTTGTGCCATGTTTGTAAAAAAAAAAAGGTTCAATAAAAAATATTGTGGAAAAAAAAACATGTCTGTAACATGTTTTTTATGACTTACGAGACATATCAAGAGTGAAATCACTCAGATCTGTCATGTCTGTGTTTTTTTTGCTGTGAAATTTCTAAGCTCTGCCTGTTGAAAGAAAGCGAGTTTAGACAGAGTGTTTTTAGTCATGTTACCATAAAGGGTCCATTGTAGATAATGTGAAAATGACGAGGCAGAGTTTATCTCACGAGTCAGGTTTATTCACATCATCCAACATCATCAAAAGCAGAAAGAGGAAGAAACCCAGACATTCGTCCTTTAAATACCTCAGGACTTCAAAGCACACAGTCATATTGTATTTTATCCCAAATAACAATACATCTTCCTTCAGATCTTAACACCTCCACCCCCAGCCTCTGGCGGCCAGGAAAATCCCCCCAGGCCGTCTCTCTGCATACCAAAGACTAGACTTTCACATCCTCCTGTTATCTCCAGAGAGGCTCAGTCCTTTGTTCAATCTAAGATGTGAAGCCTAAAGTGGTATACATATGAAGCATGAAGTGATATACATAAGTGCACATATATGTGTCCCACATGACCTCCCCCCAAACGTCTAAGATGGAACAACGGAATAACAGTCTGCATGTCATGATAAACCATTACACATCAGTCCACGTGCTGCTTGGGCCTCAGTCTCCTCCCGTATCTGCTGTAAGCGGGCTTTACCACTTCCGCGGCGCCATCCTGCTGGGGAGCTGCTGCCTGAGGGTGAGAACTGTTAGTCAATCCCTGTGGGTGTTCTGGGGAATGTCCCCTAGGGGGTCTGCCGCGCCGAGGAGCCCTGGCGCACAGCACATCCTCGTCTGCCACAACAAAGGCGGGTTTGAGCCTGTTTATGCCAATCTTTTCTTTTCTGCCCCCCAGGTCTAGCAAAAAATGCTTATCCCCTGTTTCCAGCACTCTAAATGGTCCATCATAAGGTGGTCGCAACGGTGGGCGATGGGCATCGTGTCTGACAAAAACAAACTCCACATTTTTTAAGGCCTTAGGCACAAAAACGCGCGGAAAACTGTGGTGAACGGGGCCAGGCAGCGTGCCCGATTCCATGCCACTCTGTAACCGCTGAGCCGGGGAGCATTCTGGCGCAGGATTATCTGGGAGAAATTCCCCGGGCAGCCGAAGTGGCTGCGCAAAAACCAGCTCAGCCGGGGAGGCTTCTAAATCCTCTTTAGGTGCAGAACGCAACCCCAATAAAACCCACGGTAGCCTGTCTACCCAATTTGCATCCGTAAGCGACGCTCTGAGAGCCGCTTTCAATGACCTATGAAAACGTTCGCATAACCCATTAGCCTGTGGATTGTACGCGGTTGTGCGGTGGATCGTTACCCCCAGGCTGCGGGACATTGCTGACCAAAGTTCGGAAACAAATTGAGGACCCCTATTGGACGTAATGTCCGATGGGACTCCAAAGCGCGCTACCCATGCTGTTAAAAACGCGCGCGCCACCTCCTCGGCTGTGGTTGACGACAGTGGGACCACTTCCAGCCAGCGCGTGGTGCGGTCTACCATTGTCAGAAGGTGTGTGCACCCCTGTGACGGCGGTAGGGGGCCTACGAGGTCCACGTGAACATGATCGAACCTCTTAGCCGGGATGTGGAACGGCTCCAAGGGAGCTCTTGTGTGTCTGTGTACCTTGGCTCGTTGACAAGCCATGCAGGCTGCTGCCCACTCTCTAACTTGTTTGTGCAGGCTCGGCCAAACAAATTTCTCTCCCACCATTTTGACGGACGCGCACACTCCCGGGTGCGCCAGAGAATGAATCGAGTCAAAAACATGGCGGCGCCACGCGGCCGGTACCACAGGACGCGGTCGCCCAGTGGAGACATCGCAGATTAGGGGGGCATACCATCTTGCAGCACCCTGTTCTCCAGCCTTAACCCTGTTGGTCCAGACTGGAGCGCGTGCACGTCCGCGTCGCTAACCTGATCCGCGGCCATGGCTGCATAATCTATCCCTATGCGGACTGGGGCCGCCACAGCGCGCGAGAGACAATCTGCCACTACATTTAGTTTACCCGCCACATGCTGAATATCGGTAGTAAACTCTGAGATAGCGGCCAGCTGTCTTTGCTGCTGGCCTGACCACGGTTCTGAAACCTTGGCCATCGCGAATGTCAGCGGCTTGTGGTCAACGAACGCGGTGAAACGGCGTCCCTCCAGCCAGAACTGGAAGTGGCGAATGGCCAAGTGAAGAGCTAACAACTCCCTGTCGAATGCACTGTATTTTCGTTTGCTATTGCGCAAAGTCCTGCTGAAAAATGCGAGCGGCTGCCAAGCCCCGGCTACATGCTGCTCCATGACCGCCCCTATGGCCACATCTGACGCGTCAGTAGTGAGTGCTATGTGGGCCGTTGGGTCTGGATGTGCTAACAACGCAGCGTTTGCCAGGGCTGTTTTGACCTCCGAGAATGCTCACTCTCGCTCCGGAGACCATTCGATCTTATTTGTGGGTTTTTGTTTTTTTAGTGCGGCATACAATGGTTGCATGAGCTGCGCTGCGCGGGGGAGGAAACGGTTATAAAAATTCACCATTCCCAAAAACTCCTGTAACACCTTCACTGTCTGTGGCTGGGGAAAATTTGTTACCGCGCGTACTTTGTCAGGCAGCGGAACCGCTCCTTCTGGGGAGACGCGATGCCCCAAAAAATCAATCTGCGTCACCCCGAACTGACACTTCGCTTGGTTGATTATTAACCCGTGCTCTCCCAACCTCCGGAAAACTGCCGTGAGGTGGTTTTCGTGTTCGTCTTCAGACGCACTGGCTACTAAGATGTCGTCCAGGTAGACGGATACGAAGGGGAGATCGCGCAACATCGCGTCCATCATGCGTTGGAATGTCTGCGCAGCGCCCTTAAGCCCAAACGGCATGCGCAAAAACTCGAATAGGCCAAATGGAGTTATTACCGCTGTTTTGGGTATGTCCTCAGCGCGCACTGGGACTTGATGGTAACCGCGGACCAAGTCTATCTTAGAAAAAACGCGCGCTCCCACCAAATGAACGGAAAAATCTTGGATATGCGGGATTGGGTAGCGGTCGTGCGCTGTGGCGTTGTTCAACCTGCGGAAATCTCTGCAAGGTCGCCACGAGCCATCAGCTTTCGGGACCATGTGCAGCGGGGAAGCCCATGGGCTTTTCGAACGCCTGATGATGCCCAACTTTTCCAGGTTGGCGAACTCCTCGCGCGCTATGGTCAGTTTAGCTGAATCCAAGCGCCGAGCTTTTGCAAAAATGGGTGGTCCGTTGGTAGTAATAAAATGTTCCACTCCGTGTTTAGCGACGGCTGCTGAAAATGTGGGAACCGTGAGTGCTGGGAACTGAGTGAGCAGTGTGTGGAACTTACCGCTTGCCGTTGCGACGTTGGCTTGTGCTGTGGGTGGGGTCACTCGGGCTGCACAGGGAATAGAATAAAAGGAAAGTGCATTAACCAGGCGCCTGTTAGCAAGATCAACCAACAAACCATGTGAGCACAGAAAATCAGCCCCCAACATATTGAAACTCACTGCAGCTATAACACAAGTCCACTCAAATGTACGGCCGTGTAGGGACAGAAGCAGGTTCCTCTCACCAAAGGTCTTAATCTCCGAGCCGTTTGCTGCTGACGCCCCGCGACCTCCGGGGCCCGCCAGCCGGTCAGCGGAGGTAGGCGTGATGAAACTCACTTGGGAGCCTGTGTCCACGAGGAATTGCCTCCCCGAACGCGCGTCCGTCAAGTAGAGCAGCTTGTTCTCTTCACCGAGGGCCGCAGCTGCTATTGACCCCCGGTCTTGGCGTTTCCCGAGCGCTTGAACTGGCACGGTGGTATACATTTGCGTGCCTTCTCTGCAAAGCGGCGATGGTAGAAACAGAGGGTGTTTCCTCCGCGATCCTTGGACCTCGCCGCCGCCATCGTCGGTGGGTCTGCTACTGCCGTCTCTGGCCCCTCGCCATCTCCGGCCGTCGCGCCGAACTCCATCGCTGCCGCGGTGGCCGCGCGCTGTTTGCTGGCGTTGAGAATCCGGTGCGCCTCCTGGGCCAGCGCGCGGAAGTCCCGCTGGGCCAACAACGGCGAACTGGCCAGGGTCGCTCTCGTGGCCGAAGGTAGGGTTCTCAGGAAAATGTGGGTTAAGATGAAGTCGTCGCCGTCTGAGCCCCTCAAGCTCAGCATGTTCTCCATCAGGTCAACGGGCGTGCCATCTCCCAAGTCGTTCAGAGCCAGGAGCCTCTCTGCTCTCTCCTGGACTGAGAGAGTGAAGCGTTGGATGAGTGCGGCCTTCAACCTGCCGTATTTGTCATCGGCCGGTGGCTGCTCCACAAGGCTCTGCACATGCCGAGCCGTGCGGTTGTCGAGCTTGGCAATCACATGGTAGAACTTCGTGTCATCTACCGTTATCCCCCGGAGGGCGAACTGTGCTTCGACCAAGTGGAACCAGGAGCACGGGTTGTCTCGCCAAAAGTCCGGTAGCTGGATGGTAGCGGCATACGCTTGGCTGGGAGCTTCTGACCCGGCTGGCTCGGGGGAATTTCTTTCACTTATGATACGTCTTAGGGTCACCAGTGTAGATAATGTGAAAATGACGAGGCAGAGTTCATCTCACAAGTCAGGTTTATTCACATCATCCAACATCATCAAAAGCAGAAAGAGGAAGAAACCCAGACATTCGTCCTTTAAATACCTCAGGACTTCAAAGCACACAGTCATATTGTATTTTATCCCAAATAACAATACATCTTCCTTCAGATCTTAACACCTCCACCCCCAGCCTCTGGCGGCCAGGAAAATCCCCCCAGGCCGTCTCTCTGCATACCAAAGACTAGACTTTCACATCCTCCTGTTATCTCCAGAGAGGCTCAGTCCTTTGTTCAATCTAAGATGTGAAGCCTAAAGTGGTATACATATGAAGCATGAAGTGATATACATAAGTGCACATATACAGTATGTGTCCCACACCATAGTGTTGAGCCAATCAGGATGAAGAGGGTGGAACTAAAGACTGAAGTTAGCCTCTAGGGCCAGTTAACATTTTTGGACAGCTGCTTTGAAAACTTGATAAAAAAATTAAGATGGGTTTTACCATTAAACTGCTTTTAAGGACCAATGCCATTTCAGTCATCCTGGGCCACCGTGCATACAAGTGGGAATGTCCTTCCACCAGTAAGTCTTTTAATCACATGATTTATTTTGTTTAATGTAGTGCTAGCCACCATTAGTCTTTAATGTGCCTGATAATGGTGGCCTATGCGGCGGCATGAAATAAAGCGGCGTTGTTGAAGGTGTGAGGTGTGCTTCAGGTGTGAGGGCAGCTCTGAAGGCTCTGTGTGCAGCGGCGAAGGAGGATGGGGGTCTGTAGAGCCATATGCATCCCGTGTGTGGTGCGCCGTCCGCGTAACTCTCCGTGCGTTGTTGGGCCAGCTGGAGAGGAGACAGGGTCAGGGAGCTTAATCATCCCTGTTAAATGTGTTGGAGCGGTGAAGGGAAGTAGACGCTCTTGTCACTCGCTCGGTCATGGTGCGTTCAGGTCCACGTGTGCTCGGCCATGGGAGTCGCCGTCGCGGAGAAAGGACGAGGTACATGCGCTCTCGATGTGGAGGAGCTGCGAGCGCGGCTGGTCCAGCGTGGATGTGCCGATCTATGCGTGCGGATCTCACCATGAAGTTTGCTGCGGCTTTCCCGGTCGTGGGTGGTCTCCGGAGAGTTTCACCTGGAAACTCTGCGTCGAAATCTCCCTGAAGCAGAAGGGAGCTGCTGCGTTCGCTTGTCGTCGGAGAATCCCGGCCGGGTTCTGCGTTCGCCAGCAGCGTGTTCGTTTCAGCGTTGGGTCACCAGTGCAGCGGCATGAAATAATGCGGCGTTGTTGAAGGTTTTAAGTAGAGTTTATTAAATCACACCGCCGTCACAGGATCCCCGCTCCAGCCCAAGTGTGTGCAGGCTGGAGCGGGATCCTCAGGCTCTCAGAGAAGAGACACAAAGTGCGTGTCTAGCAGCAGCAGATGCAGAAGTGGAATTGAGAGAGGATGAGTTACAGAACCTGTGCAGTATTTGTACCCAACTCAAACAATACATCAAAGCAGATTCACAGCAGTTGGTCTGATCAAAGGGACTGCAGAACAGGCATGAGACATTTGCATTTGTAAGACCTACATAACAATAGGCAGATGCAGCCTCTGCTCCAGCTTGCGGAACAAAGAGGTTACAAGGCACATCTACATATTGAACTGTCTCTAGGTCACAGCAAGGACAGGACGCATGAACACTATACATGAATGGCACATTACATCACGATACATGCAGGGCACATTGCATCACAATACATGCAGGGCACATTGCATCACAACACATGAATGGCACATTACATCTCAGTAGTGCAGCGGGGAAAACCAAGAGAAAAGAGCTGACTGTCCTGTGTGTTGTGGGGGGGTTGAGTCAACCCACCACAGCCTACTTACGGTAAGATTTTATGTACAGTAAATGTCAGTGCCTTGTGGCAAATAGGTAATGTGCTAGAGACAAAAAATGATCCACAAATATGATAAGCTTGGATATATTTAGATGCTCCACGTGTTGTTTACCCAGACTTTTTTGGAGAGATGCTGCTGCACATTAAAGACAGGAAGAGAAAAGCGATGGTAGTTAGACATGATGTCTGACAGTTTTGCCCCCAGGCAGCACAGCAAAGTGAAATACTTGTGGAGTGTGTTGAGATCATGCAGAGATGACTGTGCATGGGATGAATGTGTAGTGTTGTTTGGCAGTTGGAGCTGAAGTTTTGGATACTATTGGTGCATGAGCACCTCTAATATCCAAAACTGCTGAAGGACTGTGCTTGGCGTGCTGCTTTGCTGTGGTGTTCGTGTGCTCCGTAAGTGCCGAGTGGTTCTTTGGAAACACCATAGTCATGGCAGCATTGCAATGTAATTTTTTTTAAACCTTAGATCTTCAATACGATTGTTTTCTGATCAAATTTGCCAACTTGCAGGCTTCTGTATGTGGATGTTGTGGAGGAGAAGCAGTGTGTTGAGTCCTCGTGGGCAGGATATGGGTGGGCCTATTCACAGATCCTGGCATTTGAAGGAGGAGGGAAAACTGATAAGATTTTCACATGGAACTGTAAGACAATGAAATGGGGGGTTTTTTTGTAGAAAAAGGGGCATAAGATACCATTTTAGACAATGTAGATTTGTTTTTATAGGGGATTTCTATGTACTGGAGTGCATCTTTAAATTTAATTAACAGTACTTACTGCAGTTACAAAATCAGTGAAAAAGGGAAAGTGAAAGAAGGTAGTTTGGCATGCATGAGTTTGAGTGGTGTTGTAGTGATAGAGCATCTACCCTACCATCATGGGTTCAAGCCTTGGCCACATCAGACCAAAGACCATATAAAAATGGTACTTTAAGCCTTCTAGCTTGCTCAGCGTAACAGAATGGTTGAAGGAAACATGGCAGTGGCCCCTCCAATTCTAGATGTGATTGACATTGTAGATAGAACCAAACATATTTTTTCTACTGTACATGCTTGGCTGTATGGATTGAATGACAATAAAGCTGGCTTTCTTTTGAGTTTGAAAATCTTGCTCTGCGACATACAGACGTGGACGAAATTGTTGGTACCCCTCTGTTAATGAAAGAAAAACCCACAATGGTCACAGAAATAACTTGAATCTGACAAAAGTGGTAATAAATAAAAATTCTATGAAAATTAACCAATGAAAATCAGACAATGCTTTTGAATTGTGGTTCAACAGAATTATTTTAAAAAACAAACTCATAAAACAGGCCTGGACAAAAATGATGGTACCCTTAACTTAATAAAAATCAGCAGGTATTTTGGCCCACTCCTCATGAGCAAACTGCTCCAGTTGTCTCAGGTTTGAAGGGTGCCTTCTCCAGACGGCATGTTTCAGCTTCTCCCCCAGATGTTCAATAGGATTTACTCTAGATCAGGGCTCATAGAAGGCCACTTTAGAATAGTCCAATGTTTGGCTCTTAGCCATTCTTGGGTGTTTTTAGCTGTGTGTTTTGGGTCATTATCCTGTTGCAAGACCCATGACCTGTGACTGAGACCAAGCTGTCTGACACTGGGCAGCACATTTCTCTCTAGAATACCTTGATAGTCTTGAGATTTCATTGTACCTGCACAGATTCAAGACACCCTGTGCCAAATGCAGCAAAGCAGCCCCAGAACATAACAGAACCTCCTCCATGTTTCACAGTAGGGACAGTGTTCTTTTCTTGGTATGCTTCATTTTTGCATCTGTGAACATAGAGCTGATGTGCCTTGCCAAAAAGTTCCAGTTTTGTCTCGTCTGTCCATAGGACATTCTCCCAGAAGCTTTGTGGCTTGTCAACATGCAGTTTGGCAAATTCCAGTCTGGCTTTTTTTACGATTTGTTTTCAACAGTGGTGTCCTCCTTGGTCGTCTCCCATGAAGTCCACTTTGGCTCAAACAACGACGGATGGTGCGATCTGACACTGATGTACCTTGACCTTGGAGTTCACCATGAATGTGTTTAGAGGTTGTTCTGGGCTCTTTTGTTACCATTCGTATTATCCGTCTCCTCCTGTGGCCACGTCCAGAGAGGTTGGCTACAGCCCCGTAGATCTTAAATTTCTGAATAATATGTGCACCTGTAGTTAGAGGAACATCAAGCTGCTTGGAGATGGTCTTATAGCCTTTACCTTTAACATGCTTGTCTATAATTTTCTTTCTAATCTCCTGAGACAACTCTCTCCTTTGCTTCCTCTGGTCCATGTTTAGTGTGGTAAACGCCATGTCACCAAAGAGTACAGTGACTACTTGTCACCCTTTAAATAGGCCGACTGACTGATTACAAGTTTGTAGACCCCTGTGATGTTAATTAGAGGACACATCTTGGTTGAACATGTCCCTATGGTCACATTATTTTCAATCTTTTCTAGGGGTACCATCATTTTTGTCCAGGCCTGTTTCATGAGTTTGTTTTTTAAAATAATTCTGTTGAACCACAATTCAAAAGCATTGTCTGATTTTTATTGGTTAATTTTCATAGAATTTTTTTTATTACCACTTTTGTCAGATTCAAGTTATTTCTGTGACCATCGTGGGTTTTTCTTTCATTAACAGAGGGGTACCAACAATTTTGTCCACGTCTGTATATGACAATTAGCACCATCTGACAACTGATGGGAAAGAAGATCTCTGGCTGGCTGCTAATGACTACAAGTGGGATTATCGGGTGTTTGAAGGAATCCTTAGAGAATCCTCTCCATCCCTTTGACATCCCATAGAGGAGACAGAGCCTCGGGATTGGGGAGGGTTTGGCCATCACTATGATTTGGATCACTGAGGTATTCAAAATCAAAAACACCCATGATCCATTGTTAGGTGAGTGAGATTGATATAGTATGTTAGATTTTAGTGTAGACATGCTTTCTGGAACATAGGTTCTTAACAGCTAAGTAAGTAACTGTGTGTGTTTCTTACCATTATCATTGTTATTTGGAAAGGCACTTTTTTACAGGTTGTGGTAAAATGTTTACAGTTCTCCTAATTTTAAGTGTCAGGGTTTATGACATAAACACATGCAAAAGAAGTATTTTGAATTTCTTTCTTTCTTTAAGCAAGTGTATGGACTCAGTAGCACACTGGCACCTCCTCATGTACCACACCAAAGAATCAGACTATGGGGATTTTTACAGTTTAGCCCTTTGAGGTAATAAAGAATATGACTCTTTGCTTCACCGTACAGGCCAACCTTATCATGGTCAACTGCACTGCCCATCCCCCTGTGCTGAGTTAACTGCCTGTCCCCAGCAGGCTGAGCCGGCTGTAAACTACACCAGGTCTGTTAATTAATTAATGTACCCTAACTGCAAGGCTGGCTTCCTTCACTGTAGTGGAGCTGTTTTCAGCTGGCTGCAGAGGCGGCTGTCAGTATCTTTTTAGGGTTTCTGCAGTGTTTTGATATAGAGAAGCAACAGATAGAAGTGCAGAGTAGCCGATAACCATGGAAGGGAGGTCGCTTTCAGCAGCGTATAGTCCCTATTAATCATCGGGACCATTGTGGTCTTGTCCTGTAAACGGCGCCAGTGTAGGCAGGCAGAGAGAAAGAAGAAAGCAAGTGGACGAGGAAGCGAGGGGGCAGGGTGTTCTAAAGGGAGAGAATGTTTGAGGATCAACCTCTATGTCCTTCTCAGCTCCTGCTGCGGGGCTGGGGAGCAGTTCTTCTGGCTCTGTGCTTGTCCTTTGTGTTCTCCCAGATCCCGGATCCTGAGGTAAGAACGTGATAGATCACCATGTCCTCCTCAGCTTCCTTACGGAGGGTTTCTGTGTGATAGATGCATGCTGTTTGAAAAGGAAGCCCACATGTATGTAGTTAATGCTCTTTGTTTGGTCACCACAGTTGCCAGTTACCTTAGTTGATGTGAGCAAGTGAACCGGTGTTGAACCCTGACACATGATATGAGCTTTGATGAGGAGCCAAGGCACATGTGTATGAATCAGTGCAACATAAGAGCAGGATTATGACATGTGTGACCTGTTGTTTGTGAGATTTTTGGCTGATTAGAAGAGTTTTGCAAATATGTGACAAACCTTATTTTTCCTAATGAACAAAAAGGAAACAACCACTGTAAAATAAAAAATTGCATCTGCAATAATAGAACCCCAATTCTGGTGAAATTGGGGCATTGTGTAAAATGTAAATTAAAACAAAATGCAAGGATTTAAAAATCTTTTTCAACCTATATTTAAATGAATACACTTGTTCAGACTGATAAACTTTAATGTTTTTGTTGCAAATATTCACTAATTTTGAATTTGATGCCTGCAGTACGTTCCAAAAAAGTTGTGACGGGGCAAGAAAAGACTGGGAAAGTTGATGAATGCTAAAAAAACCTTTTTGGAACATTCCACAGGTCAACAGGTTAAAATGAAACAGGTGAGCATCATGACTGGGTGTAAAAGGAGCAGCCCCAAAAGGCTCAGTCATTCACAAGCAAAGATGGAGTGAGGTTCACCACTTTGTGAACAGCTGTGTGGGCAAATAGTCAAACAGTTTAAGAAAAAGGTTTCTCAATGTATAGTTGCAAGGAATTCAGGGGTTTCATCATCTACAGTTCCTAATATCATTAAAACATTCAGAGAATCCGGAGAAATTTCTGCATTTAAGTGGCAGGGCCGAAAACCAACATTGAACGTCCATGACAACAGACACATTATAAAGTATGCTGATGATTCAGTTATTGTCAGTCTCCTACAGGATGGTGAGAGTGGCCACGGCCCAGTAGTTGATGATTTTGTTCACTGGTGTGAGGATTCCTACCTGCAGCTGAATACAACAAAAACTAAAGATATGATTATTGACTTTAAGGAGGAAAACTCCCAGGCACAAAGTCACCGTACTAAAAGGTCAGACCACTGAATATGTACAATCCTACAAATATCTTGGGACGATTATTGATAGTAATTTAAACTTTGAAGAGAACTGTGAAAGGGTGTGCAAAAAGGGTCAGCAACATTTGCATTGCTTGAGGAAACTTGCACGCTTCCAAATTGACCGAACCATAATGACAATGTTTTATCGGGCTTTTATTGAATCTGTTTTATCCTTTTCTTTAGTGTCATGGTTTGGTCAGATAAAACTGAAACAGAGGAAATCCTTGGATCAGGTAGTTAGATGGTCCAGTCGTTTGCTTGGTGAGCCACAGCTGAGCCTGACATCCCTGTACACCAGACAAGTACAGAGGATGCTACCTCCATTTTAAATGATGACTCCCACCCTTTGCACTGCAACTTTCAGCTTCTTCCCTCAAGACGAAGGTTTGCTGTCCCAAAAAGCAAAACCCAGCGCTACAAAAACAGCTTTGTTCCTGCTGCTGTCAAAGAGTTGAACAAGTTGTAACAATATATTGCACATAATTTAGGTACCTATTTATTAACCCCATCTTATATTTACTTATTTTTGTAGGATTTTATTTGGGCTCTAAATCTTTTATTGGGTTTTAGACCTTTGAGTTTTTAACCTCTTTGACTAGTCTTTAACTTTTTTAATATGACCCTTCTCTCTTTTCTCTGGTTTTTCTCTCATCTCTTTGTCTTTATACCCTGATTGATGGAGCTTTGAGTATTTTTATCATGTTTATAGTCAGCTTCATGTGTGCCTGTGTTTGTGTCTATGTTGAATGTAATTGTGGCTTGTAAATATGGATGTCACCAGACTGCAAAACAAATCTACCTACGGGTACAAATAAAGTAACCTGAACCTGAACCTGAACCTGACCTTTGGTTGCTCTGACAGCACTGCATTGAAACCCGACATCATTCTATGAAGGATATTACCACGTGGGCTCAGGAATACGTTGGAAAACTATTGTCAGTTAACACAGTTTGTTGTTATATCTACAAGTGCAAGTTAAAACTCTACCATGCAAGGCCAAATCCATATAATAACAACACTCTGAAATGGCTCTGGTTGCTTTTCACCTGAGTTTATATGAGATGGACTGACGCAAAGTGGAAAAGTGCACTGCGGTCTGACGAGTCCACATTTCAAATTGATTTTGGAAATCATGGACATCATGTTCACTGGGCTAAAGAGGAGAATGACCATGTAGATTACACTGGTCAACACCAAATTTATTGTCTAAGTTTGTTTAGCTGATTTAGGACAATTTTGATGTGCTGAATCCAAAAATCACATTGGTTTTGCTCAATCAGGTCAACTTTTTGAATTATGGCCACATGTTGTTTTATACGTTTTTGTTTACATGTACGGGTATTTTCGCTTTATATGATTCAAAATTCTTTTTTATCTCTTGAAATTCTCTGAATTTTGAACAATGATGACGTAACATTCAATTTACATGTACTTACCTTTATATAAAGGTAAGTACATGCACACTACTAAGTAACTACTAAGTACAGGTTTTTACTTAGCACCTGATCGAGAGAAACGGATGTCATTTTCAGATTCAGCAGTGCAAAATTGTCTTAAATCAGTTGAAAAAACACAGACAACGTACAAAAAATTATTTTCGTAATCCTGTGTTATCAGTGTTAAATAAAAAAAAAAAAGCAGCATCTGTGATGGTATGGGGGCATGTTAGTGCCTGTGGCATGAGTAACTTGCACATCTTCGAAGGCACCACAAGGCTGTACAGTGTGACATACGGTCATGTGAAAAACTTTGGACACCCCTTTAAATATTCAGTTCTTTATTAAAAAATGTTCACATATCTATGTCTAACCTTGTTTTTGTTTTTATTTTCATTTTTTAACATCTATTTTAGCTCTTTTAAGTGGGATTGAATGTGGGGGTGTCCTAAAAAAGATGGGGAGTGTCCTAATTTATTCCTCACTATTTGTTTAGAATTACATTTTACAAAAAATTTGAAGAAAGTCTTTAATTAATTTTTAATTGTTTAGTTGTATTACATGAATCTCCCAGTAGTTTTAATATTGAGATTCAATATCCATATGTCCAGATATGCTAAAAAACAAACACTGGCTTATACAGGGTGTCCTAATTTTTTTACATGACTGTATATGTTGCACATGCAGTGTGAATACTGGTTTGTGTTAAGAATGAATGAACTGACATAGCACTGGTTCGAATGCACCGGTAAGCTGCAGTTGTGTTTAATTCAGCACAGATTAGTTGTGGAATACGCCAATATATAGAGTTCAGTGGTTCCTGCTCTTTGTCTTCCATTCCAAAATGCACCCGACATTCTTTTTCATATCAGTGTTGAACAGCTTTCATATTTACAAGAACAGACACTGTATGTTTGTGCGCGCATGCTGCACTTTTGAGTGACACACACAAAGCGAGATGTGTTTTATGTTGGAGGGGGCTGTCACGAAAAAAAAAGAACAGACGCAAGTTGAACGAAGATGCATAGATTGCTTCTTGCTGTCAGGACAGGGTGATCTCTTCTCTGCAGCAGCTGAGGATTGGGGATGGTCAGAGCTGCTGCAGGCTCCAGGAGTTTTTCTGTTTCTTCCGGTTTCTCCTAGGCCCACAGCGAGTTTATTTCATGCAGGTATCCAGAAAGACCTGGAATTAGCAGGTACTGCTGTTTCAAAGAAAAGAATAAGTAATGCACTCAGTCAACATGAGCTCTGTGCCCGCTCACCTCACAAGACTCCATTGCTGAAGAAAAAGCATGTTGAAGCTTGTTTAAAGTTTGCTGCACAACATTTGGGCAAGCCAGTAAAATACTGGGAGATCAGATGAGATCAAAATTGAACTTTTTGGATGCCACAACACACAACATGTTTGGAGGAGAAATGGCACTACACATCCCATCATGGTGGGGGTGTTTTTCAGCACGTGGTACAGGCAGACTTCATATAATTGAAGGAACGATGAATGGATAAATGTACAGAGACATCCTTGATAAGAAGCTTTTGCCATCTGCCAAGAAGCTGAAGATGAAACGAGGGTGGACATTTCAGCAAGACAATGATTCCAAACACACAGCCGAGGAAACTCACCGGGCTCCAGAGAAGGAAAATAAAGCTGCTAGAATGGCCCAGTCAGTCACCTGACCAGATTCCAATTGAAAATCTATGGAAGGAATTGAAGATCAGAGTTCACAGAAGACACCCACAGAACCTTCAAGATTTGAAGACAGTTTGTGTGGAAGAATGTGCTAAAATCACTCCTGAGCAATGGCTGCACCTAGTTTCTCCATACAGGAGGCCTCTGGAAGCTGTTATTACCAACAAAGTTTTTTCTACTAAATGACATGTTAGGCTGGCCCAGGAAACACGCACGCAGGCTCGGGTGAGATTTAAGAGTCTTTATTAACAACAGTTTCCTTGATTTCTTTGTGTGTATGTATGTATTACTTGGGTTGTTACTGATATCTGGTGAAAATCTCAGGTGAATGGTTCCATCAAAAATATGTTTATTGAAAAAATGTTGACGTGTTCAATAATTTTTCCCACTGTATATCAAGCAAGGATGGGAAAGAAGTCCACCTACAAAGCTTCATCAATTATTGTTCTCAGTTCCTAACTGCTTATTGAGTGTTGTTAAAAGGAAAGGTGATGTAACACAGTTCAAAACATATCCCTGTCCCAGCTTTTTTGATACGTGTTGGAGTCATCAAATTCAAAATGAGTGAATATTATTATTAAAATGAAGCAGTTGTTAAAAATTGTATGCACATTACAAAATCTAGACACAAATTATCAAGCAGTGATAATTAATTGCATTCTGGATACTAAGTGAGGGTAGTATTGCATAATGTAAAAAGGTAGGGGGAACTGATTATCAGTAATGTAATTTGAAGCTTTTGCATGCAGTTACAAGAAAGCAACAAATTACATTTTTTTTTTAACCCATGAAGCATTGCTTTCCTAAAAGGAAATTGACTTTCACTGTAGACTGATCTGCATTACACATGCTGTTAATAAAAGATCAGAAGAGGCTTGAGAAAGCTCCAGAAACCTTCTCCCTCTCCCTGCTTCTGCATCATAAGACTTTCCTAAAATTAAAAAATAAAATATATTTTAGGGACAAAAGTTACATAATGAATAAGTCTGATTATTGGAATGTAGACTGGGTTGCTTGCATAGTTTGCAAGAAAGAAAGGAACAAAGAAAATTCCACTGGTTTTACATATATTAATTTTTCATTGCCAATGTTGTTCAGCTTGAAATTTAAGCAGATTAAATGATCCACCACGTACCCGCCAAACAAAAATCCATCCATCCATCTTGTACTGCAGGCCTATTCAATTAGTGGCCCAGAAGTAACCTCCAAGTGGCCCGCAGGCCCAGGCCACGCCAAGGAAATATAAATTTAAGAAGAAAATATGAAGGGACTTCCGGTCTGGACACCATGGTGATAGCAGCGTAATGCTGAAGCTCCCAGACCCGATCCATGAAAATACCTTGAAAATCAGATTTAACGGATTTTTGGGAGAGTGAAAATCAAAAGACAGTCATTATGCCTAAAGGAAAACAGAAGAAATCGACATTTACCAGGCCAAGACGCGCATCGGCAGGAGAATCTGACCTGGAGGACAATAACCACTTGGAAGCAGAGGAGCTGAATGAGGCTAGCAACACGGTTAGCTTAGAAATGGTACTTCAAGAATTAAGACAATTTCGCCGAGAGTGTTGGGCCGAATTTCGTGAAATTAAAGACGAAATAAAAAGGACAAACAACAGAGTGGACCAGGCTGAGGACCGAATCATGGAAGTAGAGGAAAGAATAAAAGGGCTTGAAGAAACCATGCTGGAACTACTCAAACGACAGTCAAGACTGGAGGCTAAGCTAACCGACCAAGAAGGAAGACTAAGAAGGGCCAACATGAGAATTCATGGTCTGAAAGAAGGAGTCGAGGACGGTTTCACCACAATGGCTGCATGCGTGGAATGCATACTGAGAAAGAAGTTGGAAATCCCCCAATCCACTGATTTGAAAATAGAAAGGGTACACCGTTCATTAGCCCCAAGGCCATCGACGGAAGCGCCCCCGCATTCGGTGGTGGTAAAGTTCTCCAACTTCAAAACAAAGGAGGAGGTTTTGAGACTGGCTTGGCAGAAAAAAGGATTTATGCACCAAGAAAGAAAAGTTTTTGTGGAGCACGACTATGCCCCGGAGGTCCTTAAAAAGCGTTGGGAATACAGCGACGCTAAAAAGGTACTACGAGAGAAGAAACTGCACTTTCAAACTCCATTTCTGGCGAAGCTGCGGGTTTTTTACGGGGATGAGACGTGTCTCTACAACTCGGCGGAAGAAGCAACCAGGGATATGGCGAGAAGAGGGCTCCCGGTAACGGTGTATAAACCCGCAGCAGACCCAATCGAAAGAATCAAGGCTCAAACATGGTGCACACAGAGACCCTCAAAATCCACGGGCCAGCAGCGGGAAACCCAGCGCCAGGGCTATAAGGAAAAACTGAGCGTTTTCAGGAGGGAATAACGATATTTTTAATCAATCTGCGCATCCAACCCTCCTCCTACAAGGTAACAAACATTAAAGGAGATGCAGAATCAGCAAGTATGAAGTGGTAAAACATTTCATGGAACAGACATAATATTAGAAACAAATAAGTCTTTAAAAAAAAAACTTGTTAAAATAGAAATGTGACAATGAACCACATGATCTCTCCACACTAACAAATACTGTGTTAACGTGACTGTTTGCTGTGATGGTGGTGGGAGGTTGCGCACAATTTCATTGGGTATAGGCATTAAAAAAAAAAAAAATCATTACAAGTTCGGATTGGGATCTGAAATTCAGGTTAAAAACATGGAACAACTTACAGGGGTAAGAGAGGGCCCTCAACACGTAACAGAGTTTGAGGAATTTCCCTCAGAGCCAACGCACCAACAAGACTCTTCTAAGGTCGCTAAAAAGACCTCAGCTCAGGAAGATCTTAGTTTTTTGTTTTAAAGTTTTATATACTATGTTCTTAATGTTTTTTATGTTCTTAATGTTCTTTCAGTTTCTGAGTAGCATAAAAGAGGGCCGCCACACTGTAAAACTAAATAAGACAACACAATGGAGAAACAGGGTGTAACCAAAATAATCTCATATAATGTAAAAGGGATCCTGAATCCAGTTAAAAGATCCAAGATTCTAGGCAAAATGAAAAAAGACAAAGCAGGAATAATATTTTTACAGGAAACCCACCTAACAGACGTGGAGCACACTAAACTTAATAGACAAGGGTTTAAAATGATCTCTTCATCTTCATATAAGTCAGGGAGGAGGAGGGGGGTAGCGACATTGATCTCAACCAAAATTATATTTGAAAAAAAATCAGAACACAAAGATAAAGGAGGGAGATTCAGCATGGTACTTGGTCGGCTAGAGGGAGAAGATATCACCCTGCTGAATATATATGCACCTCCAGGGGCTAACTGGAAATTTTATAAAAATGTATTTGACCTAATGATAACTAAAGCCCAAGGTTTAGTGATATGTGGTGGAGACTTCAATCTAAGACTGAATCCATACTTGGATGCATCAGGTAATTCTCCACATCAAAATAACACTCAAAGTAGAAAAACTTGGATGCTACTAAAAGAAATGGGAATCTGTGACGTGTGGAGGGAATTCAACCCCAGTGTAAAAGATTATACATTTTACTCAGCACCACATTCATCATACTGAAGGATTGACTATTTTTTTATGTTTAATAGAGACATTGGAAGAGTAAAAACATGTAAAATAGGACTGATGGATCTCTCTGACCACAGTCCGATCTATATGGACTTAAGCATCCAAAAATACACAAATAATACATTTTCTTGGAGGTTAAATTCAAATGTGCTGAAAGGACCACTGAAAGATGAATTGGAATCAGATATTCTCAGATCTTTGGAAGAAAATGATAATGGAGAAGTATCCCCTTTAATACTGTGGGATGCATGCAAAGCTGTAATAAGGGGAAAGATTATCGCAAAACTGGCAATCCAAAAGAAACTGAGACAAGAAAAACAAATCACATTAGAGTCAGAACTTAAGAAACTAGAAAAAGAGCACAAAGGCAACACTCATTCTAATGACTCGCTCAAAATTAAGGAAATTAAAAAAACAAATAAATGAGATCTACACAATAGAAATCCAGAAGAAACTTACATTTCTGAAACAAAAATACTATGAAACAGGTAGCAAATCGGCAAAATTACTAGCCTATAAATTGAGGAAACAACAAACGGAGAGAGCAGTCTACAAAATCAGAGACCCAGTATCAAAGGAAATAAAATTTAGAATTCAGGAAATTCTTAAAAGCTTCGAGAACTACTACAAGAACTTGTACTCCCTCAAAAAACACAAAAACGCATCCGAAGCCTTCCTAAATACATTAAACCTTCCCCAACTTACTGAGTCACAAAATAAAACACTGTTGTCAGAAATACAACCTAAAGAATTAGAAAAAGCAATTATGAAACTTAAAGCTATCAAATCCCCAGGAGCAGATGGCTATACAGCAGAGTGGTACAAAACCTTTAAACAGCAACTATCTCCTCTCCTCCTGAAAACATTTAACTATGTCCTCCATACAGGGGAAATCCCCCCCTCCTGGAGAGAAGGGGTCATTGCAGTCATACCTCAACCTGAAAAGGATAAACTAGACTGCTCCAACTACAGACCAATCAGTGTGTTAAATCAGGACTATAAGCTTTTTACCACTATCCTTGCCAAAAGGTTAGAAAATATACTGACAGACAATTCATTTAGACCAAACAGGTTTTATAAGACAAAGACAGACACAAGATAACATTAGACACACTTTACACATAATTCATCATATAAAAAAATATAATTTAAATGCAGCCATATTGGGATTAGATGCTGAAAAAGCATTTGATTTGGTTGACTGGTCTTTCCTACATAGAATCTTATCCAGTTTCAATTTTCATAACAACTTCATTAGAACCATCCAGGCATTATATAAAAAACCAACAGCTAAAGTAAGGATTAATGGTAAATTATCATCATCTTTTGAACTGGAAAGAGGATGTCGTCAGGGCTGCCCCTTGTCCCCACTGCTCTTTGCAATCATAGAGGTTCATAGAACCTCTGAGCCAATGGATAAGACAGAATCAAAAAATTCAAGGTATTACACATGGTCAGAAGGAACATAAAATAGCACTCTTTGCTGATGACATTTTAATATACCTGGGGCAGCCGGACACCTCTTTTCCAGAACTAATCTCAGTTTTTTCAGAGTATGGAGATTTATCGGGGTACGAATTAAACATGCATAAAACCCAAATTTTAACATTCAACTATGACCCAAATCAATATTTACTAAGCAAACTCAAAACTAACTGGGAGATGGAATCTATGAAATATCTGGGGGTCAATATCCTGAAACAACTCAACAAAATTATAACACTAAACTATGATCCACTGATGGCAAAAATAAAATCTGATCTAGCAAGATGGAATATGATACCATTCTTGGGTACTGCACAAAGAATTGAAGCAATCATAATGAATATACTTCCATGTCTTCTATACCTTTTCCAAACAATACCGGTAGAACCTCCCAAAAAAACATGGCAAGAAGTGGACAGAAGGATCTCAAGATTCATATGGCATGGCAAGAGACCTAGAATCAGATATAGAACCCTACAGCTAAACAAAGACAAAGGTGGGCTCGCGCTGCCAAATATCAGGGACTATTTTAAAGCCGCACAAATTAAAACTTTAGTAGAGATATGTAACCCAGTCTACACTGCACAATGGAAGGAGATGGAATGCCAAATAACAAGTGACATTCCCCTACAGGCGATAATAGGGAACAATGCCTTACCTAAACTTTTGAATAACACTAACCCGTGGATAGAGACCCTGCTAAAAATTTGGTTTAAGATAGTCAGAGAGAATCAAACTAAAGAACCCTATCAATTACTGCAATGGATTGCCTATGATCAAGACTTTACTCCTAATAAAACAGACACTAGATTTAAAAAGTGGAAAGAGAACGGACTGATAAAATATTACGATTTTTTTAAAGGGCAAACTTTAAGAAGTTTTGAAGACTTGAAAAAACAAGGTCTAATAAATCAAGACCTTTACAGGTTCTTTTAGCTTAGACACCACATAAACAAAATACTTAAAAAGGAGGATTTGGAAAGGGCCCAGTCAGGTGTTCTGAAGGTCTTCTTAATGGCATATAAAGGGATCCCAGGGATCAGATACATTTCTAAAATATACCTTGGTCTTCAAGACTTAAAAGGAGACAACACATCATATATAAAAGGGAGATGGGAAAAAGAGGGGAATTTCACTTTACAAATGGAAATATGGGAAAAGCTAAATAAACAACAATGGAAAAGTACCTCATCCCTGCAGTGGAGAGAATTTGAATGGAAAAATTTGGTAAGATTTTTCAGAACACCTGCGCAAAACAAATTTACTCGTAAAGGGTTGAATTGTTGGCGCTTGTGTGGTGAAAAGACTGCAAATCATTTTCATGTGTTTTGGTCATGCCCAGTTATCCACCAATATTGGACCAATGTACAGACAATATTGGGGAAAATATTCAAAATAACAGTACCCTTTTCTTTTGTAACTTTGTATTTGGGTTTACTACCGGAATCACTGGAAAGATGAGGAGAAAAATACTTATTCACTGTTTTAATATTGGCAAGTAAAAAAGCTCTAACAAAAAAATGGATGTTGAAGGACTGTCCTACACCTGAAGATTGGATTAACATGATTCAGGACATTTATTCGATGGAAAAGCTGACATTCGCACTGAGACAGAACATGGATGGGTTCTTGAACTTTTGGCAACCCTGGAACACATATGTGTCTTCCATTAGATCTAATCTTTGACAAATACCATCTCAATAATGGCACCTCTCTTTGTTCCACCGCTACTCAGATGCTCTTTTATTTTTTTGCTCTTTTGTTTTGTTTTGTTTTTTCTTTTTTTGTCTTGTTTTTTTTTGTTTGTTTTTTTTGTTCTTTTTTTAATTTCTCTTTTTCTTTCACTTAAAAAAAGGGTGTTATAATAATTATTTTTCCAATGTTGTCAAAAAAAGGGAACATGTGATGAAAATGTAAACAATGCAATGCTGTAATGATATGTATACCCTTTACAAAAACTTAAATTAAAAAAAAGAAGAAAATATGAAGGAATGATGGTCTGCAAGTGCGCACACGAACAACGCGCGTGACCGTTATCCGCGTGGAGCTCAGAAGCGCCCCCGCCTGCGTGACAGTTCCAGTCGGCAGGCAGAACATCTCGCTCATTGTTCGAGAGAAGCATGAGCTTATTAAAGTACTTTAAACATGGAAAAAATCAAAAGAGGTATGTAAGCAATGGAGGCATTTATGGTGGTTTTAACCCGCTGGTAATGGGAGCAATAAATGAGTCGCTGAGCACACAGGTGCAGTTAGACTTCATATGCAGGGAAAGAGTCACGAGTGACTGAATCACTGAGGATTTACTTCAGCGGCCATTACAATAATTTATGTTCATTATTATGTACCTGGCAAGTTAGGATGACCAAAATTCATGAAGTCAATGACTTTAATCAGTCAGCAGCCTTCAGACACACTAAACGTGCGAACATTTGGATTTCAAAATAAGGGAGGTTTTTCCTGCTGTCTGGTTGGTGAGGAGATTTCTAAAAAACTATAAATACTGTATATAGAAATATTTTAACAGAAATAACTGCATCTTTGGTAGTTTAAATTAATGTGTTTCTGTTCTGGCTCTACAAAATTATGGTCAAAAATGTAAATTGTATAAGGAAAAAAAGTCAAGTTTTTACCACAATCTGTTTCAAATTTATAAAAAAAAAACACAAAAAACCCCACAGTAATTTCATTTAAAAAATAGACAAAAATTAGCCATAAAATAATCCACAAATGTATATCATCATAGCAGTCTGTCGGGGGCAACAATGACTATTTTATTTAGGTCTGATCACATTCCTCCATGCGGTTCTGTCCTTTGCCTTCTGCTGCCAGGAACTCCTGTCTATATCCAACTTCTTCAGGTTTCTTTTTACAGTGTATTTAAATCTGAGCCTTGGTCTACCCTTATTGTGTTTGCCCTCGCATAACTTTGAGTAGAGTAACTGCCAAGAGAGACACTCATGATCCATCCTCTCAACATGTCCAAGCCATCGCAGGTTCATCTGTATTAGCATGTCCTCCATTGATGGTAGACCGGCTATTTTCAGCACTTCTATATTGGTTATCTTGTCTTTCCATGAGATGTTCATTATGGCTCAAAGGTGTCTCATCATGTACGCGTGGAGTTTCTTTACCTGCACCCTGAAGATAGTCCAAGTTTCAGCACTGTACAATAGGGTAGCAAATACTGTCGCTCTGTACACTTTGCATTTCACACAGATAGACACATGTCAATTGTTCCACAGTCTCTCCCTCAAGTTTTCAAACACAGCACTCGCTCTTCCCATTCTGAGAGATAGTTCATCCTCCAGCCTAGCATTCTCTGAAACAGTACTCCCGAGATACTTCAAAGTCTTACACTTGACTAGTGGCTCTGTACCAATGCTGATCTCTTATGGTAGTGATGTTGATAACTGGAACTTTGGTGGTTGATAAAGGCACTCTGTCTTCTTGATGTTGATTTTGAGGCTGAATTGGCCAGCTGCTCTTGCAGATTTCTCCATTAAAGATTGCATATCTTCTGCACTGTGTGCAACTAGTGCAGTGTCGTCAGCAAAGAGCATTTCTCTTACTACTTTTATCGATGTGTTACTTTTGGCTTTAAACTGTGCCACACTGAACAAGTCTGCTTCTTTCCTTGTTTGAATGTATACTCCTTCTGAAGTGTCTTTGAAGGCCACCTCAAGCATGGCTGCCAGATATAACGAGAAGAGTGTAGGCGCCAGCACACACCCTTGTTTCACCCCGTTGCTTACTGAAAAGTCTTTAGACACTGAACCCACTCATTGCCACGTTTGCTTGCATACCTGTATGGAGTGCCTCGATCAGGTTGACAAACTTCTCTGTACAGCCATATTTCCTGAGTACCTGCCAAAGTCCTTGTCTTGATACAGTATTGAAAGCTTTACTGAAGTCAATGAAGACTACATAAAGCGACATGTTCTGTTTGATACAGTTTCCTTGAACGTGTTTCAAGCATAAAATCATGTCCATTGTGCTTCTTCCACTTCTAAAGCCGCACTGGGTTTCCGGTAGTACATTCTGCGAGATGGGCTCATTGAGTCTGTTCAGTAGTACATGTGAGAGAATCTTACCAACAGTGGCAAGCAGTGATATACCTCGATAATTTCCACAATCTTTCTTGAACAAAGGCACAATACTTGCGTCCTTCCAGTCTTGAGGCACTTTCTGGGCATCCCATATCGCTTGGATGAGCTTGTGCAGGCAGTTGGTCAGCTGAACACCACCAAATTTCCACACTTCTGCTGGAATTCCATCCCTTTCTGGAGCTTTACCATCCTGTGTTGTCCTGATAGCTGCCATTAGTTCATCAAGATTTGGTGGTTCATCCAGACTTGATACAACTGGTCGCTGCACTAGAGCTTCTTTAGCCTCTTCAGTGAGATCTCCAGGGTTGTTTAGTAGTTGGTCAAAGTGGTCTGCAAATTTCATTTTTTTTTTTTTTTTGATTTTGTATACTTTATTGATCCCCAGAGGGGAAATTGAGGGCATCCACCTGGATGGATGAAGCAGCCACAGTACGGCGCTATCCCTTAACCATTCTCACACACATTCACACCTAGGGCCACTTTAGAGTCTCCAATTAACCTAACCTGCATGTTTTTGGCCTGTGGGAGGAAACCGGAGAAATCCCGGAGTAAACCCACGCAGATACGGGGAGAACATGCAAACTCCACACAGATCACTGTTGGTCAGGGGCTGGGATTGAACCAGGGATCCCATGGCCAAGGGTGAGTTGCTGTGCTGCTGCAGTGCTAATCACTGCGCCACCGCACCACCCAATTTTGTCCAGGATCTTGTCTTTCTCCTGCAAAACCGTTTCACCAGCCGTAGCCTTCAGTTGGATCAATCCTCTTGGTTTAGGGCCGTAGATTTCTCTCAAAACTGTGAAGAATGTTTTCATGTCCTGCATGTCTGCTGCAGTTTGAAGTTCCTCCGCTTTTTCATCCCACCAGTTGGACTTCATCTCTCTGGTGTACTTCTGTAGCTCACTCTGAGCCTTTGAGTATTTCTTCTTCTTCGACCTTGTGTTACACTGTAGGTTTTCCTGCCTAGCTGTATTCCTCACTTCTAGTAATTTCTTCAGATGTTCATCATGCTCATCAAACCAATTTTGATGTTCCCTCTCAGGGTGGCCTAAAACATCTCTCGCAGTCTATTACACTGTATCCTTCAGTGTTGCCCATTTCTCTTCTGTGTCATTCTCTGAATTGTTGCTGTCCCAGTCTTTCAGGTTTTCATCCATTTCCTGTTTAAGTTCTTCCTGCGTCTTTTGGCCTTTCAGTACACTAATGTTTAGCTTCCGTGGTGGCTTTGCACCCGTCCTGCAGTGCTGTTTTCTGCAAATCCTTAATCTACATCTCAGCATAACGTGATCAGTACCACAGTCCTCACCTCTCATTGCTGTAGTTTAACAAGTGCCAGTGCTTGGATCTTGGGTGCATCCATGTCTTTTTGTGTGTGCCCTTGTGCTTAAATAGGGTGTTGGTTATCACAAGGTTGTACTCTAAACATAGTGCAAGTAGAAGTTCTCCATTAGCATTGCATTTGCCTACTCCATCACTACCTAGCACTCCTTTCCATTTCTCAGTGTCCGAACCAAGTCTAGCATTAAAACCTCCAATGAGTATTAGCTTGTCATCAGTCAGTACACACCTGATAGTCTCACATAAATCACTGTAGAACTCTTACTTCACCTCCTCTGTGTTGGTCATTGTTGAGGCATACACGCTGATGAGTGTGGCATACATCTTCCGCTGTAGTGGGAGTGTCATTGTCATTATCCTGTCATTGATTGACACCGGTTCCTCATCAAGCATTGCTGCATTGCTTTCTAACTGCAAAGCCTACTCCTGCTTCTCTCCTTTCTTGAGTTGATTTCCCACTCCAAAAGAAGATGCACCCATGGTCTTCCAAGCTGTCATATCCAGGCAATCTTGTTTCACTAAGTGCAGCTATGTTTACATTGTACCTGTTCATTTCCAAGGCCACAAGCGTGGTCTGTCTTTTTGGACGCTGTGATGTTGATCTGTCCAACAGAGTGCGTACATTCCATTCTGCTACACACAAGGCTGCTGTTTTCCTCTTCTTTTCTCTTCCTGCTCCTAACTTCCTTTTTGCTGCCTGTCAGAGTGTGAACAGATCAGCATGGACCTTGTTAACCCAGGCGATCTCCAAGCCGGTATGAGTTGCTTTCTGACTGATCATTTCATGAAACTGCTTGCAAAGTATTTGAGTACCGCTAGCTTTTGCTGGACTAGCAGCACATTCTTGGCAGATAGCGGTATTATCAGTGGCAAAGACAGGCCAAGACAAACTGACTCCAGTATCTGTTGCAGTGACTGACCAGATAATAGGTTTGTTTATCTCTGCTCTTTGTGTAGTGCATGTCACGATGCACCGACTGGCACAGTCCACGACAGACCTTGCGACAGATGTGTTGTTTATCTGCCAGGATGTCCAGTCTCACCCCGTGTAACTAGGAGTGGTCCACCACAGACCTGTGACAGATATTGTTTTTAGTTCTGCCAGGATGCCCCGTTTCACCCTCCACACCCTCAGAAAGGCAGGGTTGCCTGTTGAGTCGCTGACAGCCCGACCCATGAGACCGGTAGTACAGGTTTTCATGGTTATCCGGTAGCAAGCAAGCCAATGCCTGACCTGACAGCCACAAAAGCACTGAAGCATTTGACAGTTCATGTTTTATTCAGTTAAATGTACTTTGTGATGTCCCAAGGTCAGTTATGTCCAGGATGTAGTATATTTTATTTCAAAAGGAAAACAAATGTTAATGCTAACAGTGAACATTGAGTTTTTATGCACTTTGAGATATGCCTGAGTAAGATGTGATCAAAATGGTTATTTACAGAATTAATTTTTTTTTCATTCTGTTTACTAGTACATACTCGTGCATACCCGTCCATGCCCATAGTGCATCCCTTGTCTGTCGTACCCTATGCTGGTGAAGGGTCTCCTCCTGTCTCAGATGGGTGTGTTGTTCACAACCATGCCTGCGACGTACTGCTCGAACCTCAGATGTTTCATCTTCAGGGCATCTTTTCTGACGTGCAACACAGTCATGCCTGCGACGTACTGCTCAAACCTCAGGTGTTTCATCTTCACGGCATCTTTTCTGACGTGCAACACAGTCATGCCTGGGAGGTACTGCTGGAACCTCAGCTGTGTCATCTTCACGGGATCTTTCCTGACGTGCAGCAGTTCTCCTCACTATTGCTCTCCATTTATGTAGCGTCTGGTTTAAATTAGTGTGTCCTATTCTTAATCAGGTGATGAGTATCTCTTCTTTCCTGTTTCTGGCAACTCCCATTTGGTTTAAAGTGCTGTGTCCTATAGAGTGTGTGGTGGTGGTTCTGGCCGCCCCTTGGACACAGTCCAAGGACGGATAATTTTTTCACACATAAGGAGTTGTTCAGAAGTCCTTATACAAAGATATAGAGTGATGATAATCAAGTCAGTGGTGGTAATGAACCTGTAAGCTGGTTGCCAACCGCCAATCAAATCTAAAAGAAAAAGAAGAAGAAGAAGAAGAAGACAGACAGTAGAGTATGTGGTGGACTTGGCAATGATGATATAGAGTGAAATATGTGGCGGTAATGCACCTGTAGGCTGGTTGCCAACCGCCAATCAAATCTAAAAGAAGAAGAAGAAGAAGTAATCGGGTGATGAGTATCTCTTCTTTGGTGAGTGATGGTCTATATGACATCATAAAGACATCAAGGCAGGCATCATAGGACATCATGCCTACGTCATGGGTAGCCAGTCCTATTGTCTATATAATGGCATTGCGAGTCCTATGTTGCCTGATATCATAGGATCATCATAGGACATCATGCAGACATCATAGGTCGTTCTATGATGTGCTCTGATCATGACACACAGACACACACACAAACTGACATCTGTGTGACGTCCTCTGATCGTGACACACAGACACACACAGACACACCGACAAGAGATTTTTTGAATTTATAGAGTGCCTTCTGCTAAAGTAGTGTGTCCTATTCTTAATTGGGTGATGAGTATTTCTTTCGTGAGTGATGTCTATATGACATCATAAAGACATCAAGGCAGGCATCATAGGACATCATGCAGACATCATAGGAACATCATAGGCAGTCCTATGATGTCCTATGATCATTGTGACATGCAGACACACACACACAGACACACTGACAGATTTTATGAATTTATAGAGTGCCTTCTGCTAAAGTAGTGTGTCCTATTCTTAATCGGGTGATGAGTATGTCTTCTTTCGTGAGTGATTGTCTATATGACATCATAAAGACATCAAGGCAGGCATTGTGAGTGATGGTCTATATGACATCATAAAGACATCAAGGCAGGCATCATAGGACATCATAGGACATCATGCCTACAGCATAGGTAGCCAGTCCTGTTGTCTATATGACGGCATTGCTCGGGTGATGAGTATCTCTTCTTTGGTGAGTGATGGTCTATATGACATCATATAGACATCAAGGCAGGCATCACTGTATATGTTATCACAAAGACATCAAGACAGGCATAATGTCCTATGATGCAGACATCATAGGAACATCATAGGCTGTCCTATGATGTCCTATGATTGTTGACACGCAGACACGCAAACTGACAGAGATTTCTTCTTGAATTTATGATGATTTGTTGTTCATATCAAGAGAAAAAATATTTCTACTACTTCAGTTCTGCTCAACCCCAACACTCAGTTATTGTGTTTTTATGCACATTTGATGTGTGTCATGTGCCAAGTGCACATTTAAAACCAAGATAATGAATAAAAAATGCATATTTTTTCGTCATATTGATCTGTGTTGGTTTGAAATTTGTCATATTCAACGGATCACTGAACATGTACGGTCCAGTTACATGTCTTGATTTCAAATTGTGACCCAACTGATTTTGTAATTGAATAGCCCTGTTCTACCGCTGCTCAATCCTTTTTGGGTTGGGGGTGGGTGGGGGGGTGGAGCCTATTCCAGCATCTTTGGGTGAGAGGCAAGGTACACCCCGGACAGATCGCTAGTCTATTGCAGGGCCAACACAGAGAGACAGACAACCATTCACTCACATTCATACCTAAGGACAATTTAGAATCCCCAGTTGGTGCCAGTTAACCTAACCTGCATGTCTTTGGCCTGTGGGAAGAAACCGGAGTAAACCCACGCAGACACGGGGAGAACATGCAAACTCCACACAGAAGGATCACCAGTGGTCTGGGGTGGGATCAATCCTGTGACCTTTTTGCTGTAATGACCACTGCTGTGCTAACCACTGTGCCACCGTGCATTGTTATGGTAAATATGTTAAACAGTTAACATATTTGATCAGTATAATATTTCTTATAGCCTTTAAAGTTGTTTGATTTATGTTCACCAATCCTGCCACCACTCTGAGGAAAGCACTTACCATTACCTAACCACTCTTGAAGAACAGAGTGAAGTATCATCACAGTAGCGTTTTATCTTTCTAAGTTGCTTACACCACATAACTTTTATTTTCTTCAATAATTTTATGTCGCCTTCAGCACATAACTACATGCATCTTGAAGCAGGTTTTAAAGTTACATCTAACATGCTGGCTTGCTGAAGTCAATTACAGTATGTCTGACAACCAACAAAAAAATGCAAGCTCCTTGTCTTAAAATCACATCTTTTTTGTTTGCCACGTATACCAGTGGTAATTCTGTTGAATAGGAATCTGCATTCGTGTACTTGCACTACTTAAAAAAATCCTACAAAATCAAACACATCTCTTTTTTTGATCTTTTCCTGGGTTTAACTAAAACATTCTTTTTGTTTTACCGCATTGCTCTCAGTAAAATCTAATTGACATCTATTTTCTGATCTATTGCCTGTAGGTTTATGCTCTAAAGTATAGAGTTTCTAAAACAACCTTGTTTCATCCAATCAAGTGATCAATATTGAGTAGACAATGGGAAATATAGCCATCTGGGAATCAACACTAATGGCTTTGACTATTCTGATTCGTCATTGATCAAGCAGAAAAACAAACCCATAGATAGATACTAAGGACACATAAAAAGGTTTAAAGCATAAGAGGTAAAATATAGAATATAAATTGTAGAACACTACAGTGGTGTGAAAAAGTGTTTGACCCCCTTTCTGATTTCTCATTTTTTTGTATGCTTGTCACACTTATATGTTTCAGATCATCAAACAAATTTAAATTTTAGACAAAGATAACACAAGTAAACACAAAATGCAGCTTTCAAAGGAAGGTGTTTATTATAAAGGGTAAAAAAAAAAAAAATCCAAACCAACATGGCCCTGTGTGAAAAAGTGATTGTCACACCTGTTTTCAATCAAGAAATCACTTAAATAGGACCTGCCTGACAAAGTCAAGTAGACCAAAGGATCCTCAAAAGCTAGACATCATGCTACGATTCAAAGAAATTCAGGAACAAAGGAGAAGCAAAACAATTGAGATCTATCAGTCTGGAAAAGGTTGTAAAGCCATTTCTAAAGCTTTGGGATTACCAGCAAACCACAGTGACAGTCATTATCCACAAATGGCAAAAACATGGAACAGTGGTGACCCTTCCCAGGAGTGGCCGGGCGACCAAAATTACCCCAAGAGCGCAGCAACAACTCATCCAAGAGGTCACAAAATACCCCACAACATCCAAAGAACTGCAGGCCTCACTTGCCTCAGTTACGGTCAGTGTTCATGACTCCACCATAAGAAAGAGACTGGGCAAAAATGGACTGGATGGCAGAGTTCCAAGACAAAAACCACAGCTGAGCAAAAAGAACATAAAGGTTCATCTCAGTTTTGCCAGAAAACATCTTGATGGTCCCCAAGACTTTGGTGAAAATACTCTGTGGACTGAGGATGTTACGACCCGAACGCTGGGTTCTGATCGCGCTCGGGCTAAGTTCAACTCGCTGCTGGCCTTCGAGAGCGAGAACGAGAGCCGAGAGCGGCCCCACCTCATCCTTCCAGGGGGCCCTCTGTCGTCATCCAGCGGGGAGAAGGAGAAACAACGTCCCCTACAGCAGGAACCATCTTTTCCCCGGGAGAAAGACAAGTGCATGATAACTTATTACATCTTGATTATAATCTGCCTTGTTTGACTCCTGGGGGTGGAGTTCGGGGTTCGCAGCCCTCCGAGCTTCCTCCACCTGCTGTAGAGAATGTAACTAAACCTGCTGCCTCTGTGTCCCCCCCGTTGAGCGGTCCGCGACGCCAGGCCAACGTCGTCGGATGAAGAGGGGGCCTGCAGTGCTGGAAAGCCTGGATCCGACCCTGCAGCCACGTCGTGGACGGAGGAGCAGAGCGCACTGCGGCCCGGAGCCTGAGCCGACGAAGAAGCGTCCCCGGGTCTCCTCGCCGGAGCAGTCCGAGCCAGTGGGTCGAGGGTCCCCTGCCCCCACGCCATACGGGTCATCGGCGTGGACAGCAGTAAGGCAGTAAGGTTGCAGGAGTATGGTCAACACCTCGTCAAGCCTTGTCAGAGCGTCAGTAGACCTTCATGTCAGGTTCATTATCTCATGCTTTGTCACAGTTTAGCTCGTAGTGGCTGGGGTCAGCCCTGCGAGCCCATGTATTGATTTATGTGTGTTTTTGCCGAGAGCGGCTCACAGTCTTGTCCTGTCTCGTCTTGTTAATAAATCACCATCTTCGCAAAACTCATTGGTGGTCTCTTGGCGTCTTATGGTGATCCACGAGGGTCACCGCATGACAGAGGAGACAAAAGTTGAACTTTTTGAAAGGTGTGTGTCCCATTACATCCAGCGTAAAAGTAACAGCATTTCAGAAAAGGAGCATCATACCAACAGTAAAATATGGTGGTGGTAGTGTGGTGTTCTGGGGCTGTTTTGCTGCTTCAGAACCTGGAAGACTTGCTGTAGTAAATGGAACCATGAATTCCTCTGTCTACCAAAAAATCCTGAAAGAGAATGTCCGGCTGTTTGTGACCTCAAGCTGAAGCGCTCTTGGGTTCTGCAGCAGGACAATGATCCAAAACACACCAGCAAGTCTGAATGGCTAAAGAAAAACAAAATGAAGACTTTGGAGTGGCTTAGTCAAAGTCCTGACCTGAATCCGATTGAGATGCTGTGGCATGATCCTTAAAAAGGCAGTTCCTGTTCGAAAACCCTCCAATGTGGCTGAATTACAACAATTCAGCAAAGATGAGTGGGCCAAAATTCCTCCACAGCACTGTAAAAGACTCATTGCCAGTTATCGCAAATGCTTGATTGCAGTTGTTGCTGCTAAGGGTGGCCCAACCAGTTATTAGGTTTTGGGGGTAATCACTTTTTCACTCAGGGCCATGTAAGTTTGATTTTTTTTCCCTTAATAATAAACACCTTTGTTTAAAAACTGCATTTTGTGTTTACTTGTGTTATCTTTGTCTAATATTTAAATGTGTTTGACGATCTGAAACATTTAAGTATGACAAACATACAAAAAAATGAGAACTCACGAATGGGGCAAACACTTTTTCACACCACTGCATATACTGTACACAGGGCAGGAGCATTGCAACTAGATGGTATCAACAGCATTACAGTTAAATTATCCATCCATCCATCCATCTTCTACCGCTTTTCCGGAGGTCCGGGTCGCGGAGGCAGCAGTTCAAGCAGAGAAGCCCAGACTTCCCTCTCCCCAGCCACCTGCTCCAGCTCTTCAGAGGGGATACCAAGGCGTTCCCAGACCAGCTGGGAGACATAGTCTCTCCACCGAGTCCTGGGTCTGCCCCGGGGTCTCCTCCCAGTGGGACGTACCTGAAACACCTCAAGTGGGAGGCGTCCAGGAGGCATCCTAATCAGATGCCCATACCACCTCAACTGACTCCTTTCAATGTGGAGGAGCAGCGGTTCTACTCTGAGCCTCTCCCGGATGACTGAGCTCCTCACCCTATCTCTGAGGGTGAGCCCAGCAATCCTACGGAGAAAGCTCATTTCAGCCGCTTGTATCCGCGATCTCGTTCTTTCGGTCATTACCCAAAGCTCGTGACCATAGGTGAGAGTAGGAACGTAGATTGACTGGTAAATCGACAGCTTTGTCTTAGAACTAAGCTCCCTCTTCACCACAACAGACCGGTACAACGTCCGCATCACTGCAGCTGCTGCTCCAATCCGTCTGTCGATCTCTCGCTCCATTTTCCCCTCACTCGTGAACAAGACCCCAAGATACTTAAATTATAATACATACTTTAATAATAATACAGTTAAATTACCCGACAAAATATAAATCTGGACCGAGACAGTATATTTCATATTTGAATGAACAGTGTTGTTGCCACCTTTGATAATAATTGTAATTGTCGTAGTTCTGCATAGGAGAGGATGAGCTCTATTGTGCAAAGTTGTGACGTTTAATATGGCCTCTATGAGCAGCACCGGTTAGATTATAAAGTCTGACAGCCGCTGGTAGGAAGGACCTACGGAACTTCTCCCTTGAGTACTTAGGATGGCACAGCCTACTGCTAAATGAGCTCCTCAGTGCATTCAGCGTGCCCTGCAAGGGGTGGGACTTGGACTCCAGCAGAGATTACAGCTTAGCTACCTGTGATGTGAGGGTCGCTGGTCTGTAGCTGCTCAGGTTCTTGGGGTGCAGAGTCTTTGGCACGGGTACTACACAGGATGTTTTCCACAGCTGTGGTACCCTCCCCAGCTTCAGGCTCAGACTGAAAATGTGCTCCACGATCCCACACAGCTGGTCTGCACAGGACTTGAGGAGCCTCGAGCTGATGCCGTCCGGACCTGCAGCCTTCCTTGCCTTGATCTTCTTCAGCTCAGATCTCACTTGGGTCTTAGTGAGGGACAGACTAGGGCAGGGGGACTATGTGCTGATGGGGTCTGTTGGGGGAAAACAGCAGGGGATGTGCACTGAGAGCTGGAGGATGTAAGGGGGGGTGAAGGGGGCAGTGGACAGCGGGACTAGATGAAAGTGGAGGCAGCAGGGGTTGGTGGGCAAGTGGAGAAGAGAGTCGTTGGTCACACCTGTTAAAGAACAGGTTCAGGTCATTCATCCACTCCCTACCTCCCACGGCCTGAGAGGAGGTATTCTGCCCAGAAATAGTTTTGAGGCCTCTCCAGGCATCGCTGACATCACTCTGTTCAGCTTGTCTTCCATCTTCTTCCTTTAACTGTCCTCCCCCTCTCTGATCTTCCTCCTTAGCTCCCTCTGTATAGACTTTAGCTCCTCCTTGTTTCCCAACCTGAAGATCCTTTTCTTCTCCTTCAGCAGCATCTTTATTCCAGGGTTGATCCAGGGTTTGTTGTTTGAGAAACACCGTATGGTCTTGGTGGGTAGAGTGTTCTCCACACAGAAGTTGATATAATCTGTGATGGTGTGTGTGAGGCCATCGATGTCACCATGTGGATCACAGAGCTGCTCCCACACTGCTCCCATGCTCCCACGCTGTGGATTCAAAACAATCCTTCAGAGCATTCTCTGAAGGAAGAATCTCACTGTATTTGCCAACAACTGTAGATTTCAAATGTCTCAGGCATTCAGTGCAACTAGAACATACTTTTTATAAACAGTAATACCTGTGAAAATGCTACACTTGTGAGGCTAAACTGAGTACATGTGCAAAACAGCCAACATGCAACTGAAGCATTATTTCCACGGCATGTACCATATTTGCAGCACTGAAGCAAATTTTTCGCAAGGCATGAATATCTGTATACATGCAGAAAGCACATGCATTCGCTTCCGAGGGATCGTGCTAACAAGGACTAGGAAGTAAACAATCTTGAGATTATGCCATCACCGGAGTAAAATCATCACTGGAAAGTAAACTAGTTTGAAAATGAGACTGCCACTCATCTGCAGACAGACGGATCGGAGCTGAAACAGACCATGTATGCCTGCCACGGACATGCTAATGACGGCTAGCAGGCTAGCAACATAATAATAATAATAATGCATCGGATTTATATAGCGCTTTATCATAGACACTCAAAGACGCTTTACAAGTAGATACATTATTCATTCACTCCAGACAGACAACGGTAGTGGCAAGCTACTACTGTAGCTACAGCTGCCCTGGGGCAGGCTGACGGAAACGTGGCTGCCAATCCGTGCCAACGGCCTCTCCAGCCACCACCAAACATTTATACACATTCAAACAACTGTCATCCAGGTGTAGTTTTGGAGGGGCTGTGACAAATTTCCAAGTGAGAGCCCCTCTCGATAACATTGTAAACTTAAACGTGACGGCTTTGGTTTTGAAGAGTTTTTCGCTATTTTCACTCATTCTGGCAAACGTACGCTCACTAGACAACAAAATAGACCACATACAGCTCCTGAGAACTATGCAACATGATGCATGGAACTGCTGTGTTTTTATCTTTACGGAAATGTGGTTAAATGACAATATACCGGACTCCGCCATTCAGTTAGCTGGGCTAAAATGCTATCACAGCAACAGAGTGCTCACGGAAGGAGGGAAAATCCAGGGTGGAGGTGTGTGTGTGTATATCAGCGATGCCTGGTGCAAAGATGCAACTGTTGTACACAAGCACTCTTCTCCATTGGTGGAGTTTGTGATCATCAAGTGCCGGCCCTTTTACATTCTGAGAGAATTTTCATCTGTCTTACTAGCTGCCGTGTACCAACAGCACCGGCGAGAGGAGCAAAGCACTAAAAGAGCTCTATCAGGCCATCAGTGAGACACAAACAGCGCATCCAGATGGATTCCTCTGCACAGTAGGAGACTTCAACCATGCAGATTTAAAGGCCCTCCTACCAAACCTACACCAACATGTAGACTTTCCAACAAGAGGAGACAATTTGCTGGACCTGGTGTACACAACTCACAAGAAAGCATACAGAGCCCCCCCCCCCCCCCCCCGGGTCTCTCTGATCACATCACCATCCTGTAAAGGCCAGCATACAAACCCAGAGTGACAACAATCAGACCAAAAAAAGCAGGTATGTGTGTAGCCAGAGGGAGCATCTGATGCTCTGAAAGACTGCTTCAGCACTACAGACTGGGACACTTTCAAACACGCAGCCACTCACAATGGACACACAAACCTAGAGGAGTACACTGAGGTTGTTGTAGCATACATAGCAAAATGCATTGATGATGTCACTCACTGCAAAACCATCACTGTTCGTGCTAACCAGAAGCCATGGATGACAGCAGAGGTCTGCAGGCTCCTGAGGGCTCGGGATGCAGCCTTCAGGGCCGGCGACACTGCAGGACTAACAACAATTAGGGCCACCCTGTCCCGTGGCATCAAGGAGGAAAAACGACAGTACAGCAAGAAAATGTCCGGCCACTTCAGCAACACCAGAGATGTACGTTCCCTCTGCCGTGGCATACAGACCCTCACCAACTACAAACCTCCACTTCAGATCTGTGCGAGTGACACCATACTGCTCAACAACCTAAATGACTTCTTCGGTCGCTTTGAAGCACAGAACAGCACATCAGCACAGAAGACCACTCCCCCTCCAGATAAGCAAGCCATGAGTCTGGATCTGGCTAGCGTGAAGAGGACCCTCTGCAGGATCAACCCACGCAAGGCAGCTGGTCCAGACAACATACTGGGTTGCGTCCTGAAGGACTGTGCAGAGGAGCTCAAGAATGTCCTGGCCGACCTCTTCAACATCTCCCTGACTCAAGCTGTTGTCCCCATATGTTTCAAAACTGCCACGATAATACCAGTCCCAAAGAAGCCCATCCCATCCAGCTACAATGACTACTGGCACGTAGCACTGACCCCCATTATAATGAAGTATTTCGAGCAGCTAGTCACACAGAACATCAAGTCCATCCTGCCTCCCTCCCACGACTCATCTCAGTTTGCATACAGGTCAAACAGATCCACAGAAGATGCCATCGCTGCTGCTCTCCATCTAGCCCTGACCCACCTGGACTCAAAGAACTCCTTCATGCGAATGCTGTTCTTGGATTTCAGTTCAGCATTCAGCACAATCACCCCCCAGCACCTGATACAAAAACTCAGACACTTGGGACTCAAAACCTGTTTCTGTAGCTGGGTGCTGGATTTTCTCACAGGGAGGCCACATAATGTGCGGGTTGGCAGCAACACCTCCCAGACCATCACACTGAGCACAGGGGCCCCACAAGGGTGCGTGCTCAGCCCGCTGCTCTTCACCCTGCTGACCCATGATTGCGTACCAGTCTACAACATCAACCACATCATCAAGTTTGTGGATGACAACGGTGGTGGGCCTCATCACCAACAACGAGGAAGCCAACTACAGAAATGAGGTAAGCCAACTGGTCCAGTGGTGTAAAGACAATAAACTCTTCCTGAACTTGGGGAAAACCAAAGAGATTGTGGTCGACTTCAGGAGGGGTCACACACAGCACCCCCCCTGATCATCGATGGTGCAGCTGTGGAGAGGGTGAGCAGCACCAAGTTCCTGGAGGTGCACACCTTTGAGGACCTCTCCTGGTCCAACAACACCACATCACTGGCCAAGAAGGCTCAAACTCACTTCCATTTCCTCCGCAAACTGAGGGGAGCACAAGTCCCAACCCCATCATGTGTTCTTTCTTTCGGGGCACCATTGAGAGCATCCTCACCAGCTGCATCACGGTGGGGTATGGAAGCTGCACCGCCTCCTGCCGGAAGACACTACAACGCACAGTGAAAGCAGCCAGCAAGATCATCAGTGCCCCTCTGCCCCCCCTCTCAGATATCTACCTCACCCGCCTCACCCACAGAGCCATCAACATCGCAGATGACATCACCCCACCCCTCACACTCCTTCTTCAGCCCCACCCCTCAGGGAAAAGGTACCGGAGCCTCCGGGCCCGCTCCACAAGACTGCTAAACAGCTTTGTTCTTCAGGCCATCAGGACCCTGAACTCTGCCCCTCCACCCCCCCCCCCCCCCGGACCATAATGCAATCACCTGCACAATAACTACCTCAGCTGTTGGCACAGAAAGACTGGTACACCAACAGTAATACATTTGCTGCTGTGCGTCTCTGCACTTTAACCACAACCATTTGCACAAATGCCATATCTGCTGCTGTCTGTCTGTCATTGCAGTACTGATCATGTGTAGTCCTATCTGTTACTATCTGTACCTACACTACCGCATTGAACTGCAACTATGGGTATTACATCTGTAGTTTTCTGTATATAAGATTGCTGGGTTTTATCATTCGTTTATCTCTGTTTGCACTATGGGAGGTCTGGGTCCATCGTTTGTCACCATTTGCACTATGGGTTGCATTACTGTTCATAGGCTGCTGTTGTTGTTGTTTTCTTTTTTCAGCCTTATTCCTTTTTCTTTTTTATATTCTGCACACTTCTGAAGAGAGAGAGAAATGCCATTTCAATTCTCCTTTATGCCCTGTATGTATAGCAGTATTGACAAATAAAATCTTTGAATCTTGAATCTTTGAAATCCGTCTGCTGTGCACTGCCATATTGATCCACTTTGACCCGCGGCTTAACTCTTGCGCGATTGTTCAGTCATGCAAGAGTTCTGCCGGTTCAAGGACAACTAGGGTTTTGTGTTTCATAGACGTAAAAGCATTGTATTAAAAGATCGATCTGCAGATTTTGTGACTCGATATTGGCTCAGTCAAACGTGAATCAATTTGAATCGGAGAATCGATCTTTTGAACCCACCTCTAGTTAATGACATTAACAAATGCTAATCACAGTTGTGGAGTGGAAAGATTTGAAGTGTTTATTTTGAAATATTGTTACCAAGCTATGGATAACATGGTTATTGAACACTTCATCACAGCGAAGGACAGGAGACTGTCCTTCCTGTACAATAGGGTAGGTGCAACCTTCAGGGTCATCTCCATAAATTTGAATATTGTGATAAAGCTAATGATGTTTTTGCATCCATCCATCCATCTTCTACCACTTTTCTGGAGGTCCAGGTCATGGAGGCAGCAAGTAGTTCAAGCAGAGAAGCCCAAACTTCCCTCTCCCTGGCCACCTGCTCCAGCTGTTCAGAGTGGATATCAAGGTCTTCCCAGGCCAGCTGGGAGACATAGGGCCCTATTAGGATGATCATCCGCTGACTTTTCCACCAGACTTTCCACCATGCGCCAGTGTTTTTGTTAGTTTCTGTCAGCGCATTGTCTGCTTTTAATGCACTGCGTCACACCATCTAATTACCAGGAGACAGTGTGTTCACTATGCGCTGGGAGGAGACAGCTCATTTCAAGGAGGTGTGGAGGCACACAATCTAATGTGCATTACAGTTATAGTGCATGTCAGGACAATCCGCTTTTGATCAGGAAAAGGGAGGTCTATCATCAGGAGCACGTTGTGTAATGCTATTTCAATGGCATGTTTTGAAATTGTGCAGCTTTGGAGCTCATGGGGAAGCGGCATGCGCTGGGATCTTCTTTTATTTTAATGGAGAGAGTTGTCACAGTCATCAAATAATTGCTTGTCATTTTAATTATATGATGATCACACACTAGTTTTTTTTTTTAAAGGTGCTATGAGATTCAAGATTCAAATATTTTATTTGTCAATACTACTATACGTACAGAACATACAGGAGAGAACTTAAATGGTGTTTCTCTCTCATCAGTGATGTGCACAATATAAAATGGAATAAGGCTGGAAAAACAACAACAGTAATCTATGTACAGTAATGCTACCCGTAGTGCAAATAGCGACAAGAGATAAACCTAGATATCCCATAGTGCAAATAAAGATTAACGATAAAACCCAGCAATTCTATATACAGAAAAAAGTAGAGCAGTAATACTCGTAGTTGCAAGTTCAGTGTGGTAGTGCAGGTGCAGACAATGACAGATTGGATTGCACATGATCAGTATTACAATAACAGACAGCAGCAGATATGGCATTTTTGCAAATGGTTGCAGTAAAGTGCAGAGACATACAGCAGCTGATATATTACTGTTGGTGTGCCAGTCTTTCTGTGCCAGCAACTGAGGTAGTTATTGTGCGGGTGAGTGTGTTACAGTCCGGGGGTGGGGTGGGGTGGTGGTGGTGGTGGGGTGGACAGAGTTCAGGGTTCTGATGGACTGGTGAGCAAGGCTGTTTAGCAGTCTTGTGGAGCAGGCCCGGAGGCTCCGGTACCTTTTCCCCGAGGGCAGGGGGCTGAAGAGGGAGTGTGAGAGGTGAGATGTGTCGCCTGCAATGTTGATGGCTCTGTGGGTGAGGTGGATGAGGTAGATGTCTGAGAGGGGGGGCAGAGGGGCACTGATGATCTTGCTGGCTGCTTTCACTGTGCGTTGTAGTGTCTTCCGGCAGGAGGCGGTGCAGCTTCCATGCCACACCGTGATGCAGCTGGGGAGGATGCTGTCAATGTTGCCCCAGTAGAACGAGCACATGATGGGGGTTGGGACTTGTGCTCTCCTCAGTTTGCAGAGGAAATGGAGGTGAGTTTGAGCCTTCTTGGCCAGTGATGTGGTGTTGTTGGACCAGGAGTGGTCCTCAGAGATGTGAACCCCCAGGAACTTGGTGCTGCTAACCCTCTCCACAGCTGCTCCATCGATCATCAGAGGGGGGTGTTGTGTGTGTCCTCTCTAATAAACTCAACCACAATCTCCTTGTTTTTTCCCAGGTTCAGGAAGAGTTTATTGTCTTTACACCACTGGACCAGTTAGTTCACCTCATTTCTGTAGTTGGCCTCCTCATTGTTGGTGGTGAGGCCTACCACTGTCGTGTCGTCCACAAACTTGATGATGTGGTTGGTGCTGTAGGCTGGAACACAGTCATGGATCAGAAGGGTGAAGAGCAGCGGGATTAGCACGCACCCTTGTGGGGCCCCTGTGCTCAGTGTGATGGTCTGGGAGGTGTTGCTGCCAACCCGCACATTCTGTGGCCTCCCGGTGAGAAAGTCCAGCACCCAGTTACAGAGAGAGGTTTTGAGTCCTAAGTGTCTGCGTTTTTGTATCAGGTGCTGGGAGATGATTGTATTGAATGCTTAACTGAAGTCCAAGAGCAGCATTCGCATGTAGGAGTTCTTTGAGTCCAGGTGGGTGAGGACTGGATGAAGAGCAGCAGCGATGGCATCTTCTGTGGATCTGTTTGACCTGTATGCAAACTGAGATGGGTCGTGGGAGGGAGGGAGGATGAGCTTGATGTTCTGCATGACCAGCCGCCGTATACCAATGGGCTATTTGTTATTTTTTTACTTTTATTTTATTTTTACTTCGGTCAGATGGTTAACTGTGTGTCCTGTTAACTGTTTTATTTTCAAATTCTTCTCACTTACTTTATTGCGCAGTAGCCTGGTGGAGCATCCACAATTTCATTGTGCTGTACAATTGTACAGCGACAATAAAGTCTATTCTATTCTATGTACACATGGAGACACAATGAGGTCCTCAAGATTGTTACAAACATTATGGAAAGCCAGTGTAGTGCAGTTAATAGAGAACCAGTACAGCAGTCTGATTTCTTCATTATGTTCCACAAAGGTGGCACTCAGCCTCCACAGAAAACCCAGAAAACCATGAATTCCAGATTATTGGCCTGAGCAAATGATTGGAAGTTTACAGCAGACCTTTCAATGGCCCTCCATTTCCCCTCCCACATTGGTCAGACCAACTTGCGTCCCAATATTGTGATTTGGTCTGAAAGAGCAAAGCGAGTCTTGTTGGTAGAGCTCATGGTCCCGTGGGAGGGGAATATGGAGAAGTCCTTTGAGTATAAGAAGTCAGGATATGAATCATTGCAAGCTGACTGTGAGGATAAAGGCTGGGAGTGTCATGTTTTACCAGTTGAGGTGGGATGATGAGGTTTTATAGGCCAGTCCATGGTGTCCTTCCTCTTGAAGGTGGGACTTACTGCTCAAAGAGAAGCCTTGCACCAACTTTGCATGGCAGCTGAAAATGCGTCATCCTGAATTTAGTCAAGAGCCCGTGTGAAGAGTAGGCAATCTTAATGAGAGCCCCCACCCACCCACCCACCCACCACCATCTCTTTTTCCTCCTCCTTTGCTCTAGGAGTAAGGGGGAAAGATGGCTTCCAGTGGGTCTCCTGACACCACTGCATGTAAAGAGCGTGACATCCAAGTAAGTGGCTTGAGGCCGCTGGTGGCGCTGGGAATGACAGTCCCGCCAATAGCCACCGAAACTGTGTATTCATCCCCAGTTGGTGGCTGATGAGGAGGGTGTCTAGCAACTGCAAGCTGTATGATCGTCTCCTCTTGTATCATGTGGCCTCTGGTGATTCCCACCCTTAGAGAGTAGCATTTTATTTTTGTTTACAACTTGGTAATCATTAGAGCAACTACTGTAATAGTATAGCTGACAGTGATTTTCATCTTTTCATGATGTGTAAGGGAAACTATTCTACAAGTACTGTAAATAAAACAACACCACAAGAATTTTAAGCACCAAAACAGAAAATTGTTGTTAACTTTATCATTTAGGCCATTTTACAGAATTTATTTTTAAAAAAAATCGGTCTTGGCATACTCTGTCAATCAGTTAATTGAAATGGAAAATATGCTTTTCCACCAATTACTTACAGTAACTCACACACAGAAGTTTACATTGAACAGAAGGCCAAAGTTTGTGCTCTTTAGGCTTCAACTCCTCAAAGATGTCCACTCCTAAAGGGTTTCAAACTCTTCGTTTAGGTTCAGGTACTTAAAAATGCTTGAAAACTCACTAAGAATCAGTGTTTTCTCTTCTTTCCACAGCTTCAACCAACAGATCCCCCAAAGAAGCCAGACCCTGTCAATTCAGAGACTGTTGTTTTCTGGGGACTGCGATTATGGCAGGTCATTGGCATCTTCGCTGTGTTCGCTTTGGCAGTTGGTCAGTATCTGTAAATAGACATAATGTTGTCAGAAAGTTGTTTACAATGTCTGTGAACTTGTGGTAACCTGAGACAAAGTTTATCTCACATCAGACACAGTTAGCTTTCATTTAAACATTGACTGGAAATTGACTATGTGTAAATGTTGCACTTGATCTCAGTGTAAAGCAGTCAAACCTCATTTCCTGGTTTGGTCTGTATTTGTATGCACATGTCTCTGTGACTCATCTTTGACGTTGTCCCATATACTTCAAATTCAATTCAAAGTTTCCATTTAACACCTTAGCATTCCAGCCAATTTTACTAAAAATACCTAAAGTTAGTAGCAAAGAAAATCAAATTCTTTCTTAACTGAGTGGCAGTAAAAAATTTAAAATGCCCCACCTGCAGAACACCGGAATTTTAAGAGGTTAAAATTTCTTTGACTGCTTACCTTTTGATCACAAAAATTCTCCATCGGAGCAGATCACACTATGTGGTCCAGACTTCCTAGTTAAGTACCAGGATTTGTAAGGGTTTGGACATGACTGTGCTCATGTCTTCGCTTTATGCTCATATTTGTGTTTTCTGTTATCTTCAGGACATGAGTTCAGCCATGTCCTCACCCTTTGTTATGTTTCTCTGCGTTTTCCTTGCAGCCACATATTTTTAAGTTGTCATTATTATTATTATTATTATTATTATTATTTTTATTATTATTATTGTCATGGTCTTCTCTCCCTTGGTCTCCTGTTCATCCCTCATGTCTGTTTATCCTGTTTTGCTGTATCTGTAGTCATCTCCTGCATCCCCCTCTCTAATTACCCCGATTCTACCCACCTGTTCCTTGTTGCTGTGATTGCTCCCTGTCTATATATGTCTCTGCTAGTCTGTGTCAGATGTGGCGTCATTAGCATTTCTAGCGTTTCTGTTCGGTGTGCTCCCGTTCTGTGTTTAAGTTGTGACTTTGGTTTGCAGCTCACACGCTGTCATTTGTTTGTTGTTTTGAGTTTTGTTAATAAATTACCATCTTTGGTATCTTATTCCTGTCTGCGCTTGACTCCCATCCAAACCACCTTGACAGAATGATGATACCAAAGAAGGACTCAGCGGGTAGGATCAGCAGGAGGAAGGAGCGGAACCAGAACCCGGTGGAAAAGGACCTCCACCGGGCGATTCGGCTGTTTGACCAGGCTCTGGGTCACTCAAACCTATGGGAGAGGTTTGGGGATCTAATGGTGATGAGGGCCATCCTTGATTCCCCAGCCCTGCTGCATCTCTCCAGGTTATCTGAATTCTGCTCCCGTTTAATGCGGACCTGTGATGAGCTTATGCGGATAGGCCATTCACACTACTCCGCCCAACCTGGCTCCGGGCCGCTGATTCCATCTCCTGCTTCCAGTGTGTCACCTCTCACCTTCCCCGTCGCTCCTACACATCTGCCACCTCCGTTCCATCAGCCACGACGGAGGACGTGTTGGAGCAGGAGGAGCAGCGGCAGGTGGTCCTCGCACAAACTGACATCTTGCTGGAACACAAGCCCTGGCTTGCTCCGGAGGTGTTATTCCCAGCGTGTGAGGACCAGCCCCCATCAAAAGGGCCAGCTGGGAAGCAGGCATTGAGGAAACATTGCTCCACTTGCCATCTGGGCCCTTCACTTGAGATTTTCCTGAGGGTTTCTGCTGTGCGGCCCCACCTTCCTTGAGTGCTTCAACAGCGGCAGTTTCAGTGGCTGCAGGGTGGAAGGTCAGTGCACCCCAGCCGTCTATTCCAGCAACGCACACACCAGCTTGCACCCCACCCCCTTTGCCTGTCATTACATTGGCAGTTGTACCTGTCTTCACACCTGCAGTTTTGCCAGTCATTACGCCTGCAGGTTCGCCTATCATCACACCTGCAGTGCCGGTTCTCACATCTGCTACACTGGTGCCCCCACCCGCTGCTGCTTCTCAGTCTGCTTCATCCGCTGTTCCTCCAGCGTCTCCTGATACTGTCATTGCCTCTCCAACAGTGGAGTCACCGGAGTCCTCATTAGCAGAAGAGCAGGCGCTAAGGCAAGTAGCTTTCTTTATTTCTATAACATCAGTTTTAGAGAGGTCTTGTTCTGCTCCTGGCAGGGAGGTCAAGTTGCAGCTCACATCTGCTTCTGAGCTCTCCCCACCAAACTTTTCTGCTGGTTGTTTTGGCTTAGACATGGCACCAACCTGTGTTTGTCCCTCCATGTCCGAGGTGCCTGCATTAAGGATGGAGGTGGACGCCACAGCTACAGCTGTCTCCGAGGTTCACACCACCGCTCCACCTGGAACCATCTCAGCAATCTGCCCCTACCATAGCCTAACAGGCTGGAGTGCCTCCACCCATCATCCCAGAGGTCGGGCAGTCTGCCTCACCCATTGTTCAAGAGGTCAGGCAGTCCGCTCCACCTGTTGTCCAAAAGGTTGAGCACTCCGCTCCACCTGTTGTCCAAGAGGTCAAGCAGTCTGCTCCACGCATCATCCAAGAGGTCAGGGGACCTCCATCCATCATTCCAGAGGTCAAGCAGTCTGCTTCACCCGCAGTCCACGAGGTCAAGCAGTCCGCTTCACCCATCATCCAAGAGGTCGAGCAGTCCGCTCCACCCGTCGTCCAAGAGGTCGAGCAGTCTGCCCCACCTGTCATTCAGGAGGCCGAGCAGTCTGCCCCACCCATTATCCAAGCGGTCGAGCAGTCCGCTCCACCCATCGTCCAAGAGGTCGAGCAGTCTGCCCCACCCGTCATTCAGGAGGTCGAGCAGTCCGCTCCACCCATCGTCCAAGAGATCAGGGGACCTTCACCTGTCGTTCCAGCGGTTGAGCAGTCTGCTCCACTCGTCGTCCAAGAGGTCACGCACTCTGCTCCACCTGGGCAGTCCGAGCAATTTGCTCCACCTTTTCCACCTGGGGTCGCCGCTTCTCAGCTGCTGTTAACCCCTGCACCAAAGGCCCCTCAGGTACTCTCTCCAGAACTAGAAACTCCTGTGTTATTAGCTCCTGGGCAAGAGACTCCAACGTTATCTTCTGAGTTTGGAACCCCCATGTTGTTTTCTTCTGAGCAAGAACCTCCAATATTGTTATCCCCAAAGCAAAGGCCTCCTACTTTGTTTTCTTTAGAGCAAGAAGATCCTATATTATTTTCTCCAGGACAAAGAATTCCCCATGTTGTCTTTTCCAGAGTTTAAAACTCCCGTATTGTTATTATCTCCTGAGTACCTACGTTGCCACTTCCTGAGTTATCATTTTCTGAGTTTAAAGGGTCCATGTTGTCACCTCCTGAGTTTGGGACCCCTGTGTTGTTTTCTCCAGGGCAAAAGACTCCTTTGTGGTGTCCAGAGCAAAAAGCTCCTATGTTTTCTTTAGAGCAAGAGGCTCCCATGTCATCCCTTAAGTTTGGAGGTTCTTGGTGATCATTTCCAAAGTTTAAAGTTTCCATGTTATCATCTCCAGAGCTTAAGGGTTCCAAATTGTCATTTCCAGAGTTTAAGGGTTCCATATTGTCATCTTCTGAGTCTAGAGATATCATGTTGTCAGCTTCTGAAGTGAACGCCCCCACGGTGCCATGTTCATCTGTCTGGTGGCCCTTGGACTTTGGTCGGCCACCTGACGTGCCATGTTCATCTGTCTGGTGGTCTATGGGTAGGTCACCCAGTGCTCCATATCGGGCCTTTTTGTGGTCTTGGGATGCTGGTAGACCACCCGACTCATTTTGGGGCTTTGGACTTGGGGTGGGCCCACAAGACTGTGTGCTTTTTTGTTTTCTGTAGGGGGTAAAGAGTTGGTTTTGACCCGGCTGGCCTAGTACCCCCACCACCCACCTGATGAGAACCTTTTTTTTTGCTTTGTTGTCATCAACTTATTTTGAAGGTTTGTCCCTCTCCTTTTGATCAGATGGAAGTTTGATGCACTGCATATTGTGTTGAGGTTCATTAATTTTGGATAATGCCAACTATATCTTTGTTGCATAAGTGCCTAATATTAACTTGCTCCTGTTTGCATTACACTGCACCATTTAAACAGAATTATTTGAAATTATTTGGCCTCCACTGCTATTTTTCAAATTTTGCAATATTCAGCTTTTTGTCTATAGTTAAAATGATTTAAAATGGCTGTGAACAAAAATAAAGAGTTGTAAACTCACAAAAAAGAAAGGCTGCAAATTTCTGAAAAAAAAGAAAAAAACATTGCAAATTTATGTTAAAAAATTCACAAAATCATATGGAAAAGGTTTGCAAATTTACGAGAAAGTCACTAATTTATGAAGGGGACAAAAACTGCTAATATATTGTAACGTTCGGGTTCTCTGTCTGTTCTGCAGGAGGCTGTGTGGTTGAGCTGTGTGGAGAAAGAGAGAGAGGGAGAGCATGAGGAGGAGGAGCGTGCGGTGTGTGTGAGGGAGAGAGAGAGAGAGACGGGGAGAAGTTTTTTGTTGTTGCTTGTTCGGCTCCTTTTTTGTTTTGGCGTGGTCACGGCCTACAGTGGCCCATCCTGTTAGGAAATAAAGGTGTTAAATTGGCAACCTCTTTGTGTTTTTTTTACCTTGATGAGGCCCGATGTGGTCCCAGCCAGAATGCAGTTGGAGCCTACTGCAGTGAAACTGAAGACAGTGACGGGTGAGCTAGCCCCCATGCTTGGAAGAGGGGTAGTGACTATTTGGGTGGGGGGGTCGATCTGTGGATTTTAAAGTGTGGGTCGCTGCAGTGCAGGACCCTTGCATATAGGGTTTGGACTTCCTGTGGGCTGCCCACTGCATGTTAGACTTGGGAAAGAACACTCGAGCCTTTCCAGGGGGCCCCAAAGTTGAAATGGTGCACCCCACGGAGGCCCCAAGACCAAACTTAGCAGCTGTGGGAGCGGGGGAGATGCATTTTGAATCAGGCCTTATACCCCACACTCCGGACAATGTACAACTGCCCGCCTTGGACCAGCTGCCCACAGCGAGGGGGATGAACAGACCAACAGCAGTACGAGAGGTATGGAGATGCAACTGTGACAACTTGGATCCCGGGCAGCTGGAGGAGCTGTAGCGGGTGTTGTGGGACTTCAAGGACATTTTCGCACTGTCAGAGGAAGAAATGGGCCTGACACACCTGATGCAACATGAGATCGACACCAGAGACGCATCGTCCATCAGGACACGCCCCCGCCACTTGCCCCTTGCACATCAGGCAGCAGCTGACACCGCAATCAATGAGATGCTAAAGGCTAGCATTATTGAACCCTCAGACAGCCCCTGGGCATCGGGGGTTGTGATGGTCAAAAAGAAGATGAGCCAGAAGATGAAATTCTGTGTTGACTATAGACCCTTGAACAGTGTAACCAAGAAGGACTCGTACCCGCTGCCCCACATTGATGAGTCACTGGACTTGATAGCTGGCTCATCTTGGTTCTCCTCCCTTGACCTGTGCAGCGGGTATTGGCAAGTACCCCTCAGCCTAGAAGCCAGACCAAAGACGGCCTTCTGCACAGGTAGGTGGCTGTGGCAGTTTCAGGTTCTTCCCTTCAGCCTGTGCAATGCCCCAGCGACATTTGAGCGATTAATGGAAAGGGCGTTGGCTGACATTCCCAGACAGGAGTGCCTGGTCTACCTCAATGACATCCCTGTCCACGGTAGCTCCTTCTGGGCAGCTTTGGGGGCCCTGCGGCAGGTTCTGCAGCAGATAGAGGCAGTTGGTTTGAAGCTCCACCCCGACAAGTGCTGCTTCTTGAGGAAAGAGCTGAAGTTTTTGGGATACCGAGTGGGGGGAGACGGCATCAGCACCTTAGAGGAGAAGGTGCAAGCAGTGAAGGATTGGCTGACCCCTACTGACCGACGAGAACTAAAGAGCTTCATACGAGTAGCATCTTACTACAGGAGGTTCATGCATGGCTTTTCTTGCATAGCCATGCCCCTGTTCCGTCTCCAGCAGAAAGACTGTGACTTCATTTGGACTTCTGAGTGCAAGCAAGCCTTCAGCTTGTTGAAGAAGGCCTAGACAAAGTCTCCCATCCTCATACCGCCTGACCTTGGCCTGCCCTTCATCCTGGACACCGACGGCAGCGATGTTGGGATAGGGGCAGTGTTGAGTCAGCTAGGGCCAGAAGGGGAGAAAGTGGTTGCTTATTTCAGTAAGACCTTCAACAAAGCTGAGTCATCAGTATTGTGTGACACGCCGAGAGCTCATTGCTATCGTGAGAGTGATAAGTCATTTCAGATACTACCTGTGTGGGCTACCCTTCACTGGCCAAACTGACCACTCAGCTCTCCAATGGTTGATGTCCTTCAAAGACCCGGAAGGGCAAATTGCACAGTGGCTGGAAGAGTTAGCGCCGTACACCTTTGAGGTGGAGTACAGAGCTGGAGCTCGCCATGCTAACGCTGATGCCATGTCCTGACATCTCTGCACGATTGATGGATGCTGGTACTGCAACAGGAGGGACGCTCGTGAAGCAGAGCTTTGTATGGGGGAAGAGCACGGTACCAGGAAGAATGGAGAGAGGCCAGTCTGCAGAGAGACAAGCTTATCAACCCACCCGAATGGAGAAGGTTCAGGTTCAGGTTCAGGTTACTTTATTTGTACCCGTAGGTAGATTTGCTTTGCAGTCAGGTGACATCCATATTTACAAACCACAATTACATTCAACATGAACACAAACACAGGCACACATGAAGCTGACTATAAACATGATAAAAGTACTCAAGGCTTCACCAATCAGGACATAGGACAAAGAGATAAGAGAAAAAACCTCCAAGGAGATAAGAGAGAAGGGTCATATTATAAAGTTAAAGACTAGTCAAAGAGGTTAAAAACTCAAAAGTCTAAAACCCAATAAAAGATTTAGAACCCAAATAAAAAAACCTACAAAAATAAGTAAATATAAAATAAAATTAATAAATAGGTAACTAAATTTTGTGCAATATATTGTTACAGTACATCTTGTTCAACTCTTTAACAGCAGCAGGAACAAAGCTGTTTTTGAAGTGCTGGGTTTTACTTTTTGGGACAGCAAACCTCCGTCTGGAGGGAAGAAGCTGAAAGTGGCAGTGCAAAGGGTGGGAGTCATCATGGAGGTAGCAATCCTCTGTACCTGTCTGGTGTACAGGGATGTCAGGCTCAGCTGTGACTCACCAAGCAAACGACTGGACCATCTAACTACCTGATGCAAAGATTTCCTCTGTTTCAGTTTTATCTGACCAAATCATGACACTAAAGAAAAGGATAAAACAGATTCAATAAAAGCCCAATAAAACATTGTCATTATGGTTCGGTCAATTTGGAAGCGTGCAAGTTTCCTTAAACAATGCAAATGTTGCTGACCCTTTTTGCACACCCTTTCACAGTTCTCTTCAAAGTTTAAATTACTATCAATAATCATCCCAAGATATTTGTAGGATTGTACACATTCAGTGGTCTGGCCTTTTAGTACAGTGACTTCGTGCCTGGGAGTTTTCCTCCTAAAGTCAATAATCATATCTTTAGTTTTTGTCGTATTCAGCTGCAGGTAGGAATCCTCACACCAGTGAACAAAATCATCAGCTACTGGGCTGTGGCCACTCTCACCATCCTGGAGGAGACTGACAACAACTGAATCATCAGCATACTTTATAATGTGTCTGTTGTCATGTCTGCTCCGACACATGTTTGTGTATAGGACGAAGAGTAGTGGTGACAACACACACCCCTGTGGAGAGCCAGTAGAAGAACACTTTTGGTCAGACAATGTACCCTTGACTCTTACTCTCTGTGTCCTGTTGGTTAAAAAATCCAGAATCCAACCCACCAGATTATTACTCAAATCAAATTGTTGCAGGAGCCTTTCAACTAAAATATGAGGTTGGATTGTATTAAAGGCGGAAGAAAAGTCCACAAATAAAAGCCTGGCGTGTGTCCCATTAAAATCCAGATGTTCAAAAAGCATGTTAAACAGAGTGACAGTGGTGTCCTCCACTCCTCTGTGAGGCTATAGGCAAACTGCAGAGGATCCAATGCATGCTCAGTCTGCTTTAGGACCTCAAATCTGACCAGTTTTTCAAAAATTTTCATTAAAATTGAAGTCAAAGCAACTGGTCTAAAATCATTTACCATTTTAGGACAGCTGGATTTTGGAACGGGGACAACCACAGCATCTTTCCAGATCTTAGGCACATGTTGTGTCTGTAAGGACTTATTGAAAATGTAGTGAAATACAGGACTCAATTCATGTGCACAGGACTTTACCAAGCGCCCACATATATTATCAGGGCCCTGACTTTTGTTCACTTTTACTGCACAGAACGCCCTTTTAACATCCTGCACCTCAATATTAAAGTGCTGATTGTCTTTGAGTTTCTGTTTCAAATGATGGGTTTCTGTGCTAAAATCAAAGGAGTCAAAACGACCATAAAAACAATTAAGAGCATTAGCTAGCTCTGTGTCTGAATTAAAACCATCTAAAAACACACGATTACTGCGCTCTGTGCTCTGAAGGCCTGCAATAGTTTTCATACTGGCCCAGGCTGAACCAAGTTTCTTTGTTGCCATCTTGCTTTCCAACTCTGATTTATTATTCTGTTTTGCTCTTAAAATTTTGGCCTTCAGCTCTTTTGTGGCAACCTGTAGCTCAGAAACAACCCCCTGTTTAAAGGCAAGTGCTTTCCTCTGTAAGCAGGATTTAGCTGATTTTGTAACACATGGCTTGTTGTTGGGATATATTTTGACACATTTACGTGGAACGATCATATCTCTGCAGAAAGCCATGTATGAACATGTCACGTCCACTAAAGAGTCCAAATCATCTCCGCAGGACAGTGTGAACACCTCCCAGTCCGTACAGTTAAAAGTTATTCCTGGAGGCAGTGCACTGAATCCTCTGTCCACACGTTTATGTCTCTGGACTTCGCCTTGTCTCTTCTGAGAGCAGTTTTATATGTGGGCAGCAAATGTTCACAGTTGTGATCTGAGGATCCTAAAGGAGGAAGGGGAATAGATTTATAGGCCCTCTCTATGGATCCATACCACAGGTCCAATGTCTTTTTTCGCCTGGTTGGGCAGGAGACATACTGATAAAAGTTTTTAAGTGTCTTCTTTAAAGAAACATGGTTAAAATCCCCAAGGATAAAATTTGGAGCCTCTGGGGAAATTGACTGCAACCGCTGTACCACTCAAAGATGGTGCTGGAGGCGGAGGCAGCATCCGCCCTCGGGTGAATGTACACAGTCGTTATGAAAAGTTGGGGGAACTTGCAGGGCAGATAAAAAGGGCGTAGCGATACGGACAGAAGCTCCACATCTGGTGTACAGATGCGCTCTCTGACCGTGACAGATGTACAGTACTGTTTATTAATATATAAACGCCCCCTTGACGTTTCCCCGTTACCTCTTCCTGCTGATCCGAGCTAAGTGGGGCTCCAAAGCCGTTAATACACAGGTCCGGGTCCCGGTCATGCGCCGTAAGCCATGTCTCCGTGTAAGCCATGACACAGCAGTTCTTGAAGTCCTTCTGATATCGTACATTTCCTTGAATTTCATCCACTTTATTTCTCAGGGATTGTACATTCCCCATAACAATGGAAGGAAGAGGAATGTGGTTCAGCTGACGCCTCCTCAGATTTAATCTTACGCCTCCACGCTTTCCGCGTTTCCTCCTCTTGTCTCTCTTTTCATCGCTGTGTCCATGAAAATCTCTTAAAATAAAGTCTGGCAGTTGCGGCACAGACTCAAACACAGATGCTGCATTATCCATGTTTAAATGCAGTAACATGTCTCTGGAATCCTGTATTTTTCCCGGCGTGACCGCGATCGCGCTTATCTCCAAGACAAAGAGTCGGTAGGAAAGAAACAACAGTGCAAAAACAAGAAGGAAATCCATACTGATGGAACCAGGGAGCTCTTCGTTATATAGTTCGCAAACAGTCAAGGACAAAAACGGCACAGAGAATCACGTTAAAACACCTTAAAGTGCATAAAAACAGAGACACAGACATAGAACTTTTTTCACCCGCTGCCGGTCGCTGCGTGCGCATGCGCCCAAGTGTCCCAGGCAGCAAGAGCAAGTCAAAGACCTGCAACCGGTCTGCAGTGGGTGGAGTCAGGCCATAAGCCACCCTGGGATGAAGTAGCGGGGTGCTCACCTGCCACCAAAAGACTGCTTGCAAAATTCGAGGCTCTAAGGGTGAAGGACTGCTGCTGCTCTGAGTGTGGCTTGCTTTGCCTGCCTGGAGTTAACCTGCTGCTATTTTGAATGGGGCTGGCTTAGCCTCCCTGGACTCAGCCTGCTGCAGCTCTGAGTGTGGCTAGCTTTGCCTGCCTGGAGTTAACCTGCTGCCCTTCTGAGTGTGGCTAGCTTAGCCTCCCTGGAGTTAACCTTCTGCTGCTCTGAGTGTGTCTAACTGGGCCTGCCCAGAGTTAACCTGCCACTTCTCAACCTAGCCTACCTGGAGTAGCCTACCTGGAGTCAAAATGCTACTGTTGCTCTGAGTGTGTCAAGGTAACGTTTGGAGAAGGGAGAGCATTGGATTGCAGATAATGGTCCACAGCAAGACCGCTTAACTCCTCAAAGGTACTGTGCAGATATGATGGGCATTTGGTTCAAATGGTGGCGACAGCAGACAAGCTAATGAGTTAGAGTGATCCATATTAACCAGAATCTATTTGAATCAATTGGCACCAATAACAACACAATGCCACCCAAAAGGAATGTAACATATGATGAGGTTGAGGAATTTAAAAAAATCCCTTGACTTTCTCTCAAAAGAGGTAACTGTGGTGCGAAAACAACAAAAACAGATAATTGATTTGGTGGAAGAGATCAAAGCCTTGAGGCTGAAAAATGAGGAGAAAGACAAAAAGATTGCTTTTCTGGAAAATAGGGTGGACAACCTGGAACAGTACACTCAAATGAATGACATTATTGTTTCAGGATTAGAAACACAGCCCACATCCTATGCCCAGGCTGTGGCAAGAATGGATGATACAGACCTTCGTGAACTGGATGCCAGATCGGTGGAAGAACAGGTGACAACCTTCCTCCATTCTAAAGGCATAGAGATAGACAGTAACAACACAGAGGCTTGTCTTCCTCTTCCTAAAAGAAGGAAGGGTGAAAAATCGGCAATAATCATCTGTCTTACAAACAGAAAGTATAAAATGGATCTGCTGAAACAGGAAAGGAAGCTGAAGGGGACAGAAGTTTATCTGAATGAGCACCTGACCAAGAAAAATGGAGACATCGCCAAAAAGGCGCGTTTCTTGTGAAAACAGAAGAAAATCCAATCAACATGGACTTTCAACTGCAAAGTCTTTATAAAACTGAATGGAACACCAGAGGAGTCCAAAGTGCTGGTAATCAGAAATGTGGAGGAGCTGGATAAATATATGTAAGGAAGTAAATCACAGTGAGGACAAATGTTTACTTTGAAAAACAAAACAAAAATCTTATGACTGACTTTAATAGACATCAATCATCCCCAGTTGGAGGAAGTCATCTGACATAGAGTGAGGAAATTCAGACTCTGAAAATATGCCATTATGCTGAACATAAACCACAAGAGATGGAGAATGATATTGATCCTGATAACTACTTCTTCAACAATATTCATAATCACTGTGAATATTATACTGAAAAGCAATTCAAAAGTCAAGTGCAATTAAATGGTAAACTATCAATAATACACTTCAGCAGCAGAAGTCTTAACAAAAACTTTCCACAGATTCAGGACTATTTAAAACAGCTAGATAGAAAATTTACAGCTATCGCAGTCTCTGAAACTTGGCTCAATGAAGAGCAGGCTTCTCTGATGACAATAGAGGGATATCAGATGTTTTATATTAATAGATCTCAAAAAAAGGGTGGTGGTGTTGCACTGTATATTGATGACCTGTATAGGTTGTAAACGTGTAAATGGAATGTCCTTTGCACTACCAGGGATTCTAGAATAGATAGATAGATAGATAGATAGATAGATAGTTTATTTCGAACACAAAAAATATAACAAAAAACAAGCAAATAGCAAATGCAATAAAGTTACAGTATACACTGTTCGAAAGGGAGAAGGAAGAAGTGAACACTTATTAATTCCAACTCCTCTTTTCCATCAATACACCCATGTGAATTTTATACAAATTACTACCTTTAAGACCCCAAGTAAACAATTTACTGTATTTTTTACAGATCAACATTAACACCTGTCCATTCTAACATACAATGAAGTCCATATATCAAAACCAGTCTCAAATGACACAGATACACACAGTGCTGTCCCACCCACCATTCCATAGTGTCCCATAATGTCCCAGAGTGAACATAATGAATTGTACATATAAATTCTACCCTTCTAACATATATCCTTTCAACAAATGGTGCTTATACCTCTTTTTAAATTGATTTCTGTTTGTACATAGTTTCAGTTCCTGCTCCAGACTGTTCCACAAATCCACCCCACAGACAGATATGCACATACTTTTCTTGGTTGTACGTATCTTGGGTTTTGTGAAGTTTAAGTCTCCTCTCAAATTATGATCATTGTCTCTTTTTTTAAATATTTTTTGTATATTACATGGGAGTTGATTGTTAATTGCCCTGTACATTACTTGTGCTGTCTTAAATTTAACTAAATCGATGAACTTTATGACATGTGACTTCAAGAACAACGAATTGGTATGGTCTCTATATCCTGCATTGTTTATTATCCTTATAGCTCTTTTTTGTGATGTGCATATTGCTTGTAGGTTGGTCTTGTAGGTGTTTCCCCAGACTTCTACACAGTAGTTAAGATAAGGTAAAAACAGTGAATTGTACAATAAGACCAATGATTTATAGTCCAAGATGTGTCTTGTCTTCCCCAGTATGCCTATACATTTTGCTAATTTAGCCCGGATGTGACTGATGTGAGGTTTCCAGCAGATTTTACTGTCTAGCGTCACCCCCAGAAACTTATTTTCCTGTACTGTTTGTATTCTGGTATCATCTATCGTTACCATTATTTCATGATTTATTTTATAATTTCCAAACACCATAATCTTTGTTTTTTTTAGATTTAGAGATAATTTATTTTTGTTGAACCACTGCGTTAATTTTTCCATTTCAGTTGTGACCACCTCTAAAACCTGCTGCAAGTTCTCACCAGTGCAAAGGATATTTGTGTCATCCGCAAACAAAATAAATTTCAGAATTTTTGATACTTGGCATATGTCATTTATATACAAGATAAAGAGTTTGGGTCCCAAAACTGACCCCTGGGGCACACCACAAGTGATGTCCATGCAGGGTGATTTGTGCTCTCCAATTTGTACAAATTGTTGTCTGTTACTTAAATAACTTTTCACCCAACTCAGTCCTACCCCTCTTATCCCATACCTTTCCAGTTTCCTTAGTAGTATTCTGTGGTCAATGGTGTCAAAAGCTTTCTTTAAGTCTATAAATACTCCTACAGCAACCTTTTTTTTTGTCAATACAACTAGTAATTTCTTCTATAAGTTCGATCAGTGCCAAAGATGTAGATTTATCTGCTCTAAAACCATACTGGCTATCTGTAAGGAGGTTGTGTTTTTCACTGAATTCATCCAGTCTCTTAGTGAATATTTTTTCAAGTATTTTGGAGAATTGTGAGAGTAAAGAGACTGGCCTGTAATTTGTGAAGCAATGACTGTCTCCTGTTTTGTAAAGAGGTGTTTTGCTATTTTCATTTTGTCTGGAAATGTACCAGTTTGAGATGACAGGTTACAGATGTGGGTGAGTGGCTTAACAATTCCCTCAATTACTTTTTTCACTATTGTCATGTCAGTTTCATTCCAGTCCGTTGATTTTTTGTTCTTAAATTTACTCACAGTCTCAAAAATTTCCTTTTCAGTAACTGCACCCAAAAAGATTGTGTTTGGGTTTCTATCCTCTATTTCATTCACAGACCCACTGTGGTTTGTTTCCGGAGTCACTATTGATTTTGCTAATTCAGGACCAACGTTTACAAAAAATTTATTGAAACCACCGACCACATCTTCCATATTATTAATCAAACTGTCATTTTCGATAAAATATTCTGGATAATTTGCATACGTAGGATGATTACTAATAATCCCCTTGAGTACTTGCCATATTCCTCTTATGTTATTTTTGTTATCCTCTAGTATTCTGTTGTAATATTCTTTCTTACAGGTCCTCATTATAGTGGTAAGCTTATTTTTATATCTTTTATATTTGATCTCAGCTTCCACCATTCTGCATTTAATGAATTGTTTATATAATGTATTCTTCTTTTTACATGCATTTATTAACCCCTTGGTGATCCAAGGAATATTTTTTTTTTGTTGTCTGTCACTGAATTGTTTTATAGGACAGTATTTATTGTACAATGATTGAAATATTTGTAAAAATTTATCATATGTTCTATTTATGTCATTTTCATCATAAACTATCTTCCAATCTTGTATTAATAATTCCTTTGTCAGTAAATACATTGATTCTTCGGTTCTTATTCTTTTATATTTAATATTTTTGGTATACTTTTTCTTCCTATAATCACATTGATAGACAACAAAAATCGGCAGGTGGTCGCTGATATCATTCAATAAAAGCCCACTCCTGATATTATTTTCCATAATGTTTGTGAATATGTTATCTATTAGTGTGGCACTGTGCGACGTGATTCTGCTAGGTCCTGTAATTGTTGGATGTAAGCCCATGCTGTACATTGTGTTGATAAATTCTTCTGTCAAACTATGTTGTTTTGAGTTCATCAGATCTATATTGAAATCCCCACAGATGAACATAACTTTATGAGTTAGTTTTGCGTACATTTTTTCCATCCAGTCCTTAAATAAGTCAATGTTTGATCCAGGTGTTCTATATACACAGCTCACTACTACATTCTTCACATTGTCCAGACAGATTTCTATTGTAATACATTCAAATAACTCATCCACAGTGACTGACAGATTTTCAACAACCTTGTATTTCAAGCTCTTGTCAACATAAATTGCAACTCCTCCTCCTTTTTTCACTTTTCTATTTATATAATTTAATTCATAGCCATCCATGGTAAAATCCACTCCTTTCTCTTCACTGAGCCATGTCTCTGATATTGCCACAATATTGAATGGCTCTTTAAACTGATTTAAATAATCTTTAATGTTATTAAAGTTTGCATAGAGACTCCTGCTGTTGAAGTGGATCATAGAAATATTGAAATCAGATGTGACCATTGTGTTAAACTGTTCATCTGTGTAATAATTACAGTCATTATTGATTGAGTTAAAAAGATTATTATCAGGGTCTATGTCATATTCTACGTCCTGTGGGTTGTGCTCTGTGTATTCAAAAACTTTCAGTTCCTGTTGTTCCTGTTTGTTGATTTTTTGATTCATGCTGTAGAATGTTTTGTTGCAGATGAGTAAAATCCTTCAGTGTCCTATATTTGTCTGAATTGTTGCTGTGCCTCCAGATCGTATTTGTCCAGTTCCAAAATATTACGGATGTTAATGACCTTGGCTTCTTCAGGTGATCAGTTTAATTTGATGAATATTTTACAGTTTGATGTCCAGGTGATTTGAATTTTTTTCTGCTTTTTCATGTATCTTGTTTTCCTGGCTATTTCTGCGTTCTCTTTCGTGAGGTGCTCGTTTATGTAGATGTTGGTTCCTTTCAGCTTCTTACCTTGTTTCATTAGCGCCGTCTTGTGTTTTCTGTTTACAAACCTCATGATCACAGCAGGTTTATCGCCGTTTTTCCTGGGCAGAGGGTGGCAGGACTTGATGTTGTTGCAGTCCAGCTGGATTCCTTTTGACTGCATGAAGGCCGTCACCTGTTGCTCAGCGGATTCCTCATTCAGCTGACTTCCACTGCTGTCTGCGGCAACTGCTCTCGCGTATGATCGGGGTTTGATGTGGAGCCCCGTGATGATCACGTCGTTTGCCCGAGTGTTCTGGTCCATCTCAGCCAATCTGCTTTCCAGATACGCCAGCCTCTTGTCTTTTTCAGCGTTCTGGCTGCGCAGTGCTTTAATTTCCTCCACGAGGTCCAGTATACCTCTTTGTTGTGATTTTAGAGCAGACATTTCTTCTGCCAAGAAATCCAGCGCTTTTTTTTTAATCTCATCTTCATTTGGCAGAGCTCTCTTGGGACCCATTATTCCGGCCGATGATCTCTGATTTGGATAGTTCGGAAAAAAAAAAGCGCATGTGGGAGTAATCTCTTTGTTTTCCCTGAGCGCGAGGTGCGGGGGGGGGGGGGCGGGGGGCCGCTTCACCAGCTACTACTGGCAAATTCCTCGTTACTCTTCACGAGCAGGTTCACTCCCCAGCGGCAGCAACAAAAAAAGCTCAAAACGCCAGCTCCAAACTGCGTTCTAACTGCGTTTAACTGCCTTTAATTGCCTTTTAAACAGTCACGAACAGGGAGCTCTTACCTGTGCGTCCTCACTCATCCTCACCCGGAACCGGAATGTGTTACTGCTGAGATTGAACAAGATAAAACAAAAAAATCTAATTATAAGTTGTATATATAGAATGCCGGGAACTTGAGTCAAGACATTCAGAGATAAGTTAGTCGAGCTGTACAATAATATAACTAGTAAGAAAATGGTTGTAATTTGTGGAGACTTCAATATTGATTTACTAAATCCATTTCAACAGAATGTAATTACAGAGTTCATGAATTTTATGTACAGTATGAGTCTACAGTATATCCCACAATAACACATCCCAGTAGAATCACAGTTCACACTGCTACACTTATTGATAATCTGTTTGTTAATACTGTTGATAAGAAAAGAGAAAGTGTATTATTGAAAAATGACATAAGTGACCATTTGCCAGTCTTTGCACTTATCCATGGCCACACGGGGGCCAATACAGAACAAACTAAAATCTTTCAGATACAAATCACAAAATGCAATCAGCTCTTTTAAAGAAGACCTGCTGAAGCAAGACTGGACAAAAGTCTATGTATCAGATGTAAATGAAGCCTATGACACATTCAGGAACATTGTAACCACTCTTTATGAAAAAAAAATTGTCCATTAGTAAAGAAAAAGCTGAAACAGAAATTTGTCGACAAGCCATGGTTAACCAAAGGATTACAAAAAGTGTGTAAAAAGAAAAATTCATTATATAAAGCTTTTCTAAAGAAAAGGACAAAAGAAGCAGAGTAGCGGTATAAAACATACAAAAATAAGTTAATATATATAATGAGAAGTAGTAAAAGAGACTATTATAGTAAAGAACTGGAGAAAAAACAGAGATAACATTAAAAATACATGGACAATACTTAACAATATTCTTGGAAATAAAAACAGAAATACAAGTGACCCAACCAATCTTTCAAAAAAAAAAAAAAAACCTGACTCAGAGTGTGAATGCAGTCTCTCCTGCAGATAAATTTAATAAATTTTTGTTAACATTGGTCCTAATTTGGCTTGAGAAATACCCATTACGGTATCTACAGGTGATACAATAAGCAAAAACATTGCTATAAGACTCCATTTTCATAAAGAACACAGACGAGAGAGTCATTGAAAATGTTAAATCATTTAAAAATAAAACATCTGCGGTAGTGTATATTTCCCAATGCAATGAAAATAGCTAAAGTAATTCTGACATACAAGACGGGTGACAGAGGGGAATTTTCAAACTATAAACCTATTTCACTATTGCCACAATTTTCCAAGATACTTGAAAAAATATTCTGTGAGAGAATTGACAACTTCATAATGAAGAATAATTTATTGTGTGAGCAGCAATATGGGTTCAGACATAAGAGGACAACTGCATTTGCTCTAATGGAATTTATAGAAAAAAAATATCAACTGCCGTTGAAAATAAAGAGTATTCAGTTGGGGTATTCCTGGATCTTAAAAAAGCATTTGATACAATGGATCATAAATTATTATTAAAGAAACTACAAAATTATGGTATTGGGAGGTAGCATTGTCCTGGTTATATAGTCACTTAAAGAACAGATACTGTATCAGTATGTATGTGTTGGCAGCAAAAACTCACAGTTACTGAAGGTTACTTGCGGAGTCCCACAGGGTTCAGTTTTGGGGCCATTGCTATTCAATATGTGTATAAATGACATATGTAAAGTGGAAGCAATTTGGAACAACTTTTGGATACACTCGGAAAGGAATTAGGAAAGCTTAAACTGTGGTTTGATTCAAACAAATTAACGTTCAATTTAAGTAAGACAAAATTTATAATTTTTAACAATCATCACAACAACTCAGTATCTATACTCAGTGTAAATGGTGTAGAGATCGAAAGGGTATCCAAAATTAAATTTCTTGGAGTAATAATTGATAATAAACTGTGTTGGAAGTCACATATTAATTATGTTAAAGGTAAAATATCCAAATCAATCGCAATACTACACAGAGTGAAATATTTGCTGAATCAACCCACACTATATACTTTGTATCATTCATTAATACTCCCATACATGACAAATTGTACTGAAGTATGGGGAAATGCATATAAAACAAACATATTGTGGAGAATGTGGAAATGACGAGGCTGAGTTTATCTCACGAGTCAGGTTTATTCACATTCTCCAACATCATCCAAAAACAGAAAGAGAAAGAATCCCCCAACATCTGTCCCTTTTATACCCCAGGACATCAAAGCACACAGTCACATTGTACTTAATCCCCAGTAACAATGCATCTTCTTCCCGATCTTAACACCCCCCACCTTCAGTCTCTGGCCGCTGGGCGACATCCCCCAAGGCTGTCTCTTTGCATGCCAAAGACTAAACTTTCACATCCTCGTGTTATCTCCAAAGAGGCTCAGTCCTTTGTTCCGTCTCAGATGTGAAGCCTAAGGTGGTATACGTATGAATCATACAGTGATATACATATGTGCATATATGTGTCCCACATGACCCCCCCCAAACGTCTAAGATGGAACAATGTAATAACAGTCTGCATGTCATGGTAAAATATTACACATCAGTCCACATGTTGCTTGGGCCTCAGTCTCCTCCCGTATCTGCTGTAAGCGGGCTTTACCACTTTCGCGGTGCCCTCCTGCTGGGGAGCTGCTGTCTGAGGATGAGAACTGTTAGTCAATCCCTGTGGGTGTTCTGGGGAATGTTCCTTAGGGGGTCTGCCGCGCCGAGGAGCTGTGGCCAACAGCACATCCTCGTCAGCCAACACAAAGGCGGGTTTGAGCCTGTTTATGCCAATCTTTTCTTTCTTGCCCCCCAAATCTAGCAAAAAATGTTTATCCCCTGTTTCCAGCACTCTAAATGGTCCATCATAAGGTGGTCGCAACGGTGGGCGATGCGCATCGTGTCTGACAAAAACAAACTCCGCATTTTTTAGAGCCTTAGGCACAAAAATGTGCGGAAAACTGTGGTGAATGGGGCCAGGCAGCATGCCCGCTTCCGTGCCACTCTGCAACCGCTGAGCCGGGGAGCATTCTGGCGCAGGATTATCTGGGAGAAATTCCCCGGGCAGCCGGAGTGGCTGCGCAAAAACTAGTTCAGCCGGGGAGGCTTCTAAATCCTCTTTAGGTGCAGAACGCAACCCCAATAAAACCCATGGTAGCCTGTCCACCCAATTTGCATCCGTAAGCGACGCTCTGAGGGCCGCCTTCAATGACCTATGAAAACGTTCGCATAACCCATTAGCCTGCGGGTTGTACGCGGTAGTGTGATGGATCGTTACCCCCAGGCTGCGGGCCATCGCTGACCAAAGTTCGGAAACAAATTGAGGACCTCTGTCGGATGTAATGTCCGACGGGACTCCAAAGCGCGCTACCCATGCCGTTACAAACGCGCACGCCACCTTCTCGGCTGTGGTTGATGACAGTGGGACCACTTCCGGCCAGCGCGTGGTGCAGTCTACCATTGTCAGAAGGTGTGTGCACCCTGTGACGGCGGGAGGGGGCCTACGAGGTCCACGTGAACATGATCGAACCTCTTAGCCAGGATGTGAAACGGCTCCAAGGGAGCTCTCGTGTGTCTGTGCACTTTGGCTCATTGACAAGCCATGCAGGCTGCTGCCCACTCTAACTTGTTTGCGCAGGTTCGGCCATACAAATTTCTCTCCTACCATTTTGACCGACGCGCACACCCCCGGGTGCGCCAGGGTACCACCGGGCGCGGTCGTCCCGTGGAGACATCGCAGATTAACAAACAAACAAATTCCTCTCGGCGCCACACCAGTAGGCTGCCTTTTGCAACAGCGGCTCGATTCCGAGTTTTTTTTTCCCCTTCCTCTCTCTTTTGATCACTTTTTTTTCACCCCACTTATATCACGGACACACAGATCGTCCCAAATGTCTCCTGAGCCGGTGGACGGAGCCACTATTTATAGCAGGATACGATACAACAGGGAAGAGCTGCTAGCATTTAACCGCCACCCGGTCCCACTGGAAAAACTCGACATACCGAGAGAATTGAGGCGAAAGCGTCGCGGCTGCCGGGCTGGAGTAAGGCGGAGGACAAAAAATATAAGGTACAGACCGTCCCTTCCATCTGTTGTCATGGGAAATGTACGGTCGATACTGGGAAAGTTAGATGAGCTAGCGGCTATCTCCCGTTATGATAGCACTTACCGGGAGTGCTCTCTCCTTTTGTTTACTGAGACGTGGCTAACTGAACTAGCAGCAGATGCTAACATTGAGCTGGAGGGTTTTCACATGATACGAGCTGACCGAACACCAGACAGTGGCAAGGCTAGGGGCGGTGGAGTGATAATGTATGTTAACAACAACTGGTGCAGACCGGGACATATCACTGTTAAACAACGACACTGCAGCAAAGACATTGAGTTGCTAGCTGTTAGCATGAGGCCTACATATCTCCCGAGAGAACACTCACACGTGATCTGCATTGTTGTTTATGCAAATCCGACGGCGAACGCTGGGACAGCGCGTGACGTCATCCATTCAGTAACCAGCAGGCTGCAGACAGAACACCCAGATGCTCTTCTCCTCATCTCAGGCGATTTCAACCACGTTTCACTGTCTCCCATTCTGCCCACTTTCACCCAGTATGTCACATGCCACACTAGAGACAATAAAACACTGGATTTGTTCTACGCAAACACTAAGGAGGCGTACACCTCATCACAACTCCCCCCACTTGGGAGATCGGATCACAACTTGGTTCATCTCCGACCGGTGTACAAACCCCTAGTGCACAGACAACCTCCGGCCATGCACACTGTGGAGTTATGGTCTGAGGAGACAATGGACACTCTAAAGGACTGTTTTGAAGCCACTGCCTGGAAGCAGCTCTGCGATCCACATGGTGAGGACATCGATGGCCTCATTCACACCTTCACGGGCTACCTCAGCTTCTGTGTGGACAAATCCGTTCCCACCAAGACCATACGGCGTCACTCAAACAACAAACCCTGGATCAACCCTGAGATAAAAACACTTCTGAGAGAGAAGAAGAGGATCTTCAGGTCGGGGAACAGGGAGATGCTGAAGTCCGTACAGAGGGAGCTGAGGAGAAAGATCAGAGAAGGCAAGGACAGCTTCAGGAAGAAGATGGAGGACAAGCTGCAACAGAGCGACATCAGCGGGGTCTGGAGAAACCTCAAAACCATCTCGGGGCTCCAGAATACCTCCCCCAAGGCCACGGGGGGCAGGGAGTGGGCGAACAACCTGAATCTGTTTTTCAATAGATTTGACCAACCGCCCTCCCCCCTGTCTGCACAACAACCACTGCTGCCTCTAAGAAATCAAGTCCTGCTGCCCACTCCCCACTCCACCGACACCCCCCCCACTCCCAACACACAGCCCCCCATCCTGACCCTGACTAAGACCCAGGTGAGGACGGAGCTGAGGAAGATCAAGGCGAGGAAGGCGTCGGGACCGGACGGCATCAGCGCAAAGCTCCTCAAGTCCTGTGCAGACCAGCTGTGTGGGATTGTGACGTATATCTTCAACATGAGCCTGAAACTGGGGAGGGTACCACAGCTGTGGAAAACATCTTGTGTGGTACCTGTACCAAAAACTTCCCACCCCAAAGACCTGAACAGCTACAGACCGGTGGCCTTGACGTCCCACTTGATGAAGACCCTGGAGAGACTGCTCCTTGCTCATCTCCGCCCCCTGGTGGAACCAGCGATGGATCCACTCCAGTTCGCCTACCAGCATGGCATTGGGGTGGAGGATGCGGTGATCTTCCTCCTTCACCGTTCTCTGTCCCACCTGGAGAAGCCCGGGAATATGGTGAGGATCATGTTCTTTGACTTCTCCAGTGCTTTCAACACCATCCAACCGATGATCCTGAAGGACAAGCTGCTGCGCGCAGGGGTGGACCAGCACCTGTCATCATGGATCCTGGACTACCTCACGAACCGGCCTCAGTTTGTGAGAACCCGGGACTGTGTTTCCGACACGATCATCAGTAGCACGGGGGCCCCCCAGGGAACGGTGCTGGCTCCCTTCCTGTTCACTCTTTATACTGCGGACTTCTCACACAACACAACACATTGCCATCTACAGAAGTTCTCTGATGACTCTGCGATCGTTGGTCTCATCTCCAACGGAGATGAAGCTGAGTACAGAGGGCTTATCCAGGACTTTGTGGACTGGTGCCATCGGAACTGCCTCCAGATCAACGCGAGGAAAACTAAGGAGCTGGTGGTGGACTGCCGCAGGCATGGGCAGCCCCTCACAGCACCAGTAAATATACAGGGAACAGACATCGAGATGGTGACATCCTATAAGTACCTGGGTATTCATCTGAACAATAAACTAGACTGGTCACACAATACTGACGCACTCTACAAGAAGGGACAGCGCAGGCTGTTCCTGCTGAGGAGACTCAGGTCTTTTGGTGTACAAGGGGCGCTGCTGAAGTCATTCTATGACACGGTGGTGGCATCAGCCATCACTTTTGGAGTGGTCTGCTGGGGCAGTGGCATTACTGCAGCCGATAGGAAGAGACTGAACAAACTGATTAAGAAAGCTAGCTCTGTCCTGGGGCAGCGCCTTGATCCGATGGAGGAGATAGGAGAGAGAAGGACGGTGGCTAAACTGTCATCTCTGCTGGAGTCCGAGTTCCACCCTATGCAGGACATACTGGATGCACTGAGGAGCTCATTTAGCAGCAGACTACATCATCCCAGGTGCACAACCGAGAGGTTTCGTAGGTCCTTCCTACCAACGGCTGTCAGACTGTACAACCTAAGCAGGGCTGCTCGCAGAGATAGCAAAAAGACGTAACAAACTAATAGTTTTTTTGAATGCAAAAGATGCAATAGACTTACACAATGGTCCTCTCCGGCATACAACTAGGAATATACCGGTCGCTATGGAGGGTGAGAATATGTATGGGCACATAATCATACCATGTAGGATAACTAAATAGACAGTTATGCTGTTTCATCCCACCTAGCAACAATGCTCTGCACTGTGTGTGTTTATATATTTACATATTTATTCCATCTAGCTACAATGCTCAGCACTGGGTGTGTTTATATTTATATATCTATATATTTATTCCATCTAGCTACAATGCTCCGCACTGTGTTTTTATATATCTACATATTATTCCATCTAGCTACATTGCTCCGCACTGTGTGTGTTTATATACTTGCATATTTATTCCACCTTGCTGCAATGCTCCGTACTGTGGGTGTTTATATATTTACATATTTATTCCATCTAGCTACAATGCTCTGCACTGTGTGTTCATATATTCATATATTTATTCCATCCAGCTACAATGCTCTGCACTGTGTGTCTGTGTGTGTGTGTGTATATATATATTTTATAGTAATATGTACATATGTATATTAGCTGCTCTTGCTTGCTTGTTTTTTTTCTTGCCTTCTGATTGTTGCTCTGAGTGTTGCTATCCCTGTGCTGTTGCAATCCTGGAATTTCCCCGTTGTGGGACTAATAAAGGCTTATCTTATCTTATCTTATCTTATTAGGGGGGGCATACCATCCTGCAGCACCCTGTTCTCCAGCCTTAACCCTGTTGGTCCAGACTGGAGCGCGCACACGTCTGCGTCGCTAATCTGATCCGCGGCCATGGCTGCATAATCTATCCCTACGCGGACTGGGGCCGCGCGCACTTCCGCGTCGCTAACCTGCTCCGCGGCCATGGCTGCATAATCTATCCCTGCGCGGACTGGAGCCACTACGGCGCGCGAGAGACAGTCTGCCACTACATTCAGTTTACCCGCTACGTGCTGAATATTGGTAGTAAACTCTGAGATTGCAGCCAGCTGCCTCTGCTGCCGGCCTGACCACGGTTCTGAAACCTTGGCCATCGCGAAAGTCAGCGGCTTGTGGTCGACAAACGCAGTGAAACGGCGTCCCTCCAGCCAGAACTGGAAGTGGCGAATGGCCAAGTGGAGAGCTAACAACTCCCTGTCGAATGCGCTGTATTTTCGCTCACTATCGCGCAAAGTCGTGCTGAAAAAGGCGAGCGGCTGCCAAGCCCCGGCTACATGCTGCTCCACGACCGCCCCTATGGCCACATCTGACGCGTCAGTAGTGAGCGCTATGCGGGCCGTTGGGTCTGGATGTGCTAACAACGCAGCGTTTGCCAGGGCTGTTTTGACCTCTGAGAATGCTCGCTCTCGCTCCGGAGACCATTCGATTTTATTTGTGGGTTTTTGTTTTTTTAGCGCGGCATACAATGGTTGCATGAGCTGCGCTGCGCGGGGGAGGGAACGGTTATAAAAATTCACCATTCCCAAAAACTCCTGTAACGCTTTGACCGTTTGTGACTGGGGAAAATTTGTTACTGCGCGCACTTTGTCAGGCAGAGGAACCGCTCCTTCTGGAGAGACGCGATGCCCCAAAAAATCAATCTGCGTCACCCCGAACTGACACTTCGCTGGGTTGATTATTAACCCGTGCTCCCCCAACCTCCGGAAAACTGCCGTGAGGTGATTTTCGTGTTCGTCTTCGGACGCGCTGGCTACCAAGACGTCGTCCAGGTAGACGAACACGAAGGGGACATCGCGCAACACCGCGTCCATCATGCGTTGGAACGTCTGCGCAGCGCCTTTAAGCCCGAACGGCATGCGCAAAAACTCGAATAGGCCAAACGGAGTTATTACCGCTGTTTTGGGTATGTCCTCAGCGCGCACTGGGACTTGGTGGTACCCGCGGACCAAGTCTATTTTAGAAAAAATGCGCGCCCCCGCCAAATGAACGGAAAAATCTTGAATATGCGGGATTGGGTAGTGGTCGTGCGCTGTAGCGTTGTTCAACCTGCGGAAATCTCCGCACGGTCGCCACGAGCCGTCAGCTTTAGGGACCATGTGAAGCGGGGAAGCCCATGGGCTTTTCGAACGCCTGATGATGCCCAACTTTTCCAGGTTGGCGAACTCCTCGTGCGCTATGGTCAGTTTAGCTGCATCCAAGCGCCGAGCTTTTGCAAAAACGGGGGGTCCGGTGGTAGTAATAAAATGTTCCACCCCGTGTTTAGCGACAGCTGCTGAAAATGTGGGAACCGTGAGTGCTGGGAACTGAGTGAGTAGTGTGTGGAACTTACCACTTGCCGTTGCGACGTTGGCTTGTGCTGTGGGCGGCGTCACTCGGGCTGCACAGGGAATAGAATAAAAAGAAAGTGCATTAACCAGACGCCTATTAGCAAGATCAACCAACAAACCATGTGAGCACAGAAAATCAGCCCCCAACATATTGAAGCTCACTGCAGCTATAACAAAAGTCCACTCAAATGTATGGCCGTGTAGGGACAGAAGCAGAGTCCTCTCACCAAAGGTCTTAATCCTCGAGCCGTTCGGTGCTGACGCTCCGTGACTTCCGGGATCCGCCAGCCGGTCAGCATAGGTAGGCGTGATGAAACTCACTTGGGAGCCTGTGTCCATGAGGAATTGCCTCCCCGAACGCGCATCCGTCAAGTAGAGCAGCTTGTTCTCTTCCCCGAGGGCCGCGGCTGCTACCGACCCCGGCCTTGGCGTTTCCCGAGCGCTTGAACTGGCACGGTGGTATACATTTGCGTGCCCTCTCTGCAAAGCGGCGATGGTAGAAACAGAGGTCGTCTCCTCCGCGATCCTTGGCCCTCGCCGCCACCGTTGTCGGTGGGTCTGCTACTGCCGCCTCTGGCCCCCTGCCATCTCCGGCCGTCGCACCGAGCTCCGTCGCTGCCGCGGTGGCCGTGTGCTGTTTGCTGGTGTTGAGAATCCGTTGTGCCTCCTGGGCCAGCGCGCGGAAGTCCCGCTGGGCCAACAACGGTGAACTGGCCAGGGTCGCTCTTGTGGCCGACGGTAGGGTTCTCAGGAAAATGTGGGTGAAGAGGAAGTCGTCGCCGTCTGAGCCCCTCATTCTCAGCATGTCCTCCATCAAGTCGACGGGCGTGCTATCTCCCAAGTCGTTCAGAGCCAGGAGCCTCTCCGCTCTCTTCTGGACTGAGGGAGTGAAACGCTGGATGAGCGCAGCCTTCAACCCGCCGTATTTGTCATCGGCCGGTGGGCGCTCCAAAAGGCTCTGCACATGTCGAGCCATGCGGTTGTCGAGCTTGGCAATAACATGGTAGAATTTCGTGTCATCTACCGTTATTCCCTGGAGGGCGAACTGTGCTTCCACCAAGTGGAACCAGGAGCACGGGTTGTCTTGCCAGAAGTCTGGTAACTGGACTGTGGCTGCATTCGCCTGGCTGGCTCCTGACGAGTCCGGCTCGGGGGAATTTCTTTCGCTCATGATATGTCTTGGGGTCACCAGTGTGGAGAATGTGGAAATGACGAGGCTGAGTTTATCTCACGAGTCAGGATTATTCACATTCTCCAACATCTTCCAAAAACAGAAAGAGAAAGAATCCCCCAACATCTGTCCCTTTTATACCCCAGGACATCAAAGCACACAGTCACATTGTACTTAATCCCCAGTAACAATGCATCTTCTTCCCAATCTTAACACCCCACACCTTCAGTCTCTGGCCGCTGGGTGACATCCCCCAAGGCCGTCTCTTTGCATGCCAAAGACTAAACTTTCACATCCTTGTGTTATCTCCAAAGAGGCTCAGTCCTTTGTTCCGTCTCAGATGTGAAGCCTAAGGTGGTATACGTATGAATCATACAGTGATATACATATGTGCATATACAGTATGTGTCCCACAATATATCCAATATTTATGCTTCAGAAGAGAGCTATTAGAATAATAAACAAAGCTGCTTACAGGGAACCAACAAACCCACTTTTTCTTAAATTAAAAGCTCTCAAGTTGAAAGATCTGGTTGACTTTAAAACTGCAGTAATTATGTTTAAAGTGAAGAATCTATCACTGCCCGCAAATATCCAAAAGTTGTTTCAAATAAGTGAGAAACGATATAATTTCAGAGGAACATGTATATTTCAAAAACCTTCAATGAGAACTACCACCAAGCAACACTGTGTCTCAGTGCAAGGAGTCAGACTGTGGAATGCTTTTGGACCTGAATTAAAATCATGTACAACGCTTGGACAATTTAAACAAAAACTAAAGGAAGAAATACTCCAAACATATATACAAGATGACATGTAAAATCACATAAGAATTTTCATATTCAGTCTGTGTTGTGCTGTTGCTTATTTTTTTTTTCTGTTTTATTTTTTTTTTTTTTTGTCACATTTTGTCTTAGTTTTGTTCTGAATTGTAATCGCTCCTGTTTTGTTTTTCTTTTAAATTCTTGGATGGAATATGGGTGGGTAATATAAGCTGCGGCTTCAGCCATCACCCATTTCGGATAACTTATGTTCAACTGTATAATCAGATGAGTTATTGTTTAATCTGACCTTGTTAGATTTTTTTCCCCTTTTGTTATATTATTCTGTTCTATTCTTTTAATCTTTACTTTTAATCTATCCGAAATAAAGATTCATTCATTCAAAAAAAGGATGGGGTGCTTCAGCGAGCGTGGAAACAGCCAGCTACAGGAGTGGAGAGGTGGCAGGTGGCAGTCCCTCGGGCGCTAAGGGAGACGGTGCTATCAGATGTCCATGGAACTACCAGGCGGGGCACTTCAGGGTCTCAAAAACCCTCCGTTGGTTATGTCAAGGGTTCTATTGGGGCCAGCAAAGGAGAGATGTTGAGGACTTTTGTCGCCGCTGAGACCCCTGCACAGCACACAAGGGCCCTCCAGACCAGTCACATGCCCAACTCCAGCAGCTGTCAGTGGGAGCCCCAATGAAGAGAGTGGCGGTGGACATAATGGGCCTGTTTCCTTGCACAGACAATGGGAACCGTTTTGTTCTAGTTACGATGGATTACTTTACAAAATGGCTGGAGGTGTACGCCATATGCGACCAGGAGGCAGAGACTGTCGCAAATGCGCTGGTGGAGGGCATGTTCGCCAGGTTTGGGACAGCTGAGGTCATCCACAGTGACCAAGGGCACAACTTTGAGTCAGGAGTTTTCTCAGCAGTGTGTGAATGACTGGACATACGAAAGACCTGCACTACCCCTTTACACCCCAAGAGTGATGGACTGGTTGAGAGGTTCAATAGAACCCTGGTGACACAACTGGCCTTTCTCACTGTGGAACACCAACGAGACTGGGATATGCACCTCTCTTTCACCTTGATGGCCTACAGGTCGGCTGTGCAAGATTCAACCTCATGCACACCAGCCCTGCTCATGTTGGGACGAAAGCAGAGGACACTGGGAGAAATGACATTTGGAAAACCCCCAGACACACCAGCGGTACCCTCAGGACCAGAATATGCACGGAGGCTTCAAGACCGGATGGAGTCAGCCCATGCCTTCGCTCGTGACCAGCTGCAGAAAGTGGGGGTGAGGCAGAAAAGAAATTATGATTCAGAGGCCAGAGGGAGGGATTTCAAAGTGGGGGACTTATAGTGGGTGTACAGCCCAAAGAAAAAGAAGGGACGGTGGCCAAAACTGGATTGCCATTGGGTGGATCCTTGCAAGGTGTTGGAGAGACTGGGAGAGGTGGTATACAGGGTCCAGCTGCCGCCTAGGGGTAGGTGGGTAGCCCTCCACAGGTACAGGTTGGCACCATATAGGGGTGATGCATGCCCCCAGCCATGTGTGGGACCTCCGGCACCGCCCCAAATGGATGTGTCGGCAACACCTCAGGGCTCACTGACTGTCTATCCATCTCCTCCTCTAATTGCACCCCTGGCTTATCAGTGGGCCAGGTCCAGGCCACAGGTGCAGCAGGGGACACACACCTCAAGGTGGTCTCGTAGGCAGAGGAGGCTCCCAGTGCACCGTAATGACTTTTTGTTGTGGTCCCTTGGGGCGAGGGATTCAGTGGGGGGGGGGGGCAGTGTAACGTTCAGGTTCTCCGTCTGTTCTGCGGGAGGTTGTGTGGTTGAGCTGTATTGAGAGAGAGAGGGAGAGCATGAGGAGGAGGAGCGTGCGGTGTGTGTGAGGGGGATAGAGAGAGAGATGGGAGAGAAGTTTTTTTTGTTGTTGTTGTTGCTTGTTCGGCTCCTTTTTTGTTTTGGCATGGTCATGGCCTACAGTGGCCCATCCTGTTAGGAAATAAAGGCGTTAAATTGGCAACCTTTTTTTTTTTTTTTTCCCTTTGAAAGACAAAAGTAAAATAGAAAGATGTCTTTACCTTCTTTACATGTTTCAACTGCACTGCAGCCTTCATCAGAACTCTTGCCATGTCCTTGCCCTTTTTTTATATTTCTCTGTGTTTTCCTTGCAGCCACACATTTTTAGTTGTCAGGATTATTATTATTATTTTCATAGTCTTGTCTTCCCTGGTCTCCTGTTCATGCCTCATGTCTGTTTGCCATGTTTTGCCATACCTGTAGTCATTCTCTGCATTTCTGATTGCCCCTGATTGTACCCATCTGTTCCTTGTTGCTGTGATTGCTCCTGTCTATATACTGTATTTCTCTGCTAGTCTGTGTCAGATGTGGCATCATTAGCATTTCTAGCAGTTTGGTTTGGTGTGCTCCCATTCTGTTTAATTTGTGACTTTGGTTTGCAGCCCATATGTTGTCATTTGTTTGTTCTTTTGAGTTTTGTTAATAAATTACCATCTTTGGCACCATATTCCTGCCTGCGCCTGAGTCCCATCCACCCCACCTTGACAGGATTTCCTTCCCTGCTTAACAAGATGGAGAGTTGGGTAGTGTAAGCCGCTGCTATGTTTCTTCTCAGAGAGAAGAGGCTGCAATAAAACAAGTGATGGAGAAAGAGCAGAGCATTTGCATTTTATACAAATGTGCACACAAGACAAACCACAGGTAAAGAGCTATATCTTAGCCATGAAAGGATTATGTTCTCAGAAGTAAAAATTTAAATGAGAAATGTATGTAACATTATGAAAAATTATGCAACATACTAAAATGTGTCAAAATATGAAAGAGGGCGTTTTTTTTTAACTGTTAATCAATGCCAGGAGAAACTCTTCATGATACATGACAATAGCTTCAACAAATATTTTTGGTTAATCAGTTGAGCATTTCCACTTTATGCTTATCTGACATGTATAATTTATGGCTCTGTGCATGACTGGAAGATATTTCCAACATCACCTCTGACAGCCCTGAGCTGCAGGCATGTGAACTCAAACAGTACCATCTCTATTTATGTGGCAATAAATAAAAATGTTTGTCGTCGTCGGCCTCCGTCGGTCTATGATGACCATGGAAGAGAATCCTAAACGTCTACTCTGCTGGAACAGCACTGCCTGTGGCTGAACAGGCCGATGCGCACCGGTGTTCTACCTTCCAGCGTTGGGCGTTGGTAGGATTCAAGCCTGGGCAGGAAGATATGGAGGACAAGATGTTACCCATGCAGCATGTCCCCCCTCTCCACGTCACTGATGAATCCAAAGGAACAGCAGGGCTGCTATAGTTAGGCACCAGCGCCGTCACAGGAGCTGCCAGAACGATGTTGAGCACAACAGAGAACTGCCTTAGGGGCTCTGACTCCGGATTTTTCCTCAGGGTTGACTCCCGAAGCCTTTCCCGTGACCGGGTGTGCCGCAAGGCAGCGGAGGTTTGAAATCAGGGTTTACCTTCCCCTAGATGGGCTACCTTCCCAGGTTGACGAGCCACCATCTACCCGAAGCATCTGGTTTTAAGGCGCCAGAGATCCGCCCTCGCCCCTTCTCCTATTAGTAAAAGCAGTTCCGCCGGACTTAGAGACTAAACCACACGGGCAGGCTAGGAGTTGGACTTAGTTGTCAGAGGCTTTTCGAGACGCACGCCGTAAGGAGCATTTTATGAGCACTGGGAGCTTAACCCCAGTGCCGCTCCTGGCTATGACAACCTTGGAACCAAAAAACCAAAAATGTTTGTAAGGTTTATTTAAACAACAAATTGACAGTCTTTGTCACCACAGGCGGTGGCCCACTTGGAAGAAGAGATGTGGTAACCATGGAGATATGTTAATAACATATATAGGTACTGGTATTGTAGTAATTTAAAGGGGTCATTGACTGAAAAAAATGTGCAAGTTTTAACCTTCTGAAATGCAGCTATTGGTCACGTGATTATTGAAAAAAAAAAACAAAACATCAGAACACTCACTTCTCTTAAAAAAACACACAGACTATTGTTTTTCTCGCTAACTCTTCTGGGTATTTTCCTCTCCTCCAAGAAATGGGAAACCATCGCTACAAAGTAAACATCACTAGCCTTCATACCCGCCCGCTGCTCTGTTATTGGTCAGCCTTCAGTCCAGCTGTCTGTCAGCAGACATGTTGAGGGGGGCAACAGCAGAATCCTTACACAAACTCCCAAAGGATTCATCTCTAAGAGAAAAGTGGCTAAAATGTATTTAACCACTATTCTAGAGGATTTTAGCCCAGACTTATTACTCTGTTCTGGACATTTCACTACGGATTCATAGCAAAACCTTGTAAAGAATAACATAGGTTTCGCCAAAAATTGAGTGTGTCTGTCGCCGAATTGTGACGTAGCCCCTAGTGGTCAAGAGTGGTAAATATTTTTTGTCAATAAAATAGTTCAGATTTCCAAGGCTATAACTTCAAAGTGGTAAGAGATAATGGCTTACTGTCAATTAGAAAGATGTAAAATATGATCCAAAGTTTCAGTTAGGAATAAATGTATGCATCTAATTTGCATAATGTCACGGTACCTCTTTAAATTCCATAACTCAGTCAAAACTGGACTTTGGACGTATTTACACAAAGAATGGTTCAGTCTTTTGACACCCTTTTTTTAACAGAGGTACCTCATCATCTTCAAAGTATATGAACAAGAAATCAGTACATTAAAAAAAACAGAAATTCCTCACTTACTTTTGACAAAGAGGGGCTGGCTGGCTGGTCACTGCGTTTTCACCCATCGTGGTTGTTATTTTGCGTTCTGTCGGTCATTTAAAGTCTCTATCACATCTACAAAGTCTTATGATTATCCCACATAAATTTCGCTTGAATCCCGAGGCTTTTTCCACGTACAAAGCTGACAAAGTGACAGTGATGATGACCGATCGCGGCCATATTAGCTTTCTGGGCTAAAATACTAAAAACAGGAAAAGGAAATGAGGAGTTCTTCTTCTTTGGTGTATTATATGTCATCCATTGAGTCCTCCAGCGGATGTCTGCCACCTTCTGAAACTGGCAAATCAGTACAATCAGTACAAATCCCCAATGCAGCCGATCACGTCAGTGAGATGACAGGCACAGTGCCACCCTCTGCCACTCGACGCACGCAAATTCACACACTCAGAGGGTTAAGGACACCACTGTATCATGCACAGCGATGCTGTAAAATGCCTAATCATTTAAAATCTAATACTGCCATGATTGTGAAGGGTCTGAACTATAATTCGACACATGTATGCAGTCATGCAGCATTAGCATCAGGAGGACATGTGAGCACAGGTGATTAGTTCCCGGCTCCCACATGGGAGACTCCTGGCTGGCTGACACTGTAATGCTCTCGGAGCTTGGAGCTATTGTAATGTGCTTGCGTATCCTCCCCATACTTGTGCTGCATGGCTACATATGCCAAATTACAGTTCTAACACTCCACAATCATGGGGGCATTAGTTTATTTTAACAGTCTGGAGTCGGTAACCTGTACTAGACAAAGAGCCACTCTGAGTGATTTTTGTATAAAATATCCTACATGGAGTCACAAAATATCTGAGCCTAAAAACTAAAGTAAAACAGCAGAATTACAACTACAGTCTGGCCCGACAACACCAGGATTAAGAGTTTTTTCTTATAATTTTGTAGCTTTTATAAATTGAAAATTTGTTATTTTTTCCTCACAAAGTTGTTATTTTTTCTGGTAATTTTTCTTCTTTTTTTCTTGCAAACTTATATGGGTGTTTTCCTCATTAAATTGTAATGTTTTTTTTCAAAGTTTGTTCTATTTTTGGCTTAATCATTCATTCATTCATTCATTCATCTTCTTCCGCTTAATCCTTTTCGGGTCGCGGGGGGGCTGGAGCCTATCCCAGCATCTTTGGGCGAGAGGCAGGGTACACCCTGGACAGATTGCCAGTCCATCGCAGAACCAACACAGAGAGACAGACAACCATTCACTCTCACAGTCATACCTAAGGACAATTTAGAATCCCCAGTTTTGATGCCAATTAACCTAACTTGCATGTTTTTGGCATGTGGGAGGAAACCGGAGAAATTCCGGAGTAAACCCACGCAGACACGGGGAGAACATGCAAACTCCACACAGCTCACTGTTGGTCGGGGGGTGGGATTGAACCCAGGATCCCCCAGCCAAGGGTGAGTTACTGTGCTGCCGCAGTGCTAACCACTCCACCACCGCGCCGCCCGTCATATTTTGCTTTTTTTTTCTTAAATTTGCCATATTTTTCTTGGCAAATTTAATAAATTTATTGCCAGTTTTTTTGACATAATTTTTTGTTTCCCGCAAGAATATCTGCTACATTTTTCAGGTAAAATGCTGCCTTTTTTCACATAAATTTTCATATAAATTTAAATCATATTCTAATAAAATTGAAGTTTTTTCTGGTAAATTTGTAACTTTTTCTTGCTAATTTGTGGGTTTTTCCTCTCATAAAATTGCAAATTTTTCCCTAAATTTCGAGTATTTTTGACATATATATTCAGATATTCTCATAAATTTATTATATTTTTCTTTGTAAATTTGTTGCTTTTCATGGGTAAAATTGCAGCCGTTCTTATATAAATTTATTATATTTTTCTCTTAAAACTGCAACTTTTTTCAGTAAATTTTTGATTTCTTTTCCAGAATTTTTGTGATGTTTTTGTAGGTATGTTTTCCTCAGAAAATTGCATTCCCCCCCCCCCTAAATTTGTGAGATTTTTTTTTTGCATAAATTTTCAGGTTTTCTCATTGTCTGATTTTTTGAATATTTTTCCCATGAATGTGTAACACTTTTCTTTCTTGTAAATTTATTGCTTCTTTTCTTGGAAATTTATGATTTTTATTTTATTTTTTTTCTGGAGGCCTCAGGGAGCCTCTACCTATGGGCAAAAGAGCCATATGTGGTCCTAGAGCCGCAATTTGCAGATCACTGTTATAGGCATTAGATCTTCATTTTGCTCTTTATCTAGTCACATCTGGTGCTTCTCATTTCCATGTTTTGTGTACAGACCACTCCATGAAGAGTCAGACTTCTGGTCCTTGCTGTAGGTTACACCTCCTCACTTGTGACTGGCTTTGCCACACATGTCAATCGTATTAGGGGCTCGAGCTAAGAGATTAGCTTTCTAGATCTCATGTAAAAATGACACAGAAATATATTTTTTTTACTACAGTACAGATAAATGTTCATGATGATGTTAGAATTTGAAATCAATCCACAGAAAAGGCGGTCAATGACCCCCTTAAGACAATATAAGATAATACGATAATATGGTTTCCTTGCCACTTCCTGTCTTACTCAGCTTTCTGTAGCTTTTTGGAATCTTCGGAAGGGTGAACAAAAAAGTAAACTGATTCCCACATCTTATTGCAGTGCACATTTTCTATTTTAATCACCTTGCTAAATTAAAAAAGAAAAACATGTTCTTCACTATCTCACATTGTCAAGTTCTGGACATGGCTGTGCTCATGTCCTCACTTTATGTTGTCATTTGCTTCTCTGTGATATTCAGGACATGAGTTCAGCCATGTCCTCACCCCCAGTTTATTATGTTCCTCTGTGTTTGATTTTCATTCCTGCCATGCACTCCTGTTTATTGCTCCTGGTGTAATTGTCTGTGTAGCTCCACTCATCCTGTTCTTCATACCAGTTGTCTCCGTCTTCCCGTGTGTCATTGACTTTGATTGTTCTCCTCACCTGTTCTTTGTTCCCTGATTGCCCTCCTGGTTTATTTAAGTCCTGTGCTGGATTTGTTCTGGTCGGCTGTCTTTGTATTGTCACTTATGTTATCTCCTGAATTGTGTCCCATATTATTTATGTTGTGCGTGTATACACCAGTGATGTTAAAACCGAGGCCTCATGAAACAATGAGCAACTTTGAGACAATTGCTTCATGAGCGACACAGTGTTATGAAGCATCTAATAAAGACTGCCATCTGGTGACTGACTGTCAGAACTGCATTTGAGTTGAAAACCTGACAAAAAGGTAATACTCTTTATCACAGGTTGCACTACACTTTTTGTTATGTCATTTTCTCAGACAGGCTTGTAAAAATTCTGTCAGTTATCTATCATTTTAATTGACTTTAATTAGATCACCCTCCGTATAACCTGTCAAATGATAGACAGCTTTCAGAATTTGTAGTCATTGCTGGAAAAATTCTGTGGAAGGACAATTTTCAGTGAACGAAACCTCTGATTGGTGTGTATATATATAGTGGAGGAAGGAATCAGACAAGACCACGAGCTGACGACACCGACTTTATTCTCCTCGATCAAACATAACAGACTGAATCTGAGTGCCAGAGCAAACTCTCTTATACACTTTATTCCTGCCTCCGGCACCCAGGGTGAACGCATTAACATACAAGCTGTGAAACATGCACACACATCCACATACACATTAGCATACCGTCACAGAGCAGATCTTGATACAATACATTCACACCCCTATGTCCTCAGGTGTGAACCTGGCAGAGTGGGGACAGAAGGCACATCTTTCTTTGGCTTTATACCCCCTAGCGCTCTGGCGCCCTTAGCTGGCTCTTCTCACCTTTTACGCATTTCACTCTGCTCTCCTAATCAGCTCATCTGACACACCTGCTGTTCCTGCTGAGCCAGCGTTTATAAGGAAGCGCTCTTCAGTGATTCAACGCTGGCTCGTCTGAGTATACTGCCTTGAGCAGAAAAAGTTCTATAAGTAAGCTACTTGTGTTTTGGGTTTCCATACCTGACACGTTTTCTCCTCTTCCTTCTCTTCCAGGTTGCTGCCGACGAAGCGGTGCATCTTCAGGGGTTTTGGTGCACTCACCAGCCTGTTGCTTCCCCCCATCGCAGTTCATCATCTCCACCCGGTCAAACTCCACTTCTCATTTCCCTGCCGGCAGTTCCGACCTGCTGGTTCATCTCCTTCGCTGGGTTCTGAGCCGGTCTCTCTCTTCCTCCCGCGTGAGTGGTACTATTTGGATTTTCACATCCTCCTCCATTCCTCTGTTAATCAGCCTCGTGTCTTCCTCTGCAGATTTGCTGCTCCTCTGGCAAGTGACTGGTTTTCTCCAAGTTTGCGTTTTTTGAAAGTTAATAAAGGGTCAAACGTTCTTTGTGTGTGATTCTTTTGGTGTTGCACCTTGCACTTAGGCTGACTGTCCAGTCAATATGACAGAATGAGTCAGCCAGGGTCACAGCCTAGCAGGTGCTTCAGTAACAGAGCACACCGCGCTCCACCGCCTCGACGTTACAGAGAGGCAGGTGGCTGAACACACTCAGATGCTGCAGACCATTACGCAACAGCTGAGTGTAATTTCTGATTATTTGGGCTGCACATCTGCTCCGACTGCTCCGCCCCCACCTGCTCATCCGTCTTCTTCCACCATCCGCCGAACCCTTTCCATTCCCACTCCTGCCCCGTACGCGGGGGAGGTAAGAAAATATAAGGATTTCCTTTGTCACATTTGGCTTTATTTTGAGCAGGTGAAGGGGAGTGTCCGGATGACATCTCTAAGATTCATCAGTTTACCCTTCTGCTTCGGGACCGAGCTCTTAGTTGGTCTGTAATCAATAGCCGAAGGGACGCACCACCAACGTTTGACCAATTCGTGACTGAATTTTCCCACACTTTCTACCATACCGAGAGTGAAGGGAATATCATGAGTCGTCTGTTGACGCTCCGCCAGGGCAGCCGATTGGTGGCCGACTTCTCGGTGGAGTTCCGAGTCGAGGCAGCAAATTCAGGGTGGAACAAGGTTGCACTGCGCAACACGTTCCTCTACAGGTTGAATCCTCGGCTCCGCGACGACCTGGTGGTTCATGCCATTCCTGCCACCTTGGACAGCCTCATTGATCAGGCGGTCAGGTTAGATAACCGGTACCACGAGTGCGGCACCTCCTCTTGCCTGTTCGCCATACGCGCACTCCCGGCGCCTGCTGACCTAGGTGAGTCTGAGTCCTTCACTGAAGCCATGGAGCTCAGCTCTGCTCGCCTTCCGTGGGCAGAGGCTGAGTGGCAGTGGCGGATCGGGGCGTGTGCCTACTGTGGTTCATTGAAGCACAAGCTGGACACATGCCACCTACTGCCAAAAAACACAGCCCGTCAGTAGCCGCGGGGGTCTGGCAGGCGGGACTCATTCTCATCCCCCCGGTAATTTTTCTATTTCGGCCCTGGTTCAGTTGCCGGGGGTCGAGAGGAGGGTCTCCGCCCTTATTGATTCCGAGGCAGAGGGTAATTTCATCTCCTCCCAATTGGTTCACGAGATGAGGATTCCGACAGTTAAATTGCAGGTTCCTCGCTCTGTGCATACCCTCTCTGGCCAGACGGTGGCATCCGTTACTCATTGCACGGAGCAGCTATCCGTTCTACTGTCCGGTAACCACTGGGAGAGGCTCACTTTCTACGTGTTTCCACGTGCCTCTCATGCTGTGGTTCTAGGGTGTCCATGGCTCTCGAGGCATAATCCTATTCTCAACTGGGCACAAAATTCCATCACCTCCTGGAGCCCTAATTGTTTAGCTACATGTCTAAGTTCAGGCGAGTGTTAACCGTCCCTCCCCATCTCCTCTCAGGTTGAGCCGCCGGACCTCAGCCTTGTGCCCGAGGTTTATCACGACCTTGGGGAGGTCTTTAGCAAGTCATGAGCATTAGCGCTTCCCCTGCATCGCTTGTATGACTGTGCCATCGACCTCCTTCCGGGCCTGAGGTTGCCGTCCAGCAGGCTCTATAATATTTCTGGACCTGAGAGGGAGGCGATGGAGCGGTACATTAAGGACTCTCTGAACGCCGGCCTCATTCAGCCATCCTCGGCTCCCCTCAGGGCGGGATTTTTCTTTGTGGGAAAGAAGGACAGGTCTCTGCATCCGTGCATTGACTACCGTGAGCTTAATGCTGTAACCATCAAAGATAAATACCCTCTGCCCCTGATGAACTCCGCTTTCGAACTCCTGCAGCGCTCGCGTGTATTTTCTAAACTCGACCTACTCAACGCTTACCATCTAGTCAGAATACGCGAGGGGGATGAATGGAAAACAGCGTTTAAGATGCACCTGGGGCAATTTGAATACTTAGTTATGCCCTTTGGGTTAACCAACACCCCAGCTGTTTTCCAACGATTAATTAATGATGTCCTCCTCGACATGTTAAATTGGTTTGCTTTCGTCTATCTTGACAACATCCTGATTTTTTCTTGCACGCCTGAGGAGAACCAAACTCATGTTAGAGCCATGTTACAATGGCTCTTGGAGAACCAACTGTATGTCAAGGCTGAGAAGTGTGAGTTTTCCACTAATTCCACTTCTTTTCTTGGCTTTATTGTAGCGGAGGGAGAGCTGAGAGCCGACCCAGCCAAGGTGAAGGCTGTGCTTGATTGGCCAACACCCCACAACCGCAAGGAGTTGCAACGCTTCTTGAGGTTCGCAAATCTCTATCGCAGGTTCATTCGGAACTATAGTGGGATAGCACAGCCTTTAACTAAGCTGACCTCTGTTAAAGTACCATTTTCACGGACCAAGGCAGCTGAACGGGCCTTTGTGCAATTAAAGGGCCTGTTCTCCGACAAACCCATCTTGGCTCAGGTCGACCCCCAGCTCCAATTCACCCTGGAGGTGGATGCTTCAGAAATGGGGGTGGGCACGATTTTGTCCCAGCGCTCCGCCTCGGGCTTGAAGTTCCGCCCGTGCGCGTATTTCTCTCAGCAGCTCACCCCAGCCGAGAGGAATTACGACATCGGGGATCGAGAGCTGTTGGCTATAAAATTAGCTTTTGAGGAATGGAGACATTGGCTGGAGGGAGCTGTTCATCCTGTAGTCGTGTGGACCAACCACAAGAACCTCGAGTATCTGCGGTCGGCCCGCCGGCTGAATTCCAGGCAGGCTCGCTGGGCCCTATTTTTCCAGCATTTCAATTTCACTGTTACCTATAGGCCCGGTTCCTGTGTTAATCCTAATGCTCTCTCCAGATAATTCAGCCAGGACCCGGCTGACCCCCCTTCCCACTCCCAGCCCATTCTTCCCCCTTTGTGCATCCTGGGAACCCTTACCCGGGAGATTGAGAAGAGAGTCCGCCAGGCCCAGTCCTCTGAGCTCGAATCAGCGGGTTGCCCCCCAACCGCCTTTATGTTCCTGCTGCCCTCTGCAGCGAAGTTATCTTCACTGGTCTTCCTCCTTCCCATGGCAACACCGTCATCTTGACTATTGTGGACAGGTTTTTCAAGGCCATTCATCTGGTTCCTCTCCCCAAGCTGCCATCTGCCTCCAAGACTGCCAAATTACCCTCCCATCACGTCATCAGACTGCATGGCATCCCCATGGACATTGTTGTCTGACCGGGGTCCACAGTTCATCTCACGTGTCTGGAAGTCATTCTGTCACTGCCTTGGCACCACTGTCAGCCTCACCTCCGGTTACCACCCGCAGAGCAATGGGCAGGCTGAGCATGCCAACTGGTCCCTGGAGGCAGCCCTTCGTTGTGTGGCAGCCGATGACCCTGCATCATGGAGCTCCCATCTGAACTGGGTGGAGTACTACTGTCTCTTCAGCCACGGGGCTGTCTCCATTTGAAGCCTCCGTGGGCTACAACCCCCACCCCACCCCCGTTACCCATGACGGAGACAGAGGTTGCGGTGCTGCCCGTGGGGGCCCATTTTCAGCATTGTTGCCGGGGCTGGAGGTCTACCCGGGCGGCGCTCCTTCGTTCTACGGAGCACAATTGGCGCTATGCTTACCGTAAGAGGGTTCCAGCGCCAGACTACAAGACTGGACAGCAGGTCTGGGTGTCTACGGGGCAGGTTCCGCTGAAGGCTGAAGCTCGTAAGCTTGCCCCCCGGTTCTTGGGCCCCTTCCCCATCACCAGTAACATGGGCAACTCTGCTGTCCGGCTCCAGCTCCCACGGGCGCTCCGCGCGCTTCCAACATTCCACGTCACCAAGGTGAAGCCCCTCTCCTCCAGTCCCCTTCGCCCCCCCCCCACCCGAAGCTGCCTCCTCCTCCTCAGCTCCTCGATGACCATATCATGCACACCGTGCAAGAAATCATGGATGTTTGCTGCCGGGGACGGGGGTTCCAATACCTGGTCCACTGGGAGGGTTACGGTCTGGAGTTCCGGTCATGGGTCCCCTGGTTAGCATTCCATGACAAAGGTATGGTCCGGGCCTACCATCGAGCCCACCCAGAGAAGCCTGGTGGACTGCCAGGAGGCGTTCCTTGGGGGGGGGGGGGGGCTGTCATGTCCTGGCGAGCGCTCGCCCCATCCTTTCCATTTCGCTCTGCTCTACTACTCAGCTAATCTGACACACATGCTGTTCCTGCTGAGCCAGCATTTATAAGGAAGCGCTCTTCAGTGATTCAGCGCTGGCTTGTCTGGGTATACTGCCTCAAGCAGAAAAAGTTCTACTGTATAAGTAAGCTACTTGTGTTTTGGGTTTCCATACCTGACACGTTTTCTCCTCTTCCTTCTCTTCCAGGTTGCTGCCGACGAAGCGGTGCGTCTTCAGGGGTTTTGGTGCACTCGCCAGCCTGTTGCTTCCCCCCGTCGCAGTTCATCATTTCCACCCGGTCAGACTCCACTTCTCATTTCCCTGCCGGCAGTTCCGACCTACTGGTTCATCTCCTTCGCTGGGTTCTGAGCCGGTCTCTCTCTTCCTCCCACGTGAGTGGTACTATTTGGATTTCCACATCCTCCTCCATTCCTCTGTTAATCAGCCTCGTGTCTTTCTCTGCAGGTTTGCTGCTCCTCTGGCGAGTGACTGGTTTTCTCCAAGTTTGCGTTTTTTGAAAGTTAATAAAGGGTCAAACGTTCTTTGTGTGTGATTCTTTTGGTGTTGCACCTTGCACTTAGGCTGATTGTCCAGTCAATATGACTATATATATATATATATATACAGTATATGCATATCAGTCCATCCAGGATTTTGCAATGTTGCCATCACACCAATTCATGCGAAATCAGCCAATCAGGGCAACTATTGCACGATCTTGCAGCTTTGTCCAATCGCCGCAACTTTCCCGCAATTTGGGCAAATTCTCGTCAACTTCCGCCAATTTCACCAATCAAATTTGTCTCTAACTGGCGCTGAAATGGGCATCGCTGCACCGCGTTCACTTCCGTGTTTACAATGAGTAACAGAACACATCAGTAGAGTGTGTGATTTAAAAAAAAAACACTCACCCACAAGGTTTCCAATACTGTCCCTTCCTCCGTCTCCCCCAGCCTGCCCTTGGACACTTCGCCACGTCTCCATCCTGACCACGGGCACGAAGTGCTGGGTTTGTGTTGAAAAACATGCACCTGTCCAAAAGCACCCCGTCACGGGAGCGCACGTGAGGAGAGTACACTACACTACTGCCAGTGTTTGAACATTTATACATCTTTAGAGGTAAAATCATTACTACATCTGGTCAGTGAGCTTTAAAACTGTGAATCTCCGGTGTGGACGGACAAGCGCACCCACCAATTCCCTTCTTCGCCGTCCCGCTGTAAATGAAAGGTGTGTGTGAAGACCGACATGCAGCAGACAGACAGGTAGGTGGTGCAGTGGTTAGCACTGTTGCCTTACAGTTAGAAGGTTCCTGGTTCGAATCCCCAGGTTGGCAGGGGTTGGAACCTTTCTGTGTGGAGTTTGCATGTTCTCCCTGTGCTGCGTGGGTTTACTCCGGGGGCTCCGGTTTCCTCCCACAATCCAAAGACATGCATGTTAGGTTAATTGGTTGTTCTAAATTGTCCCTAGGTATTTGTTTCCTATAGGCCCTTAGAATAGAGGGTTAGTATTAGTGAAAGCGCTCTGAGTGGTCTTTGTGACTAGAAAAGCGCTATATAAGTGCAGGTTAGTTAGTTAGTTAGTTAGGTAGGCATGGAAAGAGAGAGAATATTCTCTGTATTTTTTTTTTCAGAAAACCACAGACTCCAATAGCCAATACAGAGCAACAATGAATTATTTATTTTTTCCTCTCCGCTTGGTACCGAGTGGTTGGGAACCATAGGGAGTTTTCAAATGAAGGTGCTGCCAATAATTTCCAAATGTATACTCTTTAACATGCATTCAATGCAATTTAGCTGTTGTAATGGATATTGTGTTAATGTTTGTATTTGCTGTTGCACAAGAGTTTTTCTGTATAGCAGAAGTTTCTGCTTAATTTACAAATCACTATAATAGGAAATTTTTGACAATCCTGTGCTTTTGTTGTATTGTTATATAGAATATCACTGCAGTAAACTGGAAAAAAGCATCTGCTTTAAAATTTGGAATTCTTCCCACAACTTTTAGTGCAAAAAACACTCTAAAAGCATTGCAGCTTTTATCGCAACTTTTTTAAAAAAAACTCCCATGAATTCAGGCTTTTTGGCCCGCAACAATCATAAAAACATCCCGCGAAATCCTGGAGGAACTGATATATGTGTATGTATGTATGTATGTATGTATGTATATATATATATATATATATATATATATATATATATATATATATATATATATATATATATATGTATGTATGTATGTATGTATGTATGTATATATATATATATATATATATATATATATATATATATATATATATATATATATATATATACCGTTCAAAAGTTTGGGGTCACTTACAAATTTCCTTATTTTTGAAAGAAAAGCACTGTTTTTTCCAATGAAGATAACTTTAAACTAATCAGAAATACACTCTGATATCTAATATATACTTGCCTCCATTAGAAACGCACCCCCCATACGCATATGGTACAATGTGCATTAATGGTATTCCCAATTTTTATTTTGTATATTTTGATTTAGAAATGGGAGGTCTGATTGCTAGGGTGTTTTGTTTTTCTTTCTAAGTACAGAATTCTGTGTACAGGCCACACCTTAAAATTGGAGTGTTGAGCAGAATCCCATACTCAGAGTCATGCTTGACTGAAATTTTGAGTTGTGGTGAATAGCCTATATAAGGCCAGTATAAAAAACGCCAAAAGGTTTCATCCAGCTTGAAATGCCGAGACTCACAACGCAGCAGAGAGAACGTGCCATTGGCATGTTAAGGGCGGGTCTCAGTCATAGTGCAGTTGCCCGGCAAATGCGCTGTCATCGCACAACAATCAGTCGTCTGGGTGTCAGAGAGAACGAGACAGGCAGTGTTGCCGACCGACCACGCCCAGGACAGCCCAGAGTTACGACGGAAGCACAAGATCGCTACATCTGGTTACAGCACACAAGGGACAGATTTCGTACAGCTTCACAGACAGCACGTGAGACAAGGGGTAGGAGAAGGGTGCGAGTGAGTGCCAATACCATCCGGCGCCGTCTGCATGCGAGAGAGATGCATGCACACATCCCTTATCGAGGGCCTATTTTGACACGCGCTGCCCGTCAAAACCGCCTACGTTGGGCTACACAACACAGGAGATGGCGCCAAAATGACATCACTGTTATGAATTGGCCTGCTTACTCCCCTGATTTGTCGCCCATTGAGCATCTTTGGAACCAGCTTAAGGCAGCTATTGCCCAACGTCAACCAGCTCCACGTACGCAGCGTGAACTCGTCCAGGCCGTACAGGAGGAGTGGGAGAGGATCCCTCAGGACAGGATCATGAGGCTCGTCAGCTCCATGCGTCGTCGATGTACTGCTTGTGTGAATTCCAGAGGTGGACACACCCAGTATTGACTCATGACACTTCTGAATTTCGAGTGGTTGTATGCAATGCACTAAATAAACATCTTAAATTGATCCAAATTTGTACAAAATTAATTCACGTGGGGTTAATAAGTCCTTCTTCGATAATGTATTTCCTGGAATAAAACAAATAAATGTATCCCTGGTTATGCCCAGAAATCTGACCCGTGCGTTTTTAACGGAGGCAATACATTGCTAATGTGGTAAATGACTATTCTAGCTGCAAATGTCTGGTTTTTGGTGCAATATCTACATAGGTGTATAGAGGCCCATTTCCAGCAACTATCACTCCAGTGTTCTAATGGTACAATGTGTTTGCTCATTGCGTCAGAAGGCTAATGGATGATTAGAAAACCCTTGTGCAATCATGTCAGCACAGCTGAAAACAGTTTAGCTGGTTAGAGAAGCTATAAAACTGACCTTCCTTCGAGCAGGTTGAGTATCTGGAAAAAATTATTATTTCAAATACAAATCATTATTTCTAACCTTGTCAATGTCTTGACTATATTTTCTATTCATTTTACAACTCATGGTGGTAAATAAGTGTGACTTTTCATGGAAAACACAAAATAATTTTCTGGGTGACCCCAAACTTTTGAACGGTAGTATATACAGTGATCCCTCGCTACTTCGCGCTTCACCTTTCGCGCCCTCAGTGCATCGCGGATTTTTCAAAAATATTCATCAAAAATTCAAAATTGAGAAATAATGGGCTGGCGCTAGCAGAAGGCAGGGAGACTACATTACAACATCAGGTATCAACACGGAGAGCCCGCACAACTCAAAATCCACCTCTCTGTTCGCTGTTCTCGTGTTGGCTCGGCTCGGGAATCTCGCAAGCTGATTGGCCGAGACGTTTCACCCCACAAGCTGATTGGCTGAGACGTTTTACCCAGCTTCTCTCCCTGCCGAGCGCCCACCCAGCGAAGGAAGACCGCATTCATTGCTCTTTATCGCTTGTGTTGCTTAGTCTCGCCAAGTGGAACTTTTTGCTGTTCTCTTGTGCCATTTTGTGCGAAATAGTCTTCCCGTCGAGCCACTACGCCACCTCCTGCAGCTTCTCCAGCTCTATCGGAAGCTGCCCTCAACGATCCTGCGCCTCTAGCACCTGACGATGAGGCGTCACCTGAGGAGCAGTAAAGCTCTCATTAACCTGTGCAGTAAATCATCTTCATCTTGAGTTACGTATCTTGTTATAAGAATAAAAGAGTTCTGAAAACATATTTATGTACACTTTATTTACATCTACTTATGTATGTACACTTACACACACACACACACGTATCATATGAGAGAGAGAGTGAGAGAATGAACGTATGTATTATTTATGGGTGATGTCATTAGGGGTGACGCTACTTCGCGGTTTTTCACTTTTCGCGGTCGGTTCTGGAACCCATTAACCGCGATAAGTGAGGGATCACTGTATATATATATATATATATATATATATATATATATATATATATGTACTATACTATACTACGATATACAATACTATATTCATTCTTTCCTTTACACGGATCAGTCGTCCTGGTCCCTTTGCAGAAAACAGCCCCAAAGCATGATGTTTCCACCCCCATGCTTCACAGTAGGTATGGTGTTCTTTCTCCTCCAAACACAAGTTGAGTTTTTACAATAAAGTTCTATTTTGGTTTCATCTGACCATATGACATTCTCCCAATCCTCTTCTGGATCATCCAAATGCTCTCTAGCAAACTTCAGACGGGCCTGGACATGTACTGGCTTAAGCAGGGGGACACGTCTGGCACTGCAGGATTTGAGTCCATGGCGGCATAGTGTGTTACTGATGGTAGCCTTTGTTACTTTGGTCTCAGCTCTCTGCAGGTCATTCACTACGTCCCCCCGTGTGGTTCTGGGATTTTTGCTCACCGTTCTCGTGATCATTTTGACCCCACGGGGTGAGATCTTGCGTGGAGACCCAGATCGAGGGAGATTATCAGTGGTCTTGTATGTCTTCCATTTTCTAATAATTGCTCCCACAGTTGATTTCTTCACACCAAGCTGCTTACCTATTGCAGATTCAGTATTCCCAGCCTGGTGCAGGTCTACAATTTTGTTTCTGGTGTCCTTTGACAGCTCTTTGGTCTTGGCCATAGTGGAGTTTGGAGTCTGACTGTTTGAGGTTGTGGACAGGTGTCTTTTATACTGATAACGAGTTCAAACAGGTGCCATTAATACAGGTAACGAGTGGAGGACAGAGGAGCCTCTTAAAGAAGAAGTTACAGGTCTGTGAGAGCCAGAAATCTTACTTGTTTGTAGGTGACTAAATACTTATTTTACCGAGGAATTTACCAATTAATTCATTAAACATCCTTCAGCGTGATTTTCTGGATTTTTTTTTTCCTCATTTTGTCTCTCATAGTTGAGGTATACCTATGATGAAAATTGGAGACCTCTCTCATCTTTTAAGTGGGAGAACTTTCACAGTTGGTGGCTGACTAAATACTTTTTTGCCCCACTGTATATATATATATATATATATATATATATATATATATACACTCACCGGCCACTTTATTAGGTACACCTGTCCAACTGCTCGTTAACACTTAATTTCTAATCAGCCAATCACATGGCGGCAACTCAGTGCATTTAGGCATGTAGACATGGTCAAGACAATCTCCTGCAGTTCAAACCGAGCATCAGTATGGGGAAAAAAGGTGATTTGAGTGACTTTGAACGTGGCATGGTTGTTGGTGCCAGAAGGGCTGGTCTGAGTATTTCAGAAACTGCTGATCTACTGGGATTTTCACGCACAACCATCTCTAGGGTTTACAGAGAATGGTCCGAAAAAGAAAAAATATCCAGTGAGCGGCAGTTCTGTGGGCGGAAATGCCTTGTTGATGCCAGAGGTCAGAGGAGAATGGCCAGACTGGTTCGAGCTGATAGAAAGGCAACAGTGACTCAAATAACCACCCGTTACAACCAAGGTAGGCAGAAGAGCATCTCTGAACGCACAGTACGTCGAACTTTGAGGCAGATGGGCTACAGCAGCAGAAGACCACGCCGGGTGCCACTCCTTTCAGCTAAGAACAGGAAACTGAGGCTACAATTTGCACAAGCTCATCGAAATTGGACAATAGAAGATTGGAAAAACGTTGCCTGGTCTGATGAGTCTCGATTTCTGCTGCGACATTCGGATGGTAGGGTCAGAATTTGGCGTCAACAACATGAAAGCATGGATCCATCCTGCCTTGTATCAATGGTTCAGGCTGGTGGTGGTGGTGTAATGGTGTGGGGAATATTTTCTTGGCACTCTTTGGGCCCCTTGGTACCAATTGAGCATCGTTGCAATGCTACAGCCTACCTGAGTATTGTTGCTGACCATGTCCATCCCTTTATGACCACAATGTACCCAACTTCTGATGGCTACTTTCAGCAGGATAATGCGCCATGTCATAAAGCTGGAATCATCTCAGACTGGTTTCTTGAACACGACAATGAGTTCACTGTACTCAAATGGCCTCCACAGTCACCAGATCTCAATCCAATAGAGCATCTTTGGGATGTGGTGGAACGGGAGATTCGCATCATGGATGTGCAGCCGACAAATCTGCGCCAACTGTGTGATGCCATCATGTCAATATGGACCAAACTCTCTGAGGAATGCTTCCAGCACCTTGTTGAATCTATGCCACGAAGAATTGAGGCAGTTCTGAAGGCAAAAGGGGGTCCAACCCGTTACTAGCATGGTGTACCTAATAAAGTGGCCGGTGAGTGTATATATACTGTATATATATATATATATGGAGAGAGAGAGAGAGAGAGAGAGAGAGAGTGAGTGAGCGTATTCAGGGCTTGACATTAACACCGGCCAATTGCTGGTGAATTTCAGCAGTGGCCGGTAAGACAGTTCCACTCTACAGCCACTTTGGCCATGTGCAGCCATGAAGGGGCATCCCAATCCATAGGGGTAGGGGTAGTGATGTTACGCTCAACACCACCCCTTCAACACTGATTCGCGCAATATAAAGCAGAAGTGTCATGAGCAGTTTTTTTTTTTAATTTAATAGAATAAAACACAACATACAAACTCTCGATGAGGATGAAGGTTACAAAAGTTACAAAATCAGAACTTTTACAAAAAATATACAATCAGTCAAACTTCACATTTCAATTAACAAGAAAAAAAGGGGTGTATTAAAAGAGAGAAAGAGAGTAAAGAGCACAACAGTTCTTTAATAGTCTTTTTTTACCTCCGCCAGGCCGCAGGCCACAGGAGGTTATGTTTTTGCCAGCGTTTGTCTGTCTGTTTGTCTGTTTGTCTGTCTGTTGGTTAGCAAGATAACTCAAAAACTTTTGGACGGATTTCGATGAAACTTTCAGGCGTTGTTGGAAATGGTACAAGGAAGAACTGATTAAATTTTGGAGATGATCCGGATCACCGTCTGGATACAGGAATTTTTTAAAGGATTCTTTAACATTTTTAATTCTTTAACATTGTGAGATACGGCCATTTTCAACATGTGTGCAGACGCAATGGAGGGCGCTGGTCGTCGTGTCTGACAAACACGAACTCCGCATTCTTCAAAGTTTTAGGCACAAAAGCACGCGGAAAACAGTGGTGGGCCGGGCCCAGCAGCGTGCCTGTGTTTGCGCTACGCTGCAAAAGCTAAAACGGGCAGCTGTCCGGCGCGGGATTATTTGGCAGAAATTCCCCAGGCAGCCATAGTGGCTGCACAAAAACAAGCTCTCTGCCAGGGAAGCTTCCAAATCCTCTTTTGCCGCGGAGCGCAACCCCAATATAAAAGCCACGGCAACATGTCTGCCCAATTTGCATCCGTCAGTGAAGCCCTGAGTGCTGCTTTCAGTGATCTATGAAAACACACGCATAACCCATTGGCCTGTGGGTTGTACGCGGTTGTGCGATGAATTGCAACGCCCGCAGCCTGGGAGTTTGCAGATGGAGGAGATGGACACAACACCAACACTTCAGTTTATTACCTCTGCCAAGGAGGTAATGCTTTTACTACTGAACCACTAATCCTATCATTGTGAATCCAATTGCTAGTCATATGTTTTCATGGTCAAGGAATCTGAAAACGTACACACAAACACTGTATGGGGGGAACTGTGGCGCTTGGCCGAGGTCTGCGCTCTCCGAGTGCTTTTCTAGTTTATTATAGTAATAGGAGCTGTCCAATGTCTCTTGCAATTTTTTTTACATCATGAGCAGTGCATCGAGTGCTGTTTCAGCACACCCACAGTCACGTGACTGTAGCAAGCGAGGCCTCGTTATGTCGGTCACATCACGTGACTTGAGGGCTCACAGGAACGTATGCAACGCCCAGCCCTCTCAAATTTCTCGCCAGGTCTCAAATCATATGATGTGACAACGAGGCCTCATTCGCTACGGTCACATGACCGTGGCCATGTTGACACAGTGCTTGACACTCTGCTCGTGACACTTCTGTGTTATATTGCTCGAATCAGTGTCAAGTGGGTGGTGTCGAGCATAAAATCACTAGTATACATGCTTCAGTCTCAGTTCTTGTTTAATCTTGTTGTGCATCCCAGTTTATGTTATTAGTTTTGTCTGGTTATTTTTATTTCAGCCCCCGAGCCGTCTTTATTTTCTGTTTTTGTAATAAATCGTTTGAACTTGAGGTCTGGCATTTGGGTCCTGTCTAAAACCGCCCCCTAACACACATAACATTTAGTCATTACTACTGAGTTACATGCATGTGTAATGGAGTTTGAGAACAGCATCAAAGCAGCGTCTTTTTAGAGGTTTACATTTGTGTTTACGTCTTTGTTGAACAGGATTTCTAATGCAGTAACATAATGGGACCAAAACTGATATCAAAGCTCACATTCATATTTATAATGAAATTATCTCAACAAGTTGTCTCAGACTTTGTGGGGCATTTTTGTTCATTTTTTTTTTAATTTTACAGACTCTTTAATATTTTAATGAGTTTACCATAAAATGTCTTTTTCAAGAGAGCTTATAATTTACTCCGGTTTTTGTTCTCCTTTAGTCATCACTCTGTGTTGTATCTTCAAATGCCGAATTCCAAGGACCAAAAAAGAAATCGAGGCACGGCATGCACAAAGACAAGCTGCCAAGAAATATGCCAACACTTTAGAGACAGTGCCACCTCTTAATGAGCTGACTGAGATCCCAGGATGTAAGTATATATCTCTCATATCTTTCAAATATTAATATGACTGTATTACACTGCAGATAGGAGCTCCAGTTCTTATCTGTGGAGCTTTATGGGGATTTTTTTTCAGCTTGTTTTCTTTTCTGCCACTGTTTTCTTTAAAAGGGACATATGATGAGAATTTCACTTTGACAGTGCTTTTGCACGTCTTTTTGGGTATCTGAAGTGGCTACTAATTGAAAAACTCTGAAAAAACACCACCCTGCCACTTTGTTAGGGTCCACCTTTGTCTCAGTACCTCTCTCTAAATGAGCTGTTTTGAATGAACTCCACGTATGATGTAAAGGTGCCTTCACACCAAACGCGAATGGGCAGTGTGAATGCATACAAAGTCAATGGAAAGAAGCGAGCACACGCAAAATTGCGCATTCGCGTGATCACGTCCGAGAGATAGTGTTAGCTTGTAATGGCCTGGAGATTCTGCTGTCACCAGAGTAAAAGTATCAACATTGGTGAGTAAACTAGTTTGAAAATGAGACTGTCACTCACTTGCAGACTGAAGGACCGGGAGCTCTTCGGCTGAATCGGGATGTCAGAGTTATTCACCTATGGATTCCTGCCATGGACGTGCTAACAAGCATAGCAGGCTAGCAATGTAAACATCCCATCATCTTGTGAAGTTTTGGAGACAGGGACAACTTTTTCAGGCGAGCCCCCCGTCAGATAATGTAAATCTAAGCATGACGTTATTTTGGGGATTTCCACAGCAGGTTGAACACAGCTGCAGAAGTTATAAAGGCAACTTTGCCTTTCTGCATCTCACTCAGATGGTGAATTCATGTCTATTCATGTGTTTACATTGAGTTATAATGTAATTGCGCCGTGCAAAAAATTCGCCTGTTCGTGTTTGGTGTGAAGGCACCTTAAGAACCAGAATTCCTTGATATGATGCTACCATCCCAGCTTCATCTCTACCCATTTTACAGATGGTAGGAAGATTCCAGTGAACATCCAAACCCACACTGACAGTGCTACGATGGCTGCAAGCCTGCTAAGGAGTTAGCTTGGTGACCACTGTTTATATTGCTATTTTCTTTAAATTTTAGTCTCTCCACTAGACATCCCTGTTTCCACCTGGTTGATTAATTTAATAATTTATCTCCCATCATTCTGGCTTATTTTGTTATATTTTAAAACATAGTAGGTGGACACATCGCTAGCACCTTGGCCGAGCTTAAGCTATCTACAACCTCTGAGCTCCTGTCGGTGGGAAGAAGCTGATGGATGACCTGACTATCCTGACTATGACCCGACTTTCAGATTGTGGTTGGGTTGCAAAGGTCTTTTCTACATATTTGTCACCAGACATCCGTCTTCCCACTTGGTTCACTAATCCAGGGGATGGATGATCCCACTAGTGCTAGGTTAGCCTAAGTCTGATTACAGTAACTACTTAAAGTTCTTTTCTAGCCTATATTTTCTATCTTCAATCACTAGATGTTTGTTTTCCCACCAGGTTTTCTAATCCACAGCCAATAACATGTCTTATTGTGTTATATTTTGGATGTAATAGGCTGGTACATCGGCTCACTAGCACATTGGCTATAGCCAACCGAGAACATCCCCTCGGCGGAGAGAAGGTGATACATTAGCACACCTCACATTGGCAGACTTAGCCATCCACTCATTCAGGGTTGTTTCTGTGCTTAATGTAACTATGCCAAGGATGGGTCATATCCTGTCAATCACTCACACCACATGTTCCTGTCCCTGTCACATTCTGCCGTTAGTTAGCGTAGTCTGTCTTCACCAACTGGAACTAACAGTTAACCAGCTAACGATAGCTTTAAAATGCCGCTGGCCCCACCTCAACTGAATCTCTGTTGGTGATAAAAGAGGGAGGTCGGGGTGAACTAGGGCTCATGAGGGTTTAAAGAAACATGCACTGAAATGAGTCATTCTGTGGAAGCCTGTTGAAAATGGTGCTGAAATAATTTAAGGCTGATGTATTTTGACCAAAGCAATATCACAGAAATTTCATTAAGACCTGTGGGAACGGTGTCAACATGTGGAAAGAGTGAATCATCTGTCCCTTTTAAACACTTGTAATATCTGTGGCTGTAAATGAGAAATGGTAGATACATTTTTGAAAACTCTTTCACCTACTGCCTAGACCAGGGGTCCAGCAGTTATGTGTCTAAAAAATCAGCATGGAGCCACAAAACTTATTTGTACCGTAAAAAAAAAAAAAAAGAGGTAAGAGACAAAACTGCAACATTACCCTCATAAAGAGTTTTTACCATTATTTTTTGTAAACTGGCACCATTTTAAAATTAACTGAATTAACTTTTTAAAGATGAATTTACTATTTTTCACTTACATTTGCAATGTACTGTATCTTATAAATTTGAGACTTTTTTCCTCTAAACTTTTTCTCCTAAATAAATTTGCAACTCATTTTCTGAAAAATAATTTTTTCGATGTAAATTTGCAACTGTTTTCTTAAAAATCTACAATTTATTTTTCAGAAATTTGAAAAGATTTTTCATTAATTTGCAACTTTTTTCTTGTAAATGTGCATAATTTTCCCGTCAAACTTGGGACTTTGTCCTCTTTAATTTGTGTTTTTTTAACTGTAAATTTGTAACAGTTTCTCCAATATGAATTTGTGACTTTAAAAAAAATGCATCTTTTCTTATCAATGTGGGCTTTTTTTCTTGTAAACATGTAGCTTTTTTCTCATATTTTTTAAATGTACAACTCTTCCTGTAAATTTAAAAAAAAAATTAATTTGGAACCTTTTCTTGTACATTAACAATTTCGGTCTTATAAATAAGCAACATATTCTCATAAGTTTTTGCCTTTTTTTTCCTCTTGTAGCGATGTGTAGCACCTAGGGAGAGCCAAATTGTCTAGCATCTGAGACAGGAGACTGTGGATAAGCTTGGGAGAACAAAGAGCAGGGGATTCCTGGTGAGACAGCAGGAAGGAGTCAAGGATGAATGCAGTGTGATGCAAATGTCATGTTGTGTGTGATGTAAATGCCATGTAAATGCCATGAAACTTAAGAGAGGAGTTTCTGCTTGAGAGTTCAGTCTGTTCTGTGCTTGAAAGATGGAGTGTGTAATAAATCGTCTGAAATGATTTCGCCTCTGATTTCACACACTTCACACTGGTGACCCAAGACGTATTATGGAACACGAGGCAAGATCCCCGGAGCCAGCCCGGTCAGGAAGCTACAGCGAGGCGGCAGCCATCCCACAGACAGCCAGGACTGGAACCCCCAGCCACGCGTGTGTGGTTTCAGTCAAGCTACCGGATTTCTGGCAGCACAACCCGCTCTCTTGGTTCCACCTCACCGAGGCCCAGTTCGCCCTCCGGGGAGTAACGGTAGATGATACCAGATTCTACCATGTGGTCGCAGCGCTCGACGCCTGCACAGCTCAGCAGGTAGCGAGCCTGCTCGATCAGCCACCAGCCACCAGCAAATATGAGGCGCTCAAGGCTGCGCTCATCCAGCGCTACACGCTCTCGGAATGTGAGAGAGCGGAGAGGCTCCTGACGCGGACCGAATTAGGAGATGGTTCAGCCGTAGACCTGATGGAGAAGATGCTGGCGTTAATGGGCAAGGACAACGGGCACTTTCTGTTTGCCCACCTCTTCCTCCGGAACCTTCCAACAGACGCGAGAGCGGTTCTGGCCAATTCGCCGTGGCTGGCCGTGCACGACTACCGTGTGCTAGCCCAGGAGGCAGACCGGATCATCATCACCACCAGGGTGATCACAGTCAACGCGGCAGCGGCGGAGCCCAGTGAGATGACCAGAGGAGGCGAGGAGCCACCGACGGTAGCGGCAGCGGGGGCCAAGGAGCGCCAGAGAGACACGCTCTGTTTCTACCACCGCCGCTTCGGAGAGAAGGCACACAGATGTGCGCCACCGTGCCAATTCAAGCGCTCGGGAAAACGCCAAGGCCGGGGGTCGGTAGCAGCTGCGACCCTCGGTGAAGAGAACAAGCTGCTCTACTTAACGGATGCACGCTCTGGGAGGCGTTTCCTCGTGGACACCGGAGCCCAGAAGAGTTTCATCCTGCTGACCTACGCTGACCGGCGGGCAGGATCTAGTGGTCCCGGGATGTTGGCAGCAAATGGCTCGGATATTGAGAGGACTCTGCTCTTATCTCTACAGGGCCGTACATATGAGTGGACTTTTGTCGTAGCAGCACTGAATTACCACATACTGGGGGCTGATTTTCTGTGTGCACATGGTTTACTGGTTGATGTTGCTAACAGGCGCTTGGTTAATGCACTGTCCTTTGACTCTCTCCCCTGTATAGCTCGCGTGACCCAGCCAACAGCACAAGCCAACGTCACAGCTACAGGCGGTAAGTTCCACACACTGCTCGCTCAGTTCCCAGCACTCACGGTCCCAACGTTTTCCGCGGCCATCACTAAACACGGGGTGGAGCACTTTATCACCACCACTGGGCCGCCCGTTTTTGCAAGACCTCGGCGCTTGGACGCAGCTAAACTGGCCATAGCGCGCGAGGAGTTTGCCAACCTGGAAAGGTTGGGCATCATCAGGCGCTCAAACAGCCCATGGGCTTCCCCGCTACACTTGGTCCCTAAGGCTGAGGGATCGTGGCGACCGTGCGGGGATTTCCGCAGGTTGAACAATGCCACAACACATGACCGCTACCCAATTCCCCACATACAGGATTTTTCCGTTCACCTCGCCGGAGCGCGCATTTTTTCCAAAAACAAAGACCTAGTCTGCAGTTACCACCAAGTCCCAGTGCACGCTGAGGACATTCCCAAAACAGCGGTAATAACTCCGTTTGGTCTATTAGAGTTCCTGCGCATGCCATTCGGGTTAAAAGGAGCGGCACAGACGTTCCAGCGCATGATGGATGCAGTGCTGCGCGATCTCCCGTTTGTGTTCGTCTACCTGGACGATATCCTGGTAGCCAGTGCGTCCGAAGACGAACACGAAACCCACCTCACGACGGTTTTCCGGAGGTTGGAGGAGCACGGGTTAATAATCAACCTGGCGAAATGCCAGTTCGGCGGGACAGAGATTGATTTTTTGGGGCACCACGTCTCTCCGGAAGGAGCGATCCCGCTGCCCGACAAAGTGCGCGCCGTGGCGGATTTTCCCCAGCCTCAGACGGTCAGGGCGCTGCAGGAATTTTTGGGAATGGTGAACTTTTATAACCGTTTCCTTCCCCGTGCGGCGCAGCTCATGCAACCATTATACGCCGCGCTCAAGAAACAGAAACCCGCGGATAGGGTCGAATGGACCCCGGAGCGAGAGCGGCCGTTCTCGAAAGTTAAAGCAGCCCTGGCAAACGCCGCACTGCTGGCGCATCCATACCCGATGGCCCGCATAGCGCTCACCACCGAGGCTTCAGACGTGGCCATAGGGGCTGTCGTGTAGCAGCGCGTTGGCGGGGCTTGGCAGCCGCTCGCTTTTTTCAGCAGAACTTTGCGCAACAGCGAACGTAAATACAGCGCGTTCAACAGAGAGTTGCTGGCCCTTCACCTGGCCATACGCCACTTCCAGTTCTGGCTGGAAGGGCGCAGCTTCACCGTGTTCGTGGACCACAAGCCGCTAACATTCGCGATGGCCAAGGTTTCAGAACCGTGGTCGGGCCGGCAGCAGAGACAGCTGGCCGCGATCTCAGAGTTTACTACCAATATTCAGCATGTGTCGGGTAAACTGAATGTGGTGGCAGACTGCCTCCCGCGCTCCGTGGTGGCCCCAGTCTGCGTGGGGATAGATTACACAGCCATGGCCGTGGAGTAGATTAGCGATGCAGACGTGCGCGCACTCCAGTCTGGACCAACAGGGTTAAGGCTGGAGAGCAGGGTGCTGCAAGACGGCATGCCCCCCCCAATCTGCGATGTCTCCACGGGTCGCCTGCGTCCCTTGGTCCCAGCCGCGTGGCGCCACCGCGTGTTTGAGTCGGTTCACACTCTGGCGCACCCAGGAGTGCGCGCGTCGGCCAAAATGGTGGGAGAGAAGTTTGTGTGGCCGAGCCTACGTAAACAAGTGAAAGAGTGGGCTGCAGCCTGCGTGGCGTGCCAACGAGCCAAGGTACACAGACACACGAAGGCTCCCTTGGAGCCGTTTCGTATCCCGGCTAAGAGGTTCGACCATGTTCACGTGGACCTCGTGGGCCCCCTCCCGCCATCACAGGGGTGCACGCACCTCCTGACAATGGTGGACCGCACCACGTGCTGGCCAGAAGCAGTCCCACTGGTGGCAACCGCGTCCGCGGATGTAGCGCACACTTTTTTAACAGCATGGGTGGCGCGTTTTGGAGTCCTGTCGGACGTAATGTCCGTAAGGGCCCGCAATTTGTTTCTGAACTCTGGTCTGCGATGGCCCGCAGCCTGGGTGTTACAATTCACCGCACAACCGCGTACAACCCACAGGCTAATGGGTTATGCGAGCGTTTTCATAGATCACTGAAAGCAGCACTCAGGGCTTCATTGACGGATGCAAATTGGGTAGACAGGCTGCCATGGGTTTTATTGGGGTTGCGCTCCGCGCCGAAAGAGGATCTGGAAGCTTCCCCGGCAGAGCTGGTTTTTGCGCAGCCACTACAGCTGCCCGGGGAATTTCTACCAGATAATCCCGCTCCGGGCAGCTCCTCGTCTCAGCTTTTGCAGCGTAGCACAAACACAGGCACGCGGCCGGGCCCTGCCCACCACAGTTTTCCGCGTGTTTTCGTGCCTAAAACTTTGAAGAGCGCGGAGTTCGTGTTCATCAGACACGACGCCCACCGCGCTCCATTGCGCCCACCCTATGATGGACCGTTCAGAGTGCTGGAAACAGGGGATAAGCATTTTTTGCTAGACTTGGGGGGTAGGAGGGAAAAAATTGGCATAGACAGACTCAAACCCACTTTCGTTGTGGCGGACGAGCAAGTGCTGTTGGCTAGGGCCCCTCGGCGTGGAAGATCCCCACGGAGAGCTCCCCAGGGAAACGATTCACCAGAGCAGCCACACGGACAGACCGAAGTGCCCCCCCCCCCCCCAGCAACAGCTCACCCGCAGTCAGACACACTCCCAGCAGCACCCAGTTACAGCAGATACGGGAGGAGACGGAAGCCCAAGCAGCATGTGGACTGATGTTCAATTGTTCTATCACAGCATGTGGACTGTTATTCTATTGTCCTATCTAAGATGCTGGGGGGGGGGGTGATGTGTAGCGATGTGTAGCACCTTGGGAGAGCCAGATTGTCTAGCATCTCAGACAGGAGACAGTGGATAAGCTTGGGAGAACAAAGAGCAGGAGGTTCCTGGTGAGATAGCAGGAAGGAGTCAAGGATGAATGCAGTGTGATGCAAATGTCATGTTGTGTGTGATGTAAATGCCATGAAACTTAAGAGAGGAGTTTCTGCTTGAGAGTTCAGTCTGCTCTGTGCTTGAAAGATGGAGTGTGTAATAAATCGTCTGAAATGATTCCGCCTCTGATTTCACACACTCCACACTCGCATATTTTAGAGTTTTTCTTCTTTAATTTGCCACTTTTTCTTAACATTGGTAAATTTATTCGGTCATAAATCTGTGACAGTTTTTCTGTAAATTTGGATTTTTTAAAACCAGGGAGCCACTGAATATGGGCAAGAAAGCCACATGTGGCTCCGGGGCCACAGGTTGCAGACCCCTGGCTTAGACCAGTGTTTAAAACAGAGTAAAAAATCTCTTATGTCTTACTATATATTAAACGTTAGTCTCACTTTGTAATTATGGCTTACAGGACGACTGTCTCTTTGCGTAACATGATTTCTTAGGCAGCTTTGACTTTTTATCATTTTTTTCTTTTCACCTTATAATGCTTGCCGCCTTTTTGGCTAAATTCTTCTGCCTTGTTTAATCTTCTGCCTTACTAAATTTCAGTCTTCTCTTTTTTCCTCTTCCATCTTCTCCTCATCTCATCTTTTCTTCCAGCTACCCCAGATGCTTCTGCAGTGCAGACAGTGTCTGAGGAAGTCCAAACTCAAAGCGCTAACAGCAGCCATCTCTCGGTTGTTAGGGTCAGCGAGGAGCAGCCTAGTTCCCTCCCTCTGCCAGAGACTGGATGACTTTTCCCTCCTGTAGAGCTGCTCTTATCTTCCTTCAAACACTCCTCCTGCCTGAATCACTCTAATAAAAGCATGCTGTACCTTTTAGCAGCCACTTTTAAGAGCCTTCTCTATGTATTATTGCTCAAGAACCATCAGTTTTTTCTGCATTCTATCTATGATGTCTTCCATACTGCTGGGTGCCTGTGGAATGTGAGCAAAAGAAAAAGCACCTCACACTCAGCTGTTTCTCATGTGACTTTAAATTTCATGCAACAGAACAAATTTTAATTGTAATTTTACAGCTTTTTGTGGTAGGTATGTTGAAGACTGTGTATCTAGTAAAATGATTTAACATTTAATCTGCCCATTATGACACTATTGCATAAAGTGCTAAGATGACATCTTGGATTTGTAGTTTGCATTATTGAGCCTCTTATGCCTAAAATCATGACTGTTTTTCCTCCATGCATGTGCTGTCTTAAAAGGTTAGTGTAAATTACATTTACACACATTTGTAATTGTATTTGATTACTTCTAATAAGCAGTGGAAACTGTAAAGCATGCAGCACTTCGAGCTGCAGCATGTTCAGTCCCACGGTGTAGCAATGGGTCATTCTGTGAGAGCAGGAGGCGTTGCAATCCATCGAAAAAAACAAAGTTTTTCTGTGTCACCTTCCTGATGCTTTCTGACTGCCATACACTCCAGTGTAAGACCTTTTGCATCACACATTTGGTGCTTTTGGACAACCACGTACCACTCTAACATGCAGGCAACCGAGTTTGGATCATGTTGTTTCAGCTTTTTACAGTTGCTCACCTGTGTTTACTTTCACTGTTATTTACTTACTTACTTGAGAGATTAAATACAGTTTTTTTTTTTTTTTAGGGTTAGGCACTAAAACTATTGATAAAGTGCATTTCTCAGTTTAATCACACTAGTTAAGTGAAGGGGATATAGTATGAACGTTTCCCATGCTGACACAGTTCTCAGATGTCTCAATAAAATGTTTGTGACATGTTTATGTGAAAATACTTAGAGGTTTATTTACTGCAGCACCGTTTTCTACCCAGTTTATGCAGCCTTCAGTGCACGTTTCTGCAAATGCTCCTTGACTGTTACTGATCTTCACTGTTCACCCTGCCTATGGGTCAGCCATTGAGAGTCTGTTAGCCGTTCACCCCAATGCCAGAGATATCGCACAAGTAATGATAACTCATCCAAATTCTGGGGGAGAAATTAGACCTTTCCTCAAATGATGGCAGTTAGGACATGTGAAACTTATTCTTCAGCCAGTGCAGCACAGTCTCCATCTCTTCTTCAGTTCCATCAGTAGCTGATCCCTTTTAGGTGTCAACCTGTCAGCCTCTCCAGATCTCTGAATATGAACAACAACAGAAACATAATAGTTTTGGTGTCTATAATGTCTTGTCTTTTTTTTTTTTTCCAAATTTCTGCACTTAAAATAATATTAGAATGAATAACTTAACGAAAAAGCTCAAGGAGAGCAGGAGTAGCTGTAATCAGCTGACACTCGGAGTAGCTCCCCCATGTTGAAATTAAAGTTTCAGTTCAGAAGAGAGTAGATGCCTTAATGACCTGAAGGTTGGTACAATCACAGACTCAGTAATTACTAGTATAACCGAGTACAGATCGTTCAGCTGCTACCCTTACTGTACAGCAAGCAGATGCAGATATTTGCCTTTGCCTGGAGTTATGTAATATGGTGCATTTTGCAAAAAAACCCCAAAAAACATGCTATTTTAGGAGGGGAGATAAACAGTAGCACTTAAAATAAATTTTAAAAAAAAGTCTGTCTCTTTGTGTTGTAAACCATAATTAAATCTGCACTAACAATCGAAACATGTACTTCCAAGCACAAAATTATCAGTTGTTTTAAAAATTTAAACCTGCAATATACATTTCAAGGTAAGGCTAACTAAAAGCTGACAGTCCATTATACACAAGCTGGGTCAGAAAACTGTCACTTGACACCTCTCTACTATGAGGGTGTCACAGCTCGGGTGCAGAAGGCACCTTTTCTTGTGGCATGGTGACACTAAAACTCCGCCCACACAGCTCATTGTCACATGTTCAGCGTGAGAAGATACTGTAGCTCCACGTGGAATGTCTGTCCTGCCTCCCTGCCTGCCTGGCCCTCCAAAACAGATTTGAATTAAATGTGAAGAATTCACAGTTATCATGATAAAAAAAAATGATCCTCAAAGAATACAGTGCTGTGAAAAAAAGCATTTCCCCCTTCTTGCTTTCTTATATTCGTGCATATTTGTCACACCTAAATGTTCCAGATCATTAAGTAGATTTTAATATTAGACAAAGATAACCCAAGTAAATACAGAATGCTGTTTTTAAATCTTTTTCTTTTCATTTATTAAGGGAAAAAGCTATCCAAATATATGTGGCCCTATGTGAAAAAGTAATTCTCCCCCTTGTTACATCATGAATTAACTGTGATTAACCAAATGTTTTGGAAAGCTGAACTCAGTGTCAAAAAATGGGGGAAAAAAGAAGGGAGGGGGAAATAATCATAAAAGACTGAATACTCAAAAAATGCTTCAGTGTCATAGTTTATTATTTGCATCAGTTTTAATTACTATTTATAACTCTAATTTATTCAGAATGTTAAGACTTAGGATAAATGTTTTAGTGGTCAGAGCAATTACATTTAATCAGTTTAAATTTATGAAACAGGTTTAAATATAATATAATATGTCATGAATCCAGTTAGGTTAAATTACATATAATGTATGAATTGAAAATGAATTGGCTTGATTAATGAAAAATATAGCATACTACTTACTATGAATCTGAAGTTTTATTTCATTTCAGTGAACCTGTAACCACATGACACCAATCCTCGGAGTAGGAGCATTATACCAAATTAACCACACCTGTGGATGCACATCCTATATATACCCCCTGCATCCACTTCCTCTTTCTTTCCTCCTGGTACGGTAAGAGCTTATACCAATCTGTTTAATACTGTGTTTGTGTGCTGTGCAGACTGCCTTTGCTTGGTATCCCTGTGCGCTGTGTCATAAAATTGTTATGGTCTTCTGCTGAATGAGAGAAGGTTGCAGCGGCTCTATACCATGGCCACACAGTTTGTGCTCGCCTGAGGTATATGATATACATTTGTCGTCTTCTCAGCCGGAACTGTTGACAAGTTTAGCGGCGTGAGGTATGTCTACCCTTACCTGGTTAAGGTTTGTGATGCCTTCTCTTCAGGCAGAAGAACTGTTTTTACAGCATTACAGCACACGATATGTTATCTGCTTGAGATATGTGACATGATTATCCCTTCGTCAAGAAGAATTACTCAACAGTTAACGGCATGATGCAATTTGCTGTTAATTCTGTATTGTTTCTTTTTTTCTCGACTGTCGTCTTCTTAAAAAAAAGGAAAAGGAGGCATCTTCTTTGTCTTGGTACTGAGCGCTTCTGTGCTTGGTGCACTCTCACCACTTTTTGTGGGGTAGTGGTACTGCATTCAGGTGGGAACTGAAATCTGATATTTCTGTCTTGCCTTATGACTAGCTTGCTGGTACTTCATGGAACAGCCCTTTGGCCTGTTTATGATAACAGTAATGGCAATAATAATAATGAGAAATAGCTGTCTTGTTTTTTCTCCTATTGTTCTCCTGGAGGAGTAATAGCTTCTGCGGGAGTGAAGGAGGAGGAAATGACCCAGACACTGGTATGCACTAGCCCAGGACTCTATTCCTCTAGCTTTAGTCTCCCCAGCTGAAACCAGGAAGGCCAGCAGGAGGCGAAAGCAGATTAAAGAAAGTCAGCTGCACGACACACGGGTGGACTTCATGCAGAGGCAGTTGGAGGAGATGCGTAAGACCATTGAACATATGGTGGCAAAGCAGTGCATAAGACCTTTAGCATATGGCAGCAAATCAACATCGCCTTTAGGTATGATGCTCAGGCTCCCGTATGTGCCCCGGGACCGCATCCTGATGCTTTGTCTCATGTGGCCTCTGATAACCTGGGTAAGACCACTGGCTCTGGCTGTGGTTCCAGTGGGCGAGTGGATGTCTTGGGGATGAGGATGAGGATGACAGTGACCCTCCTGCCGGGAAGGACCATCCAGAGCCCTATGATGTATCCCTCAAGGCACTGCTCTCTAGAGCAGCATCGGCTGCTGGGCTTTCTCCTCCATCTTCTACACCTAGGGCTTCAGCTTTGGACAGGGGTCTGGCAGTCTGCAGGGAGGTGTCCTTGCCGGTGTATCCTGATTTTGTGAGTCATCTGCAGAAATCGTGGACTCATCCAAGGGAGGCTGCTGCTCCTTGTTCTGGGCTCAGTGTTCTGAGTGGTGCTGCAGCGCAATGCTTGGATGGTGCATTGAAGGTGGGCCCCACCTTTGCTGGCTGCAGCTCCCCCTACAGGCAACAAGTCTATACCCCACCCTAACGACAAGTATCATGCCACTGATGGTTTAGTGGCTAGCATCTATCAGCCTGTGGCTATGGCCTCAAGACTGGCAAATGCTAATACACTTCTTTTTGGTGTATTTAGAGGGTCTGATAAGGGACCTACAGTCAAAAGCCAAATTAACCTTCTACCAGATTTGGTAAGGATTGTGGATGCTGTGATTCAAGGAGCTAGTTTTCAAGCTACAGCTCTTGGGAATTCCTTGGCCAGCTGGCCATGGCCGATGGCATGTGTGACTGAGCCAGTCTGGATTGGCAGATACGGACGGGGCCCACAGCAGAGGCAGTGTCAGGCGAGGTGCAGAAGACGAGACTACATGCGCGGTCCTTTTTTCGGCTAGGACCACCCGGGTCGAGTGTCTGGAGACCTCTTGAGGGATGTGGAAACCCACAACGGCTTCTGTTACAGAGCCAAGTTCCTTGCAAAGCTCGGGTCACCCGAAGCAGAGGGCCTGTCGGCAGCGGGTGCAGATTCAGCAGCACTCACATCCGTGCTCTCGGGAGCATGTAGGCCGTGGTTTTGCCAAGCCCCGCCAGCATCCCTGATGGTACTCTTCCCCTGCCGTCTAATTTTTCCGCGGTGTACCTCATGAGTTGGCATCGGTGTGTCTCGGGTCTATGGGTGATCGATACACTGGTGAGCGGATACCGCCTACAATTGAGATCTCTTTTCCCAACTTCAAGGTGTTGGAAGCAGAAATAAGGAAGGACTCTCTTCCGCAGTTCTGGGCAGCGAGCTGTCTGTCCTGCCGGGAGAGAGCATGATATGGTCTCTTTTTCCAGGAGAAGAGGAGCGAGGCTTTTACACTGCCTATTCCTTGTTCCCAAGTGGATTGGTGCTTGACGCACAGAGCTACCGGAGAACTGACTCCCCACTGTAGTTTCACTACTTACAGTGGCTGTGTGGCCCAAGGCCAGAGGAACAGGATAAGTACCGCCCTATACACTGTATGGAGTCCCACATGCTGTGGGAGGGAATTACTAACTAACTAAACAAGCTGGGGGTCTCCATCCAGTTTTTAGACCTTAGACAGTTGAGCAGGTGTCTCAAGGTGGTCCCTTGTCCGGTGCTCAGGCGGACGACATTATTCAGGCCATAGGGCCAGGCAGTTGGTTCACAGCAATGGACCTTCACGATGCTGATTCCATATTCCCGTAGATCCAGCCACAGGAAGTTACTCAGGGTTCCCTCAGGACAGCCCTAGGTTACGACACCCTGTCTTTCAGCCTGTCCCTATCCTTGGACATTCCCCAAGTGCAGGGATGCTGCACTCGCCCATTGTGGCAGAGGGGCGGTTGAGTTTGATTATCTGGACAATTGGCTGGTTTGTGTGCCATTGGAACCCATAGCAAGGAGCCACATGGAGGCCATATTGGCTCACCTGTCAGCGTTTGGGTTGCATTTGAATGTGGAAAAGAGCTGCCTGGTTCCAACCAGGGTTGTCGAGTACTTGGGGCTCACCCTGGATTCAGTTGCCATGAGGGCATCCCTGACTTCGAAGAGGAGGCATGCTGTCTGGGAATGCAGCAAAAGCTGCATCTCACAGAGGACTGTGTCAGTGCAGCAGTCTGAGATGGTGTTCCCCTGGGCCAAGAGGGCCACAAGGTGGCCATTATAACCGACGCCTCCCAACCAGGCTGGGGTGCAGTCTGGGAGGGCAGGTTGTTCGGGGACACTGAACTCTGGCACAGCAGTCTTGGCATATGAACCATCCCAAGATGGAAGCAGTGCGTTTAGCTCTGGGGCCTTTTCTTCCAGCCATTCAGGGCAGAGAAATTCTGGTACGGATGGACAACACTGCTGTGGTGTCGTACATCAACCACCAGGAAGAACTGGGGTCCCCCTCTCAATGCAAGGGTGTGTCATCTGCTTGTGGCCTCGAGCCTGCCAGGTCCACTAGCTACAGATGCTCTGAGCGTTCCTGGCCTCCAGTGAACTGTTTGCATTTCCACTACTGCCTCTTTTGCCAGCTTTCCTCACGGAGGCAAAACTGCTGTCTAAGTAATTTTGATGGCCTGAATTTGCCTCAAGACCATGGATGGCAGAGACCCACGAGATGTTGGGGGGGACGTCCTTGGCCTCTCCCAGCCAGACAGGATATACTTTCGCAGGCATAGAGCGAGAGTTGGCATCTGGATTTCCAGCTCCTGAGGTCTCACGTATGGCCCTTGGACAGGAGCAATTGTGGATACAGGGCTTGGAGAATGAGGTCATAGACACTGCGCAGGCTTCATGGGCCCCATCTACCCAGCTGCAATGCAGTGGGTAGTGGAGAGTGTTTTGAACTAGTGGTGGACCAAGGGGAAGGATCTCTTGTCATGTCACATCTGTCATCTTGACTTACCTCCAGTACCTCTTCGCCCTAGGTTGGGCGGAGTCGACTACCGGGAGCTACCTGGCTGTGGTGTCAACTGTCCATGAGAAATGTGATGGCTTATCTCATGGAGTGCATGCCTTGGCTAAGTAATTTTGAGAGGCGTGGAATGGAGCCATCCATCTCAGCGTCCGTTGCTGCCCACTTGGGCTCTCCAGACAGTTATTGGGGCTCTATGCTTACCCCCTTTTTGAGCCACTCCCCAGTGCTGACCTTTGTCTGCTCTCCTGGAAGACGGCTTTTCTCTTGGCAGTTTTCTCAGCCAAGAGGGTCGGTGAACTGAATGTGCTCTCCGTGGGTGCAGCATGCCTTAGGTGGTTTGCCTGTGGCCCAACCCAGCTTCTAGCACAGGGTGCTGGCTAATGGATTGTTTCCCACCTTCCTGTACTTGAGGCCTTCTGCCTGCCTCGCACACCTCTTCAGAGGCTGAGAGGCTTCATAGTTGTGCCCAGTGGGGCCCTTAAGTTTAAGTTGACTGTACAAGGTCTGTCCGTTCTTCAGACAAGCTTTTTGTATCCTGTGGGGACTCCATGTTGGGCAGGCAGCGCCTGTCCAATTGGATAATTGACCTGATTGCTTTCACATATGTACAGGTTGGAGCAGAACCACCAGAGACGCTGGTGGCTCACTCAACTCGAGGAATGGCCACTGTGTGGGCGTTGTTCAGAGATGCACCCCTGGAGGATGTATGCACAGCTGCTGGCTAGTCTCTTCCTCAACCTTCACCCACTTCTATAGACTCAATTTGGCCTCATCAGTCATCCTCTCATCTGTTTTAGGGGTCGCAACAGATTCTTAGTTGTGTCTTGGTTTTTCCCTCGCTGAGCCAGCAGGTGTGCTTTGTGCTCGGAATGGTTTTTGTTCAGGTTGCCTTGAGGAACCGGCTTGGCTTGTAGGTATCCAGCTGGGTGCAATAAGGAGTCAAACTCATCTGTCTGGAGGTCGCAGCAGATTCTTAAGTTGTATCTTAGTCTCCCTCATGTGAGCCGGCATGTGGGCCTGGTGCTCGAAGAGGGTTGTTTCAGCTCCATTTACCTGTGGGAACCGGCTTAACTTGGAGATATCCAGTTGAGTACAATAAAGGAATCAACTCATCTGTTCCGGGGATCGCAACAGGTTCCTAAGTTGTGTTTTACTCCCTTATGCGAGCCGGCATATGTGCCGTGTGCTCGAAGACATTTGTTTCAGATCCGGTTACCGGTAGGAACCGGCTTGACTTGTATGTACTCAGGTGAGTGCAATAAAGGAGCCAAACACATCTGACTGTGCTATGCATTGTGCTCCTTCAGCCTGTCGGTGTCGCCCTCTCCATTCTTCCTCAGGACTTATTTGGTATACGGTTGTCACATGGTTACAGGCTCACTGAAATGAAATAAAACGTATGTTTATGCATGCAAACGCGGTTTTATGAATGAAAGTGAACCTGTAACCATTCATTGCCATTCATCGGTGGAGGCAAGCTCCTGCCAGTCATCAGAAAGAGGAAGAGGGAGGGGATGCAGGGGGTATATATAGGATGTGCATCCACAGGTGTGGTTAATTTGGTATAATGCTCCTTCCCTGAGGATCGGTGTCACGTGGTTACAGGTTCACTTTCATTCATAAAACCATGTTTACATGCGCAAACGTATGTTCCTTGGCTTTATGTGTGAGATTGCATAATTCTCATTTTTTTGCAGTTAATTTATGTATGGCTGACATACACGTCACATCATATTTATTAAAAGGCCTAATGTGAAAGCACTTAAATTCAAATGGAAAATTGCCATACAGTTAAAATGCATAAAATACTGAAATTTGGAAAAAATATTTTTGAGTGTAGCAGCAGGAGCATCATAGATGATCAACTATACACTGATATACAGTATATGGATTAGTCATACTAAAAGGTGATGCACAAAAAATTACCTCAGGATGAATTTAGGAGGACCTCAGAAGCATATATATAGTTAACAAATATATAAACTGCAGCCTGTTTTTAGGGATTATGTCCAGCTGAGGGAACACAGTTTAAGTGAGCATGAATAGCTGACAAAACAAATGACCATGCCCAGGAATTAAGAACTATCATAGTGTCATTGGATGTAATGCATTAAATACTTTAATAGAAGTAGAATTTCATTATCTAAAGTTTTGTAAGCTGTTTTCCAAAATGAGGTCTTGATTATGCAAAACAACAGCACAGTTTGGCAGTTTTATTTCAAAGTAGGCTAACTAGTGAAAACAACACTAAATAATTTATTTAATTTTGTAAATGAGGATCAAGAAATGCCCATTCTTATCACATGGATGTGTGCATAAATGTTTTTCTTAATTTTAACATAATCACATTAAACCTCTAACCTTTGTTTTTGTGTACAGAAGAAATGCCCCACACAAAGTACTGTCAGTTGAAACTCTTCAGTAAATCATTATTAGGACAATGACAACTACAAAGCTCGTAGTGACTGACCATTTGATTGTGTGCCTTAAACATACCTGACACGATCTTCTCTAAACCACAGTTTGCAGTGTGAAAACTAATAGATGCACCTGCCATAGTAGTGCAGGAAAAAAAACAAAAAAAACAATGCTGTGATCTACTCCAGTTTCACAGAGAATATCAATTTCGTTTAAAGGAAAGGATGGAAATGCACAGAGGTTGGGTCGCTTTCTATTATTTTCTTTCCATCTTCCTCAAAAGCACTCATCAACGATAGATTTGTGAAATGGTGTCCCCAGTTTGCCCTCTTTTTTTATCGGCTGTCATCTCTCACAGACCAGGCCTGCTAGCACTAAGTGCATGAACCTACACAGCTGGAAATAAAGGCTTTCCTCACACTGGCAAGCACTTACATTTGTTGTGGTGACAGAAAGGAAATTTAATAAAAATCTTTATCCCTAAACCTTAATAGGCAGTATTTTATTTATTTTTTTTTTTTTTTAATGATCAGATTCATGTGGGGGGGATTTATTTAAAAAAGAATTAAAGTTACAAGCTTTGTTCAGAAGAAAACTAAAAAGTGGCCAGACACACCCAACTATTACATCCACCATAAACTTCTTCATCATGTTCCGTGGATAATTACCCAATAAGTTAAAGAGAATTTTTTTGAGGGAGCGGGGGCAAACCCTATCTCACTATGTTGAAGAAAAGTGGAAAAAATACACCTCTGAATTCATAGCTACTCTAACATCTAATGGTTTCTATGGTCAAAGCTCCACCATTTCACACAACTGAAGTTGAAATTTAGTTGTCTGTAGTTGTGTAATCCTGCTATCAGCAAAGAGTGCCTGAAATATTGTATCTTTGGCAGAGGCAGTTTTGGTAAACAGAACAATTGTCAATCCAATCCCCAGTGATTATATTTTCAAAAAACACGTGTCCTCAAATTTTGTTTCAATAAAAAAACTACTGGCTGTTGGATGGATGTGATTGTGTAATTGACTGGTTAGGGCCTTTTCTCAATTTTTCATCTATAAACTGCACTAGTAAGCTGGGCACCAAGCCCACGGGTTTAAATACAGCTGTAAGACCTGTTTGCTTCTAAAGTTCTAAATGTTGAAATATAGTTACAAGTGGCTATCATTGGGTTCCAAGCAGCTGTAGACTTAAGGGTCTTGTACTGTTTAGCAACAGCATTTAAGTGGTGCTACACGTTAGGTTTTAAAATGCATAGGTGAGGCCTGTTGAACTTCACTTGTTCAGAAGATTTGAACCTGGCTTATGCTTACACCACTGCTTCAGCCCACACTCAAGGCAAGACACAAAGGCTGCTAAACATTTCATGAAGATGATTTTTGGCACATGAACAGAATTTCATTAAATTTGGTGTATTTTTGAAGAATACTGTTGTGATTGAGAGTGTGAAGTTTCATCGGTTTGGATTACATAAGATCCAACATCTGAAGATAAATCAGAAAATACATGCTAAAGAAAAACTGCTTAACTTTATTGACCTATAAATTAAAAACAGAATGACATTTTTAAATAATTTTAACAACTTTTAACTTTCAATATCTGTTGATGATTCATGCTTAATTTCAAGCAATTTGGATGAATGACATTTCCGAGCATTTTAACTGCTTGGACCCTGATTAGTCATTACACTGGTCAACACCAAATTTAGTTTTTTTTAGGTGATTTAGGACAATTTTGATGTGCTGAATCAAAAAATCACATTGGTTTTGCTCAATCAGGTCAACTTTTTGAACTATGGCCACATGTTTTCTTATGTTTTTGTTTACATGTACGGGTATTTTCGCTTTATATGATGCAAAATTCTTTTTTATTTCTTGAAATTCTCTGAATTTTCAACAATGATGATGTAACATTCAATTTACATGTACTTACCTTTATCAATGTCTACTATTCAATTTACAGTACAACTGCACAACTGCTGTACAACTGCTTACAACTTAGCATAAAAACTTGACCTGATCGAGAGAAATGGATGTCATTTTCGGATTCAGTGGTGCAAAATTGTCTTAAATCAGATGAAAAAACAGACAACTTACAAAAAAATTACTTTTGTTATTTTATCAGCCAAGATACAATCCTTAGACCTGATAAATCAGTTCCAAATCTATTATCTTGCTCTAAAGAAAGAATAAAAAAAAATCAGTTAGGCAAACAAAGCAATACATTTGGGCAGTAATAGAAATGTGTGTGCATAAGAAAAATGGGACCATTTCAAAATCCAGCCAAAGCAAAAAGAAATCTTTTCACCAGGATTCTGACAACTGCTTGTGGAATCCACCCAAACCAACATAGCAGGGTATTAGAGTAATTTCTAGTTTTCTGTACTCCAATCTGACAAGACTTGCTGCACTTTCAAATTGTTTTGAGGAATTTGTGCATCCACTATGCTACTTGGAATTTATAAAGTGTGTGTGTGTGTGTGTGTGTGTGTGTGTGTGTATATACACACACACAGAGAGGGAGAGATGTATTTTATTGATCCCAAACTGGGAAATTACAGTGTAATTTAAAATAAAGCCCCATTTTGCATTATTTAGTGATATCTTTTTCCTCTCCATCGTCGCCAAGCGCTTGCTCACAGGGGATTGCCTGATTGCTGGGGTCTTTCTGCAATTGTGGGGGTTTCCCCTACAGTTGAAAGTGCTATGAGATGACTGTTGTTGTGAAATTGCGCTATATGAATAAAATTGGATTGACTCTTTTGGCAAAGTTCAAAGGTTTTACACAGTAATTCCTAATGTGCTTTTAAGGCAAAAATTGTACACAATGCTGCTTTAAGTGTACAATACCTGTCATGGTACTGCCTTCCTGGCAGTACAGAATGGGTGGAAGGAGGACCCAAGGTGCGGACTGAACTCCAGAGCATGACGTTTTTATTAATAACAAAACAGACTCAAGGAATCAAAACATCAAATAATTAAACAAGTGCACAGGGGGCAGAAAAAAACACAGGAAAACCAAAGATAAATGACAATGATGCCAGACAGAACACATGCACAACCTAACATAAATAGGGTAACTAATAATTACAAATGTGAGACAGCTGAGGCGACAGTCAAGGGCAGAACAGGAGCACACATGAGGGAGTGGCTATGGATACAGAAACATGAGGGACTGGAGACAGTAGGTAGACAATTATACCACAGGACCATAACAAAGACACAAACAGGGGGAGACAAAGACACAACAGACCTGGGAAGACACAAGAGACAATAACTATACTAAATAATAATAATGATGATGATAATATTCACAAAGGAACAACATGAACAAGAGGTTTGGACACAGTCCCAGACCATGCCCAGAATCTGACAGTACCCCATTTGGCAATCCGACATAAAGTCAAATAAAATAAAGAAAAATGTATTTTCTTTGGCCAAATAATAATTACTATATGTGTGTGTTATAGCAAGTCATAGCTCAGATCACATTTTATGACCAATTAATGAGAAAAAAAACAGGTAGTTCCAAAGGGTTCACATACTTTTTCTTGCAACTGTAGACCCCACCACCACCACCACCACCACCACCACCAAATGTCAAAAACTATTTTGAGGATAAATCTGGGCCAAATCCTGTGGACTACCCAGCCCAATTGTTGAATTATTTCTTTGGTTATTATGGTCAGGCACAGCCCATTTTTCAACAATTATTTTTGGGTTAAACATGTGCTGTGTTCAAAATGTTCACTCCTTCCCCATATACAGTAGTCTACTATATAGTGAATCAGCTTTTTGTAGTGCTGTTCAAAATCTTAATTGAAAATTTCCTTCACTATATACAAGGCCTATTCAATTAGTGGCCTGCGGGCTACATGTGGCCCAGAACCAACCTCCAAGTGGCCCGCGGGCCCAGGCCACACCAAAGAAATATAAATTTAAGAAAAAAATATGAAGGAATGATGGTCCGCAAGCGCGCACACGAACAACATGCGTGACCGTCATCCGCGCGGCGCTCAGAAGCTCCCCGCCCGCGTGACAGTTCCAGTCGGCAGGCAGAGCGTCTCACTCATTGTCCAAGAGAAGCATGAGCTTATTAAAGTACTTGAAACATGGAAAAAATCAGAAGGGGTATGTAAGCAGTGGAGGCATTTATGGTGGTTTTAACCCACTGGTAACAGGAGCAATGAGTTGCTGAGCAAACAGGTGTGGTTAGACTTCATATGCAAGGAAAGATTTAAGAGTGAATCACTGGGGATTTACTTCACCAGCCATTACAATAATTTATGTTTATTATGTACCTGGCAAGTTAAGATGACCAAAATTCATGAAGTCAATGACTTTAATCGGTCAGCAGCCTTCAGACACACTAAATGTGCCAACATTTGGATTTCAAAATAAGGGAGGTTTTTCCTGCTGTCTGGTTGGTGAGGAGAGTTCTAAAAAAGTATAAATATATAGAAATATTATAATAGAAATAACTGCATCTTTGGTAATTTAATTAAATGTAATTTTATAAATATTTTTTTCTTTGAAATCAGAGTTAAATTATTATTCTGTTCCGGCTCTGCAAAATTATGGTCAAAAGTGTAAATTTTATAAGGAAAAAAAGTCAAATTTTTGCCACAATCTGTTTCAAATTCTTAAAAAACCCCCAGTAATTTTATTTAAAAAATAGACAAATATTAGCCATAAAATAATCCACAAATGTATAATAAAGTCTCAAATGTACAAGAAAAGTCAATTTTACAAGAGGAAATTACAAATTTGAGGAAAATGGTTTCAAATTTAGATAAATTTACAGAAAAAAAATAGAAAACTATAAGTGGAGTTTGCATGTTCTCCCAGTGTCTGTGTGGGTTTACTCCGGGATTTCTCCGGTTTCCTCCCACATGCCAAAAACATGCAAGTTAGGTTAACTGGCATCAAACTGGGGATTCTAAATTGTCCTTGGGTATGACTGTGAGAGTGAATGGTTGTCTCTCTCTGTGTTGGCCCTGCGATGGACTGGCGATCTGTCCAGGGTGTACCCTGCCTCTCGCCCAAAGATGCTGGGATAGGCTCCAGCCCCCCCGCGACCCGAAAAGGATTAAGCGGAAGAAGATGAATGAAGATGAATGAACATTTTCGTCTGTTGGTTTATAGGTGTTAGCATTTCCAATTCAGCTTCTAAGACATGGTCACTTGAAATATGAGTATCTGAGACATAATAAAGCAAAAAATCAAACATCAACTCATAGTTATTTTTTGGCAATTTATTAGTACTTTTTTTTTGCAAAAACAGCTAAGTCCACAAGCCATTCTTTTGTAAAAACAGACATGTCCCGAAAACCATGCTGTTTTGTCTGGAACATACTTGAATGTCTATAAGCATCAATGTAGTATGACTGACACACTGATTTAGGCATATCCACTCAGTAAAATGGTATAATATAGCTGGTATGATATGTCCTATGTTATAGACACTACAAATTGGTTTAATATTGAGAAAAACAAGACGAAAATGTTGTTTTTCTCAATATTAAACCAATTGGACTTCTGTTTTTGCAAAAGAACTCTTCAAATGTTTCTACTACTTCAAGTTCTGCTCAACCCCAGCACTGTTATTGTGTTCTTATGCACTTTTGATGTGCCTTTGTCATGTGCCAAGCGCACATTTAAAACCAAGACAATGAATTAAGTGCATATTTTTCGTCATACTGATCTATGTTGGTTTGAAATTTGTCATATTCAACGGATCACTGAATGTGCGGCCCAGTTACATCTCTTGATTTCAAATTGTGGCCCAACTGATTTTGTAATTGAATAGCCCTGCTATATACAGTGGTGTGAAAAAGTGTTTGCCCCTTTCCTGATTTCTGATTTTTTTGTGTGTTTGTCACACTTAAATGTTTCAGATCATCAACCAAATTAAAATTTTAGACAAAGATGACACAAGTAAACAAAATGCAGTTTTTAAATGAAGGTTTTTATTATTGAGGGGGAAAAAATCCAAACCTACATGGTCCTGTGTGGAAAAAATGATTGCCCCCTAAACCTAATCACTGGTTGGGCCACCCTAAGCAGCAACAACTGCAATCAAGCATTTGCGATAACTGGCAATGAGTCTCTTACAGTGCTGTGGAGGAATTTTGGCCCACTTATCTTTGCAGAATTGTTGTAATTCAGCCACACTGGAGGGTTTTCGAGCATGAACCGCCTCTTTAAGGTCATGCTACCGCATCCCAATTGGATTCAGGTCAGGACTTTGACTAGGCCACTCCAAAGTCTTCATTTTGTTTTTCTTAAGCCATTCAGAGGTGGACTTGCTGGTGTGTTTTGGATCATTGTCCTGCTAGAGAACCCAAGTGCGCTTCAGCTTGAGGTCACTATCAGATGGCTGGACATTCTACTTTAGGATTTTTTGGTAGACAGAGGAATTCATGGTTCCATTTACCACAGTAAGTCTTCCAGGTCCTGAAGCAGCAAAACAGCCCCAGAACATCACACTACCACCACCATATTTTACTGTTGGTATGATGTTCCTTTTCTGAAATGCTGTTACTTTTACGCTGGATGTAATGGGACACACACCTTCCAAAAAGTTCAACTTTTGTCTCCTCAATCCACAGAGTATTTTCCCAAAAGTCTTGGGGATCATCAAAATGTTTTCTGGCAAAACTGAGATGAGCCTTTGTTTTTTTTTTTTTTGCTCAGCAGTAGCTTTCGTCTTGGAACTCTGCCGTGCAGGCCATTTTTGCCCAGTCTCTTTCTTATAGTGGAATCATGAACACTGACCTTAACTGAGGCAAGTGAGACCTGCAGTTCTTTGGATGTTGTTGTGGGGTCTTTGGTGACCTCTTGGATGAGTCGTCGCTGTGCTCTTGGGGTAATTTTGGTTGGCCAGCCACTCCTGGGAAGATTCACCACTGTTCCATATTTTCGTCATTTGTGGATAATGGTTCTCACTGTGGTTCGCTGGAGTCCCAACGCTTTAGAAATGGCTTTATAACCTTTTCCAGACTGATAGATCTCAATTATTTTGTTTCTCCTTTGTTCCTGAATTTCTTTGAATCGTAGCGTAATGTCTAGCTTTTGAGGATCTCTTAGTCTACTTGACTTTGTCAGGCAGGTCCTATTTAAGTGATTTCTTGATTGAGAACAGGTGTGGCAGTAATCAGGCCTGGGTGTAGCTAGAGAAATTGAATTCAACTTTCCAAAGATGTGATAAACCACAGTTAATTTATGTTTTAACGGGGGGGGGGGGGATCAATTTTTCACACAGGGCCATGTAGGTTTGGATTTTTTTTTACCCTTAATAATAAACACCTTCATTTAAAACTGCATTTTGTGCTTACTTGTGGTATCTTTGTCTAGTATTTAAATTGGTTTGATGATCTGAAACGTTTAAGTGTGACAAACATTCAAAAAAATGAGAAATCACGAATGGGGCAAACACTTTTTCACACCACTGTAGTTCACTCAAAATATCCCTCAGTGCATTTTGAAAAGTAGTGTACAACGGATGGTCACTACATTAGCTAATATATCTCATAATACAATGTGCAGCCATCGGAGCAGTGAGAGGAGAGCTTCACATCACAACATAAACTACCTTAAGGTATTTATATTTGTTAATTCAGCAAAAACGATTTGATTTAATACGTATTTACAACAAATTCCATTCAGGTATTCATTTTTTACCACCGTTAGTCTGTTACTTTTTACTGTCTCACCATGATTACGTCATTAACCGTGTCACAAAAACAAGCCCAGTAGTGTCCGAAAGCTGTTAATTTTATTATTATATTGAGTTTACCGTATAGTCCACTATAACTAAATTCACTATACAGTGAGCAGGGAGTGAGTGAACATTCCAAACACAGCCATGGTCTTTATTAGATGGACTAAACACAGCCCATATTTCAACCACTGTTTGTAGGCTAAATTAAGGCTTGGACGGACGGACCAGATTTGGCCCAAAACACATTTATGGCTAGCACTGGGGGGGAAGCCCTAATGTGCTGGGCTCCCAGGACACTGAATCTTGATGAATCCAAGCCACAATATATATTTAATGAAATATGCATTTTTCACTGTTTTTGTTAGCTTCAACCAAGCATAGAACACCGTCAGCATCTCATCCCCAAATAATTAATGAGAAATATATTGTGAGCTCACACAAAGCTGACTACAACTTTAGCTCCCATGTCTCAGATTTTAAAACTTCAAACAGTCCCATGAACAGAGCGGCAGCGGCTCAGGAGGCAGAGCAGGTTTTCTAATAACCGGATGGTTGGCGGTTCGATTGCTGCTCTCCCCAGTCATCCTGCTGTTGTGTCCCTGGGCCAGACACTTTACCCACCTTGCCTCCAGTGTCCGTGACACTGGGAATGAATGTGCATAAATGTTCGGTAGTGGTTGAAGAGGCCGTTGGTGTGGATTGGCAGCCATGTTTCGGTCAGTCTGCTCCAGGGTAGCTGTGGCTACAGAGGTAGCTTATCAGTGTCTGTCTGGAGTGAATGAATAGTAGACTCACTGTAAGCACTTTGAGATGTCTCTTGACATGTAAAGTGCCATATAAATCTAATCCATTAGAAGAACAAATAGATCATGCTTATTAGAACTGAAAACAGACGTACCTTCTTTATACACAGCCTATTTACCCTTGCATTCTGCTGAAATAAGACTTTTCCTCCCAATTAAAAAATAGAAGCAGGACCCCGATCATTCCCGATGCTGCTGTGAAACCCCTGACATTATCCACCCCCCCCCTTTTTTTTTGTGCAGCTGCAAAGGCAGAAGACACCGAAGAGGTGAAAACAGTTTCTGGGAAGGTGGATGCTGAAAAAGGAGAAAAGAAGGCTAAGAAAGAGGGCAAGGGTGCCAAAGAAGGAAAAGGAGATGAACAGGATGCTTCAACAAAGAAGAAGGGCGAAAAAAGTGAAAAGGGAGCATCCAAGAAGGAAGCGGGTGAAGGAAAGAAACCTACAGAGAAAGGAGACAAAGGGGAGAAAGGAGGCAAAGGAGGGGCTAAAGGGGGAGCCAAGAAAGCTCAAAAGTGAGCTACACAACCGTGTAAATACTGAAGATAATTTCATATTTTTTACTACAAAATGTTTGGTTCTATTTTAATAAAAATGAAACCTTTGTATGGTATTATATGTGAAATAAAATATTTCCATATAAGATGGATTATTAATGTTTTTGCCCATTCTGTAAGAAAGTAAAGCAAGGATATCACAACACAGTATGATTATCGTGTTATTATATTTATTATCTTCACGATTCACTGATGAACACTGGAGAAAACATCTTCCTATTTTATTTGATACAACTGATTACACTGATATCTACAACATGCCTACAAGAAGAGTTTGAAATGGAACTGAGCAGAACCCACACACTGTCGCTTAGCCTGAAGACGAATGTGGGGTCTGCCGAGTACATTTCAGCACATGATAAATAAGTGACAATGAAATACACACATATACTTCCATGAGAGGTATTTGAAACAATGGAGTACTCTTAGCTCTATAATTACTGACCTTATGGTACACTTGATTCCAAAACACAATCATTTTACAAGATACAATCAGACCAAAATACTGTATTCGAGGCTGTTAAAGTGCTCAAATAGATTTTTTTCCCCCAAAATGCTTTCATACTTTTGTTGCCCAAGCATTGAATAGAAAGTATTCACAAAGGGAATGTAAGATACTTCAAATTTAGCTGAAATTGGTTTCACCAGCGATGCCACTCGGGCTCATTGTGTGAAATAGTTGAGGATAAAATGAATTACTGGCTAAAAGGAATCCAATTAAATGAAATTAAATATATTTTTGAAGTGGTAAAACAGTGAATTAACTGACAATATTTTCCTCCATCCCCAATTTCTTTTTCCATCACTGTGCCAGTGACTGATCCCAATGGAAACTAGAGGGCACCCAAAGAGTGCATATCTCCACCAAGGCCCCATCCCTCAGAATGTTGTTTTGTCTCTCTGGTAGCCAGATTACACAAAAATTACTGGACAAATTTGATGGGGTTTTTTTGTTTTTTTTTAACAGAGACACCAGACCCAACAATACAGACAAGCTGAAGGCCACTATCAAAGCAACCTGGGTGTCTGTAACACCTCAGCAGTGCCACAGGCTGATCGCCTTCATGCCACGCTGCACTGATGCAGTAATTCATGCCAAAAAAGCCCAACCAAGTAGTGAGTGTGTACATGGACATACTTCCCAGTCGGACAACAATTTGATTAAAATTATATAAGTTTTAATTGATCTTATGCAATATTCAAAATTTTTGAGAAACTGAATTTTGGGTTTTCATTAGCTGTAAGCCATAACCATCAAAATTAAAAGATATTTACACTTGACAAATATCACTGTGTGTAATGAATCTATCTAATATATGAATTTCACTTTTTCAATTGAATGACTGAAATAAATTAACTTTTAAGTGATATTCTAATTTAGTGAGATGCACCTGTACAGAAATCAGTTTGGTCAGGTTCAAGGTTTTTTTTTTTCCCTAAACATTACAATGGTAGGGATATTTTCCATTTACTGACTTATACAAAGGCCTGTGAGCGTCTCCGTTTTCTAGCTGTGGGGCACAAACCTCGCATCTCCATATTTCTTTTATTTTTTAATAAACCCATTCTATTTCTATATCCCTTTATGTCTGGATATTTTTTACTAATATCAAACATGATAAATACTGGAAAAGCTATGTGAAAAAAAAATTTGTAACTGCTAAATCGTTCAGAAAATGCAGAGTTGTCCTAATTTTCTGAAAAATGTCTCTTTTGGAGGTATGAGATTTATGCCTGACAGCAACAAAATGTGTCTACTAGAGGTATAAAGTTCTAAAAACGGGATTATAAAGCCTTACTCAGTGTTTTCAATATTAAAGGTACTGTCTGCACTTTTCAAAATTTGGGTTTGTGATACCATGTGGTTGCCAACTGAACCGCAATTACCTAATTTCTAAGGACTGCAGTTCACTTGGACACCACAAGTTGCCACTAGAACGTGAGTTCCAAAAAATGAATTGCTGTACTGGCTGGAACAGATCACGGGAGAATAATTCAGTGTGTATGAACGGACCAAAACATTATTATAGCGATTGTGGGGAACAAAGGAGCGACCCTCCTGAATAATTTTAATGAGACAACCTAGCATCAATCATATCCAGTAAAAAAACAGACAAAAAAATCCCTCTGAATTTAATATATCTGCCTTTGGTCCATAGTTAGTTTCTGAGTTTAATCATTATTTTCCTCTTTTTCCCCATTTGTAAGACTTTGACCATTTCTGCAACATTAAGACAAATTGGTCGCTGTAAACAAGACTGTGGCTGATAATACAAAGTCAATGCAATATAACTTTTTCTCTTTGGTATCATACTGTAGCTAATGTGACCTTAGCATCCAACAACGCAAGCGAAACATAGGAAATTATAAGTTACATTGTTTATGTATGTTTATGTCATATCTTTAATGCAATACTGAATGCCCCATGTTACCTGTTTATTCATCATTTAACTTTTGAACAATATACATAATCAAATATTGCCAACATCCCATAAACAAAAACATGAAAAAATGTACCATAAGCTTTTTAACAGTTTCATACAACACTATAAGCTCACAATTAGAATATAGTTTTGATCTTTGTAAACATCATGACTTTTATATACACTGAAAAGCAGCACAACACTGGACTATCTGTAAAAAATACTTTGTCTCCTTTCCTGTCTGCCTTAAATGTCACTCTTCAAATAACGAGCAAATTAAATTAGCTTTCCGCTGGATTAAACAACTACTTCCTGTGCCCCGTATTAAGAACTAGGCTTCCACCTTTGTGAGAACTTTAATTTACAAAAATCTGTTTCTTTTTAACCTCGACTAACTCCGAACATAAAGGCTGTTTGTGGATGTATTGATTTTGGTATTTTTTGTTTTTGTTGTGGAGAAGAATTGGACATGATACATTCATTTCAACTATACTAAAATCTGATGTAATTAGAGCGATGAAAGTTGATGTGTTTGGGACAGCAGAAGCCATGCAGTGTTTCAGCACAGCCTGACAGAAACAACAACTGTGTTAAACCCTACTTTGACAGTATAAATAGGTATACAACAACAGAGAGCTGCAATTACCTGAGTAACTTCCCTTTTACAAACCCCAATTCCAATAAGTTTGGATGTTGTATAAATATAAATAAAAGAAAAATACAGATTTTCAAATCCTTTTCAACCTATACCCAGCTGAATACACTACAAAGACATATTTAATGCTCAAACTGATAAACTTTAATCTTTTTTTTGCAAATATTCACTCATTTTGAATTTGATGCCTGCAGCATGTTCCAAAAAAGCTGGGAAACAGGTGAGTGTCATGACTGGATATAAAAGAAGCATCCCCAAAAGTCTCTGTCGTTCACAAGCAAGGATGGGGCAAGATTCACCACTTTGTGAACCACTGTAGGAGCAAATAGTCCAACACTTTAAGAACAACATTTCTCAGCGCATAATTGCAAGAAATTTGGGGATTTCATCATATGTTGTGCAAAATATCATGAAAAGATTCTGAGAAATTTCTGCACGTAAGCGGCAAGGCCGAAAACCAACATTGGATGCCAGTGACCGTCAGTCCCTCAGGCGGCACTGCACTAAAACCCAACAACATTCTGTAAAGGATATAACTACGTGGGCTCAGGAATACTTGAGAAAACCACCGTCAGTTAACGCAGTTTGTCCCTACATCTACAAGTGCAAGTTAAAGTTCTAGCATGCAAAGTGAAAGCCATATATCAACAACACCCAGAAACGCTGCCAGTTGCTCCAGGCCCAAGCTCATCTGAGAAGAACTGACACATAGTGGAAAAGTGTGCTTTGTTCTTATGAGTCCACATGTCAGATTGTTTTTGGAAATCATGGGCATCATGTCCTCTGGGCCAAAGGAAAAAGACCATCCAGATTGTTATCAACGTTAAGTTCAAAAGCCAGCATCTGTGATGTGTGTATGGGGATGTGTTAGTGCCCATGGCATCGTTAACTTGCACATCTGTGAAGGCAGCACAACAGTACATACAGGTTTTGGAGCAACACATGCTGCCATCCAAGCAACATCTTTTTCAGTGATGTCCTTGCTTATTTCAGGGAGACAATGCCAAGTCACATTCTGCACATGTTACAACAACGTGGCTTCGTAGTAAAAGAGTGCAGGTACTAGGTTGACCTGACTGCAGTCCAAACATGTCTCCCATTGAAAATATGTGGTGCAACATGAAGCGCAAAATATGACAATCGAGACCTCGGACTGTTGAACAGAAGTCATACATCAAGCAAGAATAGGAAAGAATTTCACCTACAAAGCTTCAACAATTAGTGTCCTCAGTTCCTAAACGCTGTTGTTAAAAGGAAAGGTGATGTAACAGTCGTAAACATGAAGCTGTCCCAGCTTTTTTGGAATGTGTTGCACGCATCAAATTCAAAATGAATATTCACAAAAAATAATAAAGTTCATCAGTTTGAACATTAAATATCTTATCTTTGTAGTGTATTCAACTGAATATAGGTTGAAAAGGATTTGCAAATCATTGTATTCTGTTTTTATTTCCTTTTTACACACATCCTAACTCCACTGGAATTGAGGTTTGTACATGGAAATGAAGTGAATGCAGAGCAAAAGAGAAATGCCAAAAAAAAACATGAACAGCTCTCTCGCTCTATTAACAATGATTTTTTTTTCTTTTCTTTTTTTAAAGAAAAGCCCACACTTAATCCGAATCCTCCTGATTTAAACTGCCAATATTTGTGCTACTAAATGCACCAAAAAAACCTTTGGCAATTAAGGCTGCTCTTGGGCCCTCTGAATAATGCAAAACCCCAGTATGATTTATTCACAAAAGATGACCACGAGACATTTGCTACAAAAGCAAGAAAACAACAGTCATGGTGTTGGCAGTCTGTTTTCAGCCGTTTGAACATTCAGCGTGACAGATGGCCAGTAAAATGGTCGAGAGCATTGCCACAACAATGACAGTCATCCCACGAACATGCTCAGAAAAGTGATACACCCTCATCACCCTACAATGTTCCGGCTCGATTCACAGGAGAAAAAAATGGCAGTGTCGATGAGTGCAGCCATCCTCCTTCACATCATCCTGAGACTTAAATCCCCATGTGGACCGTCCTCCAGGTCACATCACTGTCTCCCTCTCCTCCTCAATGACAGGCGAGGGCTTTTCGTCCTCACAAGGCCGCGTATGAGCAGAGCTTTCCTCTGCGGGAATGTGGAGCTCCTGCCCAGATGAAGGTACTGAGTTTTCTGACACGGAGCCATTCTTCACATACCCAGGGAGGTTTCTGTGTCCGTTCACAGGCACTGGCCCCAGCCTCGTGGTGAGGTGCAGGGCCAGCGGTCCCCTGGCAGTGACATTGGTGACGCTGGTGTGTGACACCATGGGTCCATAACTGTAGGTGTTACTGCCACTTCGCGCTTTTCTTTTAAAGTCCAGGGCCAGGGTTCTCCTGCTCCAGGACTTTTTGATCTCAGCTTGCACCTTAGGGTGGAATTAGTATTATTTTTTTTTTTTGTTTTAAGAGTACAGGAAAGGAAAAATGCGCAATAAAAAAAAAATCTTACCTCCCCGTTGCAAAAGCAGTATATGATTGCAACTAGAAATCCCTGCAAATGAGAGAAAAAAAAAACACATTTTATGAACATTAATAGCAAATTTCCAACTTGATACAGTCGGTAATTGTTTCTATAATGAAGATTATCTGTCATCCAGGTGGGTAAATATACTGTATACATGTATGTACAGTATACACAGTATATGCTGTACACTGTATACATGTATATATACTGTATATATGTACATCATAAATGCAGTGTTTTTGTTTGTTTTTCAAATTTGAATCATGCTTAGTTTGTTTCTATTTTTTCAAAGAATTTTGCTGCTTGTTTTCACCACAGTTACAACAGTTACTGCTGGCATAGCCTGTTAATATCCTTCTGCGCATTCATTTCTGACTGACAAAGCCATTTGGACGGCTGGTGAAACGTTTTAGAAGTAAAAATACTCGAGTCCAGTTGACTTCACTGAGCTTTCATACAATACAATTCATACAGTCCAATTCTTTTTAGATTTTTTTTTTTTGTTGTCAAATGTGTTAAAATTCTCTTCACATCCCAACAACTATTAATAATGAAAGTGGTATAAAAAAATTAAAAATCCATCCTGCGGGGCAATCACAGGACTGTTTACCAGCCCACTTGTGAGCATCCTAGCTGTGGATTTACTCCATGTATGTCCACTGACACAGTGGCTTCTCATTTTCCGTCTACGTGAAATACTTCCAACCTGGTATTGGTGTGATTCTTTAAACTAGAGGGCACTCAGAGAGCATACACCTCTGCCAAGGCTATCTGTTTGCCTGTCTGCTTGTGTGCAGAATTACGCAAAAACTAGTGGAGGTCTTTTCATGACTCCGCTCCACCAAGGCCTTATCTCGCAATGTTAATGAAAGGAAAAAAGTGATCCAGAATCTGCATCCTGGCCCGGATCACCTCTAAAATCTAATGGGTTCATTTGAAGCCCAAGGGCCACCTCTGGAAAAATTTCATCCAAATCCATCCTGTAGACCAGGGGTGTCAAACTGATTCCATGGAGGGCCAAGACCCTGCAGGTTTTACTTCCACCCAGTGTCTTCAGCAGGTGTTTTCACTGATCAGCAATCAGTGGGAAGAAATTCAGTGAACTCACCTGTTGAAGACACTGGGTGGAGGTAAAACCTGCAGGGTCTTGGCCCTCCATGGAGTGAGTTTGACACCTGTGCTGTAGACAGACAGACATGGTCACTTTACCTCCTCGGCAGAGATGTTAAATATAAACCAACAGTTGTTGATTTTAATCAAAAACAAATTCAGCAACTAAAGAACTTTTTCCCCTCACATGTTTTCAGAAACACTTTTCACTGTTTTATTATCAACGTATCAGAGCAAGTCCACCATCGAGCTGACATGCTGCACAATCCAGAAATGTGCGAACAGCCTGCTCATCCAGCCAGCAGCAGTTCTGGATTTGCATGGCTGTAGGAGACTATATTTGTCTTGCTTTGATTTTTTTTTAATAGACCTCTACTCTAATTTTTTAAAATCTTATTAACTAAACTGCAAGCAACAAATGCACATTTTGTGTGTTTTTTTGGTTTTTTTTTTACTGACGATCAGGTTATTCCTGAGGACATGTCACATCCTGATGAGGTCAGTCAGATTTGTTCACTTTTGAAGATCACGTTAATGCTAATCATGGAGCCTGACCCTGGGAGCAGAATTCATTTTTTTTTTTTTTCCTGTCAGGGCAGCTTTACCTGGAAAGAGTTGAACAGCATTTCGTAGTGCATCTGGATCAACCAGGGAATTCCAGATACCTCCGTATATGGCATGGCATTAAATATAATGTAATGCACACCAAACAATGGCATCAGCACTAACGTGGACTTCAGCAGCTTTCTGTAACAGGAACATTTTACATGGTAAATACTATAGGGACAGCCCTACAATGAAACACACATATTGTTCTTCTGTTGTTGTTGTTTTAATATGTTAATCTAGATTATTTTGTTGTAAGTTGCCCACTTTTGAAGACATGATACTTAACACATAGGGAAAAAAAATCAACAACTCTTTATCATAATTGAGGCATGCTTCATTTGCTTGACACATGCAATAAATAGTTAAATGCACCTGCATGAAAATCCCCGCATGGAAGTTTGTATGGGAAAATATTTAATAAATGTAATTGTTATATACAAGTGACATCTCTGCAGCTGATATTTTCAAAACTGGGAAACTCACACATTAATAATGTAAAATTAAACAAACTTTTTAAAGGGCAATTCTTTTATGAAGTGATGCAATTTGTTAATCCTACTGCCTGAATTCATTGACTTTACAGAAAGGGTTTATTTAAAGGGGGACTTTTTAATAATGCAAAACAATCAATACAGAAAACAACCAATTTAATGGAAAAATATCAGACTAATAATTGGATGAAGCCTTTTTTTCTGGATCTTGACAGACTGCTTCACGAACACTGTGTATCTCAGATGTACAATGTAATCGAGGCAGGATTTGCAACTGGCTGCAGATACCATACAATATACGCAATTTGTTGCAAAGATTAAAAAAGAAGAAGCTGTTCTGATTGGATTCAATATAACAGTCATGAACTGCACTTAGTACCTGTACTGCTGTCTAGTGTCACATCGCCCAGCATTTGTTTCCCGTAGTTTTGTTGCCAGCACTCTGATGATGTTCAGAAATAAGATGAAATTGATCTGAAGCGAAGAGAAGAACAAAACAGCAAAATTGGCCATTTATGGAAACATAACAAGCTGTCTATGCCACAGCTGACATGCTGCAGGTGCACTAAAACACTGTCATTTCCTACCCAGTGGGGGGAAGCTGGAAGTGGGGAACATGCACTTACCACCACCGTCACCAGGATAGGCACTTGATAGATCCACTTCAAATTGCCTGCACTCAGGTCCCAGCACCTACAGCAGACAGACAGCAACGGAACTGGAATTAGTGAGAGACAAAAACAAAGATACAACTGAAAAATAATTGGCAATCCCTCTGCTATCTTTAATGACCTCCACCTCCTAAATCTGGGAATAAGATGAGACAGAGATTTGAACATGCCGTGGGCTTCATCCCATTTAATTCTTTATATTTATTCAAAAACCGAGGAACAGCTATGGCACCACTGAGACAAAGACATCCCCTTTAACTCATTCTTCCCCTCTAAGTTCAGATGAAACCTCCATCCTGTTTCCTGCCTAGCTCAGATCAAAAAAACATTGACATTTATAAACGGCATTTAAACAGAGACGTTCTTTTGTCTTTTTCAACTGATAACACAGAAATGTGCCAGCTGCTAAATTATTACAGCTAAATATGTCAACAACTGCGGTGAGCACCAGCTCGAGCTGTGGTTATCTTCAAACTGTCAGAAAAAGGCCTAGAAGGGAGACAGAAATGTCCTGCTGCTCTCCTGCACACTGAGAAGAAAACTGCGTTCCAGTTCCAGTCGATAGCCGCTGGATACGGGTGTCGCAACAGGTTCTCAACCCAAAAGGTTTCAGCGTTCTGCTATGGTACAAAACCCAGCAGACGGTAGATAGCGCTTGTCCGAGGGAGCTGAGCACTTTGGTTTGGAGTTCATTCTTTGTCAGCTTTTAAACTTTATATTCTAAGCTTTACCAAGCAGGTTTACAATATTTTACGTATTTAAATTCAAACTGTGGACAAAGTAGATTAAAGATGTTCGATGTGAAACTCATAGCTATTAGCTCTTTTTTCCTGCCATTCCTCTAACACAGGGGTGTCCCATCATGTGCCATGGAGGGCCAAGACCCTGCAAACTTCACCTCCAACCAGTGTCTTCAACAGCAGATTTCACTGATTTTCTTCCCGCTAATTGCTGATAAGTGAAAACACCTGCTGAAGAGACTGGGTGGAAGAGAGAACCTGCAGGGTCTTGGCCCTCCATGGCACATGATGGGACACCCCTGCTCTAACATATAGACATGTGAACAAAACATATTAGGTAGACATAAGAAGAACAGCATCACAGAAAACCAAAAGTTTCCCAAACCTATAACAAGCAGCACTGCCCCCCCCCCAGCTTCTCTATAAACCCAATAAAATGCATACAGAGCATAGTGAGTATTTAAGAGGTGTGTACAGTATATTAGTATGCGCACAATGTGTATATTTTAGCATATGCACATGGCTTACTCTGTGTCTGCAAACATGGCTCGCACAGTCGCCCAAATGGTTACAAATACAGCCGGTACACCTGCAAAAGGAAAAAAAAAAAAAATTGAAAATGCTACATTTAAGTTAACGTAAGCTCATGATCTGCTGCTATGGGAAGAACCTGGGTAGCACAGCATCCACATTGTATGCGCTGTGCTTTTGTCCTTTATATGCACAGTGTGTACAATGCAGGAACTGTAAAGCCCATATTCATTCTTTCAGTCACTGCAGTTATCAACATTGTTCTTACATCTTTTAGTACAATATCTGTTATTATTTTACAATATTTTATAACAGCTAAAATTAGTGTTTTGGGGGGACTTTTTTGCTGTTTAGTTTCTCCTCTACTGTATCTTCTGTTCTAGAATCCTTACTCACGTTTTAACAAAACTTCTCCAGTGTTATCAAACTGTGTGCATCATCAAACAATACAATGCTATGCGGATAAAAAAAAGAGCTGATTTTAAATACGTGGCCAGCAGTTACTCTTCAAAATGTCCCATGAATGTGATTTTGGTGCAGCTCTGGAGGGACATACAGCTCGTCTGCGTGTACAGTTGAAACCAGAAGTTTACACACACTGTTATAAAGAGAACTTGTTTTTCCTCACTGTCTGGTGTTAAATCAGATTAAACTTTTCCTCTTTTAGGTCAGTTAGGATTACCAAAATTATTTCTATTTGCTAAATAATTTGTATATAAATTTTCTAGAGAATTTTTTTATTACTTTCTTCAAAGTCGGAAATTTGCATACATTATTATCAGGAAAAGAATTGTGGACCTCCACAAGCCTGATTCATCCATGGGCACAATTTCTAGACAACTGAAGGTGCAAAAAAGTCAATTTATGAGAGAAAGTTGCATATAGCTGCCTATTGTTAATGCTGACAGGCCAATTTAACTTACATATCCTCTGTTTTGTCTTCATTTTAAGTCTCAAATGCCTTTTGTGTGTCTCTGTTTTTAGGACAACGGGTACACAAAACATCAAAGATTACCAATGCTTTAAGATGTTAAAACCTACTGTAAAGTCTCTACACAGCAACCATGCCCATTCAGGCCCAGTGTAACCAAAAACGGAACTCACCCCATCCGATCAGAGTAAATCCCCACAGATACTTTCTGTCAGAGAAGAAGGTCATGAAGATGAGGCTGTGGAGGTAGAGACCCTCCACCAGGATCCAGTAGTAATTGGTTGCCAGAAAGTACATGAACAAGGTTACAACCACTTTACAGCTAATCTGTAAAGAAAGAGCAGAATACAGGAGTGGGTATCATCAGTATTCATGCTGACATTTACAATAAATCAGATCCATGTAGATGCTACAGTTTTAGTTCAGCTAAGGGTGGGATTACTGCGTGGCCACGAAGGACATGTTAAGCTTCGACATGTTTGTTTTTCCCTGTAATGACCCTCCTAAAATGTGGGCAACCAGAGGTGGGTGGTTTCACGTAATAGTGCTTTCGTGAGTAGGTTTGTTGCAGGACACTTTTTACTCTTGCCTGAGTACATTTTTGAAGACAAATGTGTACTTTTATTGCAAATACAGTCCACTTGGTCATCCTCTTTAAATTACTTTTAATTTCAATAAAATGAACTGAATTCATTGCAGGTCTACTTATTCTTCTCATCAGATTTAAAAGCACTGTTTTTCTATTTTGGCTCAGAAGTATCTGATGTATTACTCTTTCTTTATATAATTTGGATAACATTAGACTGCACAACTGGCAAATTAGACTCTAGGCCCTTTCCCCCCGGTCCGTTCCCCCCCTTTAAGTGTAGAAATAAGCCATGTTCCGATCCACAGTGTACTTCAGCTGTATTCCCTGCTCCGTACTCAGGGAATATCAGTTAAAAGTTCACAAAATTTCTCCATTTGAAACACCCTGCAACCGTTGTCCCCCTCCTCCGTGTGTCACCACGGTAACCTTTACACATACTGATATTATGGTGGATAACTTATATTTCTTAAATAAAATATTAATACAAAAATATTTTTATTACTATCAGTTGATATAAACAATAACCAACATCAATTTGGCTTAATGACCTTAGCAACAATAGTTTGTCTGACTCGCATTTGAGGCACACTGGCAATGGCTTATGGGTAATCTTCTTGTCAACTTCCGGTGAAGTGATGTACTGTTGTTCACGTCTTCCCTGCTCAGTTCTCAGTTCTCTTTGAACTGAAGACTGTTTGCTCCCTTCGATTTCGAATCTGACTTAATATGGTGGAATACCCTGTGCAGTCGTCTTCGGAGTACACTACTGGGCGATCGGGACGCACCTTCAGACACAACACACTCTGTTTCCATGGGAAGGGGGTGCTGTGGGGGGAATGGACCGGGAGGAAAAGGGCCTGATACCAGCTAATTCATATTTGATTTTTCACAGACTAACACATTTAAGAGAAAAACCTGCTAAAATAGTCACAAATTCACAAAAAATGGTGAATTTATCAGAAAAATGCTGCAAATTTTCCAAAAATGTAGTAATTCTACTAGAAAAAAAACTCTGCAAAATCATGATAAAATGTCATAAATAAGCCATAATTTATTAGAAAAACAAAATAAATGGCAAGAAATCATTTATGAAAAAAATCCCAAATTTATAAGAAAGTTGCAACAATTTACAAGAACAAAAACTCCCAAATAAAAGAGAAAATCCTCACAAATTGGAAAGCGTTCACAAGCTGTTCACTACTCAACCAACCTTTTCAGTAGATCTTTTCATCTTACTCAACTGTTTTTGTGACTACTCATATTGAGTGAATTAATACATAACCTCACACTGCTTCTACTTGAGTTCAATATCTAGCTACTCTACCCACCCTGGCGACAAGTGGACATGCATATGCATGCCAGGGAAGAGAATTTAAAAAATCAGTGCAGTATTTGCAGACAATACAAGTTGAAATTCAAAACACATTCAGCAGTTTCTATTATATATTTTGACGCTTCCACACCTCTAAGGTTTTTTTCAACATTTTTTTTCCTTTTCTGTCCCCTTTGGTCAAAAACACAGCATGGCGAGGGAAAACCTTTTTTTTATTAATACATGACAAAACTCCACCAAGACAAAGACAATACTTGATTCTCTTTACTCTAAGAATTAATTTTGTGAATGTCCCCTTGTTGCCATCCATTTTGTCAAAATTTTGAGTTTAAAATTATGCAGATTTTTCACAAGACTGCAGGCAGGATTTGCGCCAGTGTTTTAGCAACACCGTCATTATTTCAGACAAGTTACTTCTTCACTGTCGATGGACTGGCGATCTGTCCAGGGTGTACCCTGCCTCTCGCCCAAAGATGCTGGGATAGGCTCCCAGTCCCCCCGCGACCTCCGAAAGGATTAAGCCAGACGAAGTGAATGAATGAAAGTTACTTCTTCAACCTTCAAAATAGTGGGTCATTTTTCAAACATGATCTGATACCTCATATAGTATATTCCATCATAGTTGATGCACCTTCATAAAATAAATACATCAGGTGCTGTTTTATGCCTTTTATTCATAATAATTTAGATGGCAAAAACAGAGTTAGACTGAAATAGTTCTTACTTTGCATACGGCCCAGCGCACTCTAAATGAGCAGCAGAAGTTGGCAATTAAATTCATATGCATGCAGTTACTGCAACTTAATTACGACATAACAGGGTCTCTCTAATCCATAATTTATGATCACATTAGCTTCTTTTAAGCTTTAACAATTCTATTTCTGGGTAAACTAAGGACTTTTTATAGTCCATCACAGCACCCCCTTTGCTATTCTTATATGACAGATCTAAACATTTCCCAGCAAAAGGTGCAATTGCTTCATTATCAGCTTTCCTAAATAAAATGACTTTTCTAGTCAAACAATACCTATATTTAATTCTCTCAGGATAATATCAGGTTCAGGTTCAGGTTCAGGTTACTTTATTTGTACCCGTAGTAGATTTGTTTTGCAGTCTGGTGACAACCATAATTACAAGCCACAATTAACATTCAACATAAACACAAAACACAGGCACACATGAAGCTGACTATAGACATGATAAAAATACTCAAGGCTCCATCAATCAGGGTATAAAGACAAGAGATGAAGAGATAAAACCAGAGGTAAGAGAGAATGGGTCATATTAAAAAGTTAAAAACTAGTCAAAGAGGTTAAAACACTCAAATGGTCTAAAACCCAATAAAATATTAGTCACCCAAACAAAATCCTACAAAAATAAGTAAATATCAAAATGGAGTTAAATAAATAGGTACCTAAATTATGTGCAATATATTGTTACAACTTGTTCAACTCTTTAACAGTAGCAGGAACAAAGCTGTTTTTGTAGCGCTGGGTTTTACTTTTTGGGACAGCAAACCTCCGTTTTGAGGGAAGAAGCTGAAAGTTGCAGTGCAAAGGGTGGGAGTCATCATTTAAAATGGAGGTAGCCATCCTCTGTACTTGTCTGGTGTACAGGGATGTCAGGCTCAGCTGTGACTCACCAAGCAAACGACTGGACCATCTAACTACCTGATCCAAGGATTTCCTCTGTTTCAGTTTTATCTGACCAAACCATGACACTAAAGAAAAGGATAAAACAGATTCAATAAAAGCCCGATAAAACACTGTCATTATGGTTCGGTCAATTTGGAAGCGTGCAAGTTTCCTCAAGCAATGCAAATGTTGCTGACCCTTTTTGCACACCCTTTCACAGTTCTCTTCAAAGTTTAAATTACTATCAATAATCGTCCCAAGATATTTGTAGGATTGTACACATTCGGTGGTCTGGCCTTTTAGTACGATGACTTTGTGCCTGGGAGTTTTCCTCCTAAAGTCAATAATCATATCTTTAGTTTTTTGGCGTATTCAGCTGCAGGTAGGAAATCCTCACACCAGTGAACAAATCATCAACTACTGGGCCGTGGCCACTCTCACCATCCTGGAGGAGACTGACAATAACCGAATCATCAGCATACTGGTCACACAATACTGACGCACTCCTACAAGAAGGTGGACCAGCGCAGAGCTGTTCCTGCTGAGGAGAACTCAGGTCTTTTGGTGTACAAGGGGCGCTGCTGAAGTCATTCCTATGACACGGTGGTGTGCCATCAGCCATCACTTTTGGAGTGGTCTGCTGGGGCTGCTGTGGCATTACTGCAGCCGATAGGAAGAGACTGAACAAACTGATTAAGAAAGCAGCTCTGTCCTGGGGCAACGCCTTGATCCGATGGAGGAGATAGGAGAGAGACGGACGGTGGCTAAACTGTCCTCTCTGCTGTGAGTCGAGTTCCACCCTATGCAGGACATACTGGATGCACTGAGGAGCTCATTTAGCAGCAGACCTACAACAATCCCAGGTGCACAACCGAGAGGTTTCGTAGGTCCTTCCTCACCAACGGCTGTCAGACTGTACAACCTAAGCAGGGCTGCTCGCAGAGATAGCAAAAAGACGTAACTACCTAATAGTTTTTTTATTGTTATTTTTTTTTTTTTTTGAATGCAAAAGATGCAATAGACTTACACAATGGTCCTCTCCGGCATACAACTAGGAACATACCGGTCGCTATGGATGGGTGAGAATATGTATGGGCCACATAATATACCATGTAGGATAATCTAAATAAGACGGTTATGCTGTTTCATCCCACCTAGCAACAATGCTCGTGCACGTGTGTGTTTATATATTTACCTATTTTATTCCATCTAGCTACAATGCTCTGCACTGGTTGTGTTTATATTTATATATCTATATATTTATTCCATCTAGCTACAATGCTCCGCACTGTGTTTTTATATATCTACATATTATTCCCCATCTAGCTACATTGCTCCGCACTGTGTGTGTTTATATACTTGCATATTTATTCACCTAGCTGCAATGCTCCATACTCTGTGGGTGTTTATTATATTACTTATTTATTCCATCTAGCTACAATGCTCTGCACTGTGTGTTCATATATTCATATATTTATTCCATCCGCTACAATGCTCTGCACTGTGTGTCTGTGTGTGTGTGTGTGTGTGTGTGGGTGTATATATATATTTTATAGTAATATGTACATATGTATATTAGCTGCTCGTTTGCTTGCTTGTTTTTTTCTTGCCTTCTGATTGTTGCTCTGAGTGTTGCTATCCCTGTGCTGTTGCAATCCTGGAATTTCCCCGTTGTGGGACTAATAAAGGCTTATCTTATCTTATCTTATCTTATCTTACTTTATAATGTATCTGTTGTCATGTCTGCTCCAACACATGTTTGTGTACAGGATGAAGAGTAGTGGTGACAACACACACCCCTGAGGAGAGCCAGTAGAAGAGCACTTTAGGTCAGACAATGTGCCATTGACCCATACTCTCTGCGTCCTGTTGGTTAAGAAATCCAGAATCCAACCCACCAGATTTTTGCTCAAGTCAAATTGTTGCAGGAGCCTTTCAACTAAAATATGAGGTTGGATTGTATTAAAGGCGGAGGAAAAGTCCACAAATAAAAGCCTGGTGTGTGTCCCATTAAAATCCAGATGTTTAAAAAGCATGTTAAACAGAGTGACAGTGGCGTCCTCCACTCCTCTGTGAGGCCTATAGGCAAACTGCAGAGGATCCAATGCATGCTCAGTCTGCTTTAGGACCTCAAATCTGACCAGTTTTTCAAAAATTTTCATTAAAATTGAAGTCAAAGCAACTGGTCTAAAATCATTTACCGTTTTAGGACAGCTGGATTTTGGAACGGGAACAACCACAGCTTCTTTCCAGATCTTAGGCACATGTTGTGTCTGTAAGGACTTATTGAAAATGTAATGAAATACAGGACTCAGTTCATGTGCACAGGACTTTACCAAGCGCCCACATATATTACAGGGCCCTGACTTTTGAGTCACTTTTACAGCACAGTACTCCCTTTTTAATATCACTGCACCTCAATATTCAAGTGCTGATTGTCTATGAGTTTCTGTTTCAAATCCTGGTTTTCAGTGCTAAAATCAAAGGAGTCAAAACGACCATAACAACTAATATAAGAAGCATTAGCCAGCTCTGAGTCAGAAATAAAAACCATTCTAAAAACACACGATGTACTGCGCCTTGTGCTCTGAAGGCCTGCAATAGTTTTCATACTAGGCCCCAGGCTGAACCAAGTTTCTTTGTTGCCATCTTACTTTCCAATTCTGATATTATAATTCAGTTTTGCTCTTAAAATTTCGGACTTCAGCTCTTTTGTGGCAACCTGTAGCTCAGACACAGACCCCTGTTTAAAGGCAAGCGCTTTCCTCTGTAAGCAGGATTTAACTGATTTTGTAACCCATGGCTTGTTGTTGGGATATACGACACATTTTGACTGTCAGTAAATTTCATATGCCTCTGCTTTGAAAAAGATCTGATTCACAATTAACACAAAAACAAACTCCTCATGATCCAGATGCCTCTTCAGGACCATCATAATTTGCACTGCTTTCATTGTCACTCTCCAAAAAAGCAGAAAGCCACACTACATCTACACCTGTGTTAGAGTTATATGTCTTTTTATAGATTACAGTGTCTGCAACACAACAGTGCTGACTACTATAACCATAGAATTTTCCTCCAATAACTAAAGCAAGCAAATGCTAAGGGGCAGTGGCTAGACTTTGGCTCTGGAGCCGGTCTAGAATAGAGAAGTAAGACAACTCCCTCCCTCCACTAGTCTGAGGGTTCACCTTGGGCAAGTGATAGCACCCTCTTGCCTCCCTACCTAGGGATACAGGTCCTGAAATTGGCAGCAGGATGTCCGGTGGTGCAAGCGGCAAAAGAGCTCTTCACAGAGCCAGTGGTTTGAACACCAGATGGCATGCGGATTAGCCTCAATCGAGATAAACGGATGGCATCAACTAGCAAGTGAGCTGCTACTGCGGGGCGTCCTCCTCATCAACAATGTATGTTGCACACTTGTGCACCACATTGCATCTGGCATTGAGGCCCAGAGAGGCAGTCTGGTGGAGGCACAACACCAACTGGCTTTGGAACTGTGCAAGGCGTCGTGTTTGAGATTGAGATTGGGGAAGCCCTGTGGCGATGGAGTGAATGCGTCGGCAGCAGGTTTGAGTAGCTGGGAGCTGCTAGCAGGAGCTCTGCACACAGGCGGCTCACATCTGATGGTCGTAACTTCAGCTGACTTTTGAGCATCAGCATGTTGGGGCAGCAATGCAAGTGTCCAGGCAGCCCTTTTTAGGGATAGCACTGCCTGCCCTGGAATGGGAAGCTCCTAGAAAAGGTGGGGTAAAGAAAGCATGCTCAGATCACACCTGGCTGGCTAACCACAGTCAGCGGGACTTCACTTTTAGCGGTAGAAACTGGAAGAAGAAGATGATAACTGTTGCAACATGGAATGTGCAAACTATGTTAGACAGAGACAACCAACCAGAATGAAGGACTACAATGATTGCAGTGAATTGCAGCTGTGGTGGCCATTGAGATTGCAGCTCTCCAGGAAACACGTTTAGAGGCACAGGGCCAACTTCAAGAAGAGGAATACACTTTATTCTGGGTGGCAAGACTGCAGGACCCAGAGAGGCGGATTGCCTTTGCGGTTCACAACACGGTTGCCAAGAAATTGACATCACTTCCTACAGCGATCTCACCTAGGCCTTATGTCTGAGAGTGCCTAATGAGAAAGGAAGATACTTGACTCTGGTGAAGAGCGTATCGCCCTCCACGCATGACTTTACACTGTTGAGGAGAAGGAGACTTTCTATCAAGAACTCACTCAAGTGAGTTTCTGCCCTTCAGAGAGAGCAGTCGCTTTCTTCCCTTCTCCCTCCTAATCCTCTCCCCTCTGATCCCAGCTTGCGATGTTGCGTTTTTGTCTGTGTTTAGTCGCTCTTCTGCTGAATCTTAATCTAAATGGAAATTGATGGATCCTGGAAAGCGGCTTCAATGTGATTGTCACCACTTAAAAGAAGATCGGGTCAGGGGGAAACCCAACGAGGAGACTCATGGACATTGGAATTCATGCCGTCTGTGGAGATTTGGCAGGAACATTATTGGTTTGATCACCGGTACTTCTATTTTGGCTTTGGAGTTTCTGAGTATCAGAAATTGAAGAAGGTGAGAGAGCTGATCAAAGCGGACACGGCGTAGCTCCTTCATCAAATTCGACCAGTTGGGGAGGGCACGATTAGCGGCAAATGGTGAACTGAATGACAGTGATTCAGTGGAGGAATACATCTGGAGCCCTGTGCTCTCCATGGAATGTCTGTTTAAGCCTGTATATGGAAATTACGAAGCACAGAAGTGCATGAGAGAGGAAAATTCTATTCTCCGTGGGCTCTGAGCTGTGTAGATTTGACCTTGTTTTTGATGCCCTGTTTACATTCCTCCTCGATGGAGATAAGGTAGAAGTGGCGGCTGCTAACCCAAACAATCGACAAACAATTGCTGTTGTTTCAGCAGATTGAACTCCTCAAGGACAGCCCATGTGCCTTCATCTGCAAGCGAAGAGATAGACTCTGGACTTGTTTATAAGTCACATGATTATAACATCTATCCACTGCCAGGAGGCGCCCTCTGCTGTTCACTAGCAACTGTCACACCTACACTACACAATGCATACAACAGTACACGACTGATACACATATACTGACTCATACATACACTGTCTCTCTCAACTACTGCTTTGTCATTGTGATCTCTATTGTCTGCTAATTGTGCATTTGAGAGTTTCTTTCTTGTAATCACAATTTTGGTCATAAAATGAGCTTTATTTTGATCAACAATGCTTTTTTCTCTCTGCCTATTGTGTTTTTTCCCTACCCTCCCCCCTCCACCCTCTTTACCCCCCCCCCCCCCACTGTTCGACTGGCGCCTTCGGGCTGCCCCGGCTATGGGATGCGCTTACAAGGAGCGCGCCCAATGTCAAGTCAAATTTCAATTCTCCTGTATGTATTACGTATGGTAGTATTGACAATAAACCTTATTCATTCATTCATTCATTCAAGTGGTGCTCAAGGTCGCCAGAGAAAACAAGCTCCTAATATTAGGTGACTGGAAAACCTACACAGGCATCATTGGCAAGTTTGGCAAGAAGAAAAAGAACTCCAATGGGGAGCTCCCGCTGATCTTCTGTGCACAATTAGAGCTCAGCATTACTAACACGTTTTTCTACCAGCCCGATAAGAACTACTTCACCTGGAAGCACCCGCGCTCAGGTCACTACCACTTGCTCGACTATGCCATCACAAGAAAGTCAGACTTGGCAGATGTACTATGCACAAAAGCAATGCGTGGACCAGAATGTTCTACTGATCACTATCTTGTGAGATGCCAACTCAGAATGAAGATCACTATGCCTCACAGGAAAACTCCTGCTAGTGCCAAGCCTAAGAAACTGGACATTAGCAAGCTGACAAACACAGAGCACTGTCGAGAGCTGACAAGAGCGATAGAAGCCGCATTGGAGAGGGTTCAGCTGCCTGGAGAGGAGGTAGATAGGCATTGGAAAGCCCTGAAGGAAGCGGTGTACTCTGCAAGCAAGGAAACACTAGGCCACCCCCATAGAAAGATTCCTGATTGTTTTTGGGAGCATGGCAATGAAATTGAGAGGCTCCTAGAAGAGAAGAGGAGCAAGCATTTTTGGAATCTTCAGGAGAACTCTGAGAGGAGCAAGACGGCACTTGCTGAAATCAAGACCAAGGTGCAGAGGGAAGTGAGAGCTCTTAAGAATGACTGGTGGCAGAGGAGAGCAGAAGAATTGCAGCGTATGGCGGACAACCCTAATTATCGTGGACTGTTTGCTGGGTTGAAAGCCATCTATGGACCCAAGAGCTACGCTGTCGCCCCAGTGAAGTCAGCGGATGATAGTATGCTGTTCACAGACCTTCAAGACATCAAGGCCAGGTGGAAGGAGCATTTTAGTGGTCTGCTAAACCAAGAAGGATCTGCACACCCAGATGCATGTCAGCAGCTGAAGAGGAGACCCACAAGGAATGAGTTGTGTGGGGAAATCAGCATGGAGGAACTCAAAATAGCTCTGAAGACAATGGCAAATGGCAAAACACCGGGACTGGATGGTATTTCCTCAGATATCCTGAAAAATAGTGGTGAAAAGTTGTGCGAAGCTCTACTAGACCTTTTCAACAGATGTCTACTCTCTGGTACTGTGCCCCGAGACTTTCGAGATGCTTTAATTGTCACCATCTACAAGAGAAAGGGAGACCGTGCAGAGTATGGAAACCATCAGGGAATATCACTACTGGCCGTAGCTGGCAAAGTCCTTGCCAAAATTGTCTTGAATAGACTGAAAATCATTTTGGAAGAAGTTCTCCCAGAATGTCAATGTGGATTTTGGGGTGGCTGTTCCACTGTTGACATGATATTCACTCTATGGCAGCTCCAAGAGAAGGCAGCAGAGCAGCACCAGCCATTGTATGTTGTCTTTGTTGACTTCACAAAGGCATTTGACACTGTGGACCGCACAACTCTCTGGAAGGTCCTTGAAATTTATGGATGCCCTGACAAGCTTGTTAACATCATCAAGCAGTTCCACTATGGAATGAAGGCACAAGTCTCAGTCAGCGGTGAACCCAGTGATGCCTTTGTAGTCAACCATGGTGTGAAGCAGGGGTGTGTGCTGGCACCAACTCTTTTCTCCCTCTACCTCACAGCTGTGCTGGACACTATGAACGAAGGGCTCAACAACGGCATGTTTCTCCGCACAAGGACAGATGGCAAATTGTTCAACCTTGCCCGGCTTCGTGCCCATACAAAACACAGGAGATGTGCATCAGAGAACTGCTTTATGCTGATGACTCCGCTCTTGTGGCCAGTAACACAGCTGATATGCAGCAGATTGTGGATTATTTCTCCTTTGCAGCTGATATGTTTGGCCTAAAGATCAACATATCTAAGACCGAGCTGCTCTACCAGCCTCCTCCAATGTCCACTGAACTGCCAGAAATGATTACGGTCCATGATGAACCACTGAAGATGAATAAATCTTTCACTTACTTGGGCAGTACCGTCACAAACACCAACTCTGTAGATTTGGAGGTGGAAAGAAGGTTCCAGGCCGCCACAAAGGCTTATGGTGCACTATACAAGAGACTTTGGAGTTGTCATGATATCAGTACGAAAACCAAAGTGAAGGTTTATGCAGCTGCAGTTCTTCCTTGCCTGCTCTATTCCATCGAGTGCGCCACTCTTTACCACAGACACATCAGGGTTCTGACAAAACTCCAGCTTCACCACCTATTCTCCATCCTCAACATCAAGTGGCAAGACCGTATCCCAGACGTTGAGGTACTGCGTCGTGCACACAGTCAGTGTTGAAGCCCTAATAACAGTGTCACAGCTTCGCTGGGCAGGGCATGTACGTTGGATGGCCAACAGTAGACTGCCAAAAGCTGTGTTCTACTCAGAACTGAGCCAAGGGAAAAGGAGCCCTGGAGGACAAAAACTGCGTTTCAAAGATGTCCTAAAGCGGCATATGAAGAGAACTGGCATCCATCCATCCCATATGATACTTGGGAGGAAGAGGCACTCTGGAAAGTCAGCTGGCGAGGACGGTTGAGGAAAGCAATGTCAGCCGTAGAAGAACAACGCCAGCAAGGATATCAGCATGCACATGACCGACGACATTCAGCAACTACTTCAAGCATTTTCCGGTGCAACAACTGTCAGCATTTCTGCAGACCCTGAGCGGGTCTGATTGCCCACACAAGAGCCTGCTTGAGATAGACCTCAACTCAAACACAAGACAAGACAGTCATCTTCAGCAACGAAGGACAGCCAGAGAGAGAGGTGAATCTCATCAATGTAGCATTATGGGTTGTAGTCACTGATTTAGTAATATTCCTAAATTTGGACTATCATTCACATTTCACTAGGGGGCAAAAGCCATCTCACAGTGCTGCAACAAGGGGCACGGAGCGGGGGGGGGGGGGTCTATCCCTGCCATACCATGTAAACTGATGGGGATGACAAAGATAAAAATGATAAATATCTCAACACAAGCAGCTTTGACATATGCACAGCAGTAACACACAGTAAATGACAGTCTAAGGAGAACATGCTTATTTTTTTAATATTTCCCATTTCCGATCAGCCCCTGTGGCAGCATTAACCAAGAAGGCTACAATATTTTTGAGAGAAGTAAAAGTAGCTGTCTTAATTTGTAGGGGTAGGGAAAAAAGATTGATTCAGTGATGGATCGCGATACTTGGCACTGGCGACAATGCATCAGTCCATAAATGCACGGATCGATCTTTTATTTAAAAAAAATGCCCACACATATACTTTTGGGTTACCAGTTAATCAATGAGGTTTTCAGACAACTAGATGGTGCAAAGCAAACACCCAGTCAAGTAAAGTCATAGCTTGTCTCGGAGACTTGCAGCCAGCTTTGAAAGTTAGGAAGCAGTTAGCTTTTTTGGATTTTATAACAGAAAGACCTTGACATGACACACAACCCGCAAGAAATGCTGCATGAAAAAAGAAAAAAAACACTCAGAACACAGCGGGCCACACACATCTCAGAGCAGCATTAGCAATGGCTAAGCTATAGAGACACCGGCATGGAGCTTTTTAAGTAAAGTTTATTTATGAAGTGCTTTTCACAGACATATATAGCCACAAAGTGCTGCACAATAAAATAGAATAAAAGGAAGATGATAGATAAAAATCATTTTAAAAATACAAAAACAAGTTGAAACACAACATTAAAATAATTTAAAAATATCAGACTTACCATTAAAAAACAGTTGAAACTCAAAGGAAATCCTCGTTAAATAAAAAAGTTTTCAACTGCTTTTTAAGAGTCCACATAGTCAACTAGATGTATCTGGAGTGGGAGTCTATTCCAAACAGCACCACCACCCTCCCTGTGTGCAGAGACGTGTCTCTGCAGAAAATGAATTCCCGAGAATACTTATTAATTTTATTTAACCTTTATTTAACCAGGCAGAACAGATTAAAAACACATTCTTTTTTACAACTGTGGCCGGTGGTGGTGGTGGTGGGGACTCATATTCATACCTCCACAGTTGATGCCAATTAACCAAACCTGCATGTTTTTGGCCCCTTCCCATGGAAGAGATGCCAACAGTTTTACTTTGGGACATGATTTGAGGTTGAATAAGGTGAACAAATCTGAAATACAGTATATGGGATCATGAACTTGATTGTCGCGATATCGTGATTATTGCTGAATTGTGACAGGATCAAATCGTGACCCAAGTATTGCGAGATCCCTCGCGATTCCCACCCCTATTAATTTGTATGAGCTAGGCTCCTCATATTTGGTGGAGCACTTAAAAACTTAATGTATATAAATTATAAATAAAACTGAACTGCAGTGATAATGAAGCTCTATATCAGGGTAATCAACTGATATAGGCACAGAGCTCAAAGTACTTCTGGTATGACAATGTCACTTCCCCTTTATGTGTTTGCTGTGTTTGTCATGTTGTTGACATGTCCCAGAAAAAGAAGTTCATGTTTCAATAAACGATGGCAAAACCAGAAAAAAAAATGGAGAAATTAAGATGAGGGCTCTGTTGAAAATTTATGGGCTGATACTATATGAAGGTAAGAGGAAATTTTAGTGTTTTTATAAATATTGCTCTGGTTTTTAAAAGGAACCCCGATTATATAGGCATGTTAGCTCTATATGCTTTATTTTTAAGTTAGTAACATAACTATAATATAATTTTTTTGAAAATAATTCCCAGTTTTATATATTTTTAAAAAACTTTATTACGATGTAAATCGCCATTTTTGTTTACGTCGCAATGCATTCTGGGTAGTGACGTAGAATGGTTCCAGCCATTTTTTCTGTCTTATACAAGCCAAGAAGCGAAGCTACTAGCTACTGACATTTGTCAGTGAAAATGCCACATTGCGCGGCTTTTGGATGTAATTTCCAATCAAAGGGAAATAAAGAGAGCGGGGTAAGCCTCCATAGCTTTCCTAAAGAGGGAAAGTTGAGGAAAAAGTGGGGGCGGCAGCGGCTCAGCAGGTAGAGCAGGTCGTCTAATAACCCGATGGTTGGCAGTTCGCATCACGCTCTCCCCAGATATCCTGCCTTTGTGTCCCTGGGCAAGACACTTCACCCGCATTGCCTCCAGTGCCCATAACACTGGGTATAAATGTGTAAAAATGTTTAAATGCTCGATGGTGGCCGGAGAGGCCGTTGGTGCGGATTGGCAGCCACATTTCCGTCACTCTGAGTGTCTGTGATCACGCACTATAGCGCACGCTTGATAAAGCTGACATATATATTAATCACCCTATGATAAAGCACGAAATCGCTCAAAGCGCGTGCATGAGACATGTCTGATCACGCGCTATAGCGCACGCCTGATAAAGCTGACATATGTATTAATCACGCTATGATAAAGCACGAGCGTGCGCTTTGCGCACACTCAAGCGAATCATGGTTTGAATTTTGTCACGCATACCTGTCAAGTGATACGGTTTCGCCGTATTTTAATACGGGGAAAATGCAATTTTATCAAATACGGGCGTATTGAATACTGGCGCCTTCACTTCCGCCCTCCAAAGAGAGCAGACGCTTTTTCTCCCAGCTCCGGCTCCTTATCTCTCTCCTTCCCTAACTGACTGGATCCCAGCTTGCTATTGTCTGTCTGCGTGTCTTTACTGCTGATTATCGAACGAAATTATGGAATTAATAAGCTGAGCTTTGAACGCAATTGACACTGTTTTTTCAACGAGAAAAACTGGCCCGGGGGAGCCGATTTGCCCCGCAGGAACAACTGCCGCGGGTTATTTGAAGGACACAAGTAATTGGAAACTCTTGTGCCTGTGTGATCTCTCTATCGAAGATGTTGAAGATTTATACCTCTTCGGAGCAATGGTCATCGGAATTCTACTGATTGGATCTGGGATTGTTCTGGTGTACCGCAAATTGAAGAAGATGGACGGAGCCTATCAAAAAGCGGACCCGGCGAGGCTCATCCATCAAATTGACCAACTGGGCAGGACTCTGACAGCGGCTAATGGAGAACTGAACAGGAAAATGGATTACATCACGATCACGCTGAGAGCCGTCCATGATAATTTCAACGTCCAGCCATGAAGGATTTGAGCACTGAATCTGTAAGAGAATAAAAAGTTTTTTCTCTGAAGTCAGTGCTATTTGACCTGTTTCGACGCCCTCAGTACACAGTCCTCCAGATTATCTTCAGTATACTTGTTTTCATAACATGGCGGCAGCATTTGACTCTCAAGGACAGCCAGCTGTCTGGCAAACTATTTGCTCAGATGGTAGACATAACATCTGCTGTGGAAGAGACTTTTGTTGTCTTTAACTGATATCACTGTTTGCACTCAACACACTCACTCGCACTGACTCACTATACTGACTTGAAGATTCATTCATTCACTGCTCTCTTTGTGTCATTGTATGGATTCTATTGTCTGCTAATTGTGCATTGAGAGTTTTTTTCTTGTAATCATAATATTGATCATATATGAACTGTATTCTGATAAACAATGCTTTTTTCTCTCTCCTATTGTGTTTATCCTCTTTCTCCCCCATTGCTTCCTGTTCCCATTCTGCTGACAGGCGCGTCACCGACACTGCTGCGTCACTGAAAATGTCAACTATGTCGTTCTCAGTGTCAAGTCAAATCCCTCGTATATTTACCAGTTATTTACTGTGAATGTACTTGGCAATAAATCTATTTCTGATTCTGATTCTGATTGCCATTTCTGTATGCCAAAAAGAAAAATATACGGGAAAAAAATTATTGAGAGTGTGGAGGAACACCTCGTGTGTAACCCCCACAGCGTACGGGGCTGGCAGAGCGCTCAGCGTGAGCAATTATCGCATTACAGCATTTGTTGCTGACTTTGAGACGCAGGGCTGGAGCGATAACGTGCTTTATCATAGCGTGATTAATACATATGTCAGCTTTATCAGGCGTGCGCTATAGCGCGTGATCATAGACATGTCTCATGCGCGCGCTTTGAGCGATATCGTGCTAAATAAAAAAAACAATATTTTTCAAATTTACATTAGCACAAGGTAGCTTAATTTGAAAGTACACAATACGAATAAATCTGAATATAGTTCTTAATTGTCAGCTAGATATATACAATTGGAATTAAAGAGTTTTTAATTGTCAGCTTTGTTACACTAATGCACTTGGATGAACTTGGTTAGGCGCGCTCAATTTCGCCAGGCATCGAATTACTGTTCAGCTGATTTTAGGTTTTCTTGTGGAGGAACAAAATAAGTGCAGGCGGACACGGCGAACTGAAGTTTAAAAGGGTGCTTTATTCATCCTCCATCACGAGGCTCGCTCGCTGTGGCAGCGTGCTGGAGCGAGCTCTGCGTCTCAAAGTCAGCAACAAATAATGCGAGTGATCAAAAAGAGAGAGAGCAAGAGATATGCAGTCAACTTATATACCCAGCTCAGACAATGCATGCATGGCACATTAGCATCACAGTATGCAGCAGGAAAGCATGGACATTTGCATTAGAGTCACACATATCAGCTGCAGGATTACTGGCGCCGGGATTCCTCTCTGTTCCGGAGGTGCAGGACAGAAGAGGATGCGAGGCGCATCTGCATAATGATCAGTCCATACCTCTCACTGTTCTGATAATTGCTCACGCTGAGCGCTCTGCCAGCCCCGTACGCTGTGGGGGTCACACACGAGGTGTTCCTCCACACTCTCAATAATTTTTTTCCCGTATATTTTTCTTTTTGCCGTACAGAAATGGCAATACGCCCGTATTTGCTAAAATTGCATTTTCCCCGTATTAAAATACGGCGAAACCGTATCACTTGACAGGTATGCGTACCAAAATTCAAACCGTGATTCGCACGCTCGTGCTTTATCATAGCGTGATTAATACATATGTCAGCTTTATCAGACGTGCGCTATAGCGCGTGATCACAGACATGTCTCATGCGCACGCTTTGAGCGATATCGTGCTTTATCATAGCGTGATTAATATATGTCAGTTTTATCAAGCGTGCGCTATAGCGCGTGATCACAGACACTCAGAGTGACGGAAATGTGGCTGCCAATCCGCGCCAACGGCCTCTCCGGCCACCACCAAGCATTTAAGCATTTTTACACATTTATACCCAGTGTTATGGGCACTGGAGGCAATGCGGGTGAAGTGTCTTGCCCAGGGACACAACGGCAGGATATCTGGGGAGAGCGTGATGCGAACCGCCAACCATCGGGTTATTAGATGACCTGCTCTACCTCCTGAGCTGCTGCCGCCCCACTTTTTCCTCAACTTTCCCTCTTTAGGAAAGCTATGGAGGCTTACCCCGCTCTCTTTATTTCCCTTTGATTGGAAATTACATCCAAAAGCCGCGCAATGTGGCATTTTCACTGACAAATGTCAGTAGTTAGTAGCTTCGCTTCTTGGCTTGTATAAGACAGAAAAAACGGCTGCAACCATTCTACGTCACTACCCAGAATGCATTGTGACGTAAACAAAAATGGCGATTTACATCGTAATAAAGTTTTTTAAAAATATATAAAACTGGGAATTATTTTCAAAAAAATTATATTATAGTTATGTTACTAACATAAAAATAAAGCATATAGAGCTAACATGCCAATATAATCGGGGTTCCTTTTAAAGCAGTGTGGTTTAAGTTTATTCAGTTGAAAGATGTAGCATTTAGGCTGCCTAATTTCTTTTTATGTTTGTGCGTGTATATGAAAGCGTGTTTAGCCATTTTATATCAGGCATTCTGTTCATTTACTTTGTATTATGCAAGATGCACTAGATGTAGTGTGTGCTCTCTGAAAATATATACTCAAACAAACAGGGGTGTTGAGGGGGACACAATCTTGCATATAAGGCCCTCCAAAACCAGGAAATGGCCCTCAGTACATTATTTTGGTCAATGGGCCTGTGTGGACACCTGAGGAGTGTGTTGATTTTTTTTTCTCCATCCCATATTATTAGTCTTATTCTTATCCCTAAGTTATAGTAGGATGCCCTTTTGCTGTTGAAGCGTTGGCATTTTTAAGAAAAATTTCAGTATAAAATTTACTAAAGACTAGATTTCTCATCTTAACCAGACCAAATTAGTTAATCTTCTTTAAAAAGAAAAAAAAAAGATGATGCATACCTTTAAAACTAATGACATTTCCTTCAACCTCTGATATATTATGTGTGTCAGAGCAATATGCTAACAGGCAAACTAAAAATAGAAAACCCAGTAAATGTCAGGATGTCACCATTGTCATTATTAACATTATTAACATGCTGCTCTATTTAGCTTCCAGCTCAAAGCAATGATCCTGAACAACTACAGTCTTGCTGCTGATTTTTTAAGCATCTGTGCTTGGAAATAAGTGATTATTGGATACAATGGCCAAGGAGTCACATAATGAGTAATATTCACTGCTTTCAAAACAAAAACCTGAACCTCAAAATAATCATAATAATTAAGCCAGACCCCCCAAAGTAGCACATTCCAGCTGAACAGATGTGAGTACCTAGATTACAGACCCATCTGTGATTCATGTGGAGGAAGATCATGTAACTGGCCGAGGGGAAATAAATTAATATTTTTTCTATATTATTTTTAAAATTATTTTTATGTTCATAAGTGGACATACCTGGTGAAGTTTATCCTGAGCTTGAGCAGAGAGCCGTGGAAGAAAGCAACTGTTAAACAACGCTACTTGCCCCTTTTAAAGCCAAGTATCCGTGTTATGACTGCCCCTTTTGAAGCAGAAATGAGGCACCAGTTGCTAGTAGTGAGTTTGGTATTTTAACGAGGAAATAAAGAATACAAAACTCGCCTCAAGGGGTGGACACAAAAGACTGAGAATGAGACCCCAGCGGGGTGATAATAAAAACATACGAGTGATAGAGTCAATACAGATTACTCACATATAAAAGGAGAGGATGAAACCTTTCGCGGAAGAAAGGCTGGAATCAGGGTTAGGGATTCCAGCCAGCACACAAAGCGAGGTCGCAGCGAGGAATGAGTCCCACCGGGGAACTTAAATAGTAAAACAGAAATCAATGAACAAACAGGTGTGGAGAGAAAGCAATCAATAAAACACAAACAGCTGTGACAGGCCACGAACAGACTGACAGGCGGAAGTCCTGCTATGGTGCTGTCAAAATAAAAGCACAAACCAAAAGGACAGATAAACATGACTAAATTTACACAGAAAAGGAATAATAATCAAAGACCCGAGCATGGTACAGAACCGCGCTCAGCGTCATGACAGTGCCCCTACCTTAAGGGGTGGCACCCAGACACCCCATAGTAACATCAACTGGAAGAAAAGACCCCCCCCAAAACAGAAACAACTACAAAAACCAACTCCGGGAGGGCGGTGGGGGGGTTCAGGCCTGGAGGGAGAGACACAAAAAACAAAATAACCTGAAAAACATAACCACAACTAACAAACAGAATGCTAAGAAAATTGGGTCATACATAACAAACGAAGAAACAGTTCAGGTGGCTTCCTGGCATCCTGGCTCCAACCGACCATCAGGGAGAAAAGGTTGGGCGGCCTACCAGATCTCCAGGAACCCCAACCAGAAAGAAAAAGTCCATCAGGTGGACTACCCGCATTTCTGGGCCAGCAGTCTGTGATGTACAGTATCACCCACCTCCCCCTGGAGGCGGCAACTGGGACCGGTGCTTACTGTAGACCCCCGAACCAGAGGAAGGGCCTCTTGATGAAGAAGATGCAGCAGAGGAACCACGATGGACCGGCAGGAAGAAAGGACCCACAGCAGCCTTGGGCACCAGCACAGCACCCACGGTGACCGCCGGACTGAGCGTGGCTGCACCCCCGGTGGCCCCGGGCTGAGCTATGGCTGCACGCTTGGTGGCCCCAGGCTGAAGTGTGGCTGCACCTTCAGTGGCCCCAGGCTGAGGTGCAGCTGCACCCACGATGGCCCCCGAGCTGAAGCGTAGCACCCAGGGAGGCCCAGGCTGGGACGGTGCCTCCACAATGACCTCAGCCGGCGGAGCTAGACCCACAAAGACTACAGGCGGTGGACCGTAACCCACGGAGAAATCCGGTGTAGCTGGATGCTCCTCTGTGACCTGAGAGAAGACTCAAAAACAAGAGGAATAGGAGCAGGGTCAGGGTCACAGGCAGCAGTGGAACCCAGCGAGGCGAGCTCAGATGCTGCTAACGGCAGCACCCGGCTCTCCCCACCAAGAGCCAGACAAGATCTCCCCAATACAGAAATAATGAAATCAAAGGAGAGTACTTGCCTCAGCTCAAGTTCCACCGCTGTCCAGGACTCCATCGATCCGGATGGTGATGTCTCTGGCCTGCCTCCTGGAGATCCAACTCAAACTCTGCTGCAGCAGCCCCAACAGCAGACATGATGGTCTTGGCAGTCTCAGAACCCTCTGGTGCTGTAACCCACACTGATGGCTCACTCGGAGTGGCGACAGGAGATCCATTAGTAGCTGGGGCTGAACTCTGCTCAAGGGAGACCCAGGGACACTTCATTGTCGGCTCAGGCTCCAGATGGCAGACAGTCCTCCTCCTCTATTCATACTGTGGCTGTGGGGCTGGAACCAGGTTCTCCAGGGCCGCAGGCTCCTCCTCCGTCCGGCGGCTAGATCCTGGAACCAGCGGACACTCAGGGGGTATAGGAGGAGACACAGAGGTAGCAAGTGATTCTCTTGTGCAGCAGGTGATGAGAACTCAGTCAACTGCAATAACTGAGCCTCAACCCTGGGAATCAGACAAGGTAATTCATCAAAATGAGATTTTGAATGAAAAAACACTTGCCTGCTTGCCCAGGGCGCGGTGGTTCCTGCTGCAGCAAGCCCAGTTTTCTTCCTCCCCGTGGCTATGGAGATCGTGGGCCCCTCTGAAGAATGAGGAGGAGCCACTCCTGCAGGCACAGTAATGGGCAGAGCCGGGGAAGAAACAGCAGGACTCTTAGCAGTGAGGGAAGACGTCATCTAGGAGGGGGTAACAGCTGCACTAACCCAGGAACAGGAAGCTGGCGAAACAGCCGATGAGAGACACCCAAGGGCTGCAGCTGCTGATTTACCTCTCTGCCGTGGCGAAGAACAATTTGCTGGCTGGGAGATGGTGGAGTTCCTCCAGCCATCCGTAGCAGGGTAATGGCATGGAGCTGGCGGCGTCTTCACCTGGTGGTTCTCCTCCATCTGCTTCGGTACAGCCGTGTCACGGGGAGGAGCTGGGTTCTGCGCTGGGAGGTGTTGTCTTCGAGCTGGGGACGAGCCTATCGCCAAATCTGGAAAACATCACTGGAGAGTGGAAATGGTAGACAGCAGCTCAGCAAATTCAGGATAGTTACCTAAGCCGGGATGTGCCTCCACAATCCTGACTGCTGCCACCACACTCTCCAGAACCTTGTCCGGGCCACGGGACATGAGAGCTTCAGCAACATGGCCCCGGGTAAATTCAGCTGCCCACTTCTCATCTGTACTGGGGCCCCCGGCTGCCTTCTTTCTCCGGCCTGCTGGGAACATACTGAATGGCCACTCAGTCCAGCCCAAAAAGGTGAGTGCAAAGAGGGAAAAATAGGGCCAAGGTAAAAAAAACCAAAATGTAAACTCACTACAGCTAGCACCAACTGGCTGTAACCTACTGTTATGACTGCCCCTTTCGGAGCAGAAATGAGGCACCAATTGCTAGTAGTGAGTTTGGTATTTTAATGAGGAAATAATAAAGAATACAACACTCGCCTCGAGGGGCGGATACAAAAAACTACAAGAATGAGACCCCAGCGGGGTGATAACAAAAACATACGAGTGATAAAGAGTCAACACAGATTACTCACATATAAAAGGTGAGGACGAAACCTTTCGCGGAAGAAAGGCTGGAATCAGGGTTAGGGATTCCAGCCAGCACACAAAGCGAGGTCGCTGCAAGGACACACACTGTGTGTTTATATATTTACATATTTATTCCATCTAGCTACAATGCTCCGCACTGTGTGTTTATATATTTATATATTTATTCCATCTAGCTACAATGCTCCGCACTGTGTGTGCTTATATATTCATATATTTATTCCATCTAGCTACAATGCTTCGCACTGTGTGTCTATATATTTATGTTTATATGTACATATGTATACTCACTGCTCTTGTTTTTTTTTTTCTTGCCTTCTGATTGTTGCTCTGAGTGTTGCTATCCCTGTGCTGTTGCAATCCTGGTATTTCCCCATTGTGGGACTAATAAAGGCTTATCTTATCTTATCTTAGGAATGCACCTAGCCGGCGAACTTAAATAGTAAAACAGAAATCAGTGAACAAATAGGTGTGGAGAGAAAGCAATCAATAAAACACAATCAGCTGTGACAGGCTGCGAACAGACTGACAGGCGGAAGTCCTGCCGTGGTGCTGTCAAAATAAAAGCACAAACCAAAAGGACAGATAAACATGACTAAATATACACAGAAAAGGAATAATAATCAAAGACCCGAGCACAGAACCGCGCTCAGCGTCAGGACAATTTGCAATGATCCATGAATTTACTTCCAACATCTTTTATTAAAACAAATGGAAGAAAAATCTGACGCATGGTGGGCAGTGGTGGCCTAATGGTTAGGGATGTGAACTGGTGAGAGGAAGGGCACGGGTTCGATCTCTGGACCAGCAGGATTAGATCTGGGTGGGACAGAAAACATAGCAGTGTTTTCCCCACCCTTCTTAACCCCACTGTGGTGCCCTTGAGCAAGAACCTCAACCCCAGTTGTTCCAGTGGAGCTGCTCAGTGGCCACAGGTCAGTCTGTGGTTGCACTGGGCACCTTCCTGGTGTGAATGTGAACAGGGCATCCTTGAAAAAGAGGTTTCCTCTCAATGGAACTACCCTGTATAAATAAAGGTTAAATAAAAAAGTAAAATAAACATGGACAAATTTATCTCAAAATGTGCTTTTAAGAATTCTCATCCTTTCATGGACATTCTTTCAGGAGATCACAGCTATCTCCAGACAGGCCAGGATCATTTAACTTGCTTTCACACATTATTTTATTAAGCTCACGTTTTAGCTGCTTTTAGCTCTACATTAATTTTTAAACAAAAAAATATTAAAATGAATTCTTTGTTCAATTTCAAATAAAATAAGAAAAGATAAGATAAGATAAGATAAGCCTTTATTAGTCCCACAACGGGGAAATTCCAGGATTGCAACAGCACAGGGATAGCAACACTCAGAGCAACAATCAGAAGGCAAGAAAAAAAACAAGCAAGCAAGAGCAGCTAATATACATATGTACATATTACTATAAAATATATATATACACACACACACACAGACACACAGTGCAGAGCATTGTAGCTGGATGGAATAAATATATGAATATATAAACACCCACAGTACGGAGCATTGCAGCTAGGTGGAATAAATATGTAAGTATATAAACACACACAGTGCGGAGCAATGTAGCTAGATGGAATAATATGTAGATATATAAAAATACAGTGCGGAGCATTGTAGCTAGATGGAATAAATATATAGATATATAAATATAAACACACCCAGTGCTGAGCATTGTAGCTAGATGGAATAAATATGTAAATATATAAACACACACAGTGCAGAGCATTGTTGCTAGATGGGATGAAACAGCATAACCATCTACTTAGTTATCCTACATGGTATGATTATGTGCCCATACATATTCTCACCCTCCATAGCGACCGGTATTTTCCTAGTTGTATGCCGGAGGGGACCATTGTGTAAGTCTATTGCATCTTTTGCATTCAAAAAACTATTAGTTAGTTACGTCTTTTTGCTATCTCTGCGAGCAGCCCTGCTTAGGTTGTACAGTCTGACAGCCGTTGGTAGGAAGGACCTACGAAACCTCTCGGTTGTGCACCTGGGATGATGTAGTCTGCTGCTAAATGAGCTCCTCAGTGCATTCAGTATGTCCTGCATAGGGTGGAACTTGGACTCCAGCAGAGATGACAGTTTAGCCACAAAATGTAATATACTGTAAATTTTATAATACAGGAGAACACTAAATGTGTTTGACTCCAAATAAATAGGTATAAAATCTTAAAATCTACAACTAAAATCCTAAAAATATTTTACAGGAGAACACAAATTAAATTGTATTGCATTAAAAAAAAGATTAATGTCTAAAAAAGACAAAGTTTCACAAAAAGTCCACCTCTATACAATATTTTCAGTGCAGAAAAAACTGTTTCAAACTAATGCAAAAAAACGGACACAAAATATAATTCAAGACAAAATTCCTCAACATTTATTTTATCAACAGTAAACTGTTACAGCATGGATGGAGCTGTAACTCCATGGTTACAGGGCGAGGGGAGGTGGAACTTTTTATGTTTAGTAACACACGGAGCTTTTACAGAGTTTTTACGTGACAACCAACGACCTCACCTCTGCATCCTAGCATGGACTACTCTCGGCTCACAACAGTGCTTCTTTTTGTGGATACAGACCGGTCTGCTCAGGGTGGATGTCGGCCTTGTGTGTGTGTGTGTGTGTGTGTGTGTGTGTGTGTGTGTGTGTGTGTGTGTGTGTGTGTGTGATTTTGTAACCCGGCGCTGCATACTCTCTGGAGCGGTTGGGAATCACAGACTCTCTGCAGAGAGTGGCGTTCTTGGAACAGCAAAGAGGGCAGTCTGCAGCAGGAGAGCGCCCAAGGGCTCATGCCATAATCTGTCAGGCAGTCACCGACGCAGCAGTTCAGTTCGGCTTTTTCCGCTTTTTCCCCACCAAAATGAAACAGTCTCCCTTTTCCCAAAATTGTATCAAAAGGCTTCGGGGTCTGGACGGAAGACTCTCAGGGTCCAGATCCGGACCAGAGTCCGCCAGTTGGTGACCCCTGCGATAGGTATTCATGCAACTTGATTGAGAATGGTCTTAACACATGCAAGTTTTCACTTCTGTGCTTGTGTTGGCACTGTTGTTAGAATCCACTGTGGTAGTCGCTGTTAAAACGGTTTACAGTGCCGGTGTATCTTTTTCCTCATTATGAACCTCATCACACACACCCAACTAACTGCTACAGTCTGCCAGAACCAAACCCCAAGCACATCTTTACTAAAAAAAATCTAGTGGTGAAAGAGTTAAAGTATTAAACGTCAGTTAACACAACACCCCGTTTAAAATTTGTAATCCCAAACCCTGGGATGATCAGTCAACACTGAACTCATCAATAAATTCACAGATTTCAAATTCAGATCTGCTCCTTTTATTTGTCCCATCCCTGTTAATTTATTATCTACACTGGTTGGGAGGAAGCTTCATGCTGAGCTTAATGTTTGAAAATTTAATCACAGGCAGTTTTACACTCATAGTTTTGAAGCTTATCACCATGCACCACATTTCTGAAAAAGTGCCAGTTGGTGTGCTATACACACACGCACGCACGCATCAAAACCCCCCACACTGGAACAATGACATCATGGAGTGATGTGCCTGTTATCATGCCTGCTTTGTTTTTAATTGTGCTGTGGCATGCATGAATCATTTGGCTACAAACAGCAAGCTGTGTATTTCAAGCAGATCCCACTGGTAGGCCAGGGGTGATTTAGCAGTGACGAGTTCAGGTTTCATTTTATTTACTTTTTTCTGAATCCGGTCAATTTTCTCTGGGGCGCTGAGGCTTGTGTTGGAGAGAATTAAAAATAAGCAGACACATGATTAACCCGAATGCCATTGTAAAAAGTTTTTATGGAGGTCTCATTTGTCGGAAAGATTTATCCATTATATTCAAATCTATTAATTTTAAAAATGCAACCCCATCTAAAAATGAAGAAGAGCCATTTTAAAGTTATTGTTGATTACTTGACTTTGGACAAAGGTTAACGATCATTCAACCAGTATTTGTGCTCTTGTGTTGGCAGGAAGAACCAAATGGCAGGAGTAATCAATGAGTGATTTGACTCCTGTTAAAGTCAAACCTAAAATCAAGCTCCTGCAGCTGCTTGATTATCATCCCTTTCTTTCTGCATGATTGGACTTATTGCCATCTCTACATTTTCTCATCAGCTTAACGAGCCTCACTGGGTCACAGAAAAAGTTCTGCAACAGTGTAAGTGGACTGAGTCACATCTTGAGGAAGCTCTGATTTGTGATTTATATACAGTGGTGTGAAAAAGTGTTTACCCCTTCCTGATTTCTCATTTTTTTTGCAATTTTGTCACAATTAAATGTTTCAGATCATCAAACTAATTTAAATAGACAAAGATAACGCAAGTAAACACAAAATGCAGTTTTTAAATGAAGGTGTTTATTATTAAGGGTAAAAAAAAAAATAAATCCAAACCTACATGGCTCTGTGTGAAAAAGTGATTGCCCGACCCCTGTTAAAACATAAATTAACTGTGGTTTATCACATTTTTGGAAAGCTGAGTTCAATTTCTCTAGCCACACCCAGGCCTGATTACTGCCACACCTGTTTTCAATGAAGAAATCACTTAAATAGGACCTCCCTGACAAAGTCAAGTAGACCAAAAGATCCTCAAAAGCTAGACATCATACTACGATCCAAAGAAATTCAGGAACAAAGGAGAAGAAAAATAATTGAGATCTATCAGTCTGGAAAAGGTTGTAAAGCCATTTCTAAAGCTTTGGGGTTACCAGCAAACCACAGTGACAGCCATTATCCACAAATGGCAAAAACATGGAACAGTGGTGAACCTTCCCAGGAGTGGCAGGCCGACAAAAATTACCCCAAGAGCGCAGCAACAACTCATCCAAGAGGTCACAAAAGACCCCACAACAACATCCAAAGAACTGCATGCCTCACTTGCCTCAGTTAAGGTCAGTGTTCATGACTTCACCATAAGAAAGCGACTGGGCAAAAATGGCCTGCATGGCAGAGTTCCAAGACGAAAACAACTGCTGAGCAAAAAGAACATAAAAGTTTGTCTAAGTTGTGCCAGAAAACATCTTGATGATCCCCAAGACTTTTGGGAAAATACTCTGTGGACTGATGAGACAAAAGTTGAACTTTTTGGAAAGTGTATCCCATTACATCTGGCGGAAAAGTAACACAGCATTTCAGAAAAGGAACATCATACCAACAGTAAAATATGGTGATGGTAGTGTGATGGTCTGGGGCTGTTTTGCCGCTTCAGGACCTGGAAGACTTGCTGTGGTAAATGGAACCATGAATTCTGCTGTCTTCCAAGAAATCCTCAAGGAGAATGTCCGGCCATCTGTTTGTGACCTCAAGCTGAAGCGCACTTGGGTTCTGCAGCAGGACAATGATCCGAAATACGCCAGCAACTCCACCTCTGAATGGTTTAAGAAAAACAAAATGAAGACTTTGGAGTGGCCTTGTCAACGTCTGGACCTGAATCTGATTGAGATGCTGTTGCATGACCTTAAAAAGGCAGTTCATGCTCAAAAACCCTCCAATGTGGCTGAATTACAACAATTCTGCAAAGATGAGTGGGCCAAAATTCCTCCACAGCACTGTAAAAGACTCATTGCCAGTTATTGCAAACACCTGATGTCAGTTGTTGCTGCTAAGGTTGTCCCAACCAGTTATCAGGTTTAGGGGGCAATCACTTTTTCACACAGGGCCGTGTAAGTTTAGATTTTTTTCCCCCTTAATAATAAACACCCTCATTTAAAAACACATTTTGTGTTTACTTGTGTTATTTTTGTCTAATATTTAAATTTGTTTGATGACCTGAAACATTTAAGTGTGACAAACATACAAAAAAATGAGAAATCGGGAAGGGGGCAAACACTTTTTCACACCACTGTATTTGCATCTGAAAAAACTATTCTTTTTAATTTAGGAAATAAGATATTTTTATTCCCTTCAACAAAGGCAGCAGGTCCTGTTTGTTTTCTATAATAACTTCAAAGATCAGTCGGAACTAGTTACATTTACTTAAGTGCATCCAGACTTTTTCAGCAGTGCTACTATAGCTGAAGTGTTATTGGTGGATGATTTCACTATTTAAAATGGTTAGAAATGTGCTTGTTTACTGTTCTTGTCAGAAATGACTGAATCTTTAGTCATTTTAAAAATTTTATTGATTTGAAATCAAAGTTAAAGTAATTGTTTTCTTTTCTGATTGTTTCTGTTTATAGGATTTGGATTATATTAAGATGATTGATCAATAAAGATTTCCCCTGACCCACTTCGGGTTATAGAAATTACACCTGTATAGTAATACATATCTCTATAGGTCATGTGGCAATTTGCAGCTCTAAGCTCCTATAAGTTTATCTTTTACAGGTGTTAAGGTGGAGTAAGGTGTGATATTGGACCCAGTTCGGTGCAGAGCGGTCGTCAGGTTCCTGTGCTTGAGTGGCTGCACACCACAGGAGATATTCGATGAACTGAAAGAGACTTATAAGGAGGATGGCCCATCAAATGATGTAGCCAAGCACTGGCATCAACAGTTCAAGTATGGTGGAACATCAGTGGAAACAGTACCCATTCCTGGGCGATCACAGTGTGCCATTGATGAAGACACCATCCGGCAAGTGGAAGTCACCATTTTAGAGGACTGCCACAGAACCATTCGCCAACTTGCCCAAGATGTCAAGAGTGTGAGATCTGTGGAAAAGATCATCCATGACCACATGCACATGCGGAAGTTGTCTGCATGATAGATTCCCCGGTTGCTCAAACCTTTCCAGAAGCAGGAATGAGTCACGTGCTCAAAGGCTCTTTTGACCATGTGCCAAGAAAACCAGAAGGACTTCTTCAACAAACTAATCACACAGGACGAAATATGGGTCCATCACTATTATCCAGACACTAAAGCCCAGTCGAAGCAATGGAAACATTATGACTCACCACCTCTGAAGAAGGCACATGTCCAGTCCTCAGTGGGAGAGGTCATGATCACGTTTTTTTGACCCAGCATGGAGTACTGATGATGTATTTCTTGGCAAAGGGTACCACAATTACTGGGACTTACTACACTTCACTGCTGCAGAAATTGCAGAAGCCATCAACACTGAGAGGCATGGCACTCTGACCAATGGTGTCTGCCTCCTGCAAGACAAGGTTCCGGTTCACATTTTACATGTTCCCCAGATGGAAACACAGTCCTTTGGCTATGAAATGCTTCCTCTCCCCCCTTACTCTCCCAACTGCACACAATCTCACTTCCACCTCTTTCTAACCATGAAGTTATTTTTGAAGGGTAAGCATGTCCAAGACAATGACACACTGATTTCTGAGGTCAAGTCGTGGCTTCTGACACAACCTGCAGACTTCTACAGGTAAGTTTTCCATATCTGCATAAAGCAATGGGGGAAGTGTGTGACCCTTGGAGGTATCTATACGGAGATAATAATTGTGCCAAGTTTGGGTCCTCTCAGTCAATGGGAAATGAGTCAGAGGAAATCTTTAATGAGCAGACCTCCTAAATGGTAAATTTGGACATTTGGTAATTTATTTTTCTCAGAGCAAACAAGTTTGGGGGGGGGGGGAAACTTCCGTAAAGGCAAGATTAAAATCATAAATTCACAAGAAAGAAATGCAAATTTTTCTGATAAACTCTCAACTTTATATGAAAAAGATATAAATTTCCAAGAAAGAAGCCTCAAAAATTTCTGAAATAACATTTCAAATGTACAAGGAAAAAACATAAATTAAATAAAAAAAAATCAAACATTTATGATAAAAAAAAGTTGCAAATTTACAAGGAAAGTATTGCATATTGTGAAAAAAGTTATGAATACATGAAAAATTATTCTGAAAAGTTTGCAAATTTATAAGAAAAGCTTCAAATTGAAGGTGACGTTTATACTCCAGAAATGGTCTTACTGTCACTGCAGTAATTTTTGATGACTGTTCTTACTAATACTTGAGTAAATATTATAATAAGGTTTACTCCAGCAGAATTTCTGACTGCTCTACCACATTCTGCCAAAATGAAAAAGAAACAAAATGTTTCTTCGCTGTTATATACAAAATCACCAGTGCAGCACTGGTAGAGGAGACTCCCCTAAATATGATGCACAAATTGTTTGCATATTAAAGTACCCGTGAAAAGTACACAGTCTTTACACATTTTTTTTTTTTTTTTAAAACTTGACTCTGAAAGAGAAAGCCAAGTTCTGGCCTAGTAAAACCTTGGCACATTGACAAACAGTACAGTTTATTTGCTCCCGTACTGGAAAAGCAAGCAAGACTTTTCAAAATGTATGCACCACTTCCTCTGTGGGAGTAAAACCCTTAACAGCAAACTACACTCATCAAATGATCCCTGTATGCAAAGGAATCAAACATCAGTGATTCCAAACACTGATTTGTTTAGAGAGAGATTAAAAACTGATTGAATAAATAAATTAGTCTGTTATTGGGTATATCAACTTGTATAAACCCACAAAATCTAGTTTGTCATTATTTCAGCATTTAATTTTCCTTTTCTTTTGTATTTCAGACTCTTATAGGTGTGTTGCAGTCGTGTCTGTTTACTCACAAACTGCGTTTTGTTGGCCGGTGGAGCTTCAGTAATCGACTTGAGATCTTCCACTGTGACTCGTTCCATGTTCTCCAGTGCCGATCCAGAGTAGAGAACCACATCTTTGACAAAAATACTTGCAGCTCTCAGCATGTATGACACAAAGAGGTGCATGTGGATGTAGTTCCTGGTGCAATGTAGACGCCTGAGGGGAAAATGGGTGAAATAAATCAATAAAACAATGGAATTAATGTGAAATTTACAGTAGGTGAGTTCAGACATCTTTATCAAAGCATTTGTTCAAATTTTCACACACACACACATACAAACAATCTTATTTATAGCCAGATGGATTCTACTCTGACTGTAACATGTTTTTGAGATTTAAGAGCTTGAAATACAGAGACTGTCATGATCAGGTGAGCGCGCGCTCCCCTCCCTTCCTGCCAGAGCTTCCCCGGCTCCGCAGGTAATCATCACACCTGCGTGAGTGGACGAACCTGCTGTCTCTGCCTTGCCAGTGCTTATAAGGACCAGTCTGTGAATGCTTTGGCGCTGGCTTGTTGGGTATACTGCCTTCCAAGCAAGCAAGCATGTTATATTCTAAATTCTAAAGGAATAGTGTCTAATTCCTCTTCTCCTCCCTTTTCCAAGTTGCCGCCATCTTTACGGTGTGTCTCCGGGGCTCGTTGTGCGCTCACCTGCTCCATCATCCTCATCACCATTTCAGCTGCCTATCTCCACCCGGTCAGACACCTCACCCAGCTCCACTCCTCACCTACTCCCTGCCAGCCTCATTCCACTGGTTCATCTTTCCCTGCTGGGTTTCTCTGTCAAGTTCTCTGCTCAGCTCCCGTAAGTTGTAATTTGTCATCCCCCTTTCCCGATCTCCCTCCTCCTACTAACTGGCTTTCATCTCTCTCTTACAGGCTGAGTCCTCCTCTGGCGAGTGGCGTCTTTCCTTAACTGTGCGCTCCCCTTTTGGATTAATAAATTGTGGTTTAACTTAGCTTCTCTGTGTTGTGTGTGTGTGTTTTCTCTGGTGTGGCACCCTGCACGTGAGCTGACCATTCTCTCAACATGACACAGATACTGAATGGCCGAGCTCAAAGTAAGGACTAAACACACACACACACACACACACACACACACACACACACACACACACACACACACACACACACACACACACACACACACACACACACACACACACACACAGAACTGCTAGCATGTGTTGAGAAGTTACAAAAGCATGCAAAAGTTTATCAGAGAAATGATGGGAGAATCTGGCAGTAGATCAAGTTTTATCGATCAGTGACATAAAGGTTGCACACAGTTTACAAAACTTCTAAAAGTCAACCAGAATAAAGTCTATGATCGCCTCAGTCTCAAGGTTCCTAAGTGAAACCACTGCAGCCCCTATTTTACTTCTCTAAAGCCTCATTATAGATTTGGACCCCAGCCCCTCAGAGAGCTATTGATTTAGAGAAACTAATCTAGCGTACAGGTCCCTGGTGAAAACTCCTGAACACAACTGCTAATGTAAAATATCCTTTTTCCTCTCCCTGGAAAACGTTTATGAGCTCCCCCCTGTCTAAAAGCTGATGTGTTGATGGGGAGACATGGCCAATGCACTCTGAGAGCAGCGCCAGAATGTCAGATGGGCCTCTGGGATAACTTATTAAACTCATTTTGCTCGTAGATTTTCTGGTGCCAGTTGGGAGCATTCCTAAAACCTTCTGACTGGCTGCCTGTACAGTAAGTCACGCTGGAGGAAAGATTAGTAAACGGTACCTCAACATCAATTATTGATAGTCCGTATGGTCAGTGGGGAAAGCATGTGAGGATTAATCTGCTCTCCTTTCATGACAGATTTTAAACAAAGTTTCCTTTCTTATGTAAGAACCAGAGGTGGATGTAGTCAGAATATGTAGTCATATAAAAGTAAAATGACCTAATATTAATTACTTGACTTTAAATGTGAGAAGTTAAAGAAATTACTTAAGTAAGAGTAAAAAAAGTTTAAAAATTACTTGACTAATAATAACTACCCATGTTGATTTGTGAGGAGTTATTTTCCACATAAAATGGTGACATCTTTATTTTAAATTTCAGATGTGTGATTTTTTTCCCCCCAAAATAATTTTTCACTCTTTCCCAGTGTATAGAATCATTTTCCTTAAGAATGTTCAACTTTTTGTGATGCATTTGAAACTTTTTTCAAATACATTTTAAAAGTTTTTACTCAAATTAGCAACTTTTTTCTTATCTATTTTTTTGTAATTAATGACACGCTAATACATAGATACAAAATATTTCCTGAGTCAGAATAGAAAAACAATTACTTCATCTCTGATGCAAAAGAAAGGTGACTCATTCTATATCAAATCAGTAAAATTAAAGGTAACTTAAAAGATTATGACCAAATGTACAGTACTTGTGTAAAAGTACAGGTTTTTCTTCAAAAATGCACTTGAGCACACGTGCCCTAGTAAAAAAACTACTCATAAAAGCACAATTTAGTGAAAAAGTTAAATGAGTACATGTACGTGGATAAAAGGGACTCATTACTGTAGCTCTGGTAAGAAAAAAACAGCAAAAGAGGTTAAATAAATCCTCTACAACAGTGGTGTCAAACATACGGCCCACAGTCCAAAACTGGCCCGCCAGCGGGTCCATACCCTCAAATTCATACATGGGATGAATTTGCAAAGTGTGAAACAACACGGGCTGCCATTTTCCAAAAAAGTAACTGCTATTCCCAATTTGTACACTGGGGGTTGCACTGTTTTACTGAAAGTAGCAGACGCAACACAGACTCAGAATTAAATAGCAGAGGGCAGCAAAGTGCCCTACTGGATACAGCTTTTATGCATTTTTATGTATAAATTTTATACATTTACAAGTCAAGGGGATAACTAAACGTTCTTCCTTAATAGCTCCCATGCTAGCTTATATGGTGTGGTGAGTCAGTTCAGGTGGTTAGGATTGATGACAAATGTGGAAATGTATGTAAATTTGAAATCATTTCTAGATCTTGACGAGTTGTTTTTATCCTCAAGTGAAATACTCTATTTTTGAGTTTCCAGATACCTGTGACTTACAGCCGTAGACAAAATTGTTGGTACCCCTCTGTTAATGAAAGAAAAACCCACAATGGTCACAGAAATAACTTGAATCCGATAAAAGTGGTAATAAATAAAAATTTTATGAAAATTAACCAATGAAAATCAGACAATGCTTTTGAATTGTGGTTTAAAAGAATTATTTTAAAAAAGCAAACTCGTGAAATAGGCCTGGACAAAAATGATGGTACCCTTAACTTAATATTTTGTTGCACAACCTTTTCAGGCAATCACTGCAATCAAACGATTTCTGTAACTGTCAATGAGACTTCTGCACCTCTCAACAGGTATTTTGGCCCACTCCTCATGAGCAAACTGCTCCAGTTGTCTCAGGTTTGAAGGGTGCCTTCTCCAGACGGCATGTTTCAGCTCCTTCCACAGATGTTGAATAGGATTTCGATCAGGGCTCATAGAAGACCACTTTAGAATAGTCCAATGTTTCACTCTTAGCCATTCTTGGGTGTTTTTAGCTGTGTGTTTTGGGTCATAATCCTGTTGCAAGACCCATGACCTGCAACTGAGACCAAGCTGTCTGACACTGGGCAGCACATTTCTCTCTAGAATACCTTGATAGTCTTGAGATTTCATTGTACCCTGCACAGATTCAAGACACCCTGTGCCAGATGCAGCAAAGCAGCCCCAGAGCATAACAGAACCTCCTCCATGTTTCACAGTAGGGACAGTGTTCTTTTCTTGCTATGCTTCATTTTTGCATCTGTGAACATAGTGCTGATGTGCCTTGCCAAAAGGTTCCAGTTTTGTCTCATCTGTCCATAGGACATTCTCCCAGAAGCTTTGTGGCTTGTCAACATGCAGTTTGGCAAATTCCAGTCTGGCCTTTTTATGATTTGTTTTCAACAGTGGTGTCCTCCTTGGTCGTCTCCCATGAAGTCCACTTTGGCTCAAACAACGACAGATGGTGCAATCTGACACTGATGTACCTTGACCTTGGAGTTCACCATGAATGTGTTTAGAGGTTGTTCCGGGCTCTTAGTAAGTAATTATTAATTAATTACTTAATTAATTACTATTACTTACTAATTAATTACTACTAATAATTCGTAATTAGTTAGTAAGTAATTCTGTTGAACCACAATTCAAAAGCATTGTCTGATTTTCATTGGTTAATTTTCATAGAATTTTTATTTATTACCACTTTTGTCAGATTCAAGTTATTTCTGTGACCATTGTGGGTTTTTCTTTCATTAACAGAGGGGTACCAACAATTTTGTCCACGTGTGTAATGTTTTGTGCTTTTGTAGATCCACTGTGATGTGTAAGTTGCAATGCACATATGTAAATGATTAACTGAGGCATAATTTTGTTGAAACTGCACTTGTTTTCTTTAAAAATAATCAGGTTGTTCATAATGGTTTGTAAAGAATGGATTTGGAGTTGTCATTATTTAGGTTATTATGGTATTATTTAACTCGTCTGGTCCACTTGAGATTGAATTGGGCTGTATGTGGCCCCCAAATTAAAATGAGTTTGACACCCCTGCTCTACAACAATGTACATTGTATGTCTTTATTCTTTTAGTTTGATAACTGTACATTTGGCAGGCTTTATGAAATGATTGCACACGTTTTGTCACTGAAACATGAAATCAGTGTGAAAATAAGAAAGAAGCTAAATGTCAGGCAATGAGGCATGCATTACTGTAGGCCTGGAGGCAGAGTCCTCTTCAAAGGTGGACATATCATAGTCTGATAAAAGTCATAGGAAAAGTCAAAGGTAGTATTTGATGCAGTTTTCATGTTGTTACATGACTCAGTAAATGCTGAATTATGACAATCTCTTTCATCCTGGAAGTCAAGTCACGTTTTTAAAAAATTGTCTGGAAAGAAACAGCATCTTGACATTAAACATTTACACTCCACTTTTCCCTGCTGGTGTAACGTTAATTTCTGACCCCACATCACACCAAAGCTCTTGGGGGTACTTGCAATTGAATGGACTGATTGAAGTTTTTTCAGTAGCAGAGTTGACTCACCGAAAATAACCCAAGATAACGACAGCCACCATAAGTGATCCCAGAGAGATGGAGTACCCCACTGTGTAAATGAGATACAGACGATGGAAGACCTCCTGTTAGAAAAGGATAACTTGTTAGAGTATTAACAAAATGGCACCTAAAGCCCCAGTCACACAGACCTGCATCTGTGTGTATCTGTGCACAAGTATGTATACCTGCCATGCTTATAAACAACCACACTGTCAATGATGGAGTAACTCATTCTGGCCTGATGAAATTGCCCCGGGAGTGCTCAGAGTGCTCCCGATCGTTGACCTTGACCTTAAACACAGCCTAGATTCAGACCCTTAAGATGAGGTCAGGGTCAAGAAGAAGTTGTGTGTTTTGTGAAATCATAAATGCATAGATCTCCTGATCTTTGACAATGACCTTGACCTCAACAATGGATGCGGAACTACCTGAGGATCATTGTGAGATTAGGGGGAATTGAGGGATTGCCTAGGAGGAGGAGTGATTTTTCTGGAATCACATAAGTGCCCAGATCTCCTGACCTTTGATCTTGACCTTGAGAACAACTTGGATGCAGACCCACCCGAAGATCATTGTGAGCAAGTTTGGTGAAGGACACTGCATCATCATGTTAACTCCTTTCAGCTTTGTCGGAATCAGCTAAAAGTCACTCTCTCGTACAAGAGACAGGAGCTCACATCCAATTGGTGACTTTTTGTGACTCTCATCTTTCTTCATTTTTACTTATTGATTCACAATTCATTTACTTTACATATTAAATACAGGTAATGGTTTGAGTTAGGATTGGGTGAGATTCTGCTTTGAACACACTACACCTCTAACCCTCTGTCATATCACTTCATGGAGTGATTATCACTACCAGTAGAGGTCAGTTTTCCCTTAAAAAAGTAGCTGAATGTTGTAATACCTTCTATCTACTGACCCCTTGTGGTTTCAAAGTGAAAGATACCTCCCCTACAGTGGAAATAAAATCCAGAGTGGCACTGTTCACTCTGTACCCAAGATTCTAAAGAATCCACACAGTTTCTATGAACACAAAAAGCATTGTTTGATGGAAAAATATGCTGAAATATAACCAAAAGCAAGTGTCTTGCAAAATAAGAAAGAACCTTACTGAGCAAGCTCACATACCCACTGCATGCCCATACCAGAGTTCTCGTTGAGCAATGTAATGCATGCCATTATCTGATGTGAACATAAATGTGGCCAAAGGAATTAATGTCTTTTTAAATATAAAAACATCCATATTTAACCCCTTGCACTCTGGTCAATTTCCCTAAAAACGCCAAAAAAATAACGTACCCAAAGTAAATCAAAAGCTGTTCTTCAACCCCTTGCAGCATCTTCATGGGGTTGGTCTCATTTAAAAGAAAACACTTTGAATTTTTTAGCAAAACAGTCATAATCTCTCTAAGTGCTCCTGCCACTGAGTAACAGTCATCTAAACATACTGAACTTGAAGAAAATAAATTTCGCCTGGGTGTTTTTTTGGATACAAATGCTTGCAAATAACACACAGCTTCAGATACTGGCTGGAAAATGCAACAGAAATGTAGAACCAAGTGTTATCCAGCTGAGGTCAAAATTTTGTAACAATACCACAAAAAATGAATATATTACACAGCTTTTTTCTTAGGTTGTTCCCAGGCGTTTTTGAACTGTGCCAAATTGTGCCAAATGGCACAGTTTGGAAAAACGTCTAACTTTTGAATGATTCAATATAGAAGCTTCATCTTGGGCTCTAATGAAAGGTGAAGGGCTGTGTGTGTGTGTGGGGGGGGGTTGTTTATTCATTCATGAATGAACAAACAAGCCCCCACACACAAAGAAGCATGCCACGTAAAAAATGTGTGGCTTTTTTTTACAAGAAAAAATAACCTACAGTGCACTAAAAATTATACTAAAATATTTGTAATGTAGAAGATAACAACTCCCACCCCCCCACCCCCCGCTACAGAGGACGGACATCGCCCATCGCTACATGACGGAAAGCGGTGACGGTGCGCCGCAGTCTACTACGCACAGTTGGACTAAAATATCTGCAATATATCTGCAATCCGCTACAGAAGAGTAGCGGGGGGGGGGGGCGTTCACAACATGACGGGGGGGCCGTTCGCAACATGACGGACCCGGAAAGGAGCGGTCCGGGTCCGTCATGTTGCGATAACGCACAGTTGTAATTTACCGATCGGTCAAAAGTCATTTGGATTACAATTTTCAGGGATAAAGAATAATTTAGCTTATAACACTTACCTGTCCACAACAGCAGTGTCGCTGGCGAACTTCTCTTCCTCATTGTCAGACGAACATGACGCTGGTCCGCTTGTTACGGACTCGTGGTTCTGGTCACGCGACCCGGTCAAACCATAATTCCATTATTGCGGTTTTGCGCTTCCATGATTGCGGTTTTGGCGAACAATTTTTCAAAACAAATAAGAACAGTAGTAAGAAAAAAAGACTGGTGAACGCCTGTGTGTCACCCAGCCTTACACAAAACAGCTTTCGAACTTCTGTGCTTCAATTGGCTGGCTGTATTCGCAGCTGTTGGTAGGCGGGTCCTTCTTGCTAGGTTTTCAGTCATTGGTTCTTCAAGGTTTCAGAAACCCAATTCAAGGCTCTTATTAGTCGAATGAGAGGTCAATCACATCTAAACCAATCAAAGCACTCCTTTGGCTTTCTGTTCGCGGCTGTGTCTGTAGTGGAAGAACGGAAATGCAGCTTTTTTATTCTTCAGTGCTTACTAGGGCGCCCTCGTGCGCTCTAGGACGCAGAGACGTGTCCGCCCGCGGTACACCGGAGTGCAAGAGGTTAAGTCCTTTTAGTTGTTGGTTAACCTTGCAAGCCCCCGCACAACCAAGTTGTGTGGGGTACAATTACATCATTGTGAAGTATCGGAACACTGAAAACATAAAATATGTATATACTATGATTACAGTTATAAAGATTACATATCAACCACAAACTTAAGTGTAATTGAGGCTAAATCTCCATTAGTAGCTGAGACATTACTGATCACAACAATGTCTGACATGATGATGCTGATGAAGGCTGACTGTGGTGGTTATATCTCACACAAGTGGTCTGGGATGGAGAGCACAAAGTAAGCAGGGCCACTAACCGGGCTCTCAGTACGCTGGCATGCTGCAAATGTCAAGAGTTCCTAGTGATGTAATCAAGATATTATGCTGTGTGTCTAGTACGTAAATTTGGCTGTGTTTGATTTAATTTCTGAGCACACATTGTTTCAAGGCAAAAAGGGGGTTGAATCATAGTACGACAGCTTTCCGACAGCCTTTGAATATTTTATTTATCAATATTTCCTTTCACTCTTTTGACAATACCCTGAAGATATTCTGTTTGACATTCAAGGCAATGACAGGAGCATGTGCTATCTGGGTCACATCTACCTTTGTCAGCAGCAAAGTAAAAATGAAAATTTTGTTTTAAGTATTTTTATACTTTTCTTATGTGTTCCACAGTGAAAGTGTGATAACAAGCTTTAAGGTATTATGTATTCTATAAAGTGAAAATATTGTTGTGGTTGTAGTGATGCTATAATTGGTAGAAAGCTGGAGACCTATATGTGGTTGTCATTCATACACATATTCTCCTCACAGCCGTGCAGTTCTGTTTATGTTGTGCTGAGGTTGTGGGGGAAGCAAATCTCTGCCTGAAATGCGCATCTGGTTGACAGGCTGCGTGTCCACCAAATGTGTTTTTTTCCGCTCTGGGGCGGCTATTTTCCATTCATTCTGTGCATTTACAGCGCTGAGCGCCCTTGGTGCTGAAACGTCTCGGCGGTGGCCGTTTTTTGTTGCAGCACTCACGGCGCTCAGAGCTGAAAAAAGTTCAGCTTTTCAGACTGCAGCTGAGCTCGTCAATGTCAGACCTTAAGCAGCCAATCAGAACTGCTGCGTGGGTGGGACATAGGACTAGTCCGTACTCAAACTCCTGCTTTTCGTGTCATCATATTTTACATCCAGAGCTGCTAGAAAATGTTTCCTGTCCGTTGTTATATAGAGACTGCTATTAAAAAAAAATCAGTAGAAAGTCTGGCAATAGGAAAAGCGGAAGTGCTGAGCTGAGAGTGACAAGCTGTTGCTGGGATACAGGGCACAGACTTTTTTTTTTCCCCAGTGCGCCGCGGCCAAACACTAAAAAAAAAAAAAAGCTCACGGTGGCTGGGTGACAAAAAACGCGTTTGGTGGACACGCAGCCTTATGCAGTCATGGTAAACAATGAGGAAATGATGATGACTGGAATGATTATCCTAATGTGTCTGAACCTCTAATCCATGCACCAGAAAGGAACAGAGTGAACTGAACTATGTTTCATAGTGTGGTTCCCGTAAAGGGCAATGTTCATATCATGGCACACAAAAATACTACAAAAAAACATTAGCAATCATACAAACATACATACTGAGTGACTTTGAGTCTGTGTGAAAACGTTCTGATATTTTAAAAACAAACCAGTGAAAAGTATTTTGAAAAACATGTGACACAAAAAATCTGGCGTTCATTAGTTTTGCACAACATATAAAAAAATTATCACAATATCAACATGCACAATATGTGTATCACAAAAATGGCTTTAACAGCCAAAAATAGTATATATTTTTAATGTGCTTATGCATTCTTGCAGCATGATATTGAAGCAACATTTGCAGAGCCTCCGTGTTATTACACTACAACAAAGTATGTAGTGGTAACACACCATAATGCAGAACAGCCATGGTGGATGCCAACTGCAGAAGAAGAAGGTAGAAGTCACAGTGCATGGAGTATGATAGCTGCAGGAATGGAAGCAGCGGAGGAAAATGTGGGTGAAGAACTCCCAACTAAAGCAGACATGGTATGTTGAAATATTTGTTTAGGTATCGCAAGTCATTTCGTTATTGCAATATTCAATGACAATATCCTATATCACATCTTTTCCTAATATTGTGCAGCTCTAGTTTTTAGGTGCTGAATCTGTTTTTATGTGGCATTAACTGCTACTTCAAAATGCTTTATGGTGTGAGGTGTTCCAGGTGCTACATCAAAATCTGAGACCCAATTCAATAAATCCAGCTTTGTTTATATAGCACCATTTCACAACAACATATTCTGTAAGCCTGCTACCTTGGCCAGGTCTCCCTTGCAAAAGAGATCTCTAATCTCAATGGGACCTCCTGGTTAAATAAAGGTAAAATAAACAAATAAAACAACAGTCATCTCATAGCACTTTCAAACGGTAGAAGAATACCCCACAATTGCAGAAAGGTCCCAGCAATCAGGCGATTCCCTTTGTCGGTAAAATGACATGATTGCTCTGTCTTTCTCACACTTCTTTATCTGCTTGCTTCACACGCTACACTGCAGAGTTTAGTTTACACCCTATAATTCATTCGCTGAAACCAGTCAGAATCAGTTCTGCACACAGCCGAACTGACACATAAGATGAAATGTGCTGATACAGTGAGGGAAAAACCCCTCCCTCTTGCACGAGGGAGTGGTTAAGCTTTATAAAAACTATAAGGCTCACTTTTTGGGCAGCACTCCAGCGCTGCTTGTATCCATATCTCACTTTCAGTAAAATAAGTGAAAGTATACTTCATCTCTCAGTCTGGTTATTTGGCCTTCGTAAAAAAGAACTGGGGGTTTAAGGTATTTTAGACCTAACACCTGTGAGTGTCACGCCGCGCCATTCATCAGCGGCGCCACCTGCCCACGCACCTGCTACTCGTCAGCGGCGAAGGATAAAAGCCGCCTCGCCCTGAGCGTCGGCCTGAAGCCGTAGACTTCATTTCCCTTGCATGGACTTCTACCACATTCTCTTCAGCATCCTCTTTACCGGTAAGAAGATCACTTACCTCATCTCTCCAGTTTGCTCCCCTGTGCACAGGTGGATTCCTCGGCGGCGGACAATCCCGTCCCTCGTCTCTCCTCGCTGCTGCACCGAGCCCTGCAGGTGGCTGTCTCCCGGGCTTCCATCCTTGAAGCGCCAGTCATCTGCTCAAACAAGTAAGCTTCTCTCCCTCGCCTATTCTCCTCCTGTGTTGGTGTGTGCTCATCACCCTGTGTCCAATTTCTCCCATAGGGTTGCCGGCTGAACGGTCTCCTGCCTCTGGGTCCGAAGCAGACGCCACCACCAACACATTAACATTCCGCAGACACGCACCCAAACATCCCTGTTGTTAATAAACAGTTTGAACTACTCTGAGCCTGTGTGTGTGCGTCTCCTGAGCCGAACGTTATGTCAGTACGGCTTCAGCAGAGCGGCTCGGCGGACGGCGGGCTCGCACACCGGTTTACCATCCTCGAGGCTCGGGTGGATCAGATTGTTTATCAGCAACAGGTGGTTCTTAATCAATTATTAGAACTGACTAACCGATTGAACCGCTTGGACCCCCAACAGCCGTTCCTCCCGACTCGCCAGGGTGGCGCGGCTCCTGCTGTTCCAGCGGCCGTCCAGCCGGCTCCAGTGGCACCGGTTCGGCTCACGCCGATTCCGACCCCCGCCCGCTTTAGCGGTAAGCTCGGCGGAGCGCGGGGGTTTATTATGCAGTGTGAGTCCGTGTTCCACCGTGTGCCCGGAGATTTTCCCTCGGATCACAGCCGAATTGGTTACATAGGGAATCTTCTGGAGGGGCGTGCGTTAACCTGGACCTACGCCGTAATGGCGAGGCCCAGTTATGCCACCCTCACCTATGACCAATTCGTGAGGCGCTTTCTGGAGGTCTTTGACCACTCACAAACCGAAACGGTCCAGGTCGATCGGCTTCTCGCTCTCCAGCAGGGAAGCCGGTCGGCAGCGGACCACTCGGTCGACTTCCGGGTAGCGGCGGAGGAATTGGGCTGGGAGGAACGCTCCCTCTGTGGCCTGTTCCTCCGCAGCCTCAATAGTGATCTGAGGGATGAACTGGCTGGTCGGGATATCCCTGGGACGCTAGTGGAGCTGACATCCTTAGCGATAAGTTTGGATAACAGGCTGCGCGAGCGCTCCTCGGGGCGGAGGTCTTCTTCTTCTCGCCCTCGTGGAGCCTCGCCGCACCTGTTCCAAGCTCGCCCCCTGGCGGCGCCGCCAGCATCGCGCCCCGAGGAGTCGGAGCCGATGGTGACGGGCTGGACTAAACTTTCCCCTGTGGAGAAACAACGCCGCCGTGAGTTGGGCCTCTGCATGTATTGCGGAGGCGACCAACACACCGTGGAGCGTTGTCCACGGAAAGCCAGTCGGTGGGGTCCGCGAGTCACTGTTGGAAGCCTCGCGGATGTCAATCGGTTAGGATCACTTACTCAATTGAAGCTGCCCATCCGTTTCTGCCATAACCCTACTGGGCACCTCACCCACGCACTGGTGGATTCGGGCGCAGAAGGCAGCTTCATTTCACAAAGCCTGGCAACCCGATTGGGCATCCGCTGCCAGGCACTCAACACTCCCATCTTCCTGATCCACCTCTCCCGTGCCACCCTCGGGAGAGTGACACATCAAACTGTTCCCCTACCGGTCATCATCTCGGGAAACCACCGGGAGGAGATGACCTTTTACGTCCTTCCCAACTCTGTGTCGCCCGTCATCCTGGGGTATCCCTGGCTCCGCCTTCACAATCCGGTCCTGGATTGGAAATCAGCTGGGATCTCGGCATGGAGTACGTTCTGTATGGGCACCTGCCTTCAGTCCGCTGCCTGCTCTCCGTCCGCTCCTCCCCCTGCGACGGACGCTGCACCCCCGGACCTGTCTCTGGTGCCCCCAGAATTTCACGACCTGGGTATGGTGTTCAGCAAAGCGAAAGCTATGTCTCTTCCCCCTCATCGGCCCTATGACTGCGCCATCAACCTCCGCCAGGGGGCTCCCTTACCTTCTGGTCGCCTTTACAGCCTGTCTGCGCCGGAGAAGGAGACGATGAACGCCTACCTGAAGGAATCATTAAGTGCTGGGATTATCCGCCCATCATCGTCACCCGTGGGGGCAGGGTTCTTCTTCGTGGGGAAAAAGGATGGGTCCCTCCGCCCTTGTATCGACTACCGGGCCCTCAATAATATCACGGAGAGGGACCGTTACACCCTGCCTCTCATGGACACTGCTTTCCACTCCCTCCAGGGGGCGACCTGGTTCACCAAGCTGGACCTACGCAGCGCTTACCACCTCGTCCGGATCCGGGAGGGAGATGAGTGGAAAACGGCCTTCCGTACCCCGAACGGCCACTTTGAATATCTGGTGATGCCGTTCGGGTTGACCAACGCTCCTGCAGTCTTCCAGCGCCTCATTAATGACGTCCTCCGGGACTTCATTGGCCTTTTCGTGTTCGTCTACCTGGACGATATCCTCATCTTCTCCAAGTCCAGGGATGAGCACCAGGTCCACGTGAGGCGGGTCCTCCAAAGGCTGCTGGAGAACCGTCTGTACGTTAAGGCAGAAAAGTGTGAATTTTACGCCAGGAGTACGTCCTTCCTGGGGTTCATCATCGCCCACGATAAGGTGCTCCCCGACCCAGAGAAGGTAAAGGCGGTGGTGGAATGGCCTACACCTGCATCCCGGAAGCAGGTGCAGCAATTTGTTGGCTTCGCCAATTTCTACCGCCGCTTTGTTCCCAACTTCAGTGCCATCGTTGGACCACTGACCCGCCTCACGTCCCCGAAGGTCCCGTTCCGGTGGACCGAAGAGGTCGCTGCCGCCTTTGAGGCGCTGAAGGCGGAATTCTCCTCCTCCCGGGTCCTTCGCCAGGTCGACCCCGCGTTGCAGTGCATTGTAGAGGTAGACGCCTCGGACACGGGAGTGGGAGCAGTGCTGTCCCAGCGGTCACCGGACGATGGCGCCAAGCGACCGTGCGCCTTCTTCTCCCGGCGCTTGTCCCCGGCGGAGAGAAACTACGATGTGGGGGACAGAGAGCTCTTGGCCATCAAGCTCGCCCTGCAGGAGTGGCGCCACTGGTTAGAGGGGGCAAGCCTGCCGTTTGTGGTCCTCACGGACCACAAGAACCTGGAATACTTACGGTCTGCCAAGCGCCTGAACGCCCGCCAGGCGCGCTGGTCCCTGTTCTTCGCCAGGTTCCAATTTTCCATCACCTTCAGGCCTGGCTCTAAGAACGTCCTGCCTGACGCCCTCTCCAGGCAGTTCGCCCCCGTGGAGTCGGAGGAGGCGCCCCACTCCATCCTGCCCAGGTCGTGCGTCGTGGGAGCCATCTCGTGGGACATTGAGAGCAAGATCCGGAAGGCACAGGAGGTGGAACCTGACCCTGGCGGCGGACCGGAGGGGAGGCTGTTCGTGCCATCCGCGGTCCGAGGAGAGGTCATCCACTGGCTCCACACCTCCAAGCTCACCTGTCACCCTGGCACCTCCCGGATGATAGATCTCCTCCAACGGTCCTTTTGGTGGCCAGGCCTGCGGAGGGATGCAGCCCGCTACGCCCGGGCTTGCCCAATCTGTGCCACCTGCAAGTCGGGAAATGCCCCTCCAGCGGGTCTGCTCCAGCCCCTGCCCGTCCCTGGCAGGCCCTGGTCGCACATCGCTCTGGATTTCGTCACCGGACTCCCCATCTCCAACTCCTATGACACCATCCTGATCATCGTGGACCGCTTCTCCAAGGCCGTGCACTTCGTCCCCCTGCGAGGCCTCCCTACTGCCCTGGAGACGGCGGACCTCCTCGTCCAACACGTGGTCAGGCTGCATGGGATTCCGGTGGACGTGGTCTCGGACCGGGGCCCCCAGTTTTCATCTGAGGTTTGGAGGTCTTTCTGCAACGCCATCGGAGCCAAGGTGAGCCTCTCCTCTGGCCATCACCCCCAATCCAACGGGCAGTGTGAGAGGACCAACCAGGAGCTGGAGGCTGCGCTCCGCTGTGTGTCCAGATCCAAACCCGCGTCCTGGAGCAACCATCTTGCCTGGGTTGAATATGCCCACAACACCGCTCGCTCTTCTGCTACAGGGATGTCCCCCTTCAAAGTGTCCCTGGGTTACGACCCCCCGCTGTTTCCGGAGCAGGAGAGTGAAGTAACTGTCCCGTCAGTCAGGGCCCATCTCAGGCAGTTCCGCTCCACCTGGGCTGCCGCGCGCCATGCGCTATTGCGCACAGCGGAGCGCAACAGGACTGTGGCGGACCGGCGTAGGAGACCTGCCCCGGCGTACAGAGTTGGGCAGCTTGTTTACATTTCCACCCAGGACGTCACTCTAAAAGGCGAGAGGAGAAAGCTGGCACAGCGCTTCATGGGTCCCTACCCCATCACCCGGATCATCAACCCGGTGGCTGTGCGCGTGGCTATTCCCCCCTCCCTCCGCATTCATCCTACTTTCCACGTGTCGAAGGTGAAACTGGCGGTTACTGACCCCCTTTGCCCTCCTCCTGCAGCGCAACCCGCGCCCCGGATGATTGGTGGCCATCCGGCCTGGTCCGCCTCCTCCATCCTGGACTCCCGGCGCCGGGGTCGTGGGTTGCAATACTTGGTGGACTGGGAGGGCTATGGGCCCGAGCATCGACAGTGGGTGCCCCCGTCGTTTGTGTTGGACCCATCGCTCATCGCGGACTTCCACCGAGCGCACCCGGATAAGCCATCGCCAGGAGGCGCTGCTAGAGGGGGGAGTACTGTCACGCCGCGCCATTCATCAGCGGCGCCACCTGCCCACGCACCTGCTACTCGTCAGCGGCGAAGGATAAAAGCCGCCTCGCCCTGAGCGTCGGCCTGAAGCCGTAGACTTCATTTCCCTTGCATGGACTTCTACCACATTCTCTTCAGCATCCTCTTTACCGGTAAGAAGATCACTTACCTCATCTCTCCAGTTTGCTCCCCTGTGCACAGGTGGATTCGTCGGCGGCGGACAATCCCGTCCCTCGTCTCTCCTCGCTGCTGCACCGAGCCCTGCAGGTGGCTGTCTCCCGGGCTTCCATCCTTGAAGCGCCAGTCATCTGCTCAAACAAGTAAGCTTCTCTCCCTCGCCTATTCTCCTCCTGTGTTGGTGTGTGCTCATCACCCTGTGTCCAATTTCTCCCATAGGGTTGCCGGCTGAACGGTCTCCTGCCTCTGGGTCCGAAGCAGACGCCACCACCAACACATTAACATTCCGCAGACACGCACCCAAACATCCCTGTTGTTAATAAACAGTTTGAACTACTCTGAGCCTGTGTGTGTGCGTCTCCTGAGCCGAACGTTATGTCAGTGAGCAAGCACTTGGTGATGGTGGAGAGGAAAAACTCCCTTTTAGCAGGAAGAAACCTCCAGCAGAACCAGGCTCAGGGAAGGGCAGTCATCTGCTGCGACTGGCTGGGGGGTGAGGGGATAGAGACTAATAAGAAAAGAACAGACATCTAGAGAGCAAACAGCACAACGGGGACTCAGTCTATGGGAGAGAATAAACAGATGTTAATGACCAGCAAAAACATTACATTGAGAATGAAGAAAGGAGTGAAGCCCAGTGCGTTGTTGGAGGTCCCCCGGCTGTCTAAACCTATTAGCAGCGTAACTAAGGGAAGGTTCAGGGTCACCTGATCCCACCCTAACTATAGGCTTTATCAAAAAGGAAAGTTTTAACCCTATTCTTAACCCTTTGAGTGTGTATGGTGCAGAACTGCGACATACCCCCTAGTGGTCAAGAGTGTTAAATATTTTTTGTCAATAAAATACAGTGATCCCTCACTTATTGCGTTTAATGGGGACCAGAACCGACCGCGAAAAGTGAAAAACCACGAAGTAGCGTCACCCCCCCCCCCCCAAGGGCGTCACAAGCACTATTTTGCACAAAAAGGCACAAGAGAACAGCGAAAAGTGCCACTAAGCAACACGAGCGATAAAGAACAATGAATGCGATCTTCCTTCGCTGGGTATGTGCGCTCTGCAGGGAGAGAAGCTGGGTAAAACGTCTCGGCCAATCAGCTTGCGAGATTCCCGAGCGGTGAAGAGGTGGGCGGAGAGGAGTGGAGCGGCGGTCAGAGAGGTGGATTTTGAGTTGTGCGGGCTCTCCGTGTTGATACCTGATGTTCTAATGTAGTCTCCCTGCCTTCTGCTAGCGCCCGGGCAACTTTCGTGCCATTTTTTCTCAATTTTGAATTTTTGATGAATATTTTTGAAAAATCTGCGATGCACTGAGGGCGCGAAAGGTGAAACGCGAAGTAGCGAGGGATCACTGTAGTTCAGATTTCCAAGGCTATAACTTGAAAGCGGTAAGAGATAATGACTTACTGTCAGAAAGATGTAAAATATGATCCAAAGTTTCAGATAGGAATAAATTTACGCATCTAATTTGCATAATGTTGCACCACCTCTTTAAATTCCATAGCTCAATCAAAACTGGACTTTGGACGTATTTACACAAAAAATGGTTCAGTCTTTTGACACCATTTTTTGTACAGAGGTACCTCATCATCTTATTTTCAAAGTATATGAACAAGAAATCAGTACATTTAAAAAAAAATAAAATTCTCACTTACTTTTGACAAAGTCAGAGTGAGAAGGCAGGCGCAGTGCCGAGCTCTGCCACTAGGGGCACAGAAATTCTCACACTCAAAGGGTTAACAAGAGCACTCTGAGGCAAGTGCAATATCCCCCACCTCCTTTTTCTTTGAAGATATATGTCACTGAAGGAGAGTAGTTTTGAACTTTTTCATATAATTATTGGGGCAAAACCAAATTATGGTAAGTCTATCATCCATGAATATACAACAAAAACTGTTGTATACAACCCATAGTTGTACAGTAGGTCAGAATCCTAAGGTGAACCTGTGTAGCAAGTATGGTGACCCTAGAGAGCTTCAATAGTAAGAGGGCATAGGGATTGCTAACCTTGACCTCTGACCTTTCGACCCCAAACCCATAGTCAGAGTTCATGGTCTCAGGGTGAAACTGTGTACAAAGTTTGGTGATCCTAGCATTCTATGATGCTGAGATATAGTTTACATGCCATTTTGACCTTGACATTTGACATTGCAATCAAAAATCCACAGTCACACTTCAGGGTCACAGGATGAACCTATGTACAAAGTTTGGTGACCTTAGGGAGACCTTAGAGCTTCACTCCTATAGTAGAGGGCATAGGAAATGCCTACCTTGACCTTTGATCTTTTGACATAGTCACAGTTCAGGGTGACAGGGTGAACATGTGTACCACATTTAGTGGCCCTAGCTCTGCTCGTTTTATAGTAATAATGCACATAGAATGTTAACCTTGATCTTTGACCTCTTGACCCCAAACCCATAGCCAGGTCAGGGCATAAACCATCTAATATTTGTCTTATATGCAACTATGGTATGGATTTGAAAAGCCTACATCATTTCTTTCACTAGTTATTGTGTTTACAAGATTTAGGGAAAAACTGACCTCTAACCTTGACTTCAAGGTCATCTGATCAGAGTCACATTTCAAAACGTTTGTCATCAGCGTATATCAAACCGTGGTACCACTTTTCAAAATATTTGGAACAAAATTGTAAGAGGAATTGATTTCACAAGACAGTTACTATCTATTAACTTGAGGTGAAATGGGAGATCATAATTAGCAAGATGGCCGCGTGTCCACACGCTGCCGCCAGACGCTCTGGACAACAGCATTTGTTTTTGTGCTTGTCCTGCATTTTTTGCCCTCCTTCTGCAACGGACTAATTACCTACAGTTGCCAGGAACTTCTAGGCATTGGCCACCAACTAACATATCCAGTGTTTATTCCAGCAATCAATACCACATCCCTGAGGAGATCGCCAGACCTCTGGGCACTCCGTGGATTGTTATCGGGCCCAGCAAGAGGTGCAGAGGGCGTGAGAGAGGAAGAAGAAACGAGGCTGCAGGGCCTCTGTGCACAGCTACGCAAACAACACACCAAACCATCGTTACCTTTAATTTTTCTCACTAATGCCTGATCAATCGCCAACAAAATGGATGAGTTGCAATCAGAGCTCGCCTACAATCGCTACGTCTAAGACTGTTGTATTCTGCTTGTGACTGAGTCTTGGCTCCACCCGCTCATCCCAGACGCCATTGTGGAATTACCCGGCTGAACTACACTCCGTTTCAACCGCAACGCCAATTCTGGTAAGGGCAGAGGTGGTGGGCTCTGTGTTTATGTGCTTTAAACTTGGTGTATTAACAGCAGAAGTGTGTAGGCCCTTTAATCTACCCCGTGAGCAAACGGCAGAAATTAAGTTAATCCCTTTCACTTCCCAGGTCAACAAAGGACTACACCTCTCTGATGGGCTCTCCTTTAACTGTGACTGGGGTGTTGGCAGTGGTGTTAATCTTAATATTAATTAATCTACCTGGGAAGTGTGGTGGATCGACAGGGGGGCACAGACTGAGACATCACAGCCAGGATCGGCAAAGCGAGAGCAGCTTTTGTCATACTGAAGAATAGCTGGGCATCAAAACAGATCTGTGTAACCCTTGCCTTACGTTAATTAGGTAAGGGAAATTATTAAGTGTAGACCAGTTGCTAGGTTCGTAAGGATTACAATAGGGAATTAAAATGAGTGTGGAATGAAATAACTGGAGTCAAGAAATGAGCAATTCATGGCTGTTATTGTTAAAGATAAAGAGAACAAAATATACAAACAATTTACAAATATACAAATATAACAACGGCTGGCATGAAATAAAACCCCAAAAATGTCCTACTGAGCTCAGTGTTTGTTTGTCTCTTTTAAAGTGGCGGCTTGAGTTGCTACCACTTTGAATTTTGTGCACTGGAGAGAGGGAGGATGTTCTTCAATCGAGATCTTGGTTCAGATCCCGGTTCAGTCTCGGTTCAGGTCAGGCTCGCCATCTCCATTCGGAGAGAATCCAGGATCCAGAAGGTTCTTAATCAGCAACCAAAAAAAACCTAGCCAAGATGAGATATCAGCGTGAACACAGCAAAGGACACATCCACCATGCCTCTCAAGCTCGTGCTCCCGTCAACAAGAAGACCCACAGGCCTCCACACAGATCGTCCACAGCCTCTCTCGTCCGCTCTCAGATCGCAAAAGACCGAAGAACCGGGTGCGCGCCTCGGCACTCTGCTCGGAAGGCGGGGCTAATATCGCTCTCAACGAATGAAAAGACCAAGATCGCCCAACGTGACCATGAAACGGGAATTTAAAAGTTGGATAACGAGGATCACACTTCCTCTTCCCAAAATAATCATTTTTCAAAATAAAATCACACAATTGTATTAATACAATTGAAATCTGAGAAAAAGGGTCATTTTCTCAGCTGGGTTACATCTGCACGAGAACAAAACTTTGCATCTTCAACTCTAACGTCAAGTCTGTTCTACTTTACAGACGTGAGACCTGGAGGACAACAAAGAAGATGCAGCAGAAGAACCAGACTTTCTTTAACATATGCCTGATGCGCATCTTTAACATCAGGTGGCTGGAGAAGATAAGGAATGAAGACCTGTGGGAGCGAGCGGGACAGAAACCAGTGGCAGAACAGATTCTGCGGAGGAAGTGGGACTGGATTGGACGCACCCTCAGGAAACCAGCATCCAGCATCACATGCAAAATTCTGACCTGGAACCTGCAGGGGAACAGAAACAGAGGCCAGCCTCAAAACAGCTGAGGCAGAGCTGAAACTGCAGGGAACCACCTGGAGGGGAATAGAGAGAGCAGCCAAGAACTGAGTGTGATGGCGAGGGGTCATCAATGGCCTATGGGCTTTAGAAGAAGAAGAAGAATCTCTTCCACAGCATGTTGGACAGCATGTGGTGTATGGGGTGGCGCCTATCTCCATTTCACTGACCCTAGGCTACACAGCTACTGTAAGTAGTGAAAGCTACAGTGGGGGGGTCAGTCCTCCGGTAGTTCTATGCGTTAAGTAATTGTAACAGCTGTTTATGTCCCTCCAGACGGTAGCGTTAGCTTAGCACTCAGCCACCTCCAGCACATCATTAGCAGGTAACAGAAAAATCATCCTGACACAGTACACATTATTGCAGGGGATTTTAACAAAGCATGCTTAAAGACTGTACTCCCCAAATTCCACCAACATGTTAAGTGTCCCACAAGAGGGGAAAGAACACTGGATCATGTTTACACCAACATTAAGTGAGCCTACAGAGCCATCCCCTTCTCTCACCTTGGACAATCAGACCATCTCTCCCTGCTTCTAATACCTGCTTACACCACCCTGAGGAAGAGTCCCTCCCCCCACCCCCAACCAAACAAACAATTAAAACCTGGCTTGAAAATGCTCTCCTCCTGTGCTACAGGACTGCTTTAGCTGCACCAACTGGAACATCTTTGAACAGCAGGAGCTGGACTCCTACGCAGTCTGTCCTCTTCTACATTAAATGCTGTGGAGAAAATATAACAGTCACAAAACACATCCGGGTCTTTCCAAACCGGAAACCCTGGATGACCAGTGAGGTCCAGGCTCTAATCAAAGCTCTCCACCCAACTTTCAGGCAGAGGGACTGCTCTCTGTACAGCACTGCCAGAGTCCACCTAAGAAGAGGCATAAAACACACTAAGAATGCCTACAGGAGGAAAGTAGAGGGTTTCCTCTCAGACAACAACCCCAAACAGATGTGGACAGGGATCCAGGCCCTCACCAACTACAGGGCCCAGGGGCCCCAACACCGGACAGCAGCCTCACTCTGTCAGAGGAGCTTAACAGCTTCTTTGCCTGGTTTGAGCTCACCTCCCCCCTAACTCGTCCCCCCATCCGCCCCTTTCTGCACCCCCTCCTCTCTCTCTACAGGTGCATGAGATGAGGAGACAACTGAGAGCAGTGAACCTCCACAGAGCTGCTGGTCCTGACGACATCCCAGGAATGGTGGTCAAAGTATGTGCAGACCAGCTGGCAGAGATCCTCACCAAGCTGTTCAACCTCTCCCTGATGCACGCCACCATCCCCTCTTGCCTCAAGGCCTCCGCCATCATCCTCATCACCAAAAAGTCTGCAACTGACAGCCTGAATGACTACAGACCCATAGCACTCATGTCTGTAGTCATGAAGTGTTTTGAGTGACTGGTGTCCCAGCACATCAGGGACTGTTGCCCCCCCCCCTCGACCCCCACCAGTTCACCTACAGGGAGAACCGGTCTATGGAGGATGCCATTGCCACCACACTTCACAGAGCGCTGAGCCACATGGAGAACCCAAGGAGCTATGTGAGGATGCTCCTTGTGGACTTAGCTCAGATTTCAACACCATCATCACGGACATCCTGATCAATAAACTGCACCTCCCCCAGATCCCCCCGACCACCCCCCGCCCCAGCCACTGTGGGTGGAAAAACAGCTATTATATTTAAACAGACACAGTATATTGTAGCTACTTAAGCAAGTCCTTGCACTGGCATTTTACTAGCTAGGATCCTCTGCAGTGTGGGTGGAGGAGTCTAACCATCCAGTCAAAGGACGTAAAAATGCTGACGTTCTCAGATGCCTTCTATGCGTACCCCTGGACGTACAGAAGACATCTTATTGGTTAAAGCTACAGGATACGTTTAACAGTTAATTTAAGCTATAGAGCCGCACTGTTAATTCCTGAAGGCCCAAGGCAGATTTGCTTGACCCTGGCAACACAGATGCCTGAAATATGATTGGACAAAAAAACTCTAACATGCATTACACTACTGGAAGGAGTGCAACCAAGAGAAAAGCTACAAAATGAAGAGAATAAACTAATGGGAATAATTTAATACATCCTCATGGAACAAATATGTTGTAAAGGTTGTAAATGTAACTCTGATAGTGTTTAGGCCAGCAGAGAAGGCATTGCTGGCCCTGAGGGTCCACCACTGAGATAACGAAATATTAAAAACTGATTAGAAAGTAATTAAAAGCAATAAACCTCAGGAGAACGAGGACAGCTAAGCATAGCTAACCACAACAACAGACAGCAGAAACAGGAAGTGATGATACATTACCACGTGATGATAACAGCAAGAGTAGGAAGCAGCGAAGGATGAAGAGCAAGCTTACAGCACCTGGTATTCCCAGTCATCTCCCAATCAAGTACTCACCAGGCCCTACCTTGTTCAGCTTCCAAGATCAAACAAGACTGGGATTATTCAGGGTGGTATGGCCATAAACCCATCAGACCCATCAGAAATGGTGACTGCAGAGGGCTACGTATATACCACCCATTAACCTTACTGTCCCTGCATAATAATTTATTTAAGTGGAAAAATCACTGTTTACGGCCCTCAGCAAGCACAAATTCTGATCATCACAGTTTTTTGTGTAAATGGATGTCCAAAACCCAGAAACATGGCGACCTTCTCTGCTAACTTGAAAACAAACCAGTGAAAAGTGTTTGTGAAACCATCTGTGGTGGGAAATAATAGACATGATAAATAGAGCTCATTATGTTACCACTGCTAATGAAGATATTTTGCAAAGAAAAACCAACTGCTTTTGGGTTCCAGCTGAGAACTACTTTTTCAAGCTTCAATAAGGACAAATGCTGTAGTCTACAGAAGTCACTGTTATTTGACAACTTTATATTTGTTGTGTGCTGCTGTTCCAATTCTGTGTGTAGAAGTTAACTTTTTTGTGTTTACAATCGATAAAGTAGATAAGCACTCAGAGAGCGCATACAGTTCCTCTGCCAAGGCTCCTTCCATCCCCCATGGATCACTTCCAAAATGTAATGGGATTGAGTGTAGGCCTAGAGCCACTTGTGGTGAAAATTGCATCAAAGTATGTCCATTAGTTTTGGAGTATTGTTGCTAACACACTGTGAGAAGATAAGAGCCTTGGTGGAGGTATGCATTCTCAGATCATCATTAAAATGTAATGGGTTCCTCTGTAGGCCAAGAACCACCTCTGGTGAAAATTTTATCCAAATCCATCCAGTAGTTTTTGTGTAATCCTGCTGCACAAATACAAACAAAGCCCTTGGTGGAGGTATGCACTCTCAGATCATCACCAAAATCTAATCATCTGTTCCCTGTGCCATTACACACCTTTCCTGAAAATTTCATCAAAATACCTTCATAACTTTTTTAAGTAATGTTGCTAACAGACAGACAGGCCAACAAACAAAAAAACAAACGCCGGCAAAAACATTACCTCCTCCTCTTGGCGGAGGTAACAATAACAGTATTACTTTCAAGGTATTACTCTATGGACAGTACATGCAAACAATGAAGAAAAACATTTACAGCGGGGAAAATAAGTACTGAACATGTCAATCCAGCTATGGGTGTTGAGACAAAAGTATTTCCACTTTACATCCAGCCATGGCTGTTCAGAATACAGTAGATCCACCAACAAGGTGTTAGTTGTTTGTATAGCTAGCCGTTTCTTTGCACTAGCTTTGTTGGAGCTTGTTGCTGTTTTCAGGCGCTTCTGAAAACTGCAGTAGGTCTCAACCGGCACTTAGTTTGCAACCCACTAGTGCTGCAACAATTACTCAAATAATTCAATTACAAAAAAATTCTCGATTCAATATTTATGGATCGACATGTCGTTTAACGTAGCACTTCCAATCTATATGACCTTCTTCCGGTGCGACCTTCTTCCAGTCACGCTACCTAAACAAAACACAGATTTGTTCAGCAGTGCCATGGCAGAGTAGCATAGTGATGGGCCAGCAAAGACGAACAAAATTTTTAGCAAACAACAAAAATATCTGAACTCTGGAATCATTTCAAGCTCAAATTGATGTAGACCAAAACACTGCAAATTACTGTGTACTGCATTATTTTCAGCTGTTCTTGCTAGTGATGGTTATTATAGGGGGTCATTGGCTGAAAAATTGTGTTTTGTAGATTTTAACACTCAAATGTGTCTATTGGTGATGTGATTATCAAAAAAAAAAAAAAAAAAAAATCAAATCACCCACTACTCTTAAAAAAGCACACAGTCTCTATATTGTTTTTCTCTCCCAGATGCCATTTTTAACTCTTCCAGGCAGCTCCCCGTACGTCAAGAAATGGTAGCCTTGATATTTGCCCACTGCTCTATTATTGGACAGCCTAGCTGTCTGTCATGTAGATGGGCGGGGAGCCAAAGCCGTTAGCCTAAGAGCTAACAGTGGTACCAGGAAGCTCAAGCTTTTATTGCTGTTTTCTTTAGATTTCAGTCACCCTAATACTATAAAACTGTTTCCACCTGGTTCATTAACCCACAGTGTGTAGTGTATTATTATGATTATTATTGTGTGTTATGGGTGACAGCTACACCTTTCCGGTTCCGCCGCCACCCAGGATAAGGCATACCCGAAAGAGGCACGGTCTCTTTTCAACCATCACCTCTTCCTTGACGGGAGCGCCTTAGAGTTGTGTGAATCTGTTCAATAAAGTTCCGTTGGACTGCATCTTCAACCTCATTATTATAGTACTGGTTACGGACATAACATTTGGCGATGAGGATAAAGCTATGGAAAAAGGAGTTTTTAGTATTCTGCCATTTTTGGAGCTCCCAGGCGAGCTGCCAGTTCCCTGGGCAAGGTGGTTTGCAGCATTCCAAAATTATTTGGTGGCATTGAATCTCGGCGAATTGGAGAAACTATGATCTGTGTGGAGTTTGCATGTTCTCTCCATGTCTGCGTGGGTTTACTCTGGGATTTCTCCGGTTTCCTCCCACATGCCAAAAACATGCAAGTTAGGTTAACTGACATTAAACTGGGGATTCTAAATTGTCCTTAGGTATGACTGTGAGAGTGAATGGTTGTCTGTCTCTCTGTGCTGGCCCTGCGATGGAGTGGCGATCTGTCCAGGGTGTACCCTGCCTCTCGCCCAAAGATGCTGGGATAGGCTACAGCCCCCCCGCGACCCGAAAAGGATTAAGCGGAAGAAGATGAATGAATGAATGTGCATGGTTAATACTGGTCCATAATCTCGGCATGGAAGGGCAACGTATACTCAGCACATTGGGAGAGAGTGACAGTTTTGAGGACGTGGTTGAGCTAATGGCGCGCTACTTTCGTGCTCCTGAGAACGTCATCGTCTGGCGGATCCAGTTCCGACAGCGATGCCAGCGGCTGGGAGAGTCGGTGCAACGGTATGTTGCGGACCTCTGCCAGCTGGCTGGAGAGTGCCAATTCAGGGCTTTGGAGGAAGAAATGGTCCGCAATCAGTTGGCGGAGCACACGCTATGTTCTGCAGCACAGTCCAGGCTCCTCACGCACTCTTGTGAACTGATGTTGACTACGGCTGTGGAGATAGCTCAACAGTACAAAGCAGCACATAAACTATCAAAGGACCTTGGTGAGAGAACACCGTTGAGGCAGTTTGACTCACAATCAGCGGCGCAGGCTGTGGACACGGGTAGCGATGACAGCGCAGAAGATAAAGAAGACTATACTACCGCTATTAAGATTAGGTCCGCCCCGGGGTCGCCCAGATGTTTGGGCTGCAAGTCCACCAAGCACCGATACAAGATAAGAGAGTGTCCGGCGAAGGGCAAACGCTGCGGCAAGTGTGGACTCCTACATCATTTTGCCAGGGCCTGCAAAAAGTTTGAGTGAGGGGAACGGCGACACAGAATAGATTCCTCCGCCACGACTCCTATGGTAATTCACACAGTCTCCCCGAGCACAGATAGGCGTATTTATTGTGACGTGATGTTGGATGGTCTGGAAGTGCCATTGTTGGTAGACATGGGCGCAGCAGCATCCGTGTCGAGCTGGCCTACTGTGAGGAGTTTGGTCCCGCATTATCGTGTAAGAGGACTGTCGACGGCGTATTGTGGCTATGGAGGTAACAGACTAGCCATCGTGGGTTCGCTGGAGCTGACGGCGAGATACAAGTCTGCTGTGGTCTCAAATATCCAGGTCGTGGTGACTGTCAAGGGGTTGAATGTGATGGGCTGTGACCTGTTTTACGGACTGGGCTTTACAATCGCCAGCAGTATAGGAGAGGAGTGGTCGGGCTGTGGTTTGCGGGCCGGTTCCGTTCGTGGTGGACGATGTGGTATGGGACGAAGACTGGCCTAGTATTCTGGGAGATGGACAGGACCAATCCCACCCAGGGCCATTGCAGGAGGGTTCCAGTGCCAGGGCCCAAATTACCCTGGATGTGGGAACTGGGCGGCACAGTGGAACGCCCACGACAGCGGATGAAACTGTGAAGATGGCTCCCTTTGCTTCTGGAGTTCAGCTTGAGATACTGAGAAGCAAAGGGCTGCAATGGCTTCATCGGCATTCAAAATGAAAGAGAGCAGGGCAGGACCGGCTAGCACGGTGGACAGACGTGCCACACAGCAACACTGGAGGCCGAGTCGGACTTCGTATGGAGTCGGTGGAGCAGTTCGACCCAGAGAGGAAGCCCGGTCTAGACGTCGTGGACCTTTGAAGCCGAGTCAAGCTCCCCTGCAGGTCGCTAACATGATTCGACCCAGGGCAGAGGCTTGGCTAAGAGGAGTTCACGGCAAGAGGAAACGACGAGAGGACCAGGGATGGCTGCAGGTGGTGGCTGTCCGGGAGGACGGTTATCTTCAGATGTCCGATGGGTCATGGAGACACCCCAACGAGCTGAGGCGCGTCGTTGAGGAGAAGGAGGTGTCAGGGCTCCAACGTGGTTCATCTCCGGAGGTGAAGCGCAGGAGAAGCTCTGGTCGGGACCCGCCGGACGGGTCTCCGGGGGATGGTCTCCCCATCGACACTGTATGGTAGCTGATATGTTTTGGGGGTGTCCTATTAACATGCTAATGTTTGAAATATTAATGTATGCACTGCCAGGGCTGTGTTGTTGTTGTGTTGACGTGGTATATGTATAAACGTGGCTGGGTTGAGTGCTCATTTAAAAAAAAAAGTGTGGGCTACTTTTATCGGGGGGGGGGGGCAGGGCAGAATGTGTTAATAGGTGTGTATTGCCAGAGCCATGGAGGTGATATGTTTCACACTTACTTGCTTTGGGATTGCCGTGTGTGTGTGTGTGTGTGTGTGTGTGTGTGTGTGTGTGTGTGTGTGTGTGTGTGTGTTTTAAAGGCCCAACACTTGCATTTACTTGCATGTGTGATATGTGATTTGCCTGAGTTGTGGGGTGAGGGTGTTGGGTGGGGGGCTGGCACAGCGGGGTGTGGATGCACATATTGTCTGTAGAGTGTTTTGAGAAGGTTTGGATTGTACATATGTTTTGGGATTATTTTTTACATGTTATATTAGGAACACGGCAGTCTACTTTGTCCTATGGACTGTTTTATAATAGAGACGGCAGAATAACCCATCTGGCCGTATGGAGGTGGGGCAGTAGTCCACCTGTCCCCCTCTAGCTTTAGTTATTTGTGTGCATGGACAGGCCCTGTTATTGTATTTACTCTTAGTGTGTGATTCGGGTCGAAATTTGGGTGGGTCTAATGGTGTGTGTCTTGGACTTTTCTACAGGGGGGAAGAAATGTAATGTATTAATTATGATTATTATTGTGTGCTATGGGTGACGGCTACACCTTTTCAGTTCCACCGCCACCCAGGGTATAAAAGGCCTACCCAGAAGAGGCACGGTCTCTTTTCGACCAGCACCTCTGCCTTGATGGAAGCGCCTTAGAGTTGTGTGAGTCTGTTCAATAAAGTTCCATTTGACTTTATTTTCAGCCTCATTATTAAAGTACTGGTTATAGACATGACACAGTGGATAATATATCTCACGCCATTCTGGCTTGTTTTGTTACATTTTTGACATGATCCTACATTAAACTGTTAGCACCACCAAGGCAGCTAGCTGAAGCTAGCAGTTAGGCACTAGCCTTGGCTCATTCACTAATGTTTCTGTGTTTACTGTACTCTAGGCACTGGTCATATCCTATTGACTATTGAAACCACACACCCCTGTCCTGTCCACCCATTATTTCAGTCAGTCTTCGAGACAAATTTATGTTAGTGGGCTGTGAACTAGGAGCTAGAATGTAGCTAGCTAAGATTAGCAACAGTGATGCAAGATCGAGGGTGAAGTTAAATGTGGTTGAAGAGATTTAAAGAGACATGAACTGAAACCAGCCGTTCTCAGAATGGCTGCAAAAGACAATTCACATTTATGAAGCAATAAGTAAATAATTAAAGAAAACTTTACCAAAATGTGTCACAAACATTTTGCTAAGACATATGTGAGCTGTTAAAATGTGGAAAAAGTGAAGTTAATGATCCTTTAAGCAACAGCTGTCTAAACGGCTAGAGCAGATTGATTCCCCCACCTTGTATAACCCAACTAAAGTAAATAACCTGAAAATGCAAATTATAATATAGAAGTGAGAGTCAAAAAAAAGTTTATATGCTGGGATCAGCCAAATGGTGATCCATGCTAGTTAAATTTGTATGAAAATACCAATAAAAGAGCTTGGATTTCTAGGTTGCTGTGATGGAATGCAACCCTTAGGTGTAAAATCATTTTGGCAGCTGATTTACAACCTGAGTCAGCAAAGGAACGTCCCATTCGCTCCCACCACGACAAGTAAAGAAAGCATGGCATATAAAACAATTTTCCAATTTTCCACTTCTCATTTCAGTCAACTTTTAAACCAGTCATTACTCTGCCAATGTACAGTGTCATCCTCACTGTTATCTTTTTGGAGGGCTGCAAGTTTGTGTGTCTGCAAAAACCCTAGTGTGTAGGCATGTAGGCAAAAACCCAAAGGCATAATTAGCAAATCAGCCTTTGTTTGCTGTACATTGTCCTTTATGAATAAGTAAAATAGTACATGTTCAGGTTTTTGCCCAGACAATTTCCTATTTTATTCTGACAATTCATTTTAAAATGTTGCTGACCAGCACAGGCCTGACCTGCCCTGATATCAACCACAGCAAACACCTGAAAGACAGAGAGACAGGAACCTTGTTCTTTAGATGCCAACTTTGATGATATTCTCCTCAGGTGTTAAGATAACCTCCACAAGTGTTGGACAAATGTGTAGTCATAGTAACTTTGACCTGCAATGCCTAAAATCTTGTCCTTTCAACCAAAGACTGGGTTGTACAATGTTCAGATGCACAATAAAGAAACAAATGGACAAATAACCCCACAGAACAAACATTAATAAAATGCTGACTTAAAATTCAACTCTGGGTCTAACTTGGCTATCAGAAACTGATTTCAAGCACCTGTTGTGACATAAAGCAGCATGCTAAAAACAGGTGCTGTTAAGCATATCAACAAAGGCTTTGTTCGTTTTAGACATAGAGCCCTAATTAACCGGATATGTGACACTTGCCTTTCCTTCCTGTTTTTATGTCAAAATATTTGACATGGGCAGGTTGCCATTTATGTAGCTATGTGATTTAGTTCAGTCTCCTGAGAATTTTTACTTCACTCCTGTCAGAAGTGGCAAAATTTTATGATCACCTTGTCCTTGTATCTGTCAGTCTGTGTTTGTATTTCCCCCACACTGTAAAAAATGATTTGTTGATTCATTTAACTCAGTCAGGCTATCTTGTTGCTTTAAGTTTGTAAGTTTTATTTACGCTTAAATTTGCATTACATTGATATGAGAACTCGGCAACAAGGTGATAAAGGCATCCACTACAGTCAAACATCCAATACCAAATATGCATCAAACTGTATGTAGTAAAACTGCAAAAATGGACAAAAGTGGACCCAAAAAGTCATGCGAGAGGCTGAGTTTATGCATGTGAGAGATTGCAAGTGAGTGCACAAGAGATATTCAAATAAAATGCTATCAACATCCAAAAATGCTACAAAAACCAGTACTATGAAATATACAGCAAAATTTGACAGCATAGCTGAGTAAAGATGCATCTATACTTGTCATTATTATATTAACTTAAACTGCAGTTTAATTTTGTGGATCTTAAACTATATGCAAAATAGCACACTATATCTGGCTGTGGTACAGCACTGCGATCAGCTGTAACTCAGAACGAGGGTCCAGCACAGCAGGAATGAAGTCTGCTGTTTCTGAATGGCTTGATTCAATTTGCAATTGGAATTAATGTGACACTGTTTTTAGTTTGTATTTCAGCAGAATCTAATTAAAGTTATATTGTCACAAAAACAAACCATCATATTGTTTTTAACTCCCCATTCCCATATCAACTTTTCATTAAATATGACATGGATTTATTTGCATTTCACCCGGGGATGATTTGCTCGGCCGCTGGTGCTGCTGACACAGGGCCATACTGTCTGCCCCCTCTGTCCCGAGGGGTTACCCTTTAATTACCTGCTATGTTCTTGTTATAATTTCTCAATACTTGTTAACAGATATTTGGGAAAAATAAGGGCAGGTTGGAGTTTGTGTATGTAGATAGAGGATTATTATTATGTATTCTGTATGGGTGTACAGTATGTAGAGACTCATTTACATTTGTGTGTCAGTCTTTTTGTATGTATACTTGCTTATCTATTCTCCCCACACCCTCATGTGGACACCACACACACACACACACACACACACACACACACACACACACACACACACACACACACACACACAGAGTAACATTTAGCACTGATTCAGAGTATATACATGTATGTAGTACCACATCTCAGCACTAGAGGCGTACTGTGTGCCAACAGGTATGTCAGCCCAACCCTCCTTCTTTCCCGCTCTTCCTTTCTGGTGACTGTGCAAGTCGGACGCACTCAGAGGACTCGCCTGCATAGACAATATTTTTAATGTATTAAGAAGAAGTTGTGCATGGAGATTGTCACTCCTCGTGCTCATTTAATTAAAGTGGCACTACTGGGACCCCAAAACCATTTTGTGTCTGGTCTTCTTCCAGCTATCCGAGCCAGCTGACTCCATGCGTTAAAACTGGCACCCGGACGAATGTCCTACGGACTCTCAGCACGATAAGTACATGCTGATTTTTATAAGCTCTATATTTTGCTGAAAATAAGGAAGCTATTCTCCTGTTTGAACTTAGCGCCGCTAGCCACAAGTGCTACGTCCAGCTAACGCTAACAGCTCGTTGTGCAGGCTTTGGCCTGGTTAATGAACTGGGTGTGTAACTACTGCAGCAGACTGTTGGCAGCTGGGAATGATTATTTGCCATTACTACAAGAGACGGTGATAACTGAGGATTGTGCACATGTGAAGCTAAGCCAGCTCCTGGTACAGCCGTGGAAACTTAAGAAAAAGATAATACTATATTCTGCCTTTGGCATATTTTTTTTCTTCTGTTTTATTTTACTCCTTAGGAAAACACACTATTCCCTGAATTCTAAATCACTTTGCAGAAGGAAAACAGTGGTGTGTTAGTCTGTTTTTGCTATTTTTTTAAACTTATTTCTTCTTTTACAGAAACAGATCCATCAGACATCCATCCAACAAACATCCATCCATCTCCTTCCGCTTAATCCTTTGCTGGAGCCTATCCCAGCATTTTAGGGCGAGAGGCAGGGTACACCCTGGACAGATCGCCAGTCCATCACAGGGCCAACACAGAAAGACAGACAACCATTCACTCTCACAGTCATACCTAAGGACAATTTAGAATCCCCAGTTTGATGCCAATTAACCTAACTTGCATGTTTTTGGCATGTGGGAGGAAACCGGAGAAATCCCGGAGTAAACCCACGCAGACACGGGGAGAACATGCAAACTCCACACAGATCACTGTTGGTCAGGGGCAAATTCTACATTTGTGGTTAAAAAAAGGAACCAATGTTGAAGTGCATTTTCAGTAGTTATATAAATTTAATTTTTCTTCATTTGGAAGATAAACAGACCCAGTAATAATTTGAAAAAAAACAAAAAAAACATTGCAAATATTGGGTCTTCACCCTTTCAGCTCAATGTTTTCGGCCGGAAATTAACATTAATCACTTTTTTTTTTCTTTTCCCCCTTGTATGAAGTGACAAAATGACCTTCTAGCTTGATAACTTTGAGGATTTGCCTGCCTTTGACCCTGACATTGACACTGAACACAGGACGAGACGTGTCACACTCAAGCATGCTGAGCCCGCCCTTGAGTCACAGGTTCGTAACCTACAAATTAAAGTTGAAAAACTACAAGAATGTTTGCATGAATCACTTCACTTACAAATGAGTATACTCAAACGACGCACACAAGCTGGCGTACCAAGTGACATGAAACACGCCACTCGACCAAAAACGTCTGCTCCATTAGCAATATCCACACACTTCACTTCCCTGCAGCGACATGGGCTGACACAACGCCCACTAGGGAACTGTTCACCGATGGTGCCCGGCCTAATAATGTTACAATTCAATCAAATCAATCCGAGCTTTGCAACACCTCTAGAGCGTTTGCAGCTGCCCTGCACCATAACAAATTAGAACCACCTATATTCTCCGGTGATGGTGAGGTGCATCCAGAGGAATGGTTACACACGGTTGAAATTTACAAATCGGCTCTTGAGCTTACCAATGACCAAATGTTGAAGGAGCTATCTCACTTTCTTGCTAAGGAACCAAGAAAATGGTTCAGTGTGCTCAGTCCACACATTGCCACTTGGGTGAACTTTCGTGAGCTTTTCAATTCAGCTTTTTATTTTCCAGCTGATAATCAAGAAAAAGTCATGAGAGGCATCTTAGATCGTGTCCAGTCAGCTGATGAAACTCTCCCCACATTTGTCGCTCACGTGATAAATGAATTTAAGAAACTTAAGAGCCCGCCACCCAAAAAAGATCAAATTGAACTGATTTGCAGACACACTCTTGAGCGATATAGAGTTGCCCCATCCCAGCAGTGGGAGATCTCCTGCTACAAGCCCATAAACTTCACTCTGTTCTGGGCCCCAAGTAGTTTACATTACGATCAGAAGCCCCGTAAAGAAAATCAACAAATGTAGCCTACTGTTTTAAATGCTCTAAGCCAGGTTTCACTTCATGCAACTGTCCATCATGTAATCCTGATATGCACATGAGGCCTCATGCATCTGAAAGACCACAGGCCCCATCACAAAATCAAAATGTGCCGCAGGGCCCAACACTCAGTGATAACAGCGCGGTTGATGGGAACGCCCCTCTTGCTGATAACCAGGTCAGAGAGCCGCAGTTAAACTTCAGAGGAAGGAGGACGTTTCGCCGAGGCAATCCCCCCTCCAGACATCAGTAGAGCTCGCACCTTTGCCCAAAATGACTCAAACGAACAAATTGTCCAAACTGGCCACGTGGAAGACAGATATTCACAATCATCCTGGAACACACCTTTCAGAGTCAAAATAAATTTCCAGTCCGAGCCCTTGGAGGCCATGCTCGATACAGGAGCCTCACTCTCGGCTGTAAGAGCGAGTGTACTTCTCAATGCTAAAACTAGCAACAAAACTCAACAATGGCACAACCCACCATTGTTGCTCGCAGATAATGCTCCTTGCACACCTGAGGGAATTGTTTGGGTATCGATTGGCTTCATGAATAAACAGATATACCATCACTTTGCCATAATCAATAACCTCACTTCCCCATTTGTGCTAGGGATGGATTTTATGATGAGAGCAGCTGTTACGATTCACATTCCATCTAGAACAGTGCTCGTTGATGATAACCCACCTTTTTCTGTTGATGAGCGTAATTACTCAATGCTTCCTTGCCAAAATGTTACAAGTGATGTTATAGGGTCGTTGTCCAATGACTTCGGTGACAAAGTCAGTAACTCTGACTTACGGGAGGATCAAAAGACAGACTTGGCAAATCTACTTGAACGCTTCAAAGACATGTTTGATAGCCACCTCGGTCACGCTGACTTAACAGAACACATAATCGAGACAGGAGATGCAAAGTCAATCAACCTACCTCCTTATCGCACCTCTCCATTAAAAAAAAAGCAACTGATTGAAAAGCAGATCCAACAAATGTTGCAAGACAGTATCACTGAGCCCGAGTCAGGCCCTTGGGCTGCACCAGTGGTCATTGTCCACAGACCAAATAAGTCTGGTACTGACTCGCGATTTTGTGTCGACTACAGGGGACTTAACCAAGTCACTGTGAAAGACTGATACCTGTTGGCCCGGATTGACGAGTCACTTGACTTCCTAGCAAGGGGTCGCTTCATCTCTACACTTGACCTTTCTCAAGGTTATTGGCAGGTAGTTGTTGCAAAGGAGTCAAGAGAAAAACAGCCTTTGTTTCACACTGTGGCTTGTTTCAGTTTTGTGTTCTTCCTTTTGGTCTTTGCAATGCCCCCGCGACCTTCCAGAGGTTAATGAACACAGTTCTTGCCAGCCTAACATACAAATCTTGTGCTGTGCATCTTAACAACATTGTTATTGCCTCTCCTACATTTGAACAACATTGAACAACATCTATTTGACATTGAAGAAGTATTGTCCAGATTGAAAGGCGCTGGCCTCTCTTTGAAACTGAGCAAATGCCAGTTTTGCTTGAATGAGTTCACATTCCTCAGTTACAAAATCACACCAAATGGCATAAAGCCAGATGACGACAAAGTTAAAGCTGTGGTGGAGTTCGCAACTCCATCTACAGTTAAACAAGTGAGACAATTCCTCAGTTTAACCGGTTACTACAGGCGATTTGTTAAAAACTATGCCTGTATTGCCGAGCCGTGTCACGAAGTGAGTTGGTTTGTCCTTCGGGCTCGGTATCTGTGTATTTGTATATTGTGTTATCTTTTAAGTTTCTTGTAGTTTCTATGTTCCCTAGTTTATTTTTCCGTACCTGTAGCCACTGGTTTCTGGCCGGCAGCTGTGAAGCAGTCTCCTTTGGCCTACACTCGTGTGGGCGCTGTGTGACAGCTTGCCGGTCCGACCATGCCCCCTCTCTCATGGCAGTCAGCTGGTTCCACTCCCGGTGATTACCTTTCCCGCTCCTTGCCCAGGTGCACCCAATCTCCCCTTGACAGTAATGGTTGTACTTAAGCAGCTCATTGCCAGTCTACCACTGCTGGATTATTGCACTTTTTTGGGAACTGTTTATTCTTTCTTTAATAAATGTGTTTGTGGTGTAACCCTACACGTAAATCTGTCTTCCTTCTCCTCCGTGCACTGCGTAAAAGCACACAGGGAAAACCATGACAGAATAGTCCAGCCCTTAAAGGATTTAGCGGGTTACATCCACACATAACTTTTTTCTTTTTTGAACTACCGTTCACTCACCTGTTTTTTGGGAGATGGTGAGCCAGAGCTACCCGATGAGCCTGGGGTGGAAATGCTGCCGAGCCGTTATGGACATAGATGGGCTAATTTCCTCGGCTAGCAAATATTCCACCCCGGAGGACATTCTCTGGTATGTGAACCTGGCGGAGGCTGAAGTCCAGTGATGTCCTCAGCTCGCGGAGCACCCGGAAGGAGGTGAGAGGATAACCCGGTTGGCAGTGCTGCGCCACGAGAACGGAAAAAGGGGAGGAAGTCCCCAAAGAGACCTGGACTCGCGTTGAAGGGAGGGTGCTCCTGGGGCTCCATTATTCCTGCATCTCGCTAGCCCTCTTTGCCCGTTCTTGCTCCGGTTAAGCCCACCCCAGCCTCCCAAAGACAGCGTCATCCCATACCAGACCGACGGAGGAAGCCCTCCTACTCTTCGACAGCCACTCCCCCCCTCGTCAAGCCAGACTTCTCCCGCAGCAGGGCCACCCTCGTGCTCTCTGTCTGCCACTGCTGCACTAACAGTCACGTCGACGATTCCTCCCGCTGTCGAGAAGCTCTCCAGGTCTTCCCCAGGAACGCCCACCTCCATCGCCATGGAGACGGCTCCTCCGCAATCCTTTGAAGGGGCCAAAATCCCCATTGACACGGAGAGGTATGACTGTCTGCCTGCTGCAGCTGTGAACATCAAACACCAGGATGACAGGCAAGTGTTTTGTCATTCTACCCAATTAAATCACAATAAACCTTGTCTGTCTCCCGAGAGAGAGGCCCAGTCTCAGCAGTCAGCTGGGTTCTCTCCTCCAGCTGCAGTTGTTAACTCCTTTCCTGTCCTCTCCGTGTCTCCTTCATTTTTTCCTGAGTGTCCGTCAGCCCCAGAACTAAGCCGCCAGACGATGGAGGAGCCTGAGGCCCAGAAGGATCCAGCTCCTGAGCCCACATGGAGCCAACCCTCAGCCTCCTCGCCGGATTCATCTCCAGCAGGGGTAGCTCACCTGCGGGCACCGGGACTGCTACCACCATCTTGCCAGCTGCAGAGACGATCACAGCGGAATGGGAGCCAGAGCTGGACCTCTTGGAGGCCGGGCTCGAGACTACCTTGCCAGGATCGACGGAGTCCTGGACAGTGGTGGAGCTCAAGTTCAGGCAAGTTATCTCTCTTGTATTTCTAATGTCAGTGTTAGAGAGATCTTGTCTGGCTGGGCTCTGCCACTGCCGGCGACCCTAACCAGTGTTTCTCTTCTGTTGTTCTTCTCCTAGGATCACCAGAGAGGTTCCACCATCACCAGGGGCCTCCATGGATCTGGTCTCATCACCCGATGACACCGTGGGTCCGGCTACCCCCGCCGCAATCACCAGGGCACCTCCGATCAATCACCTCCACAGCCTGCTACTCCTGCGGGTTGGCCCGCTCACTACAGGTGCAGCGATGGCCCAGCCGGGGTCCACCGCGGGTGCTGCAGAGCTCCAGCCGGGAGCCACCGAGGGTGCATCGTTGGCCCGCCCGGGCCCACCAAGGGTGCAGCGTTGGCTCAGCCGGGGTCTCTCGTGGGTGCAGCTGTGCCCCAATCCAGGACCACCAAGGGTGCTGCCGGTCAGCCTGAGGACACTGGACCCTCCACTCCTCAGCCTGACACCATCGTGGTCCCCTTCTTCTCTCCACCTGGCACCGTGGCATTCCCCTCCTACAGCCTGGCCACCCACCAGTGAGCCTCCCGGTGGGTAGGCCACCTCCTGCCTTACCCCTCTGGTCCTGGTGGCTCAACAGCGCTGGCTGGCTGCCTGAAGGACTGAGTCTCTGGATCAGGTGGCCCATGTTTTCCAGCAGGCTGCCGGACTCTGTCCACCAGACCTTCTGCTGGGCCTGGGACTCTGGGCATCCTCCCGAGCCTCCACGCTTCTGGACTTGGGGGGGGGGGGTTCTGTTGTTGGCCCTGGACGGGGTTGTTTTTGTTCTCTCCTGACTGTTTCCCCCACCTCCCACCCTGGGTTGATTATTGTTGTTGTCCCTGCTTGGGGGGGGGGGGGGGTCCCTTTCATTTGTGATGTTACCTTGGGTGTCTGAATCCACCCCTTGAGTGGGGGGCTCTGTCATGAACCAAGCCAGTTTGTCCTTTGTGCTCAGTTCTGTCCTTCTGTGTCTCAGGTTTATCTATGTATTTGTGCATTGTGTTATCTTTGAAGTTTCTTGTAGTTTCTATATTCCCTAGTTTATTTATCTGTACCTGTAGCCACTGGTTTCTGGCTGGCAGCTGTGAGGCAGCCTCCTTTGGCCTATACTCATGCGGGTGCTGACTGACAACTTGCTGGTCCGACCACGCCCCCTCTCTCATGACAGTCAGTTGGTTCCACTCCCGGTGATTACCTTTCCTGCTCCTTGCCCAGGTGCACCCAATCTTCCCTTGCCAGTAATGGTTGTACTTAAGCAGCTAATTGCCATTCTACCATTGCTGGATTATTGTATTGTCATGTGTTTCTGTTTGTGCCACTGTACACTGTGGTCTGCCCGCTACACATCACGCCGTGTAAGCCAGTAAGTGTACCTTGTTTGCTGTTTTTTTGTATGTCTGCACTTTTTGGGAACTGTTTATTCTTTCTTTAATAAATGTGTTTGTGTTGTAACCCTGCATGTAAATCTGTCTTCCTTCTCCTCCGTGCGCTGCGTAAAAGCACACGGAGAAAACCATAACAAGCCGCTTCATGTGCTCACAAGAAAAGATGACCCATTTCACTGGAGTGAAGCGTGTCAGTCATCTATGAACATGCTCAAACAATGTGTTACATCAGCTCCAGTTTTAACATTTCCGGATTTTGCACGCCTGTTCTTCATCCATGCAGACGTGTGTCATTTAGGATTAGGTGCAGCAGTAATGCAGAAAGACAACGAAAACTATGACGTTGCTGTTGCGTTCGCGAGCTGTTAAATGCACAAGTCAGAAAAGCCCTATTCAACCCCAGAAAAGGCGTGCCTGGCGGTCATATGAGCGCTTGAACATTCAGGCCATACATTGAAGGCCTCCACATAACGGTTTTCACAGACCACAGCAGCTTAAAATGGCTCATGTCACGACCCAACCCATCCGGCCGGCTGGCCAGGTGGTCATTACATCTCCAAGACTTTGATTTTACGTTGATACATAAACCAGGTGAGTGAAACAAAGTGCCAGACGCGCTGTCTAGGAACCCACTCACCCTTACAGATGAGGGTCCTGCAGACATCTTGCCCAATGTTGCAGTTATTGGTAGTCTAGATCTTCATGCGCTGCCACCAGTAATGTTAACAGACCGCTCACACATCAGACAGTTGCAACTGGAGGACTCTGTCACCGGTGACCTCCTTAAAAATCTCAAAAATGACACCCAGACAGGCAGGGATAAGTCAACAGAATACACTGTTGTTGATGGCCTACTGTACTTTCAGGACCCTAAAGCAAACTGTGCACTGCATCCTTTGAAAAGGTTCAAGCTCTATGCACCCTTGGCAATTTGTGGTTCTTTGCTTAGCTATTACCATGATCACCACACTGCAGGTCATTTGGGTATAGCAAAAACATTGGTGAGGCTGCGAAACAGATTCTACTGGCCATCGATGGCCCCGGACATCAAGACATACATCACTTCATGCACTGTTTGTCAGCTCACTAAACCGAGCCAGAAAAAGCCAGCTGGACTTATGGTGCCTATCCACCCCCAGCGGCCCTGGGAATATACTGGCGTGGACTTCATTGGCCCCCTTTTTTTTTTTGTTTTTTGTTACTTGTTTTGTACCCGTAGGTAGATTTGTTTTGCAGTCTGGTGACAAGCCACCAGCTGCCAGTCGCTGCGTGCGCAAGCGCCCCTTAACTCCCTAACCTGCATGTTTTTGGCATGTGGGAGGAAACCGGAGAAATCCCAGAGTAAACCCACGCAAACACGGGAAGAACATGCAAACTCCACACAGATCACTGTTGGCTGGCGGCAGGGATCGAACCCACGATCTCACGGTCCCCGCGATCCCCCGGCCGAGGATAAAACTGTGCTGCCACAGTGCTAACCACTGCGCCACCGTGCAGTCCACCGTGCAGCCCCTTGCCACGTACATCAAATGGCAATGCATGCATTTTAGTCTTTGTTGACTACTTTTCAAAGTGGGTTGAAGCATGTACGATACGAAAAGCTACAGCCCATGTCGCCGCAGGGAAATTCATCAGTTAAGTATTTTCACGACACGGCACTCCAACATACTGTTCGAGTACCCCACGACATGGCCTAGACAATCGGAAGAGGCCTATGGGTGACCAACCGTCTCACCGCTGTCTCCCCTATGACAAGAAGATGGGGTACCCAGCTTGATCCCCTCCCAAAGTGCTGAAGGGACAGCTGGGGAGCCATCAGAAACCACAACAAGGCCATCAGAAGCCATACATCTCTAACAACAGAAAGGACGGCAGATACTGGCAAAACACAGAGGACTGAATGCAAGCTTGATGTTGAAAGTATGCCATGAAATGCAATATTATATATGCAACCATTAAATCAATGTATAATCATTGTTGGATATATGTAATCAGCAAAGTAATGTATAATCACTGTATTAATCTATGTAACCATTATGTACTTTTTAAAGGCACAGAGGAGGTTATGTGGGTTTAGATTGAGAAATATGTTTTTCAGACTGAAAGAGGCATGTGGTTACAGGAATGGGCTGAGAAAAGAGGAACTGAAAGGGCCACTCAGCTTAAGTTTGATGAGGGGAGCTAAGTTTGGCCAACCTAAAGATGAAAAGGATGGTGAGAAGGACGGTGGCTAAACTGTCATCTCTGCTGGAATCCGAGTTCCACCCTATGCAGGACATACTGAATGCACTGAGGAGCTCATTTAGCAGCAAACTACATCATCCCAGGTGCACAACCGAGAGGTTTCGCAGGTCCTTCCTACCAACGGCTGTCAGACTGTACAACCTAAGCAGGGCTGCTCGCAGAGATAGCAAAAAGACGTAACAACCTAATAGTTTTTGAATGCAAAAGATGCAATAAACTTACACAATGGTCCCCTCCGGCATACAACTAGGAAAATACTGGTCGCTATGGAGGGTGAGAATATGTATGGGCACATAATCATACCATGTAGGATAACTAAGTAGACGGTTATGCTGTTTCATCCCATCTAGCAACAATGCTCTGCACTGTGTGTGTTTATATATTTACATATTTATTCCATCTAGCTACAATGCTCCGCACTGGGTGTGTTTATATTTATATATCTATATATTTATTCCATCTAGCTACAATGCTCCGCACTGGGTGTGTTTATATTTATATATCTATATATTTATTCCATCTAGCTACAATGCTCCGCACTGTGAGTGTTTATATATTTACATATTTATTCCACCTAGCTGCAATACTCCGTACTGTGGGTGTTTATATATCTACATATTTATTCCATCTAGCTACAATGCTCCGCACTGTGTGTTTATATACTCATATTTATTCCATCCAGCTACAATGCTCTGCACTGTGTGTCTGTGTATATATATATATATTTATAGTAATATGTACATATGTATATTAGCTGCTCTTGCTTTTTTTTTTCTTGCCTTCTGATTGTTGCTCTGAGTGTTGCTATCCCTGTGCTGTTGCAATCCTGGAATTTCCCCATTGTGGGACTAATAAAGGCTTATCTTATCTTATCTTAAAAATGATGATATGGGCGAAACTGAAGAGGTAAAAGTGCTGACATGAACGATACTAGAGGGTGAAAATAGAGTGAGTACGTGTCACATGGTCACAAATACTGGAAATCATGAGGCAGACATGTGCATTTGATATCTGTATGATGTAATGAGTTTTTGAACTGACCAATCTAAGAAGCCAAAGGCATGGGGAGAGAGAGTAGCTGGCCTACAGCAACAAAGAGGAAGTCTGGAAAGATGGGTGTAGGATCACTACAAAAACTGATGACAAACGCCTCAAAATGATCATTTTTCGGCGGACTTCAAGTTCCATCATCGTGTGGCAAGAAGAGCTGAAGAGAAGAAAAGAAGACTGCTTTAGAAATGATCCATTGCCATCAATTCTCTTCAATTTTAAAGAAATAATTTCTTCTGCTGCAAAAATCAACACTCAAGAGAAGAGGAAGTGAAGGAAATCAGCTGCTGGCTGGCTTCTGCTGCTGCCTCACACTGCGGGCCCCGCTGAAGAGGGCAAGGGAGCCGGAGTTGAGGGATTCTCTTCCCTCCCTTGTGCTGGGGCTTCAAGGCATTCATCTGGGAGCCTCTCTCCCTCACTCCTCCGTCCCTGAGGGGACACACGGAGGGGCTGGCCAGCGACTAACCACCTTCTCTCTCTCCCACAGGTTTTTAGACATTTATTCACAAACTGATCGGGTGATTTTTACTGGTTTTTATTATTCTAATTATTCAATTATTTTGGGGTTTTTGGTTGAGTTCTGATTTTTTTTTTTTGATTATTTGATTTTCCTAATTTTGGTTATTTTTGAATTTTCTATTTTTGGTTGAATTGACTAATTTTCTACAAATATAACAATTTTACTCTGGTTTGCAAACCTTTAATAGACTTTACAGCATATTAAAAAGCAGTAAAGGAGTCTGTGATTTTCCAGATTCAGTCCATCTTTTCTGGTTTTTCAAGTGGGTATTTTTACAAGAGGTGTAACAGCTTTATGAGCTTTTAAGGGTCACTCTGTGAAGGTAATTTAAAACAGGTCTCCTATAGAACAATTTTCCTGATCTTAAACAACTACCCAGATTACCAAGAGCAATAACACCACAAAGGAGCTCCCGTTAATACAAGGGTGCACCTTGGGCTACTGGCTGGACAGATCACTCAGTCAGAGCTCTGGGTACAGGTAACGAGGAGATCGTCTTGTTGATGGAGGCAGTGAAGCTGGGTTAGTCCTTCACTCACCAGCCACACACTGTGGCAGAATTCCCTGTGAAGAACCTCTTCTGGGGACTGCAGCTGGTGAACCTGACCTCAAACTTGGGGTACAAGGTCAAGGGTCTTTTACAATACCTCATTTCAGACAGAGGGTCCTCTTTTGTGAGCAAACTTTTTGAACATGTTCTCTTAACATTAGGGACTGAGCACAGGCTCACCACAGCTTATCACCCTCAAACCAATGCTACTGAATTGTACTCTAAAAACAACCATATGTGATTATGTTGGTGAGAAACAAACATCATGGGACAAATGCATCCCTCAGATTTGTTTCGCTCTATGCACTGCACCTCACGAGAGCACAGGCCACAGCCCCTCAATGATGCTCTATGGTCGAGAACTGCAAACACCACTTGACCTAGTCACCCAACCCACGCCTGAAGGGACAGATGAGTTACACACCACTTATGTAGAAACTTTGAGAGAATCACTTCAGGAAGCTCATGACCATGCAAGAGTTACACTTTCTCTTGCACACGATCGCCAAAAACACTAACTATGACCGCAGACGCAGGCATTTTGTTTTTAACTTTGGAGATCTTGTTAGAGTCAGAGCTCACCCCCCAAATCAGACGCATAACCAGATTTTGCAGCTAAACTAGCTCCGCTATACACTGGCCCTTATCGTGTTACTCAGAAAATGAGCAACATTAACTATAAGCTTAGTGGAGCTCACTCAGAAGATGCTGGAGTGTTCCATGTGATAAACATGCAGCCTTTCCACACATGGGCATCAGTTTCATCTGACAGAGAGACTGACCCCACTGTTCAGAATGTACAAACAGGTCATATTGAAGACGGCTTAACCACACCAGACTTGGATGACCCATCAGACAGACTTGCATTTCAGGACCTCCAGCAGGAAACTGACAGGGCTTCACCAGCCCCAGACCCTATACTGTGCAGGTACGACTTGAGACAGAGACGAAACCCCAGAATCACCTCAGGTTGGTCAGCGACCAAATGGACAAATAAGTTTCACACCGACAGACTGAATGCTAGGTGACTGATTTGACTTTACAGAAAAATGTTTCAACGATATTCAAAAAAAAAAATGCCGTGGTGGGTGGCAGCTTCTCCTACGCCAAGCCCAGAGTGGAGCCACACTCCGTCCACGGCGTGTTCATTTTGTCGCCAGTCTGGAGAAACCGCAACGAACATGCCTGTCCCAGCTGTCAGCAATCAGATTACTGGGAAAACTGCCCCTGATCCCCTATTGTCCCAGTGGAGCTCCCCCCTGCCCCACAACAGCTCCTACCTCTGTGGTTAAATGTGATTATTTTTAGAGCAAGAAGCTCTCATTTAAGGGCAGCCCACACTAAGCACAGTATTGATAATGATAACTGTAAAATTGTGGTTTTAAAAATCGTTCTAAGTAGATGGCTGGTGTGGTGGCGCTGTGGTTAGCACTGCAGCAGCACAGCAACTCACCCTTGGCCATGGGATCCCTGGTTCGATCCCAGCCCCCTGACCAACAATGATCTGTGTGGAGTTTGCATGTTCTCCCCGTGTCTGCGTCGGTTTACTCCGGGAGTTCTCCAGTTTCCTCCCACAGGCCAAAAACATGCAAGTTAGGTTAATTGGAGACTCTAAAGTGGCCCTAGGTGTGAATGTGTGTGTGAATGGTAAAGGGATAGCGCCGTACCGTGACTGCTTCATCCATCCAGGTGGATGCCCTCAATTTTCCCTCTGGGGATCAATAAAGTATACAAAATCAAAAAAAAAAAATAAAAATGGCAGAGTCCACACAGCAATAACCATAACAAAAGTGGCAGACAATATTGTTAGGATCATTTTCAGAGTGATTTTATTAATGATTAAACACTTTCAGTCAATCAGAAAACAATCAACCATCGCTGTCACCTGTTTTGACAGCAGGGCTGAAATAAATGACAGAGGTTGGGGACATTTATCTACCTGCTTTCAACAGGATCTGAGTGTGCAGTAGGTGGAGGAGGAGGAGAAATGATCATAGACTTTATTTGGATCCATAAAGCATCCACCTGAAGCAGCTCTATGCATCCAAGCTAAAATAACAACAACAACAACAATAATAACAATAATAATAATAATAATCATCATCATCATCACCATCATCATCATCTGTTTTATCTCCTCCATTTCGATGGAAGAAAGCCAGTTGTTGTTTCTAATCGCCCTTGCCTGGTCTGCTAAGTTTTGCTCAGATATTCTGAACATTCCTCTACTTATCCAACTACAGTATTCAACAACCTCCTCCTGCATCCTCTAGTTGTTGGTTTGCTCTCAAAGTAGCACTCCATTACGACTTGATATAATGTATTATTCCATTTTCTATGGGAAGATGCTTGATTTCGACGGAGTGGTGTGGTGTGGTGCCCCCTCCCCCCATTAGCGAATAACAAGGAATTCCTCTAGGTGGTATTGTTGCATCTCCCTACGTAAAACTCCTTTTAGACAATCAGCCTTCTCATACAAAGCTATAACGGAATGGAACAAGCTCCCCACTGCTTTGAAGACCAGAACAAATTACAGAGACTTTTCCACAGAGACTAAAAAATAGATTTTAAGTAATCAAGACAGCCAGCATTGACTCTCTCCCTTAAATGGGAGACAGCACGTGAGAGGCTAGATGGTGTGGCCACAGATGGAAGGGTAGGTCATAAATTGCACATCACATGTCACTGGATATGGGGAGGCCAGACTGGGACACTCAAGTGTTACAGGCCACCAGTAAAGGTACTATTCCTCCATTGATATTGATATTGATATTGCTGTGCCTGGTGATGCTAGTATTGCGGATAAAGAACATGAAAAGATCCAAAAGTACCAGGATCTCAGAAGAGAGGTTGCACGTTTATGGAACATCAAAACGTGCGTTGTTCCGGTGGTGGGTGGATCCCTGGGCATGGTCACTAAGAACCTTGCCAAATATCTAACAAAGATCGGGATCCAAACGAAGATAGAGCTCCTACAAAAAGCAGCACTACTCGGCTCTGCAAGAAACCTTAGAAACGTACTTGAGGTCTAAGGCTGTGGGTTACAGCTTGCCCTCTATGTAAATGATTTTCCAGCCTACATCTACGCTGTGATTGTTTAACAACAATAATAATAGCAATAATAATATTTATAATTATTATTATTACTAATTATCTGCAAGCCCATGTGATTCCACTTTGTGCTTTGCACTCACTTCATCCTGCCTGTGGAAGTCCGGAGTCTGGAGCTGAGAGAAAAATCTGGTGAATGATTTCACACTCTTTTTGCTTTTCTTATTTTTTCCTCTGCCCAAGGTACTGGTCTAGTTTAAAAAAAAATCCTTTAAGATTACTGTTTGCAGCAGCAGCATAAAGGGTCTCATCCTGCAGCAGGAGGAACATCCCCAACAGCACACATACATCACATCAACACTGGCCCAATATACCAGGTTTATATCCGGAATACATCTTTTAGAGGTTGTTTGCACATTGGCAAGACAGGCTAGACGTCGGCATGCAGACCACTTTTAAAACTATAATTTTATAGGTGTCATTATCGTGTTTGGTGTGGATAGCCCTTTAACCTCTAAATACATATGTGTTTTTAATGGGCTGGTCCAGGGGTGTCAAACATTTGGCAGCGGGCCAAAACCTGTCCACCAGGGGGTCCAAATTTTTCTCTGTGAATTTACAACTTTCTTTCTTGTAAATTTCAGACCTTTTCTACTGATTGGAAATGTCATGTAAATTTGAGACATTTTTCTCCTTAAGATGAGACTTTTTTCTCATCAGTTTTCTTTTTCTTTCAATTCTTTTTTTTTCAGGTGAAACAGGTAGTATCCATTTAGGTTAAATCTATCAGCAACTACTAACGATGTAGTGCAGTCTGAAGGGGTGTCCCAAGTCATAGGGGTAATTTTCAACCTCTACCCTTTGACCCTCAAGGGAGCTAGGGGTGGGGGTGGGGGAAGGAGTACAAATGAGAATTGGGATGGACACCAAATCTGTCTGTACTTCATTCTCACATTGCAAATATTTTTCTCTACTGTTTTACAGGATTTACTGCTGTTCATAAATAATTAAAAAGATAGCGTTTCCATTCCTATTTTTATGTATATACGTATATATAAGGGTCATTTACATTTAAAAAGGTTGTAAATTTAGTTAAAGTGAATTTTAGCATACAATAGTCAAATTTGATCATATTAAACATAATTTTCCAACCACAAAATTGCGGCTAGTGGAAAGGCTGAGTGGCTACTAACTTTGGAAAATCACTAGCGACAGTGGCTGTTGAGCAAAAATGTTAATGTCAAGCCCTGCTTGGCACTATTAGTGGTTCTCACCAAAAAAGATAATAACCACAGTGATAGTCACAATAAAGCTCCTTTGACAGAAATGATGAGTTGTATTCAGCGATAGTGGCCCCATGCCATAAAAGGAGCTGAATTACAAACTGAACAGTCACAAAAAGTGACACTGCTTTTATTTTGCATTTCAACAAGGCTATATTGTCACCAAAACACATTATCACGTTGTTAACTCCTCATCACCAACTCCCCTTTTCATTAAATATGACATGGATTTGTAGTTGCATTTCACATCACTCAGAAAACAAGTCACAAAAGCCTTAAACAAAGGGACTGTAATTGCAGGGCAAGACACGCAATAGATCGTTTCTGAAATGGCTGTTACATCCCGAGTGTGACAGTTTGCTCTGGTGATGCTGACATTCTTACATTTCTTCTTTTTACTTCTTTTTATTTTTGAGGAAGGCATTGTAATGAGCATGTAAATTTAAATGCAATGACTCTCACCTTATCATAACTCTGGTTGTAATGGGAGAGAAATTTGGCACATTCGCTATAATTGGCCCAAGTCTTGTTGGTTCCAGCCAGCTCCCACGTTCCATTGTTGTCACACCGACGATATGCTAGTCCTAGAAATTAAGAAGAGGGAAGAAAAGTAAAAATAACAGCTTTAAACATACATAATTGAATGAAGTGGTGAAGATTTTTCTGAGGAAACACTGGTCATGATTTTACAGTGAGCAGCAGCAACAGAGTGAAGGTAAGGGTAAGGATCTCTTTCAGCACGAGCTTTAGAGTTTAACTAAATGTAACTAAGTGTCAGCGGCTACCCCCGGTGCGCAGGAGTAAGTGGACTCATGAGTGCAGACAGTTTGCAAGAGAATCATATTTATTTACTGGGAATCCAAAATAATAAACAGCTCGGGGGCTGATCACAAAACAAAGCCGACGTGCCAATTAACACACGAAGGAAACAGCTTCACAAGGAGAAATTTACAGACGACTGGGACCGGAGGGAAAACCAACATATGACACGACACCAGAACACAAACTCAGACAGACATAAATAGGGCAACAGGTAATCACAAACCCAGGACAACTGGGAGGACAATCAAGGGCTAGACAGTAACACACGTGAGGGAACGTGGCTATGAGCACAGAAAACATGAAGGACTGGGAACAATAGGTAACCAAATACAGGGGAATGTCATAATTGGCCCTTGAGGGGAGAAATAAAGCACCACTCGCCTGCAGTGAGTTTGTTCATTTATTAAATAATGAAGAACACAAAACCTGCCATGAGGGGTGAATTATAAAAAGCTAAATACAAGACCATGAGGGGTGATGACAGAAAAATACAAATACTGAAAAAAAACATGAAAGGTAACTTACATGAAACAGACGATGAAAAACCTTACGCAGAGGAAAGACTGAGAACAGGGATGGGGATCTCAGTCAGCACATGACTAGGTCACAGCGAGGAATAACCCTCGCCAGCAAACTAAAATAATACTAGAGCAAAAACAAAAATAACAAACGGGTGTGGAGGCATGAGTGAAAACGTAATCAGTAACATAAAACAGCTGTGACAGGCCATGAACAGACTTGACAGGCGGAAGTCCTGTCACGGCACTGTCAAAATAAAAGCACAAACAATGATGACAGAAAATCAGGACTAAATACATAAACAGAAAAAGGATAATAACCATAAGACCCGAGCACGGTACAGACCCGCGCTCGGCCTCGTGACAGAGAATACACACAGGGGATACGCACAAGATTTACACAGAAGACCAAGGGGGGACACAGAACAACAACAATTGACAACTGTCAACCAGAGTGGTGGCTTAGCTGGTAGAGCATCCGCCCCACACCCGGGAGGCCGGGGTTCATATCCCAGCCGGGTTATGCCAAAGACCATAAAAAAGTGGAACTTCCTGCTATCCAGCTTGGTACTCAGCAATAATGCAACGGAGGAGGGAAATTTGTGAAGGTGCCTTGCATGGCAGCGACCCCTCTGATTCTAGATATGATTAACATTGTAGATAAGAGAAACGCAATTTTGTTCTACTGTACATGATTAGCTGTATGGATTGAATGACAATAAAGTTGGCTTTACTTTTACAATTAGTAACAGGGACCATATAATAGATTGAGGACCGGGGAAGACAGTAACTACAGAGGACCCAGGGGAGACACAGAAGGCAAATAATGCAACATAATAATAACCGGGAAAAACACAATGACATGAAAATAAATAAAAAGCGTGGACATGGACTAAAACCATGTCCAGAACCTGACATTACCCCTCCTCTGAGGGCAGATTCCAGACACTCCAGAAACAATACAAAGAGTTACTGTGAACCGGGGAGGGAGGACGGGGCACCGGCACAGCAGGAAGAACAAAACACAGAAAAACACAAGAAGAACAAAGAAAAACTGTCCATCAGGTGGTTGACCAGAGTCTTAAAGTCCATAGACCCCAGAATACACAACGGGTCAGGGGGCCTACCAGAGTCCAGGGACCCGAAGACCGGTGAGCCAGGCGGGTGGGAAGACCAAGCAGAGTCCAAGGACATCCCCCCCCACGTAGGGACACAGTGAGTCTGGTGGCCTTCCAGAGTCCATAGACCACCAGATGAAAGAGCAAGGCATGTCAGGTGGCCTTCCAAAGTCCATGGACCACCAGACCAAAGAGCCCGGTGAGTCTGGTGGCCTACTAGTGTTCACAAGCCACCAGATGTAGGAACATGGAGTGTCGGGTGACCTCCCAAAGTCCAAGAGCCACCAAACCAAGGACCACAGTGAGTCTGGTGGCCTACCAATGTAGAGCATCTTGCACAGGAGACAACATAGAAACTTTAAACTTGGGAGATAACAATATGTAAGCTTCCTGCTCTGGAGATAACAAATTAGGAACCGTTAGCTCAAGAGATAGCAACATGAAACTTTGGAACACAGGAGAAGACATCATAGGAACCTTTCACTCAGGGGATAAAAACATAGGAGCTACTTGCACTGGAGATAACACAGGAGATTTCTGCACTGCAGAAAACACAGAAGTATTTTGCTCTGGAGACAACAACATAGGGGCTTTTTGCTCCAGAGGCAACATAGGAGCTTTAACCACAGAAAACAACATAGGAGCCCCTTGCTCAGGAAATAACAACATAGGGGCCTTTTGCTCTGGAGAAAACAACACAAGGGCCTCTTGCCCTGGAGAAAACAATATAGGAGCCTTTTGCTCTGGGGAGAGTACGTGAGGGGTTTTCAGCACAGGGGCTGACAATAGCTGAGGGGCAGTGACCTCAGGCAGCAACAGTGAAGCAGACTGCTCAGATGGCCATGGTGGGGCATCGATCACAGAGACAGACTGTGACTGGGGAGCGCTGACCACAGAGACAGACTGCGACTGGGGAGCGCCGACCATGGAGACAGACTGTGACTGGGGAGCGTCAACCACGGAGACAGACACAAAGAGCAAGCTAAGCCCTCAATAATACTGATGTTAAAAAGACAAAGAGGAGGACTTGCCTTAACTCCTGCTCCTCTGCAGGCGAGGACCCTGGCGTGGAAGCAGCAGCAGCTGGCAAAACCTCAGGAGTGATAACTGCTGCTGGCGGAGTGACGACCTCTGGAGATACTGCAGGAGCAGGCATGGGAACCAGCGCAACAGACATGGGAGCGGGCATTGCAGCTGCCGTGGAAGCCAGCGTAACAGCTGTCATGAAAGCTAATGGTGTAGCTGCTGTGCAAGCTGACGCTGGAGAGCCCTCCAAGGCTGGAAAGCCCTCCCAGGCTGGAAAGCTCCATGGAACTGAAGCAGAGGTGGAAGAGCGGTGAGGAAGTGTGGAAGCCAAAGCTCGATGTGGCGAGGGAGGCGCCGGAGCCAGGGGACGCTTCTTAGTCGGCTCAGGCTTGGGCATTAATGGGGAGCTCTTCTCCAGCCCGTGGAGTGGCTGCAGAGCTGGGGAGAGCCAGAGAGAAGTTGTTGTGGACACAGGAGATTGGTGAGAAGTGGGTTTCCGAACCCGGCAACGTCGTCATCATCAGCACAGGTTTGGACGGAGGAGGAGTGTGCTTACCAGCGTGCGGAGCATCCGCTGAAGGTTCGGCACGGAGATCAGAAGTCCCTCCAGCTTGGGAAAGCTCCGCAGGCTGAGACATGACTTGATTGCCCCCGCTGCGGCACTCAGGCAAACAAGACCCTCCTCCAGTGTGTGGGCAGTGCAACCATTCTCTGTTAAATCCTCAAATAATTGAGCTGTCCACAGCTCATCAGCGTTTCGTCCAAAGACAGAAAAATTATTGCTGAGTCTGTTGTTGGTGGTGCCATGCTGTCAGCCACTACCTCCAGTGCGCAAGAGTAAGTGGACTCATGGGGGCAGACAGTTCACAAGAGAATCATTTTTTTTTTTTCCACAATATCTTTATTGAACCTTTTTTTTTTTTTTAACAAACATGATACAAACAATCAAACACTAACACTAAAGTACTACAAAAAAAAAAAAAATGCACTAAAAACACCAACAACCACCAACAAAATCAAGTCTTCAACAATGCTCCTCTGTTTAATCTAGACAATCCAATACATAAGTATACATATTATGTTCACCAGTTTGGAATTTACAAGGTCCACACACATCATTCACCTTCTTCTTCAAGAGTTATGTTTAAATTTTTTACATAATCAATAAAAGGTCTCCATATATTCTCAAACACAATTTCCTTTGATTTCAGTATATATGTTATTCTTTCTAATGGAAGGTTTGTTAACATCTGTCTTAACCACTGAGTCACATCTGGTCTATGAGTCTTTTTCCATAATAGTGCAATACATTTTTTGGCATTAAGCAAACTGAGGTCTATGAATGTTCTTTCACTTTTATTAAAATTATGCTTTTCTGGGTACAGACCCAACAAAAACAGTTTAGGATTCAATATGATTTGTTTTGAGATTATTTTTTCAATTGTTATCCTCACCTCTTCCCAAAACATTCTTATTAATCTACATTCCCATAAACAATGAAATAGGGTTCCTTTACTTTCCATGCATTTTGTGCATGTATCTGGTATATTTTTGTTGTATCTATTTAACTCCTCCGGTGTAACATACATCCGCATTAACCATTTGAAATGTATCAATTTAAGGCGTGCATTTATTGATTTGGTTTGAGCTTCTGTACAAGCCAATTCCCATTGTTCCTCTGAAATTTCAATTTGCAGATCTTCTTTCCAGTAGTTTAATCTTTTCAGTGAATTTTCACTTGAAGATAGTGTCAATGAGTTATAAAACTCTGAAATAATACCCTTTCTTTTACTATCTTTCATCATCATTTTTTCCAAGGATGAATAAATAGGTCGAGTGAGAGCTTTATTTTGATTTGATCGAATAAAGTTTCTAAGTTGAAGATATTTAAAAAAATGTGTTCTATTGAGATTAAATTTGATCCTCAGCTCTTCAAAAGACATTATGTTGTCTGCACATGGCAAATATAAATCCTGAATCTTTTGTATCCCTTTTAAATTCCATACTTTAAATACAGCGTCCGCTCTCCCTGGTCAAGAGAATCATATTTATTCACTGGGAATCCAAAATAATAAACAGCATGGGGGCTGATCACAAAGCAAAGACGGCACACCGATTAACACACAAGGAAAACAGCTTCACAAAGAGAAAGTTACAGACACAGACACTGTGTCTACAGACACAGAAGGCAAATAAATCAAAATAATAATAACCAGAGAAAACACAATGACATAAAAATAAACACAAAGCACGAACATGGACTAAAACCATGTCCAGAGCTTGACACTAAGCCCAGTTTTACCTTTATGGTTGAAGTCATAGATGTACTCTGGGCAGGCAGCGGATACAAGCTTTCCAGGAGGCCCTTCAGGCCAGCACACTATTCCATCCCATTCTGGTGAGCAGAAACCGTCTGCAGAGATAGAAGAAAAGTTTACGTTAAAAAAAGAACCATACTGCATAGAGCTACTAATCTCTAGCTACGTTCCGATCCACAGTGTACTTCAACTGCATTCCCTAGGCCCTGCTCTGTTCTCAGGGAATATCAGTTAAATTAACTGCCCTTCACAAAATTTCTCCATTTGAAACACCCTGTAACCATCGGCAACCTCCTCCGTGCGTTACCATGGTAACCATAGACACGTACTGATACTATGGTGGATAATTTATATTTCTTAAATAAAATATTAATTCAAATATATTTTTTATTACTATCAGTTGCTATGAACAATAACCAACATCAATTTAGCTTGTTGATAACATTAGCAACAATAAATGTTTTACTGGTATTGGAGGCGCAATGACTTATGGGTAATCTTCTTGTCAACTTCCGGTCAAGTGATGCACCATTGCTCACTTCATCCCTGCTCAGTTCTCAGTTCCCTTTGATCTGAAGTTCGTTTGCTCCCTTCGGTTTGGAATCTCAGTTAATATGGTGGAATACCCTGTGCAGTCCACATTGGATTATACTACTGGGCAATCAGAGCGCACCTAATTTTTAAATCGCACATAAATAAAAGCCCCCCCCCCCCCAAAAAAAAAAAAAAAAATACAGGTCACTGGTCCACTGGAATCCAGCTGTACCAGCTAGTCTGTCTACAAGTGTGCAGTTCAGTATTTCCACATGAATGAAGAAGAAGTAAAAAAGCAGAGCAGTAGTTCTCTATGTTGTACCTTAAAAGTAGATATATTCACATGTGTATAAACATGTTGTGAACTCAACTTTTTTTTTTCTTCAAACCACATAAGTAAAACACGGGTAACAAAAAGAAAATCATAGTTCCCATCTATTGTAATATAACTGCAACCTAAAACCATGGAAATCCCCACATGGTGACAAGTTGTCTATTCAGTCACACATGCTCATTATTGTTTGTTTTTGGCAGCTGCAAAATTGCTAAACAGCTCCACTATTGAAAATATCTTACTGTTTTTCTGTTGGGTGGAATTGGTTTTAGCATGCTTCTCATTAACAAAGATTCCCCACAACAGTGGATGTATTTCAGCATGTTAAGTACCCTATTATGGATCAAGAAAAGTGCTTCATTATATGGTTTCTTCTGGTTTTGGGGGCACCTTTTGTATGCTGCATATTCACTTAAACTAACAACATTCAATTTCATTATTAGCTTATCTTTTAATATTTTTAGCCTAAGAAGAATTAAGCTCACCTATTACATGATGTGTCTAAACCTCTTACATGAGCTATTAAAAACTGAGAGAACTGTGGTAAATTAAGGGAAATATTTACTGTATATAGTCATATTGGTTATTGGGAAAAAAATCTAATATTGTGCATCCCTAAATTAGACTATTAGAATTTTACTTTTCTTAATGAATAAAGATTACTAGCTAAATCCATTGAAAACTACACATCATTTCTGGAACTTCCCCATTGTGGGACTAATGAAGGCTTATCTTATCTTATAAAATAAACACCATTAATGCAAAAAAGGGATTCTTCCAACATTGCTGTTTGCTATTCCTAAACATCACAAAACCATGTTCATTAATTTTTACTAAAAGGTTAAGAAAGCACAAACAAGATTTTGCCATAATGCAACTATGTTTACTTCAGCTTCAAAATAATGTTTCACAGCACAGAACTTTCAATTATCAGCTAAAGCGGCACACTCAGTTGTCTAATAGAGGGAGTAAATGTTTGTTTCCCGCCACATTCCTGGCAAAAACCCGTCTCTTATGGCTTGGCATTTATGCTGCACTATTGACAACATCTGGGCCACTCTGACCACTAATAAGCAGCTAAGGATAAAACTAAAACTATCGTGCTCTTTGCAGTCGATCCATTATTTTCTCATTCCTGTAATCAAACTCACAACGGCACATCTGACGCAGTGAAGACTTGCATTCTAACTGCCAGAAATGGAGAGAGTGCAAAATTAAAGAGCAGACTGAGTGGAGCTGAGTGATCCCTACAGATCTCTGGCAGGAGAAAAATACAGTTTAGTTTTGAGAATCACACTGACCACACATCCTGGGAGTAAAAGTAGAATTGCTGCTCATTTTTACCATCAACTTTACTACCATAGGACCACCTACAAACAGGCTTAAATTACCTCAGCACACACAGACACACAAATACACATAACTTCCCGTAAATTCTGTGAGCACAATTTAAATATAAATTAATGATGTCAGCAGGGTTTTCGCCCGGCAACTCATTTGCTGTTGACCTGCAGATGTCAAAACATACTACATTTTCTTTCCTGATACTTGCAAGCCTTTTATAATGATCGCTGGTGTTATTACACCCAGACCACAAGCTTGAAGGTTGAGCTATTTTCACACTGCAAAGTCTGGGGATTTGAACCCACATCCCTCCACTGTCCTGTCCAGGCAAACCTCAGGGTTCCCCTTGAAGAAAAACGTCTCTCAGCCGAAAAAACAAAACAAAAAAAAACATAAAATGTTGAAAAGCATCTAAGATTTAAGTTACATTAGCTAGTTAATATTTTGTTTTATTCTTTACTTTGCAAAAAAAAAGCAGCACATTTCACACTTTTTACATCGTTCTTCCTTAACTATAACAGTTTAGAAAAACCACAAGTTTATAGGTGAAATGCCAGAAAAAACTCTGAAGGTGGTAAACCAGCCTCACACACACACACACACACACATATATATATATAGATAGATAGATATAGATATATACATAAAATGCAAGCTTGCTTTAGTTCAACCCCAACCTATACCCATAAAACAATAATGTGGGGAGAATATAAACTCTGTCCAAATATTAATGACTATTGAAAAGAAAAGGATTTTGAATGCATAAGTAATATTTATGGTAAGTTATCTCTTAAAAGTTTGACTTAAAACTTGAAAAGCAAATAATAAAATATAATACCAAAAATGGTATCACTGAAAAACAGAAACTTGACTTTTGTCGAATTACGACAATGCAATAATAAAAAGAACATATGTGTTCAATATCCAGACATTCTACATCACTTCACTGAGGGGGCAGACATGGGTAGAGTAGCCAGAAATTGTACACAAGTAAAGGTAGCATTAGCATATTAATTTTTCACGTATAAGTAAGAGTAGTCACCATAAAATAATTTTTAAAAATTACTTGTGCAGCAGTAAAACAATATCTACAAACCTGGAATGAGTTTCCCAAACTATGATGGGAGTTTATCCTTGAACAAACATACAGCTCTGGAAAAAATAAATTATCCCTTTATCTGGTTTTAATATTTATACGTATGTGTTTGAGTAAAATGGACAATTTTGTTTTATTCTCTAACCTACTGAAAACAACTCACCCAAATACCAAGTCAAAATATCCTCATTTAGAGCATTTATTTACAGAAAATGACAACTGACCAAAACAACAAAAAAGCTTTTAGATGTGCTCAGATGTGTCTTAGATCAAATAATGCAAAGAAAACAAGTTCATGTTCATTCATAAACACTACAATACTTGAGTTTTAACTTAGGAAGAACTCAGAAATCTGCATTTGCGTAATAACTCTGATTTTTATTCAGTTTTCACCCGTGCTTAGATGATCTCCTAATCAGCATCTCCTTAAGTAGACTGAGGTGTCCTTGTGTGGGAATTCAACAGATACTCAAACTGAATGGCTGCCATACATGTAGAAATGCTAATTTAGGAAAGACTTTGCAGTGGTCTCTTATTTTTTTCCAGAGCTGCAGCATTATGAATCATTCAACTAACCAACATCTAACTTAACGCCGTTTCCCAAAGTGTTTGGATCAACATCAGGATATGTTGGTTCATACTACGTTAGTTTCACCTGTGTTGTTCAACGATCCATCGGACTATGTAAGTAGCACTGTTGTATTTTGATCGTTGGTTTTGGGAAACATCTGAGTCGCACTTGCATAGTTTATACCACAGAAGTAGCTACCTCAGTTAGCACTGAGCCTTTTGGGAAACACACCCCATACTGCCAAGTCCATTCCGGCCTGATGAAATCATCCCAACTCTGATCTCCTCACCGCTGACCTCGACCTTGAGCACATCCAAGATGCAGACCTACTTAAAGATCATTGTGCATGAGTTTGCCAAACACTGAGGCAATTGCCTAGGAGGAATAACATTTTTTTGTGAAATCATAAATGCCCAGATCTCCTGACCTTTGACAATGATCTTGACCACAATCTGGATGCAGACCTACCTGAGGATCATTATGAATGACTTTAAAGTCCCTGACAAGTGAATTCAGCATTTTTCTTCTAAACATAATATATATATATATATTACAAATGTGGTGCTTAAATTATGGTAAAAGGCTTATAAGTACACAAAGCTAAACAGCAGAGTTCAACTGTTGAACAGTTTTCTGGCAGTTCTCTTGCCAGGATTTTTTGAGAGGGTCTAAAATGGGTCTGCTTTACATAATCAGACCTAACCCCACCCTGCCACTGCCCCAATACCAGCCACACATGTGCTCAAGGATTTTGCAGGATTTTTTTTTTTGGATGGTGAGGCTCTAGCCGCGGGGCTGTCCTGGAGAGTTGCCAGAATTGCCCGTTGGTCCGTGTTCAGACCGGAGATTCACAGCTTTAAAACCCATAGACAAGATGTAGTAGTGACTTTTACCTCTAAAGATGTATAAAATGTTACAGCACTGGCTGTAGTGTTATATTTGCTTGTTTGCTTGTGGTTTTACAGCGTCTCTCCTCACATGCGCTCCTGCGACAGGGGTGCTTTCAGGCAGGCGGGGTTTTTTCAACACAAACCCGGCACTTCATACACGCGAGCAGCACGGAGACTTGAGAAGACGTCCACCGGCGGGTTGGGGAAGTCCAAGGAAGGGACGGTGTGGGAAAACTCGCAGGTGAGTGTTTTTTTTAATCACACACACTGTTTTTTGCTGATGTGTTCCGTTTATACTCACTGTAAACACAGAAGTGAGCCCGGTGCAGCAACACATTTGATTGGTTGGACCGATGACGTACACGTTTGAGTGCTACTCAGGGACAAATTTGATTGGCAAAATTGGCGGAAGTTGACAACGATTGGCCAAAATTGCAGGAAAGTTGCAGTGATTGGACAAAGTTCAAATTTTGTAGGAATTGCTGCGATCGCAACATCGTGAAATCCTGGAGGGACTGTTTAGAAATAATGTTAGCTTATGTGGCTCTTCTGGCTCAAAAAGATATGCTGTATATTTCCGATGCTTTCCACAGGTTTCAGCTGTTTGACGGACAGCTGACACTTGACACTGTTATGGGAGTAGACGTGGTTTCTCCGCCTGCTGCAGACCCCCCCCCCCCCCCCCCCCCAGTCTCAGAGCAAAGAGGGCTGGCTGATTTTTCAAGATTTTTAAAGCTGTTTTTACATAATTGGCAATATAAAATAAGATAAGATAAGATAAGCCTTTATTAGTCCCACAATGGGGAAATTCCAGGATTGCAACAGCACAGGGACAGCAACACTCAGAGCAACAATCAGAAGACAAGAAAAACAAGAGCAGTAAGTATGCATATGTACATATAAATATATAAATATATAGACACACAGTGCGGAGCATTGTAGCTAGATGGAATAAATATATATGTATATAAACACACACAGTGCGGAGCATTGTAGTTAAATGGAATGAAACAGCATAACCGTCTACTTAGTTATCCTACATGGTATGATTATGTACCCATACATACTGTCGCCCTCCGTAGCGACCGGTATTTTCCTAGTTGTATACTGGAGGGGACCAATGTGTAAGTCTATTGCGTCTTTTGCATTCAATACTATTAGGTTGTCACGTCTTTTTGCTATCTCTGCGAGCAGCCCTGCTTAGGTTATACAGTCTGACAGCCGTAGGTAGGAAGGACCTGCGAAACCTCTCGGTTGTGCACCTAGGATGATGTAGTCTGCTGCTAAATGAGCTCCTCAGTGCATTCAGTATGTCCTGCATAGGGTGGAACTCGGACTCCAGCAGAGATGACAGTTTAGCCACCATCCTTCTCTCTCCCATCTCCTCCACTGGGTCAAGGCGCTGCCCCAGGACAGAGCTAACTTTCTTGATCAGTTTGTTCAGTCTCTTCCTATCAGCTGCTGTAACACCACTGCTCCAGAAGACCACTCCAAAAGTGATGGCTGATGCCACCACCGTGTCGTAGAATGACTTCAGCAGTGCCCCTTGTACACCAAAAGACCTGAGTTTCCTCAGTAGGAACAGCCTGCGCTGTCCCTTCTTGTAGAGTGCGTCAGTATTGTGTGACCAGTCTAGTTTATTGTTCAGATGAACACCCAGGTAGGATGTCACCATCTCGATGTCAGTTCCCTGTATATTTACTGATGCTATGAGGGGTTGTCCTTGCCTGCGGCAGTCCACCACCAGCTCCTTAGTTTTCCTCGCGTTGATCTGGAGGCAGTTCTGATGGCACCAGTCCACAAAGTCCTGGATAAGCCCTCTGTACTCAGCTTCATCTCCGTTGGAGATGAGGCCAACGATTGCAGAGTCGTCAGAGAACTTCTGTAGACGGCAGTGTGTTGTGTTGTGTGAGAAGTCTGCAGTATAAAGGGTGAACAGGAAGGGAGCCAAAACCGTTCCCTGGGGGGCCCCCGTGCTACCGATGATTGTGTCGGACACACAGTCCCGGGTTCTCACAAACTGTGGCCGGTTTGTGAGGTAGTCCAGGATCCATGATGACAGGTGCTGGTCCACCCCTGCGCACAGCAGCTTGTCCTTCAGGATCATCGGTTGGATGGTGTTGAAAGCCCTGGAGAAGTCAAAGAACATGATCCTCACCATATTTCCTGGCTTCTCCAGGTGGGACAGAGAATGGTGAAGGAGGAAGATCACCGCATCCTCCACCCCACTGCCATGCTGGTAGGCGAACTGGAGTGAATCCATCGCTGGTCCCACCAGGGGGCGGAGGTGAGCAAGGAGTAGTCTCTCCAGGGTCTTCATCATGTGGGACGTCAGGGCCACTGGTCTGTAGCTGTTCAGATCTTTGGGGTGGGAAGTCTTTGGTACAGGTACCACACAAGATGTTTTCCACAACTGTGGTACCCTCCCCAGCTTCAGGCTCTCAGGTTGAAGATGTACGCCACAATCCCACACAGCTGGTCTGCACAGGACTTGAGGAGCTTTGCGCTGATGCCGTCCGGTCCCGATGCCTTCCTCGCCTTGATCTTCCTCAGCTCCGTCCTCACCTGGGTCTTTTAGTGAGGGTCATGTTGGGGGCCTGTGTGTTGGGAGTGGGGGGGGGGGTGATGGTGGAGTGGGGTGTGAGCAGCAGGACTCGTTGTCTTCAGAGGCAGCAGTGGTTGTTGTGCAGTCGGGGGGGAGGGCGGTTGGTCAAACCTACTGAAAAACAGGTTCAGATTGTTTGCCCACTCCCTGCTCCCCGTGGCCTGGTGGGAGGTATTCTGGAACCCAGAGATGGTTTTAAGGTTTCTCCAGACCCCACCGATGTTGCTCTGTGGCAGCTATTATTTAATATAATATAATAATAATATAATAATATAATATGCAGTATATACTAATAATAACAATATATAAATAATATAATATTTTTAAACATTCAAATTTGGCTGGACAGTTAATAATATACTTTTATTTGATCTGGTAGACTCAAAACACATTTACTGATTCACTTGTCAGGGACTTTAATAACCATCCGGGCAATTACGTAGGAGGAGAAGCGGCTTCTGTGAAATGTGGCTGGAATGAGCCGGAATGAGCTAAAAAAATTTTCTTGAGTAATGACGAATGACTTTACTCTCATCACTCTGTGCTTCTTTTCTCACAAATATGCAAACTGTTTTGGCAGAAATGTGGGACTTTCCTCGATTAAATTTACAGATTTTTCTTATAAACAATGGACTTTTTCTCATAAATCAGTTATTTTTTCAAACCATTTTGTGAGTTTTTCTTGTAATTTTCCACAATATTTTCTTTTTTGATTATAAATTCTCTACATTTATAAACTTGCAACATTTTGGTGATAATTTGCAAGTTTGGTCGCACAAATGCCTGTTTTCTTGTAAGTTTGTGACTTTACTGCCACCAATTTATGGGCTTTTTTCTCTCAGGTGTGTTTGTCTGAGGAAAGCAAAATGTAAACTAACCACATTAACCTACAAATGTAATCACATATCTTCTGAGCCAGGATAGGATAAAACAATTTTAATTCTGATGAGTGATAAGCATAACACACACTGAGTTCAAATAATTTAAATCAACAGTAACTCAGAGTACAACAAAATGTACTTGAGTCAAAGTATTTTTTTTTCCATTAAAATGTACTCAAGTAAGAGTAAAAACTATCCTGCAAAAAATTAATCAGTGAAGTACAATATAAAATATTAGGAAATGGAAATAGCTGCTCCCCACCTCTATTGGAGCCTCTATTTTTCCTGATTAAGGTAATTGCTGAACCGACACCCTCCAAATGATGTCAGAAAACAGCAGCTGCATGCAGAATGAATCACATCTGGTGTGAGCGCTCATCACGTATGCAGGTCAGCTATCTTCAGATGTGCCTACCAAACAGCACCTGAAGCATTTCACACAAAATCCCAGTAAGACATTCCTGATGGGCTTGTTAAGAGTCCAGACTGAGTGTTAAAATCTCCCGTGATACACAGACGGGGGAGACTTTAGTGCAAGAGGCTGTAGCAATCTATTATTCAAAAATGTGCATACAGTGCTGTATATGTGTATATCGTCTATCTGACGTTACATAAGATGCCTACTTCGCTTGATGTCAGAAATATTTCAAATGATGCCACTTAAGTTTGTGCTACCAATAGCATGTGCTGGGAGGTGTGACAATCACTAGAATGTGTCAGCACTGATTAAGCATGACGGTGGTAAGATGAGCAGTGCAGAATCTCATTGAGAAGAACTCTGACTGACTGATTTCTCTGCTCTGGATTAGAGCCTCTGGTATAGCTCAGTGGGTTTTGGGATAAGGCACAGTGTTCAAATATGAACCCGGTGCCTACAAAAGCTGCCGTTCGGCCATCGCAGCTCTCAAATGTAGCAATTTTGGCTATTTTCACGTTTGTGGATATTTATCAAAACCATGAAATGTTTGGAAATACCACACGGGTAACAGTCAACAGGAGCTTTCATGTTCGGAGCCTGGAAATAAACATTTTTTAATCATGTGTTTCATTTTAGGGGTGAAATAATTCAGTGTGACCACAGTGCACTATGGTTAAAGGGAAAATAATATGATTGGCTTGGCTTTGGAATCTTCTCTGAACAATCAACCGGAAAAATGACCACATGACGATATGCTATGCTGGAGTCTGCAGGCAGACATGGACTCCAGGAGCAGATTTGCCGTCAATCTCAGCCTCTGTGAAGCCACAGAGAACAAAGGAAACAAAGCAGCATTTATAAATGTAACCAATGAACTCACTGAACACACTGGACTGCATAACCAGTGCACCAAAAAAAAAAGATACTGGGAATATCAGGGATGCATGGTAGCTGTTGTACAGCGCATAAGTATGCACAGCATGACTTTGATTAGTATAAGCTCTTATAATTCAAAGATTCAAAGGCTTTATTATCATGTGCACAGTTAAGAAATGCTACATTTCCTGAGCAATGAAATTCTTACTTTGCTCGCCAAACGAATGCCAAGTTAAAGGTACAGAAACAACAATTCTAATAGGTCATGACACACTAACACAGTAACTCAATCCTAGTACTGATGGATGCTAAGACACATACACCAACACACAGTTAGGCAGTAGAGGAATGAAAATGAAGTCACTGGATGACTAAAGTGATAGTGGTATATTGATATCAGAGATGATGTGAACCTGATATGGCATGAACCTATGTACAGTGTGCAAATGAGCATTGTGCAACAAGCAGTGTATAATTACAAATTACTGATAAGTAGCAGCAGCGATGATATGGACATCAGACAGGTGATACTGTATCTACTGTACAGGTGAGCAGTGTGCAAATTTAGCAGCCAGTGTGTGAGCTCCTAAATGCAAAGTTGTGTTACGGAGTTGTTATTTGTTCATGAGTCTGATGGCAGTGGGAAAGAAGGAGTTTTTCAGTCTGGTTGTCCGGCATTTCACACTTCTGTACCTCTGGCCTGAGGGCAGAAGTGCGAACAGTATGTGTTGGAGGTGGGTGGGGTCCCAGAGGATGGCGTCACCTCTCCTTTGGACTCTGCAGTGGATGATGCTCTGCAGAGAGGGGAGTGGAGTCCTGATGATCTTCTCTGCTGTCTTCACCACTCTCTGCGGGCGTTTGCGCTCCAGGGCAGTGGTGTTTCCATTCCATGCAGTGATGCCGTTGGTCAGGATGCTCTCGATGATGCAGCTGTAGAAATTGTTGAGTATCCTGGAGGACATGCCAAACTTCTTCAGCCTCCTCAGAAAGTACAGTCGTTGTTGAGCTCTCTTGACCAGCTCTGTGGTGTTGTGTGTCCACTTAGGGGCCTCACTGATGTGGATGCTCAGGTATTTAAAGCTGCTCACCCTCTCCACTTCAAGCTTCCAGATGAACAGCAGCCGATGGGGTCTCCTCCTCCCTTTCCTCATGTCCACCATCATTTCCTTTGTCTTGTCTGTGTTGAGGGTGAGATTGTTGTCCTCACACCATGACACCAGGTTGGCCACCTCCCTCCTGTAGGATGCTTCGTCATCACCAGTGATGCATCCTATCACTGCTGTGTCATCCGCAAACTTTAGGATAATATTGTTTTTGTGGGAGGCAAATCAACAATCACATTCAATCAAGATACCAGGGTGCTCTTTATAGACTGACACACTCTCTCTTATGTCTTTACAATCCTCAAGCTGCCAGTTTACGTCCACAATTTTTGGCAAACTGCAGCGCGTGTTGGCTTCCTCCTCCATCAGTGCAGCCTCCCCCCTAACGCCTGATGACATCCCCTGCTTTGTATTGTATTTCAAATTGGCATCCACAAGACCATTTTTTCTTCAGTTCCTGGGGGATTTCTTTCACTCCATGCTGCACCTCCAGCTGAGGAAAATTAATCCAGCCTTTTTCAAATAAAACAGTTTACATGTGACAAAGTCCATTGTTTTCCTTAATATCTGTGCGTCTGACAGAGAAAGGAAGAAAGAAAATGAGGCATTAGGCATTCACAGAATTGGATGCCAGGGATAAAAGACAATTGAGGCGGGGAATTAAAATTACATCATAAAGTTTGTATTTACAACTTCTTAAATAATTAGCAGGGTTCACAAAATGAGACCTGGTGTAATTGCTCAGATTATTATCATTCTTCCACCAAAATGATTGCACTTTTGATTGGGCTTTTCCATTAAAAACAATGGAAAATGGCATTGTCTTTATATCATCATGGATACAGTTGGAATTAATTATATTGTTTTGCTTTTTTAATTACTTTTATTCATTAATTACTCATCTTAACAAACAAGCAAAACAGACATCAAAACAAACAGCCAACAAAATAAAAAACAAAAAAAGCAAAAGCACAAATAAGAATGTATGAGGAATGATTAATCAATTCTAATTACATAAAATAAACACAAAAATATATCTTACATCATAAGTTAGAAAGGCACATCTTTATCTTTATTACAGGAGGAGTTTACAACAATATACAATACATAGTTATTCATACTCATTGGGCGCATGCGCACGCAGAGACCGGCAGCTGGTGAAAAAAGTCCGTCATCTATGTGTCTGTTTTTACGCACTTTAATGTGTTTAAACGAAATTCTCCGTGTCGTTTTTGTCCTTGAATGTTTGTGGACTGTATAACGAAGAGCTCCCTGGTTCCATCAATATGGATTTCCTCCTTACGTTTGCACTGCTGCTTCTTTCCCACGGGCTCTTTGTCTCTGAGGTAAGCGCAATCACGATCATGCCGGGGAGAATACAATATTCCAGAGACATGTTACTGCATTTAAACACGGATAATGCAGCATCTGTGATTGAGTCTATGCCACAACTGCCGGACTTTATTTTAAGAGACTTTCATGGACACAGCAATGAAAAGAGAGACAAGAGGAGGAAACGCAGAAAGCGTGGAGGCATGAAATTAAGCCTGAGGAGACGTCAGTTTAACAGCATTCCTCTTCCTTCCATGATTTTGGGGAACGTACAATCCCTGAGAAATAAAGTAGATGAAATTCAAGGGAGTGTACGCTACCAGAAGGACTTCAAGAACTGCTGTGTCATGGCTTACACGGAGACGTGGCTTACGGCGCAAGACCCGGATGCGGACCTGTGGATTGACGGCTTTGGAGCCCCACTTCGCTCGGATCGGCAGGAAGAGGTAACGGGAAAACGTCAGGGGGGCGGCATTTTTATATATTCATAAACAGTACTGCACATCTGTCACGGTCAGAGAGCGCATCTGTACACCCGATGTGGAGCGTCTGTCTGTATCGCTACGCCCCTTTTATCTGCCCCGCGAGTTCCCCCAACTTTTCATCAAGACTGTACATTCACCCGAGGGCAGACGCTGACTCCGCCTCCAGCACCATCTTCGATGTGGTCCAGCGGCTGCAGTCAATTTCTCCAGAGGCTCCAAACTTTATTCTTGGGGATTTTAACCATGTTTCTTTAAAGAAGACACTTAAAAACTTTTATCAGTATGTCTCCTGCCCAACCAGGCGAAAAAAGACATTGGACCTGTGCTATGGATCCATTGAGAGGGCCTATAAATCACTTCCCCTTCCTCCTTTAGGATCCTCAGATCACAACTGTGTACATTTGCTGCCCACGTATAAAACTGCTCTCAGAAGAGGCAAGGTGAAGACCAGAGACATAGACGTGTGGACAGAGGATTCAGTGCACTGCCTCCAGGAATGCTTTAACTGTACAGACTGGGAGGTTTTCACACTGTCCTGCGGGGATGATTTGGACTCTTTGGTAGACGTCACATGCTCATACATGGCTTTCTGTAAAAATATGATCGTTCCACGTAAACGTGTCAAAATATATCCCAACAACAAGCCATGGGTTACAAAATCAGTTAAATCCTGCTTACAGAGAAAAGCACTTGCCTTTAAACAGGGGTCTGTTTCTGAGCTACAGGTTGCCACAAAAGAGCTGAAGTCCGAAATTTTAAGAGCAAAACAGAATTATAAATCAGAATTGGAAAGCAAGATGGCAACAAAGAAACTTGGTTCAGCCTGAGCCAGTATGAAAACTATTGCAGGCCTTCAGAGCACAGAGCACAGTAATCGTGTGTTTTTAGATGGTTTTAATTCAGACACAGAGCTGGCTAATGCTCTTAATTGTTTTTATGGTCGTTTTGATTCCTCTGATTTTAGCACAGAAACCCAAGATTTGAAATAGAAACTCAAAGACAATCAGCACTTTAATATTGAGGTGCAGGATGTTAAAAGGGTGCTCTGTGCTGTAAAATTGAACAAAAGTCAGGGCCCTGATAATATATGTGGGCGATTGGTAAAGTCCTGTGCACATGAACTGAGTCCTGTATTTCATTACATTTTCAATAAGTCCTTACAGACACAACATGTGCCCAAGATCTGGAAAGATGCCGTGGTTGTTCCCGTTCCAAAATCCAGCTGTCCTAAAACGGTAAACGACTTTAGATCAGTTGCTTTGACTTCAATTTTAATGAAAATTTTTGAAAAACTGGTCAGATTTGAGGTCCTAAAGCAGACTGAACATGCATTGGATCCTTTGCAGTTTGCATATAGGCCTCACAAAGGAGTGGAGGATGCCACTGTCACTCTGTTTAACATGCTTTTTAAACATCTGGATTTTAATGGGACACACGCCAGGCTTTTATTTGTGGACTTTTCCTCCGCCTTTAATACAATCCAACCTCATATTTTAGTTGGAAGGCTCCTGCAACAATTTGATTTGAGCAATAATCTGGTGGGTTGGATTCTGGATTTCTTAACCAACAGGACGCAGAGAGTAAGGGTCAGTGGTACATTGTCTGACCTAAAGTGCTCTTCTACTGGCTCTCCTCAGGGGTGTGTGTTGTCACCACTACTCTTCATCCTGTACACAAACATGTGTTGAAGCAGACATGACAATAGACACATTATAAAGTATGCTGATGATTCAGTTATTGTCAGTCTCCTCCAGGATGGTGAGAGTGGCCACGGCCCAGTAGTTGATGATTTTGTTCACTGGTGTGAGGATTCCTACCTGCAGCTGAATACGACAAAAACTAAAGATATGATTATTGACTTTAGGAGGAAAACTCCCAGGCACAAAGTCACCATACTAAAAGGCCAGACCACTGAATGTGTACAATCCTACAAATATCTTGGGACGATTATTGATCGTAATTTAAACTTTGAAGAGAACTGTGAAAGGGTGTGCAAAAAGGGTCAGCAACATTTGCATTGTTTGAGGAAACTTGCACGCTTCCAAATTGACCGAACCATAATGACAATGTTTTATCGGGCTTTTATTGAATCTGTTTTATCCTTTTTTTTAGTGTCATGGTTTGGTCAGATAAAACTGAAACAAAGGAAATCCTTGGATGAGGCAGTTAGATGGTCCAGTCGTTTGCTTGGTGAGTCACAGATGAGCCTGACATCCTTGTACACCAGACAGGTACAGAGGATTGCTACCTCCATTTTAAATGATGACTCCCACCCTTTGCACTGCAACTTTCAGCTTCTTCCCTCAAGACGCAGGTTTGCTGTCCCAAAAAGTAAAACCCAGCGCTACAAAAACAGCTTTGTTCCTGCTGCTGTCAAAGAGTTGAACAAGTTGTAACAATATATTGCACATAATTTAGTTACCTATTTATTAACTCCATTTTATACTTAATTATTTTTGTAGGATTTTTATTTGGGTTCTAAAGCTTTTATTGGGTTTTAGACCTTTGAGTTTTTAACCTCTTTGACTAGTCTTTAACTTTTTAATATGACCCTTCTCTCTTATCTCTGGTTTTTCTCTCATCTCTTTGTCTTTATATCCTGATTGATGGAGCCTTGAGTATTTTTATCATGTTTATAGTCAGCTTCATGTGTGCCTGTGTTTGTGTTTATGTTGAATGTAATTGTGGTTTCTAAATATGGATGTCACCAGACTGCAAAACAAATCTACCTACAGGTACAAATAAAGTAACCTGAACCTGAACCTGAATAGTTAGGTACTGTATAAAGCTCCTTTTAGTAAAGTAAATCTGTTTTGGCACAGTGGGGGTAGCAGATCTCTGTTCTGCTTACCTGGCTCCCTGACAGGACAAGGGGAGAAAAAAAAGAAAGGCAAATCTTTGAAACAAAAAAATAAAACCAACTTAATTCATGCATCATTAACAGGAACATACAAGTTCATCTTTTCTCCATAAGCTAACAGCACCATCATCACATACAGTATATAGCTGTCTGCATATAAGATGAAAAACTCTTATGCTGAAACTTATTTGTCTTTTCCAAACAGAATTTTCTTAATCACATGGGAAGTATGAGAAGCCTTCTTATTTGATATTATAAAAAGAGCATCATACAAAAATTGAAGCTCAGTGCAAAACCAAGTTAGGTAAAACTTGAAGAGTTCTGGCTTTGTGTGTGCGATATTTACCTATGATACAGATAAGTTTAATAGCGAAGTCAAGAGAAGGTGAACCTGTGTTACAATGGAGGAACAAGACCATGTCCTCTGATATAGGAATCAGTGTACTAAAGCTCTGAAAAATCAGCAAAGACAATCTAGTCCAGAATATTTCAGAATAATGACAATCATAAAACAAATGAGAAATTGATTCTATTGCATTTTTACAAAAAGAACATGCTGGAGCAATATGAGCTTTGAATTTGTTTAAAAATTTATTACAGAGGTAGTATCTGTGCAATATTTTTAAATGGATTTCTTTTACTTTGTTTGGCACATAAAACTCATTGGGGTCGAACCAAATTTTCTCAGCTGAAATTTCTAGAAAATGTATTTTCAACGAGATAGTGGAAATGGGATGCAAGCTTTGCTCTGCTATTAATATCATGTACTGAATTTGGAATTTTCCCCGAACTCAGTTTCATGACTTTCCTGTATATTCATATTTATCTGCCGTATTGTTACTTCCTGCGAGTTCTACACCGCTTTCTGTTTTCCTTGTGTTGATCATTATCTGTTGTCTGTGTTTTGGTTCTGTATGCCATTTCCCTGTTGTGTCTTATTTCTGCAGTTGTTGATATGTATTATTTAAGATGTCATTTTATTTTGTTTTTCCTGTGTTCCCCTTTTCACTGTTGACAGCGGTCTGGGTTGTGCAGCCTCGCGTGGGCGTGCCCTGCCGCCTGTCAAACTGCCAGTTGCCCCTCTCTCACCTGTCATTACCGTCTGCCGCTCTCCCTCATTATTATTATCAGCTGTGTCCAATTGTTAGTAGTTGCTTTCTTCCCTTACTCAGGTCAGCCCACATCTGTCACCCTTGTAATCAGTTTGATCCCTATTTAAGGTACCGTATTTTACGGACTATAAGGCGCATCGGATTATAAGGCGCAGTGTCAATTAACAGTCTATTTGACGGTCTATTTTCATACATAAGGCGCACCGGATTATAAGGCGCATTAAGCGAGACACATTAAGCGCAACAAAACCGTCAGATAAGTGAAATTTTATTCAACTTATTCACAATAACTCTCAACATTGTTCAGTTGTAACACAAAAAACCAGTTGGAACACATACTCTCAACATTATTCAGTTGTAACACAAAAAACTAGTTGGAGCACATAAAACACAAAACAGTACACTCACTTTTTTAGTTCATTCCTCTTCCATAAATCCATCAAATTCTTCATCTTCAGTGTCTGAGTTTAACAGTTGGGCGATTTCGGCATCAAGCATGCCCGGATCCCTCTCGTCATTATCCGAGTCAGTCTCATTGCTGTTATTTAGCGGTTCAGTGATGATTCCGGCCTTTGTGAAAGCTCGGACGACACTTGAGACTGATACCTTAGCCCAGGATGGTAAAGCTCCAAAAAGGGATGGAATTCCAGCAGAAGTGTGGAAATTTGGTGGTGTTCAGCTGACCAACTGCCCGCACAAGCTCATCCAAGAGATATGGGATGCCCAGAAAGTACCTCAAGACTGGAAGGATGCAAGTATTGTGCCTTTGTTCAAGAAAGGTGACAGGAAGGATTGTGGAAATTACCGAGGTATATCACTGCTAACCACTGTTGGTAAGATTTTCTCATGTGTACTACTTAACAGACTCAGTGAACACATCTCGTAGAATGTACTACCGGAAACCCAGTGCGGCTTTAGAAGTGGAAGAAGCACAATGGACATGATGTTCTGCTTGAAACGGGTTCAAGAAAAATGTATTGAACAGAACATGCCACTTTATGTAGTCTTCATAGACTTCAGTAAAGCCTTCGGTACTGTTTTACGACAAGGACTTTGGCAGGTACTCAAGAAATATGGTTGTACAGAGAAGTTTGTCAGCCTGATCGAGGCACTCCATACAGGTATGCAAGCAAATGTGGCAATGAGTCATTCAGTATCTAAAGACTTTTCAGTAAGCAACGTGGTGAAACAAGGGTGTGTGCTGGCACCTACACTCTTCTCGCTATATCTGGCAGCCATGCTTGAGGTGGCCTTCAAAGACACTTCAGAAGGAGTATACATTCAAACAAGGAAAGAAGCAGACTTGTTCAATGTGGCACAGTTTAAAGCCAAGAGTAAGACATAGATAAATGTAGTAAGAGAAATGCTCTTTGCCGACGACAGTGCTCTAGTTGCACACAGCGTGGAAGATATGCAATCTTTAGTGGAGAAATTTGCAAGAGCAGCTAGCCAATTCAGCCTCCAAATCAACATCAAGAAGACAGAGTGCCTTTATCAACCACCAAAGTTCCAATTATCAACATCACTACCAAAAGAGATCAGCATTGGTACAGAGCCACTAGTCAAGTGAAAGACTTTCAAGTACCTAGGGAGTACTGTTTCAGAGGATGCTAGGCTGGAGAATGAACTATCTCTCAGAATGGGAAGAGCGAGCACTGTGTTTGGAAACTTGAGGGAGAGACTGTGGAACAATCGACATGTGTCTATCCGTGTGAAATACAAAGTGTACAGAGCGACAGTACTGGCTACTCTATTGTACGGTGCTGAAACTTGGACTGTCTACAGAGTGCAGGTGAAGAAACTCCACGCTTACGTGATGAGACACCTTCGAGCCATAATGAACATCTCATGGAAAGGCAAAATAACCAACATAGAAGTGTTGAAACGAGCTGGTCTACCATCAATGGAGGACATGCTAATACAGATGAACCTGAGATGGCTCGGACATGTTGTGAGGATGGACCACCAGCGTCTCCCTCGGCAGTTACTCTACTCACAGTTATGCGAGGGCAAACACAATCAGGGTAGACCAAGGCTTAGATTTAAAGACACTGTAAAAAGAAACTTGAAGAAGTTGGACATAGACAGGAGTTCCTGGCAGCGGAAGGCTAAGGACAGAGCTGTGTGGAGGAATCTGATCAGACCTAAATGAAACAGTCATTGTCGCCCATGACAGACTGCTATGATGATGATGTTTTTCATTTTCATTGTCGCTGCCTCCTTTGAAGGAACATTCTTCCTCGTCTCCGCCAGAGCCCAATCTCGCTCTGGCGTGCCTCATTAGTAAACTGTCTTCTTGTTATTTCCCCGTTTGTTCACCTTATGCATTTTGTTTGCTATTTCTGTTAATAAACTCCACAAACTCGCAGTCCAGCGCCTGGGTTGTTTTTTCTCCATGTGCCGTGTAGAGGCGCACATGACAATTTAAGTCTTCCTGATGTGATAATTATTACCTCCGCCAAGGAGGTTATGTGATCATCGGTGTTGGTTTGTCTGTCTGTCTGTTTGTCTGTTTGTCTGTTTGTTTGTTAGCAAGATAACTCAAAAACTTATGGACGGATTTTCATGAAATTTTCACAGATTGTCAGAAATGGGGTATCCTACAGATGATTAGATTTTGGTGGTGATCCGGATCACCGTCCAGAAGAAAACCGCCATTACGGAAAATGCCATTTTCGTGAATAACTACTGAACCACTAATCCTATCATTGTCAATCCAATTGCTAGTCATATGTTTTCATGGTCAAGGAATCTGAAAACATACACACAAACACTGTATTGGGTAACTGTGGCACTTGGTGGAGGTCTGCGCTCTCCGAGTGCTTTTCTAGTCACAGCTGCATTCTAAAAGAGCTTTGCCACCAAGAAACAATCTGGGAATTTTCCGACCTAAAGAATCATAGGCTAAAAACATCTAATAAGCAAAAGCAGCTTTGGCGAAATACTTTTAATAACAAGGATGTAATTTTTCTGAGAAACATTTATATTTATGTTATAAAGAAAATCATCATAATGATAAAAATGACCACCATCAGTAAGTATATCAGTAACAAAGATAACATCCCCATCAATCCACTCTTATGCACAAGGACTTGTTACCTCCGCCAAGGAGGTTATGTTTTCATCGGCGTTGGTTTGTCTGTCTGTTTGTTTGTCTGTCTGTTTGTTTGTTAGCAAGATAACTCAAAAAGTTATGGACGGATTTTCATGAAATTTTCACAGATTGTCAGAAATGGGGTATCCTACAGATGATTAGATTTTGGTGGTGATCCGGATCACCGTCCAGAAGAAAACCGCCATTACGGAAAATGCCATTTTCGTCAATAACTACTGAACCACTAATCCTATCATTGTGAATCCAATTGCTAGTCATATGTTTTCATGGTCAAGGAATCTGAAAACGTACACACAAACACTGTATGGGGGGAACTGTGGCGCTAAACCGCCTTTACGGAAAATGCCATTTTCGTCAATAACTATTGAACCACTAATCCTATCATTGTGAATCCAATTGCTAGTCATATGTTTTCAGGGTCAAGGAATCTGAAAACGTACACACAAACACTGTATGGGGGGAACTGTGGTGCTTGGCGGAGGTCTGCGCTCTCCGAGTGCTTTTCTAGTTTATAAATAAGACATGCTGATTATTTCAAATTATACATGAATGTGGGGAGAAATTATATTTGAAGGCAATCTTCCAGGCTTCAAGTGTTTGTTTATGAAAGTTAGAAAGCTTTAAAGGTAGTTTATCACATTTATAATTGCACGACAACAAAATCTTCAGGCCACCACACTGATCAAAAAACAAATGAGGAATATAAAACCATTGAATGTTATTTTGGGATAAACACTGTTTGATCCAATTAATTAAAAAAAAATTTGATTTGTTATTTGAAAATCTACAGCATTAAAACCTCCATTAGAGTAGCTTCTAAAACAGGTTTTTCTTTTAACATATTCAGTTTTATTTTTCAAAATAAATTTGAATATAGAAGAATTAATAGTAGCACAAGTCTTTGGATCCACATAAAGAGAAAGGGCAGGATAAACTAACCTGGAGATGCCTTCAGCTTTTGATAAAAGGACACAGCCCTGTATGGACAAATCTCTCAGTAACCAGTAATTAAAAACTTTTTTTGCTTTCTCAATTTTGGGTAAAAAATTAAGAGATATTTTCTCCTGCACAGATTTACTTAACCAAATACCATGATATTTAACACACCTTTTCCCCTCTATATCACATATTGATGTCCTATCACAGTTATGCACTGGAAGAATTTCACACTTACTTTGATTAACGGTCAAACCTGAGGCCTTAGAAAAATGTTTTAATACCTCGAAGAAAATCAGTACCTGATCAGCATTCTTTAAAAAAAAGACACGTATCATCAGCAAGTTGGCTGATTATTAAATTATTTCCCCCAATTTTAATACCTTCTACTGGAACACAATGGACCGCATAAAGATTTATAAGTTCTGCAGCGATTAAAAAAAGAAAGGGGGATATTGGGCATCCCTGTCTGAAACCTCGTTTAACATCAAAATGAGGAGAGGTAGCATTAGTTAAAGAGACACTATTAATATTTTTAAAAAGTGTTTTAACAATTTTTCTAAAGTTTTCCCCAGATCCAAAATCAAAGACAGTTTCACTGATAAAGGGATGCTCAATAATATCAAAGTGTCATGATGCCGAGCACGAGTGGAGAACCGTGCTTAGCTGCCTAGTGTATTTAAGCTATTTTCTGTATTTCTTCATCTCGGTCTATTTTGTGTTTGAGTTGGGGTTGTTTGGATTATGAATTCTGAGTTGTCATTTGTCTCTGTTTGTTTTTGAATTATCCTGTATTCTTAGTTTGGTCATTTTAGTCTTGTTCGTTATTATTATGGGTTTTGGATCATCTGGCTTTACACTATATTTCCCTGTGTTTATATTTGAGTTACTCTCACCTTTGCTTTCAGTTCTCCTTTTATACAGTATATTGATATTAGTATTCCAGTTTTTGTATCTCTTGGTTCTGTATTTTCTCTTGTCTTCACCTTGGTCGATAATAATCATTCTCTGTTCCTTATCTTGATTTTCATTCAGTCCGGTTGTGCTTTTTACTTTGACAGCGTGTATTGCTTACGTCCTCCCTCAGCTCAGTTCGCGGGTCATCACAGCTGTCATCTGTTTATCTGATTATCCTCGCCCTTGCACCCACACTGGTAACTACTTGACCATTTTACTTCATGTCCTATTTAAGCTCTGTGGCAGCACAGCCCGTTGTTGCACCGTCATTCCTCTCACAGGTTTCTCCCAGTACTTCTCATCAGACGTGAGTAATTGTTTACCTGTCTGTACTCCTGTGTGTGTCCCACACTTCCCGTTGTTATTCCTGGCATTCTTTTGCCTCAGCCTCCATGCTGTTGTCCGTTAGCCTGCTTTTTATATAAGTGTAGTGCCTTTGTGTTTTTGTATTTTGTGTTTTTCTCATAATTAACTCTTTAACATCCTTCTTTTTATGGACATAGAAAGTGCCCTCACTGTCTATGTCGCAGTTCTGCGCCTGTCAGATGATGTGTCATGTGATGTAATAAAAATCCTCAATTGTACTAAGTATTCCACCTCACAAGGTGGCAGACACGTATAACTTACTGCTCTTGCCTTGGAGGACCAATGGCCCCCAAATAACACCCCCAAAACGTTACTTCTGAACACCAGAGAAGAAGAGTTTGTAAACAAATGTTGATGTTCACATCGCAACACGGAGGAGACATTTGTTCCCAAATTTGCCAACTATGATTCCAAAAAGAGATTATTTAGCTTATGAAGGTAAATATCTACATTTTGTTATAACAGAGGGTGGCTGAAGTTGGTTGATTTGCACCTGCCATTGACCCTCAGCGCCATGTGACTGGACAGAACAATCGCGCCGGTTCTGTGTCATCATATAAGATAAATTGAGGCGGAATAAAAGCAAAATTGAGGTGAGGTAATCATAAGAGTTTCTGGATGTGGGAGAGAAAGCAAAAATGACAGAGAGAAGACAAAATAATGACCAGAACAGACGAAAATAGACAAATTGAGCCAGCTGGCCAGCAGTAAGTGATGAATTTGTTTGTCTGTTTACATTGTAACTGATTTTCTGGTTCATATACTATAAAGATAAGATACCAAAATGGACAAAACAGCAAACAGTAACAAAAAACAAAACCATCCTTTGTGTAAATATGTCCAAAGTCCGCTTTTAGACTGAAAGTTATGTAATTCGATATAGCTGCCGTGGCATTATGCAAATTAGATGCATAAATTTACTCCCATCTCAAACTTTGGATCATATTCTAGATCTTTCTAATTGACAGTAAGCCATTATCTCTTGCCACTTTCAAGTTATAGCTTTGGAAATCTCTGACATCTGAACTGAATATTTTCTTGAAAAAAATCTTGACCACCATAAGGAGTGGAGGAAACGGCACAATGGAGTGCCACAGGCAGTCATTGGGTTAAATTTGCAAACTCACAGCCTGCACGTGGTGTCCTCAATCCAGCCCTGAATGGGCAATTTATGGCAGTACGTGCAGCCAGTGATAGATGCCAGTGCCTGCGAGTGTTGCTTTTTTCTCTTTTTTTCCCCTCTCATACTTTGCTGCAGTCTGTTCTTTTTGTGGTACAACAGCCCGAGCAGACTACAGTATTTTCAATTCAATTCAACTTTATTTATATAGCACCATTCCACAACAACAGTCATCTCATAACACTTTCAACTGCAGAGGAAACCCCCACAATTGCAGAAAGACCTCAGCAATCAGGCGTTCCCCTGTGAGGAAGTGCTTGGTGACGGTGGAGAGGAAAAACTCCCTTTCGTCTCCACCTCATCCAGCTCGTTTTCGTGCTGAACGAGGTAGCGTGTTGGGCAGCTGAGCTAGTGGAAGACATAATCTCGGATGCTCATTCCTCCCACACTCCCGAGGAGGCTCTGCTATGTTGGGATAGTGCGGCACAGGTGACTGAGGAATACCCCAGCCTGTGGAACTATCCAGAACTGGCAGTTCTCCTCACCTCAGTTTTCCATGCTCAACACTGGCTCCGCGGGCTGGGGGAAACCGCTTCCCCGTCCAAACCTGTGCCAACAAAAAGGCACCCCCGGGTACGGAAGCCTCAAGCCTGGCACCGTTATCCAGCTGCAGTCTCGTCTCCTCCTCCTGAACAGTGGCCCGCTGCCTGCCGTATTGGGTACACAACCCTCGTGCCTTCTGATGGGTCCCAGCACGAAGGAGCTGGAGGAGCACCTGTGGGTTTTGGCTGCAGAGAAGGAGCTCATTCTGGGTAACAAGCCATGGCTCCTTCCTGAGTTTTTGCAGCACCTGGAGGGAACTTCACCAGGTAGAGCGGATCTCTGTGTCGACGTCAGAGTGTCCCCGACTCTGGTGCACCGCCCATCTCACCAGGTGACCCTTGCAGCTCCTGAAGAGATGTCGTCTGGACCCACAGCAGCCACCACCAAGCGCCGGGAATTAACGCAAATACCTCTTCATTTATCAACACCTAACAATGAATTGCCTTGCTTTATTCCCGGTGGTGAAGCTCAACAGCAGTAGCCCGATTTGGCTGAGCTTTCACCATCTGCTGCTGTTACTTTATCCTCACCTGCTTCTCCCATGTCCTTCTCCAATTCACCGGAGTGTCCATAGGTCCTGGGAGGGAGCTGCCGGACAACGGAGAGGCCTGTGGTCCTGGAGAGGTCCATTCCAGCCCCGCAGACACATCCTGGATGGGAGGATAGCGCCCCCTGTGGTCGTAAGCCTGAGCCGACAGGAGAGTGTCCTCTGGCTTCAGTAGCATAGGTCTCAGCGCCACCAGTGAGACGATCATCAGCGAAAGCTGCCACGCTGGGAGATCCACCAGCATCATCCACCATCACGCCTGCTGCCGGGGTCACCGCAGCAGAGTCGTCGGAGTCTTGGATGGTGGTGGAGCTCGAGTCCAGGCAAGTACTCTGTTCTGTCATTACATCTGCACTTCTAGAGAATTCTTGTCTGGCTCATGGTGGGAAAAACCAGCTGCAGATGTCTCCTCTGCTCCTGAGCTCTCCTCACCGGGCTCCACTGCTGCCGGTAATTCTCCGGTGTTTTCTTCTTCTTCCCCATCCGAGGTGGCCATGTCAGAGTTGGAACATCAGACAGAGAGATCAGAGATGTCCCAGCCTGGATCAATGGTGTCCTGGACGGTGGTGGAGCTCAAGCTAAGGCAAGTCCTCTTTTTTGTTTTCACATTATCTATTTTAGAGAGGTCTTGTTTAACTCTTGGTGAGGACAGCTGGTCGCAGCTGCCAACTGCTGCTGAGCTCTCCTCACCAGGTTCCACCGCTGCTGGTGACTATGACCCGGTTTCTGTCTGTGTCCTTTTGTCCGGGCCATCTCCATCTGAGGTCACCACGGGTCCTCCGTCTCCACCTGAGGTCGCCGGGGATCCTCTCCCTTCGCCAGAGGTTGTGGTGGGTCCTTTCCATCTTCGTCCGAGGTCGCCATGGGTCGCTCGTCTTTGCCCGAGGTCGCCGAGGATCCCACCTTTGCCTAAGGCCCTCGCTGAGCGATTATTCCCCTCATCTGGTCCTCTCACTGGTCATCTACCCTGGTTGGCAATCTTTTTCGCCTGCCTTCTCTGCTGGTCAGTCATCTTCGGTATCTGGTTTCCTCACTGGTTAGTCGCCACTTCATCTGGGTCCCCTGCTGATCAGCCATCTTTGTTGCCTGGCTTCCACGTTGCTATCCTTGGGGCACGTGTACCAGCTACCGTCTCCAGATGGGGGCAGCTTGTACTCCATGGTCTGTGGGCTCTGGAATGCTGGGAGACCGCCCAACAGATCATTTTGTGTAGTTTGTTGGTGTTGGGAAGCTGGGAGGCCACCCAATGGACTACACATCAGCTTGGGTGGGCTAGGGACTCTGGTAGGTCACCGGACTTATTACAGCTCATTGCCTGGTGGTCCCTGGACTCAAGCAGACCTCCTGAACTGCCTTATTTCTTCACCCGATGGGCCTAGGGTCTCCATAGTCACCTGTTCTGTCTGTTTGTGGGTCTTGAGCATGTTTTTTGTTTCTTCCCCTCCAACCCTGGGTTCCCCCTCCCAGGGTGGGTTATTTTTTCTTCTTATTATTTTGGGGGGGGGGAATTCTGTGCGGGTGGGTCTGTTCTCTTTTTTTTGATGTTACGTTGGAGTGTCTGGAGTCCACTCCTTGAGGGAGGGGCTCTGTCACGATACTGAGCATGGGTGGGGAAGCGTGTTCAGCCGCCTAGTGCATTTAAGTTATTTTCTGCATTTCTTCATCTCGGTCTATTTTGTGTTTGAGTTGGGGTTGTTTGGATTATGAATTCTGAATTGCCATTTGTCTCTGTTCTTGAATTATCCTGTATTCTTAGTTTGGTCATTTTAGTCTTGTTCATTATTATTATGGGTTTTGGATCATCTGGCTTTACATTATATTCCCTGTGTTTATATTTGAGATGCTCTCACCTTTGCTTTCGGTTCTCCTTTTATATATTGATATTAGTATTCCAGGTTTTGTATCTCTTGGTTTTGTACTATCTCTTGTCTTCACCTTGGTTGATTATAATCATTCTCTGTTCCTTATCTTGATTTTCATTCAGCCCGGTTGTGCTTTTTACTCTGACAGCGTGTATTGCTTGCGTCCTCCCTCAACTCAGTTCGCGGGTCATCACAGCTGTCATCTGTTTATCTGATTATCCTCGCCCTTGCACTCACACTGGTAACTACTTGACCATTTCACTTCATGTCCTATTTAAGCTCTGCGGCAACACAGCCCGTTGCTGCTCTGTCATTCCTCTCATGGGTTTCTCCCTGTTCTTCTCATCAGATGTGAGTAATTGTTTACCTGCCTGTACTCCTGTGCATGTCCCACACTGTCCATTGTTATTCCTGGCGTTCTATTGCCTCAGCCTCCATGCTGTTGCCCGTTAACCTGCTTTTTATGTAAGTGTAGTGCCTTTGTGCTTTTGTATCTTGTGTTTTTCTCATAATTAAATTTGCAAATTCACAATCTGCACATGGTGTCCTCAATCTAGCCCTGAATGGGCAATTGATGACACAAAGGCCTTATAGAAATCCAAAAAAGTATCATGGCATCTTCACTAACATATTCAGGGTAATCTACACACGTGGACACAATTGTTGGTACCCCTCTGTTAATGAAAGAAAAACCCACAATGGTCACAGAAATAACTTGAATCTGATAAAAGTGGTAATAAATAAAAATTCTATGAAAACTAACCAATGAAAATCAGACAATGCTTTTGAATTGTGGTTCAACAGAATTATTTTAAAAAACAAACTCATGAAACAGGCCTGAACAAAAATGATGATACCTTTAACTTATTTTGTTGCACAACCTTTTGAGGCAATCACTGCAATCAAACGATTTCTGTAACTGTCAATGAGATTTCTGCACCTCTCAGCAGGTATTTTGGCCCACTCCTCATGAGCAAACTGCTCCAGCTGTCTCAGGTTTGAAGGGTGCCTTCTCCAGACGGCATGTTTCAGCTCCTTCCACAGATGTTCAATAGGATTTAGATCAGGGCTCATAGAAGGCCACTTTAGAATAGTCCAATGTTTCGCTCTTAGCCATTCTTGGGTGTTTTTAGCCGTGTGTTTTGGGTCATTATCCTGTTGCAAGACCCATGACCTGCGACTGAGACCAAGCTGTCTGACACTGGGCAGCACATTTCTCTCTAGAATACCTTGATAGTCTTGAGATTTCATTGTACCCTGCACAGATTCAAGACACCCTGTGCCAGATGCAGCAAAGCAGCCCCAGAACATAACAGAACCTCCTCCATGTTTCAGAGTAGGGACAGTGTTCTTTTCTTGGTATGCTTCATTTTTGCGTCTGTGAACATAGAGCTGATGTGCCTTGCCAAAACGTTCCAGTTTTGTCTCGTCTGTCCATAGGACATTCTCCCAGAAGCTTTGTGGCTTGTCAACATGCAGTTTAGCAAATTCCAGTCTGGCTTTTTTATGATTTGTTTTCAACAGTGGTGTCCTCCTTGGTCGTCTCCCATGAAGTCCACTTTGGCTCAAACAATGATGGATGGTACGATCTGACACTGATGTACCTTGACCTTGGAGTTCACCACGAATGTGTTTAGAGGTTGTTCTGGGCTCTTTTGTTACCATTCGTATTATCCGTCTCCTCCTGCGACCACGTCCAGGGAGGTTGGCTACAGTCCCGTGGATCTTAAATTTCTGAATAATATGTGCAACTGTAGTCACAGGAACATCAAGCTGCTTGGAGATGGTCTTATAGCCTTTACCTTTAACATGCTTGTCCATAATTTTCTTTCTAATCTCCTGAGACACCTCTCTCCTTTCCTTCCTCTGGTCCATGTTTAGTGTGGTGCACACCATGTCACCAAACAGCACAGTGACTACTTGTCACCCTTTAAATAGGCCGACTGACTGATTACAAGTTTGTAGACACCTGTGATGTTAATTAGAGGACACATCTTGGTTGAACACGTCCCTTTGGTCACATTATTTTCAATCTTTTCTAGGGGTACCATCATTTTTGTCCAGGCCTGTTTCATGAGTTTGTTTTTTTAAAGTAATTCTGTTGACTCACAATTCAAAAGCATTGTCTGATTTTCATTGGTTAATTTTCATAGAATCGTTATTTATTACCACTTTTGTCAGATTCAAGTTATTTCTGTGACCATTGTGGGTTTTTCTTTCATTAACAAAGGTACCAACAATTTTGTCCACGGCTGTATAATATCCAAAATTAGCCAAATATTATTATTTATGTGTCAGCCCTTCATAAAGCCAGACTGAGTTGGTGAAATTATTTCATTAAGATAAGATTTTAACCTCTTGGAGTAAAGGGAAGCAAACAATTTATAATCTGAATTTAACAAAGAAACTGGGTACCAATTATCCAAATGTAAGATTTAGGGATTAGAATAATAATTCCTTGTTTCATTGAGTCAGTCAATTCTCCACGATCAATACAATCCTTAAAAGCTAACAGAATCAAGTCTTAAATGTCCTCCCAAAAGGTTTTATAAAATTAAAAAGGTAACCCATCAGGACCAGGGCTTTTGTTCAATGGAGATTTTTTTTTATAATAACATCAAGTTCATTCATTGTTATTGGAAGCTTGCTCATTCATGATTTTCCTTACTTATTTTAAGAATAAATGAATGAACTTCATCAAAAAAAGAGGAGCAAAAAGGAAGAAGAATACAAATTTTGATTAAAAACTTGGAACAAAGGTAGAAATCATCTTTTCATTGGTAGTTAAAGAATTATTAACATAACGATGAAATCTTTTAAGCATCCCCGTGTTTCTTTTCCGAACTAAAAAAATGAAGAATTTTTTTCCCCAAATTCAAGCCATTTTGATCTGGACCTGATGAATGCTCCCTTAGCTCTTTCCATATAGACCATGTTCAGTTCTTCCTGTAATAAATGTAGTTTTTCTTTCTCATCCTCTGTAGGGACAGGTATATTTAAAATGTTATTCATTTCTTTCAAAATTCCAACATTTTCTGCCACCATAGATTTACAATCCTGTTTACTAAAGTTAATCGAAAATTTCCTTCATTCAAATTTTAGCATTTCATATTTAGATATGTGAAATGACATTTTTATCTTTTAAGGTATAAATAATTTGATGCAGAGGATTGTTGTAAAAGAGAAGAATTACGCTTCCAGTAACCTGGACTTCTTCATTTAATAACCTTTGTGGAGGACAGGACAAGATGGATTCCGGAATGATCTGTTAAAGGAGCAGGAGAAATTAAACAAGAACATAAAAACTAGAAAATTCCTGTGGAAATTTTGATAGTGTGCCCCTACTGCCCACTGATGGTGACTTTACGTTTTAGGACCTAATGTAATAATAAAATTGTTGATTTGAGTGTAGATAATACCATGTTATATGTGCGTTTAATGTGGGCACATCAAAGCAATCTAAACTGTGTATTATTTGGGAATACATTTTGAGACAGTAATATAGTGTTTCCAATGCTTCGCATTGGGCACAATAAGCTGGAAAGCCTGGAACTGCCAGTGGTTCCAATTTTGAGTAAGAAGCCTGAAGAGGGAGAGGCTCTCCCTAGCTGAGCTTGTAAAACACTTGGAGGAAATCTGAAGGGTGCTCATTCATTCAAGAGTTCCCCTCCTATACTTCCATATATCTGGGGAGGCTGAAATTTTTAGGGCTTAACGGGCTTAATATTAGAACCACAAATCCAAATTTTCAGGCCGGAACTCCCAGCGGTTCAGATTTTGAGTAAGAAGCCTAAAGGGGGAGAGGCTCTCCCTATCTGAGCTTCTTACTCAAAAAAGCCAAGCTAGGGAGAGCCTCTCCCTAGCTTGGCTTGTAAAACATGTTTTTTCGTTAACATTTTGGACACCAAACGAAAACGCTGAAATAAAAATAGAAGCATAAATCTCCAGATCAAGCTGCACGTTTTGATATATATTTTGTGGGGGCTTTCTCAAAGCTGTCAGAGGAGATACGAACCAAAAGTGGCGGAAGAAAGAAAAGAATAATAATAAGCTGGAATAAATTTTGAGATAGTAATAGTGTTTCCCAAGAAACATTATAATGACACCAAAGAATCAGAGATAAGCCAAAGATTATTCGTGATTTCTGAGATAAGTCAGACTTAAACCATGTATACAAATCAAATGAATTTGGAGATAGAAATCTAAAAGCATCTAATAAAGCTAAACAATAACAAAAATAATTAATTACTAAATTTAAATTATTTACTCTCTCTCTTGGAGGAAATCTATCCAAATGTAAATCTGGAGCCTCATTGAAGTCACCACCTGCTATCAGTGAAGCTGAAGGATATTTATTTTTCATTGTAAATACTATGGAAGCTAAATCCTGTAAAAGTTTATGATTTAATGTGGAACTATTAAACCCATAAATATCAAAATAAGTAGCATGTCCATTATTTTCACAATAATCAGAATCCATCTACCTTCAGGGGAGACATGTGATTCTATGACACAACCATTAAAACTAGGACCAAATAAGATGAGAAATCCTCCAGAATAATTTGAACCATGACAGAAGAAAGCGGGCAGCGCGGTGGCAGAGTGGTTAGCACTGCGGCAGCACAGCAACTCACCCTTGGGCGGGGGATCCTGGATTCGATCCCAGCCCCCGATCAACAGTGATCTGTGTGGAGTTTGCATGTTATCACCGAGTCTGCGTGGGTTTACTCCGGGATTTCTCCGGTTTCCTCCCACATGCAAGTTAGGTTAATTGGTATCAAACTGGGGATTAAATTGTCCTGAGGTATGGCTGTGAGAGTGAGTGGTTGTCTGTCTCTCTGTGTTGGCCCTGCGATGGTCTGGCGATCTGTCCAGGGTGTATCCTGCCTCTCGCCCAAAGATGCTGGGATAGGCTCCAGCCCCCCCGCTACCCGAAAAAAGGATTAAGCAGAAGAAGATGGGTGGATGGATGGACAGAAGAAAGCATTCCCTCCCCACTGATTACTCCAAAACCTTTCATCTGTCTGGCAAGAATGTGTTCCTTGCAAGAAATATATATCTCTTTTTTGTGCCTTACAATATAAAAATAAAGCTTTTCTTTTAGTAATTCCTCTAATACCTCGTACATTAAGAGAAAAACAAAACAAAAATACCTGAGACATAACACAAAAAATGCACCACAATCCTAATGTAAAAAAATAAAAAACTTTAAACTCTTGAACTGTAAATAAGGGGAAAAAGTGCTGAACAAAGAACATTAATGCACTCCATACTGAAATATGCAGATATAATCCTGAGAAGATCCAAAAAAGACCCCAACTAGAAATAATTGAATCAGAACAAACAAAGAAATTTAAAGTAGAAAAAGAAATTCCTCTAAAACCAGAGAACATTGTCTCAATTAACCTGCACCACAGAACATTCATTAATACATTTAACTTTACAAAAACTAATTGTCTCTGCATAAAGATATCCTCAAAAATTTTATATAATAAAAAAAGAGAATATCAAAGTCAAATCATGCTTCCAAAAGCTGGAGCTGACTGTGCACCTGGGCAATGGCTCTAGTGTGGCTACCTTTCTAGTATCAGTACTTTGCTGGGTGCTGAACTGGAATCTATCTACGCCGTGGATAAAGATCACATTTGACGGCATTTTATGAAGAAACCCTGATTTTTTATTCTTTTTGTTGAATGCAGTTCTGCTTCCCAGTAATTACTAATTGCTTCAGCTGTGAGTCCACCTGTGGCTTGCGTGTGTAAGGGCTAACCTATACTACAACTTGTCTAAAAATAAATGGACATAGTTTGTTAGAATAAACGGGAGGAGATGGAGGCAGCTAAGGAACATTTAATGCAAGTGCATGACTATACTGGACAGCCATCAGACTTCCACTCTTTGACGATTCACCCTCTAAAAGTCCCTGTAAGAAAGTGAGCAGGAGAGAGTCACAATGTCTAATTACCAACGCCACTCTCCTGGAAGCTATTAATAAAATTGGGAAAAGACAAGATTCCTTTCTGCAAAAACTACAAAATATTACAAAGGCGTTAATGAGAATACTGACACTATTCGTGCTTTGTCTTCAATGGTGGGAGACACAAAGGAGCAGATGAGAAGTATCTCTACTAATGTAACTGTGTTGGAGCAGAAGGTGGTTACTTTAGCTAAAGAAAATGGTTTGCTGCGAGACCAGCTAAATGAACTAGACTCTTACAGGAGGAAATGGAATTTAAGGATAACTGATGCACCAGAGCAAGAGGATGAAAATACTAAAATGAGTGCGGTGGACCTCCTGTCCAGAGTTTCACCAGGGCTCAAGGATACCCTCCAAAGCTCTGTGGATGTTGTGCATCACCTTGGACCCAGGACCATCATGAATGGGAGAAGCAGCGGCACTTCACCTCCTCGCCGCATAATTCTCCAGTTTGCACCATGCACACACTGGGACCGTGTGTGGGCAGATGCAAAAAACTCTGAGGTCCTGAAGCAGAAGAAAATCAAGAACATGGAGGACCTGACACAATACGAAAGGAATACAAGAGCTAAGTTGTGGCCACTGGTGGAGCAGACAAGGAAAAAGGGGAAACCGGCCAGGTTTAGTGGCCCATTCGCCTTCATTGATGGTAGAAGAATCAATGTGCAGGATGCTGCTGCTTCAGATGCTTGAACGGTGGTGGTAATGTAATTCTATTGTGGCCATATGCCAGGACTGATGGTCAGTAGGGGCTGCAGGATGAGAGGGCCCGCTTATTGTTGCTTGCAGCTTTAATTTGAATTTATTTTCAGTTTTCTGTCAACTTGTAGTACTGACATTTTGTTCAGTATACTCATACTATTAGTAAGAGGCTTATGTATTACATCTGTTCTGTCTCCATCACCATGTGACCGAGTGACCTGCCTGACATTAACTCTGTAATACCTTTGCCATTCTACAATGGTATGAGAAACATCTCAATTTAACTAAATGGCAAAAGAAGGAAGCAAAAGCAACCAGCTTATCGTTAAGAGCCAGTGTCCTCGTAGCATAACACAGGAGCCTAAATTATGAAAACACTTGAAAAGAGTCATGTGAAAATTGCCCTATATGCACAAAAGTAGAACATATGCCCATGCATGAAAACCACTGGATTTGTAATATTGTTCATACACAGGCACACTGGCAAACAATATTTAGATGATATGGCTTACCCTTTTTTTCTGTCCAGTGCATTCAACCAGAAATCATTGATGCACAGCACTTTATGGATATTAATGCATAGACATTAAAACTACTGCTCAATGTCATCCCCTCACACAGACTTTTAAAGGGGTCATTGACTGAAAAAATGGTGTGTTTGTAGGTTTTAACTGCCTGAAATGAATCCACTGGTCATGTAATTATCAAAAATGTTCAAAACAGTAGATTCTCTTAAAAAACACACACACACAGCCTTCATCTCGTTTTTCTCTCTCAGAAATGCTAGAAACATTTTTGATTTTTCTGTGGAACTCCTTAACATCATGAATCAAAAAAGCCAACCCACTGCCATCCTTGAGACCCGCCCACTGCTCTATTATTGGCCCACCTAGCTGTCTGTCATGTACAGTCATGTGAAAAAGTTAGGACACCCTATGAAAGCCCATGTGTTTCTTTAGCATACAGTGGGGAAAAAAATTATTTAGTCAGCCACCAATTGTGCAAGTTCTCCCACTTAAAAGATGAGAGAGGTCTCCAATTTTCATCATAGGTATACCTCAACTATGAGAGACAAAATGAGAAAAAAAAAATCCAGAAAATCACGTTGAAGGATTTTTAATGAATTATTTGGTAAATTCCTCAGTAAAATAAGTATTTGGTCACCTACAAACAAGCAAGATTTCTGGCTCTCACAGACCTGTAACTTCTTCTTTAAGAGGCTCCTCTGTCCTCCACTCGTTACCTGTATTAATGGCACCTGTTTGAACTCATTATCAGTATAAAAGACACCTGTCCACAACCTCAAACAGTCAGACTCCAAACTCCACTATGGCCAAGACCAAAGAGCTGTCAAAGGACACCAGAAACAAAATTGTAGACCTGCACCAGGCTGGGAAGACTGAATCTGCAATAGGTAAGCAGCTTGGTGTGAAGAAATCAACTGTGGGAGCAATTATTAGAAAATGGAAGACATACAAGACCACTGATAATCTCCCTCGATCTGGGGCTCCACGCAAGATCTCACCACGTGGGGTCAAAATGATCACGAGAACGGTGAGCAATAATCCCAGAACCACAAGGGGGGACCTAGTGAATGACCTGCAGAGAGCTGGGACCAAAGTAACAAAGGCTACATCAGTAACACACTATGCCACCAAGGACTCAAATCCTGCAATGCCAGACGTGTCCCCCTGCTTAAGCCAGTACATGTCCAGGCCCGTCTGAAGTTTGCTAGAGAGCGTTTGGATGATCCAGGAGAGGATTGGGAGAATGTCATATGGTCAGATGAAACCAAAATAGAACTTTTTGGTAAAAACTCAACTTCTTGTGTTTGGAGGAGAAAGAACACCATACCTACTGTGAAGCATGGGGGTGAAAACATTATACTTTGGGCCTGTTTTTCTGCAAAGGGACCAGGACGACTGATCCATGTAAAGGAAAGAATGAATGGGGCCATGTGTCGTGAGATTTTGAGTGAAAACCTCCTTCCATCAGCAAGGGCATTGAAGACGAAACGTGGCTGGGTCTTTCAGCATGACAATGATCCTAAACACACCACCTGGGCAATGAAGGAGTGGCTTCGTAAGAAGCATTTCAAGGTCCTGGAGTGGCCTAGCCAGTCTCCAGATCTCAGCCCCATAGAAAATCTTTGGAGGGAGTTGAAAGTCCGTGTTGCCCAGCGACAGCCCCAAAACATCACTGCTCTAGAGGAGATCTGCGTGGAGGAATGGGCCAAAATACCAGCAACAGTGTGTGAAAACCTTGTGAAGACTTACAGAAAACGTTTGACCTCTGTCATTGCCAACAAAGTAACAAAGTATTGAGATGAACTTTTGTTATTGACCAAATACTTATTTTACCGAGGAATTTACCAATTAATTCATTAAAAATCCTTCAATGTGGTTTTCTGGATTTTTTTTTTCTCATTTTGTCTCTCATAGTTGAGGTATACCTATGATGAAAATTGGAGACCTCTCTCATCTTTTAAGTGGGAGAACTTGCACAATTGGTGGCTGACTAAATACTTTTTTACCCCACTGTATTTGAACATATGGATATTTGATATCAATTTAATAAATACTGGGAGATTCAAGTAATATAACTAAACAATTAAAACTGAAGAAAAGACTTTTTAAAAATTTCTGTAAAATGTAATTCTAAAAACATGCAATTTCTGGTGAGGAATAAATTAGGACACCCCCACATTTATTCCCACTTAAAATGGCTAAAATCACACACAGGTGTATCACATCAGGTGCACATGATTAGAACATTGTTACTCAGCATTTTGCAGGAGGCTTGTCCTATTTAAACCTCAGACATTTAGTTTGGTATGCTCCTGACTGTTGAAGTGAGAGTGAACACCATGGTGATATCGAAAGAGCTGTCTGAGGCCTTCAGAAAGAAGATTGTAGCAGCTTATGAATCTGGTAAGGGGTTTAAAAAGATCTCAAAAGAATTTGAAATCAGTGTCCAATGTCTGGAAAATAGCCTACAAGTGGACAAGAGGAGGACATTCACAACAACTGCCAACATGCCCAGGTCTGGCCGTCCAAGCAAGTTCACCCCGACAGCAAACCGCAAGATGCTAAAAGAAGTCTCCAAAACCCCTAAAATGTCATCATGGGACCTACAGCAGGCTCTTGCTGCTGTTGATGTGAAAGTGCATGCCTCTACAATCAGAAAGAGACTGCACAAGTTTAACTTGCATGGGAGGTGTGCAAGGAGGAAACCTTTGCTCTCTAAGAGAAAAATGAAGGTCAGAATGAAGTTTGCTAGAGAAAGCGTAGACAAAGACCAGGAGCCTCATGTACAAAGGGTACTGATGCACAAAAACATGGCGTACGTCCTTTTCCATGGAAAATTTCAGATGTATCAAGAATGAAATGACCATGGAAATATGCGCAGCCCCACGCCAACTTCATTGCTGGCGTACGTAAGTTTCTACTGTTGGTCCGTTGGCGACACTTAGAGGTGATGTTGGGTGACTGATAATGACATGAAAATTACAGTACATACCAGAGACACATGATGAACAAACATCCAAGTGTGCGCAATTAGATGAGTGGATATAAAAGCAGCTCTGGAACTGGACACTGTAACATGACAATGACCCAAAACATACCAATAAATCCACCAAGGACTGGCTAAAAACGAAGAAATGGAGAGTCCTGGAATGGCCGAGTCAAAGCCCAGATCTTAATCCCACTGAGATGCTGTAGGGTGACGTGAAACGGGCTGTATATGCAAGAAACCCCTCAAACATCTCAGCTGAAAGTATTCTGCGTTGAGGAATGGGGAAAACTTTCCTCAGACCAATGTCAGAGACTGGTAGATGACTACAAGAATCGTCTCACTGAAGTTATTTCAGCCAAAGGGGGTAACACTAGTTATTAGGCGGTAGGGTGCCCTAACTTTTTCCTGAGTTAGAATATGCATTTTTGTTGATATCTTTTGTTTAATGAGTAAAACAAGGTTAATTTTTGTTATTAATTTTGTTATTTACTTGTACTTACAGTATAAACTTATATAGTGCTTTTTCTAGTCTCAAAGACCACTCAATGCGCTTCACTAGTACTAACCCTCTATTCAAAGGTCCTATAGGAGAGACAATTTTGGGACAATTTAGAATGAGCAATTAACCTAACATGCATGTCTTTGGATTGTGGGAAGAAACCGGAACTCCTGGAATAAACCCACACAGAACAGGGAGAACATTCAAACTCCACACAGAAAGGTTCCTACCCCTGCCAGCCTGGGGATTCACCCTGGAACCTTCTAGCTGTTAGGCAACAGTGCTAACCACTGTACCCCTGTGCTGCCCACAATTTACTTGCAATTAAATCACCTTCTTTTCCAGAGATAACATCAATATGTGAACATTTCCTAATAAAGAACGGAATATTTAAAGGGGCGTAGGACTGGGTGATATGACAAAAATTTCACATCACAATACAAGTCATCTTATATCACAATAATGATATATATCACAATATACTGTACATTTTCTGTAAATTATACAGTTTAGATAATCACATAAAAAGGACCATCTCTATTTTTTTAAACTTTTTTTTTTACATGTACCTTTTCCCCCTCATTATTTTGCAGTGTTGTTATAAAAGTTTTGTAATGTGCATTTGGTATGGAATGGTATGGTGTGATATGGAAGCTGCACTGCCACCTGCCAGAAGACAGTACAAGGCATAGTGGATGCAGCCAGCAAGATCATCAGTGTCCTCCTGCCCCCCTCTCGGACATCTACCCCACCCGCCTCACCCGCAGAGCCATCAACATCACAGGCAACACCTCCCATCCCCAACACTCCCTCTTCAGCCCCCTGCCCTCGGGGAAGAGGTACCGCAGCCTCCGGGCCCGCTCCACAAGACTGCTGAACAGCTTCATTCATCAGGCCATCAGGACCCTGAACTCTGGTCACCCCCCCTTCCCCCCAGACGGTAACACCTGCACAATAACTACCTCAGATGCTGGCACAGAAAGACTGGCACACCAACAATAACACTGTGGTTCTGTTGTACTTTGCTGCTATATGTCTCTGCACATTAACTGCAACCATTTGCACAAATGCCATATCTGCTGCTGTCTGTATATCACTGCAATACTGATCATGTGCAATCATATCTGTCACTATCTGCACCTACACTACCGCATTGAAATGCACTACGGTTATTCATCTCTAGCTGTCTGAATATAGGATTGCTGGGTTTATTACCACTAATTGTTTACCTAAACTAATCATTTACCTCTATGGAGGTCAGAGTCCTTCTGGCTGCCATTGATACCACGGGTTGCATGACTGTATATAGACTTTACATAGACTGCTGCTGATTCCTTTTTTAATAAAATGCACACCAATGAAGAGAGAAAGAAACGCCATTTCAGTTCTCCTGTATGTTCTGCACATATAGTAGTATTGACAATAAAATCCTTGCATTCTAGAATTTGAGACTTGATTCTCATAAATTTCAGGTTTTTCTTCTAAATCATATATGAATAAAAAGTAAACGTCAGTAAGTTAAATATTTCCTCTCGCTGGCAGTGTGGGGGAGCTGCTTCCTGACCAGGCATCCCCTGGCCGGCTGTGGGAGAGTAGTGGAGTACCGCACAGTGAGACACTGCCTTTTGCGATCCCGTGGCTTGGCCAGTGGCCTCAGGTTGCAGCGATCAGTGGGTTGCCCGGTGCGCAGTGCTAGCGATTTGTTGTGGCGTCTTGGCGGGTTGTTGGCGGGTGGGCCGGGGTGATGGGAGACGCACAAAAGACTGTGGATCGGTGAATCAGCAATGCTCATCCAAGCTAGGAGGCTAGAAGCTACTCAGCTAATGACTAAGAGGGAGGGTGGAGATGAACAGCTGAAGGATGTTTCTTAAAGTGACGGGCTTTAAATCTGAGCATTTCACTAAAGCCAGGAAAAATAAAAAACAAATTTGCTTCAATAATTAAAAAATTAAAGAAAATGTGAGCAAAATATGTCACAAACACTTCATTAAGACACAAGTGAGCTATTGAGCTGTTAAAATGTGCAATCAATGACCCCTTTAAAACTGCTAGTGCATCCAGTGTGTAAAATAACTTAAAATGTAGCACTTTTAAATGCAAAAGGCTTTTATTTATTGTCCCATGTGGACCTTTTTTCAGTGTACTGACTCACCAACAAAAACATGACTTCTGTTAACACTGGGGGTTTGTATGATAACGATAAATTGTGCGTGACGTATTGCACTATCAACATTCTAAATGTACGAAAATATAAATATTGAAACATAAAACATCGTAACTGGGAACAGGAAAATACAGCAATTGAAAAAAAGACCAATAATAGTCAAATTATGTACTATTTGTCATGATCCTGGGGCACGGGTTAGAGCCGTGCCCAGTTTCTCTGCCCTGTGAGCATTTTTCTGTTTGTTTACTATTATCTATAAGATTATTATGAGGGTTTATGAGTTCTGTTGTGTTTGTATTTTTATGTTTCCAGTTTGTTTATTTTGACAGCGCTGTGCAGCTTCCGGCTGTCAATTCCTTCGGGGCTGCACAGCTGCTGTCCATTTTGCTACTCACGGATTACACCTGTCTTTGATTATGTGTGTGTATTTAAGGGACACGACAACTTCTGCCGTTGCTGTGTCGTTCTTCTTCTCTTCTTGTGTATTCCTGCCCGCTGACTGCTTCCATGGGTGAAGGTCCCGCAGCCGAGGTGAGCTTTGGTGTGCTCCGTCCTGGTGCCTTTTTTCCCCAGTGTTTCAGCGGTCGAGCCCCACAGCTGTCGGGGTCCTCCGGTTGAGTTTCACCCTGGTCAGGTGTTCCCTGACTTTGTACCTTTGGACGTTGAGCCCCACTCTCCTCCAGCGTTGTGTTTACATTTCCTTATATCGTTTGGGCTTCTTTTTGCATTTGTATGAAGCTTTCTTGTTCTGTGTTTTTGTTAATAAATGTGTCAACCTACAGCGAGCATTTGGTGTCCTATTTGCGCCCGTGAAACGGACGCGTTATGACATTATTTAGCTGTAAAAATGTATATTTGGTAGCTTCTTGGAGGTGTACAATGCCATGCTAGTCAAAACAAAGGGAATGTGGGTCAAGCAGGGTCTGCAATCCTTAACTGAGCTGTCCTGCTTTAAACTTTTATCTTGGTTTCTTTACTCACCAGGAATTTTATGCTTTGACTTGATGTTCCCTTCACACATCCGTTTGGCGTTGAACAGCAGTCCTATCTGCTCTTCTTTGGTCAGCACATCATCGGCATGAATCTGCAGAGCACCAGAAGGATAACAAAGGAGGAGTCTGAGAATACATTAATTAAATCACAGTCGTACCCATTCAAAAGCAAAATTCAAATGTTTCAAACCCAACCCATGATCATAAAGCGCATTTGAACATAATATTTATAAAAAATTCATCCACTGTTCCCTGTTTCAATGCTCATAGTGCAATGGATGCCACAGAATAAATGTAGTGTTCTCGAGTGAAATATTCCCCATAGATACAGCACTGACATTTTCCTGGAGGCAGTAAGTGTCAGCAACACAATACCCTGGATGTCGCCTGGTCTTTGCCTTTGACCACACCAGCGCCCTCTGTTCACGAGTTAAGCAGGCATTTATTTCTGTCTTAACCGTGATAAAAGAAAAAAATGAAAAAGGTTTTAATGGGTGCTTTTTTCTTAAGCCCTAATCTGGTATTAAAATTATATTTGCAGTTTAGTGTTACTCCTTTTTTTCCAATATTTTGCTACTGATTATACATTCAAGCTATTAAACTTTTTATTTGAGTGTGACGTGGTACCTCAGGTGTGGGTTTTCCAGTAAAGGGAGCATTTTTCCATTCCGACACACTGACTGGCGTGCTGTTTGCCCACGGATCACTTTTGGGCAATGACAAATGTGGCGGTATAGAAAATGACAACATTCAGGTTTAACAAAGTGTGACAAGCAGAGTGGAAATGAAAATGCACAACTTTCAAACCCGAGTGTAAAATCAAAGAATGGATCTGATTACAAGGACTTTCTCTGCTGTCACAGATATAATACGGCAAAACTGTAACAACACAGACAATGAAACAAAAATGAATACCTATGCCACACAGCGTGACTAGAGGTGAAGCTATAAAAAACACCCAGTCTTAGTTTTTGTTTGTTTTTTTGGGGGGGGTCAGTGATCCAGAGCAAATAGCGCAAATTAAAGACAGATGTTGACTCAGAGCAGCTGACTCCCTGGCTGTAGCTGCATCTGTAGGGTTCAGACACAAATTACATGTCTAGATGTAGATAAATCAAATTTCACTCTCGCTTTTATCAAAGCAAAGAAGTTGCACATATATGTGAGTATTCACAATGGTCAGTGCCCCCCCCACACACACAAAAAGAGCTCATGTGCATATAATTTTACCTATAAACACATAAAACAGCAGTTTAGGTTCAAATCATGTTTATAAATCTGATCTTCTTTCAGCTGCTCCCTTTAGGGGTCGCCACAGCAGATCATCTGTCTCCATCTCACCCTATCCCTTGTATGTTCCTCTGTAACACCAACCCTCTGCTTGTCCTCCTTCACTACACCCATGAATCTTCTGTGGTCTTCCTCTTTTCCTCCTGCCTGGCAGCTCCATCTTCAACATCCTTTGACCAATATATCCTCTATCACTCCTCTGCACATGCCCAAACCATCTCAGCCTTGCCTCTCTTACTTTGTCTCCAAACTGCTCGTGAGCTGTCCCTCTGATATTCTTCTTAGGCCTCCGTCAGTCAGGGCTGACCATGGATGAAGCATCCTAGTTCTGGTTGTCTGCTCGCCTGGAGCAGCTGTAGTCTCTGGTCTGTTGGAGCTGCTGCTTTCCTTCCTGCATGCTCTTTTTTCTGCAGCAGAGGTCATTTTCTCCTCCCCTGATTTCAGGTGTTGCTTCAGGGTCCCTTTCCACTTTGCACGGTCACGTGCTAGGCTTTTCCAGGTCTCTGTGTTGATGTTGGTCGCCTTCATGTCTCTCTTAACGACATCTTTGTACCGGAGCTGGGGGCAACCAGTGGATCTCCTCCCAGATGCCAGTTCTCAATACAGGATGTCCTTTGGGATGCACGCATCATCCATGCGGTGGACATGACCTAGCCAGCGCAGCCTGCGCTGTCTGAGTGACAGTGAATCACAGTGAAGTCCCGTGTGATTCAAGACATCTGCGTTGGTTACCCTCTCCTGCCAGGATATGCCCAGGATGCGGCGGATGCTTCACAGATGGAAGGTGTTGAGTCGCTTCTCCTGTCTGGCATATGTTGTCCATGACTCACTGCCATACAGCACTGTGCTGATGACACATGCGTTATACACTGCCATCTTAGTTTTCACGGACAGCTTGGGGTTTGTCCACACTCAGGTTGTGAGGCGAGCGAGTGTTGTAGCTGCCTTTCCGATCCTCCTGTCTATTTCTGTGTCAAGGGAGAGGTTGTCGGTTATGGTAGAGCCAATGTAGGTGAAAAGGTGGACGATGTCGAGTTCATAGTCATCAATGGTGATGGCATGTGGTAAATCAGTGTCTTGTCCCAGGACATTGGTCTTTTTCAGGCTAATGGTGAGTCCAAAATCCTTGCAGGCCTGTGAGAAGCGGTCCATCAGTGTCTGCAGTTCCTGTTGGGTGTGTTACAATTGCTGCGTCGTCAGCAAACAGTATGTTTCTGATGAGCGTTTCGCAAACCCTCTGATATACTCATTTCTAATCCTGTCTCTCCTAGTAACTCCGAATGACAATCTTAGCATCTTCAACTCAGCCACTTCCAGTGTCAGCGCCACTGTCCCAAACCATACATCATAGCAGGTCTCACTACCATGATCTCACTACCATCTTCCCTTTCACTCTTGCTGCATTCTTTCTGTCACAGATCTCCCCTGACACTCGTCTCCACCCACTCAACCCTGCTTGCACTCTCTTCTTCCATTGCTTTGGATAGATGACCCCAAATATTTAAACTCATCTACCTTCACTACCTCTACTCCTTGCATCTTCACCATTGCTCCAGCCTCCCTCTCATTCACACTCATATATTCTCTCTTGCTTCTACTGACTTTCATTCCTTTTCCCTCCAGAACATACCTCCACCTTTCCAGGTTCTCCCACCTGCTCCCTACTCGCACTACAGATCACAATATTGTCTGCAAACATCATGGTCCACAGAAACTCCTGTCTGACCTCCTCTGTCAGCCTGTCCATCACCATGGCAAACAAGAAGGAACTTAGAGCTGATTCCTGATGTAATCAACCCCCACCTTGAATCCATCTGTCACTCCTACAGCACACCTCATTACCATCTCGCTGTCCTCATGCATGTCCTGCACCACCCTCATATACTTCTCTGACACTCCTGACTTTCTCATACAGTACCACACTTCCTCTCTTGGCACCTTATCATATGCTTTCTCTTGATCCACAAAGACAGTGCAAACTCCTTCTGACCTTCTCAAAACTTTTCCATCAACACTCCTACAGCAAACATTGCATCTATAGTACTCTTTCTTGGCATGAAACCATACTGCTGCTCACTGATTGTCACCTCTCCTCTTAACCTGGCTTCAACAACTCTTTCCCATATCTTTATAGTGTGACTGATCAACTTTATGTCTCTGTAGTTACTACAGCTCTGATTATCACCTTTGTTCTTGAAAATTGGCACCAAAACACTTCTTCTCCACTCTTGAGGCATCCTCTCACTCTCCAAGATCATGTTAAACAATCTGGTTAAAAAGTCCACTGCCATCATTCCTAAACATCTCCATACCTCCACAGGTATGTCATCTGCACCAACCGTCTTTCCATTCTTCATCCTCTTCAAAGCTGCCCTCACTTCCGCCTTGCTAATCCTCAGGACTTCCTTGTTCACCATTTTTACTTTATCCATCTTCCTCTCTCTCATTTTCTTCATTCATCAGTTCCTCAAAATACTACTTCCACATTCTCAACACACTCATCACTTGTTAATACACTACCATTTCTGTCCTTAATCAACCTAACCTGCTGCACATCCTTTCTAGCTTCGTCTCTCTGTCTAGCCAATCAATACAAGTCCTTTTCTCCTTCCTTAGTGTCCAGCCTCTCATACAACTCACTACAGTGGTGTGAAAAAGTGTTTGCCCCCTTCCTGATTTCTAATTTTTTTTAATGTTTGTCACACTTAACCCTTTGACATCCTTGATCGCATGAACACATAGCGCCCCCACTGCCTATGGCACAGAGCTGCGCCTGTCATGTGATGTCATGTGACGTGGCCAAAAACTCCCCAGTTGTACTAAGAATTCCATCTCACAAGGTGGCAGACACGTGTAACTTACTGCTCTTGCCTTGGAGGGCCAATGGTGGACATAGAACCATCCAAAAACCTCACTTCTGGAGACCAGAGAAGAAGACATTATTAGACAAAAATTATGTACTCGCTCACAAGACGGAGGACGCATTTGCTCCCAAATTTGCCAACTATGATTCTAAAAAGAGATTATTTAGCTTATGAAGGTAAATATCAACATGTTGTTATAACAGAGGGTGGGCGAAGCTGGTTGATGTCCACCTGATATCGCCCCCAGCACCATGTGACTGCACAGAACAATCGCGCCGGTTCTATGTCATATAAGATAAATTGCGGCAGAATAAAAGCGAAATTGAGGTGGGATAATCATAAGAGTTTCTGGATGTGGAAGAGAAAGCGCAAACAACCAACAGAAGGCAAAATAATGACCAGGATGGACGAAAATGGACGAAGCGAGGGCCGCCTGGCCAGAGGTCAGTAATGAATTTGTTTGTTTATTTACATTGTAATTGATTTTCTGGTTCATATCCTTTAAAGATACCAAACGGTAACAAAAACCAAAACTATCCTTTATGTAAATATGTCCAAAGTCCACGTTTGACTGAAAGTTATGTAATTCTATATGGCTGCTGTGGCATTCTGCAAATTAGATGCATAAATTTACTCCTATCTCAACCTTTGGATCATATTTTAGATCTTTCTAATTGACAGTGAGCCATTATCTCTTACCACTTTCAAGTTATACAGTAGCTTTTGAAATCTCTGACATCTGAACTGAATATTTTCTTGAAAAAACCTTGACCACTAGGGGCTGACGGCACAACGGAGCACCATAGGCAGCCAAACAGTTAAATGTTTCAGATCATCAAACAAATTTAAATATTAGACAAAGATAGCACAAGGAAACACAAAATGCAGTTTTTAAATGAAGGTGTTTATTATTAAGGGGGGAAAAAATCCAAACCTACTTGGCCCTGTGTGAAAAAGTGATTGCCCCCTAAACCTAATAACTGGTTGGGCCACCCTTAGCAGCAACAACTGCAATCAAGCATTTGCGATAACTGCAATGAGTCTTTTACAGCGCTGTGGAGGAATTTTGGCCCACTCATCTTTGCAGAATTGTTGTAATTCAGCCACATTGGAGGGTTTTCGAGCATGAACCGCCTTTTTAAGGTCATGCTACAGTATCTCAAACAAATTCAGGTTGGGACTTTGACTAGGCCACTCAAAAGTCTTCATTTTGTTTTTCTTAAACCATTCAGAGGTGGACTTGCTGGTGTGTTTTGGATCATTGTCCTGCTGCAGAACCCAAGTGCGCTTCAGCTTGAGGTCACGAACAGATGGCCAGACATTCTCCTGCAGCATTTCTTGGTAGACAGCAGAATTCATGGTTCCATTTATCACAGCAAATCTTCCAGGTCCTGAAGCAGCAAAATGGCCCCAGACCATCATACTATCACCACCATATTTTACTGTTGGTATGGTGTTCCTTTTCTGAAATGCTGTGTTACTTTTATGCTGGATGTAATGGGGACACACACCTTCCAAAAAGTTCAACTTTTGTTTCATCAGTCCACAGTATTTTCCCAAAAGTCTTGAGGATCATCAAGATGTTTTCTGGTAAAACTGAGACAAGTCTTTATGTTTTTGCTCAGCAGTGGTTTTCGTCTTGGAACTCTGCCATGCAGGCTATTTTTGCCCAGTCTCTTTCTTATGGTGGAGTCATGAACATTGATCTTAACTGAGGCAAGTGAGGCCTGCAGCTCTTTGGATGTTGTTGTGGGGTCTTCTGTGACCTCTTGGATCAGTCATCGCTGCGCTCTTGGGGTAATTTTGGTCGGCTGGCCACTCCTGGGAAGGTTCACCACTGTTCCATATTTTCACCATTTGTGAATAATTGTTCTCACTGTGGTTCGCTGGAGTTCCAAAGCTTTACAAATGGCTTTGTAACCTTTTCCAGACTGATAGATCTCAATTACTTTGTTTCTCATTTGTTCCTGAATTTCTTTTGATGGCAACATGATGTGTAGCTTTTGAGGATCTTTTGGTCTACTTCACTTTGTCAGGCAGGTCCTATTTAAGTGATTTCTTCATTGAGAACAGGTGTAGCAGTAATCAGGCCTGGCTGTGGCTAGAGAAATTGAGCTGAACTTTCCAAAGATGTGATAAATTTCTGTTTTTTTTTTTTTGTTTTTTGTTTTTGGGGGGGATCACTTTTTCACAGAAGGCCATGTAGGTTTGGATTTTTTTTTACCCTTAATAATAAACATCTTCATTTAAAAACTGCATTTTGTGTTAACTTGTGTTATTTTTGTCTAATATTTAAATTTGTTTGATGATCTGAAACATTTACAGTAAGTGTGACAAACATACAAAAAAATGAGAAATCAGGAAAGGGGGCAAACACTTTTTAACACCCCTGTATATGCCTTTTCCTTTGCCACCTCTCTCTTTGCCAAATCCTCCTGTTTACTTTCTTCATCTCCCTGACTATCCCACTTTTTCTTTCCTAACCTCTTCCTTTGAATACTTTCCTGTACCTCCTTATTCCACCACCAGGTCTTCTTGTCTTCCTTCATCTGTCAAGAGGATACACCACATACCATTCTACCTGTTTCCCTCAGTAGTTTCGCTGTACTTTCCCAGTCAACTGGTAATCACCACTCTCTCCCCCCTGGGAACACTCTCTACCACTTCATCCAACTTACTCCAGAATTCCTCTCTCTTCTACCTGACATCCAACTTTTGGGGCATACACACTGACAACATTCAACATCACACCTTCAACTTTTAGTTTCAAACTCATGATCTTGTCTGACTCCCTCTTTACCTGCTGAACACTCTTCACGTACTCTTACTTCAAGATTACTCCTACCCCATTTCTCTTCCTATCTACACCATGGTAGAAAAGTTTAAATCCCCCTCAAATGCTCCTAGCCTTGCTTCCCTTCCAACTGGTTTCTTAAACACATAGTATATCTACCGTTCTTCTCTCCATCATATCAGCCAACTCTCTGCCTTTAGCAGTCACAGCCCCTACATTTAACATCACCATTCTCACCTCCACACTTCTACCTTTGCTTTTCTCTCTCTCCCTCCTAACACACCTTCTCCTTGTCTCAATTTTCAACCAACAGTAGCCCAATTTCCACCGGCACCCTGTCAGTTAACAGCACCGGTGGGGGTGGTTGTTAATCCAGGCCTCGACCAATCCTGTATGGAAGTCTCGTTTGTCATGAGCCACATGTTTAATTTGGCAAAGGTTTTACGTCGGATCCCCTTCCTGACACAACCCTCCCCATTTACCTGGGCTTGGGACCAGCACTAGGAGTACACTGGCTTGTGTACTCCCTGTGACTGGGTTATGCTAATAAATCTGATGCTAGATATAAATAAACACTGGCTCTGCTGCAGTTGACCTAAAATTAAAGCAGTGTGAGGAATTGTGGGGTTGTGTGTATTAAATGAAAATTATGTTCTATTCAATAGGAAACCATTATCCAATCCCTTTATTAACAAAATAATAATGGTAAATGGCTTTCGCTTACAGTATATAGTGCTTTTTCTCATCTCTAGATGACCAAAGCCCTTTACAGATCCTGCTATCCACTCATTCACATAATGATGGCGGAAGAGCTGCCATGCACAGGCGCTGGCCTGACCCACCAGGAGCAACTGGGGGTTCAGTGTCTTACTCAAGGACACTTCGATATGCAGACTGCAGACAGAGCGGGAATCGAACCCCTGACCCTTTGATCAATAGTCGGCCACACTACATCTGCGCCACAGCCTCCCCTTATTATTACCTCCGCCAGGCCGAAAAGGCCAGGAGGAGGTTATGTTTTTGCCGGGGTTTGTCTGTGTGTTTGTTTGTCTGTCTGTCTGTCTGTCTGTCTGTCTGTCTGTCTGTCTGTTTGTCTGTTGGTTAGCAAGATAACTCAAAAAATCTTGGACGGATTTCCATGAAACTTTCAGGCATTGTTGGAAATGGTACAAGGAAGAACTGATTAAATTTTGGGGGTGATCCGGTTCACCGTCTGGATACAGGAATTTTTTAAAGCATTTTTCATTCAACACTGTGACATACAGCCATTTTCAACATGTGCGCAGGCGCAATGGAGGGCGCTGGTCGTCGTGTCTGCAACACAAACTCTGCGTTCTTCAACGTTTTAGGCACAAAAGGACGTGGAAAACACTGCTGGCCTGGGCCCGCCAGCGTGCCTGTGTTTGCGCGCAACTGCAAAACCTCACACGGGCAGCTGTCCGCCAACGGATTCTTTGGCAGAAATTCCCCGGCCAGCCATAGGAGCTGCGCATTTGGCAGAAATTCACCGGCCAGCCATAGGCGCTGCGCAAAAACGAGCTCTCTGCCGGCGAAGCTTCTAAATTCTCGTTTGCCGCGGAGCGCAACCCCCCAAAAAATAATATTGTAGCGAACTCAATATGAGCACCCTACTTGGCTTGCCAAGTGGGTTGACCCTATTGGCGACACAGGTAGAGTGCGGGACTCCGGAGTGGGAGGCGTGAGTTCAAACCTCCCGGTGGGACGTCGCCATGTCGAGCAGCACGTTACAATATAATATAGAACCCACGGCAACCTGTCTACCCAATTTGCATCCGTCAGTGGAGGAGATGGACGCAACACTTCAGTTTATTACCTCCGCCAAGGAGGCAATGCTTTTACTACTGAACCACTAATCCTATCACTATCAGATTGATTGTCATTGATTAATTGTGTGTTTATTGCACTGTCCCTGTCAAATAAACAAATAATCATTGTGAATCCAATTGCTAGTCATATGTTTACATGCTCAAGGAATCTGAAAACGTACACACAAACACTGTATGGGGGGAATTGTGGCGCTTGGCGCTTGGCGGAGGTCTGCGCTCTCCGAGTGCTTTTCTAGTTATGTTATATAATAATAACTGGTTTCTGACGAATAAAATATCACAATGTTTTCTTTTTAATTATTGGTACATATTTGTAGTTGTAGCTGCTAAATGAGGTGGTACTTATATACTCCTGTTTTAAGATTTTGTTGCTCAGTTAAACCAATGACAGAGCACCACATTTTAAAATATAAAAATGTTTAAAAAAATCTAACCTGGCAAAGTATGCAGCTGAAATTCTTTTTGTTTAAACATATACTACAACAATAAACAGAGCAGCAAACTATGGATAAACTCAAACTATACCATATTCGTACTTACTAAACAGCACACTAAGCAGTACTTATAGTTCTATAGTTACAGGCTAGTAAGAATAACTCACAAAGAAACTAGAAAAGCACTCGGAGAGCGCAGACCTCCACCAAGCGCCACAGTTCCCCCCATACAGTGTTTGTGTGTACGTTTTCAGATTCCTTGACCATGAAGACATATGACTAGCAATTGGATTGACAATGATAGGATTAGTGGTTCAGTAGTTATTCACGAAAATGACATTTTCCGTAATGGCGGCCACAGTTCCCCCCATACAGTGTTTGTGTGTACGTTTTCAGATTCCTTGACCACGAAAACATATGACTAGCAATTGGATTGTCAATGATAGGATTAGTGGTTCAGTAGTTATTCACGAAAACGGCATTTTCCGTAATGGCGGCCACAGTTCCCCACATACAGTCTTTGTGTGTACGTTTTCAGATTCCTTGACCATGAAAACATATGACTAGCAACTGGATTGACAATGATAGGATTAGTGGTTCAGTAGTTATTCACAAAAATGGCATTTTCCGTGCAGCATTTGGGCTGCACGGTGGAGCAGTGGTTTAGCACTGTGGCAGCACAGTTTTACCCTCGGCCGGGGGATCGCGGGAATCATGAGATCGTGGGTTCGATCCCAGCCCCCGACCAACAGTGAGCTGTGTGGAGTTTGCATGTTCTCCCCGTGTTGCGTGGGTTTACTCCGGGATTTCTCCGGTTTCCTCCCGCACACCAAAAACATGTAGGTTTAGGGCGCTCACGCACGCAGCGACCAGCAGCCGGTGGCTTGTCACCAGACTGCAAACCATGTCTACCTACGGGTACAAATAAGTAACAAAAAAAAAAAAAAAAAAAAAAAAATTTCCGTAATGGCGGTTTTCTTCTGGACGGTGATCCGGATCACCACCAAAATTTAATCAGTTCTTCCTTGTACCATTTCCAACAACGCCTGAAAGTTTCATCGAAATCCGTCCAAAACTTTTTGAGTTATCTTGCTAACCAACAGACAGACAGACAGACAGACAGACCCCGGCAAAAACATTACCTCCTTGGCGGAGGTAACTATTCAATTTGACATTTTCTAGACTTAAACTCACTGTGATCCTTTTCTGAAGTAAAAACTAAAGGACCTCTAAATTATTTTTTCCATATTAAGGAGCATGTGAGAAGAAAGGTATGCATACATTGTCTCTGATACAACTGTACAATTTCCCAAGCTTAAAATCTGATGGTAAATACAGAGCTGATGTGGGTTTGCTGCATACAAACCCACAATACCTCAATCCATCAATGTTTTCACTACTTTCAGGCCTGAAATAAGGATGTCCAGTCTGGGAGCTGAATGAGGTTACAGAATGAAGACGTGTATGGCTTTGCACAGCAAACAACCACAGATGGAATAACATTCAACCACAGGCGAACAAGGATAGATACTACCTGTTTACTGTCCAAACTATGCCAATATAGAATATTCCACCGACAGCTTCTCAGACATTCACACTATTTTCATCAAAATGGCAGTTGCTTTAGGCAAAAGTCCACCAATAAGAAACCAGGAATAGTGAATCCAGATGTTCAAACTGTTCTGACGGGACACAAACACTATACAGTGGGGCAAAAAATTATTTAGTCAGCCACCAATTGTGCAAGTTCTCCCACTTAAAAGATGAGAGAGGTCTCCAATTTTCATCATAGGTATACCTCAACTATGAGAGACAAAATGAGAAAAAAAAATCCAGAAAATCACATTGAAGGATTTTTAATGAATTAATTGGTAAATTCCTCAGTAAAAATAAGTATTTGGTCAATGACAAAAGTTCATCTCAGTACTTTGTTACATACCCTTTGTTGGCAATGACAGAGGTCAAACGTTTTCTGTAAGTCTTCACAAGGTTTTCACACACTGTTGCTGGTATTTTGGCCCATTCCTCCATGCAGATCTCCTCTAGAGCAGTGATGTTTTGGGGCTGTCGCTGGGCAACGTGGACTTTCCACTCCCTCCAAAGATTTTCTATGGGGTTGAGATCTGGAGACTGGTTAGGCCACTCCATGACCTTGAAATGCTTCTTACAAAGCCACTCCTTCATTGCCCGGGCAGTGTGTTTGGGATCATTGTCATGCTGAAAGACCCAGCCACGTTTCATCTTCAATGCCCTTGCTGATGGAAGGAGGTTTTCACTCAAAATCTCACGATACATGGTCCCATTCATTCTTTCCTTTACATGGATCAGTCGTCCTGGTCCCTTTGCAGAAAAACAGGCCCAAAGCACGATGTTTCCACCCCCATCCTTCACAGTAGGTATGGTGTTCTTTCTCCTCCAAACACGGCAAGTTGAGTTTTTACCAAAAAGTTCTATTTTGGTTTCATCTGACCATATGACATTCTCTCAATCCTCTTCTGAATCATCCAAATGCTCTCTAGCAAACTTCAGACGGGCCTGGACATGTACTGGCTTAAGCAGGGGGACACGTCTGGCACTGCAGGATTTGAGTCCCTAGCGGCATAGTGTGTTACTGATGGTAGCCTTTGTTACTTTGGTCCCAGCTCTCTGCAGGTCATTCACTAGGTCCCCCCGTGTGGTTCTGGGATTATTGCTCACCGTTCTCGTGATCATTTTGACCCCACGGGGTGAGATCTTGCATGGAGCCCCAGATCGAGGGAGATTATCAGTGGCCTTGTATGTCTTTCTTTTTCTAATAATTGCTCCCACAGTTGATTTCTTCACACCAAGCTGCTTACCTATTGCAGATTCAGTCTTCCCAGCCTGGTGCAAGTCTACAATTTTGTTTCTGGTGTCCTTTGACAGCTCTTTGGTCTTGGCCATAGTGGAGTTTGGAGTCTGACTGTTTGAGGTTGTGGACAGGTGTCTTTTATACTGATAAAGAGTTCAAACATGTGCCATTAGTACAGGTAGCGAGTGGAGGACAGAGGAGCCTCTTAAAGAAGAAGTTAGAGGTCTGTAAGAGACAGAAATCTTGCTTGTTTGTAGGTGACCAAATACTTATTTTACCGAGGAATTTACCAATTAATTCATTAAAAATCCTTCAATGTGATTTTCTGGATTTTTTTTTCTCATTTTGTCTCTCATAGTTGAGGTATACCTATGATGAAAATTGGAGACCTCTCTCATCTTTTAAGTGGGAGAACTTGCACAGTTGGTGGCTGACTAAACACTTTTTTTTCCCCACTGTAATCTCTCCATGATTACTGACATTTAGCACATTAAATGACAAAAACTGTATGCTCATCTTCTTAATTGAGGGGATCTGGTGGACTAGCATATATGTTGCATTTAGCTGATATTGTTTTGATTCATATGTCCCCTTGGAGCACAGCATTTAATTTTAATGGCCACATGGCTGTGTGCTGAACAGGGAAAAGGCATACCTCAGTTCCTTTAGCATTTGTGTGGTTTATATATATATATTCATTTATTTATTTATACACACGCACAGTGGGGAAAATAAGTATTTAAGTATTTGATCCCTTGCTGAATTTGTAAGTTTACTTACTTACAAAGAAATGAACAGTCCATAATTTTATGGTAGGTTCATTTTAACAGAGGGAAACAGAATATCAACAAAAAAAAAATCCAGAAAAAAATATTAAATAAAGGTTACAAATTAATTTGTATTTGATCGAGGGAAATAAGTATTTGATTCCCTACCAATCAGCAAGAACTCTGACCCGCACAAACTGGTCATGTATCCATGAGGCACATAAATTAGCCCTGTCTGTCACCATGGGTTGAGATGCCGTCTCGGCACTGAGCCCATGTTTTCCCTCATCCCTGCCTCCCATTGAGCGGCGTCTCAGCTGGCCCCCAGCTGGCAGCATTATGGACGGCTGGGGCCAATTAGTCTTCATCAGCTGGGGCGCTGCCAATGAGGATAAATAGGAGCAGCCCCGATGACTCGGGGCTGCGACATAAGCACTGCTAGGCTGAAGCCCCTTCGTCTGGTGTCAGCCTCTACTCCCCTTGCAGCATTCCGGTGTTTGTATCCCGCTGTGAGTATGCACGTCTTGTTACCCCCACGTCCGGTACAAGCTACCTACCCCTGCGCTGTGCAGCCTGAGAATGTACGTCTGTATGAGTGTCTGTGCTCTCCTCATCCCTTATCCCTTACCCAGAATAAAACATCTCGACTCACTGGCTTGTCCCTGGCTCTGATTGCCCGGCTCCCTAGAGCCGGATATGACAGTATGTCGCAGCCAGAAGAGTTGCCGGCGGCCGTGAGTCGCCGTGGAAATGTACCTTTCTGTCCGGGTGTCAGCGCTGCTAGCATGCCGTTTCCCAGGAGTCACTTCCGGCGCCAGGGCGACGAGCTGAGGTCCATCTCGGAGGCTGTCGACGGGACGTTCTTCACCCTGCACGACGCCTCCAACGCGAGACGCTGGCATCCGGGCCGTGCTGAGGAACTCCTGGACTGTCACCCTCACTCTCTGTACCATCTGGAGGACAGTGCCAGGATAGACGCTGCAGGTACACAGCAAGAGAAGCTCCACGGGGTGGATGGAAATCCCGGCAGGGAGTCGAAGTGGGCGACGTCTTTCCCCGCTTCGGAGTCCCGTTCCTGCCGCTATTCCAGTCCGGGAGTTCGCGCCAACCAGAGGACTTCCCCCGACCTGCGTCACGTCACTCGGGATTCCCTTCAAGGAGCCGCAGCTGACAGCAGTTATGTCCGGGGTCGAGTGGCTGTCGCGAGCTCTACTGTGTTTCCTGTCACCACCTTCAGGCATGTGGCGGCGGCAGTGAGATTGATGGTGAGGACTTCAGGGCTACGAAGCTTTCCCGTGCTCGACGCCTCCCTCGTCTCGATCTCCGATCTGGAGCGGCGAATCCTGGGTCTCCCCCTCGCTTCGTTCCCTGGGAGTAGTCGTCATCACATCGCCGAGTCACCTCTGCACGAACCTCGTCCGGATCCAGTTCTGGGTCATCGTCAGGACCGTTCCTCCCACGCAGCTGTCATCCCTTCGCCTCATCAGTGTGGAGATTCTACAGCCTCGTCCCCTGAGCCTCGTTCCCCCGCTGTCATTCCTGGACATTCGGGCTGGCTCACCCCGGCTGTTTCCCCCTCCTCCTCGACGCGCTTCCTGACCGCTGTGTGTGCCTGGAATCCCGGCCTGGTGAGCTCTCTGCTGGAGACAACGCGAGCGATCCTCAGACGAATTCCCGGGGGGTCCTCCGTTATCGCCGGGCGGGGAGAGGAAGAAGCAGATTCCACTACAGCAGGCGATACTCAACCTCCAGGGGGCAGGCAAGTCATTGTTTTTTCACACCTGCTTAATGATTTGCTCTGTCACATCCCTGGAGGAGAAGTTCAGGGTTCGCAGCTCCCTGAACTCTCCCCACCTGCTGTAACCTGTATTCCTAATCCCGCATCCTCTGTGTCTCTCTCCGCCGAGCGGTCCCCGGCTCCGGGTCAACGTGGTGGGATATGGAGAGGGCCTGTGGTTCCGCAGCTACATTGCGGACGGAGGAGGGGGACTGACTGCTGCGTGGAGTCTACGCTGACGACTGAGCGTCCCTGGGTCTCCACGGAGGAGCGGTTCGGTCCAGCGGGACGAGATTCTTCTGGCTTCACGCCGAGTGGGTCGTCGGCGGGGTTACCTGAGCTGGAGGGATCTCAAGCTGCGCTGACCATCGTGCTGGCTGCGGGGCCCGACGCGGCTAGATGGGAGCCTGACAACGACCTCCTGACGACGGATCCTGGATCTTCGCAGTCCTGGACGGCGTCAGAACCCGAGATCAGGCGAGTGCTCTCCTTTCTTTTCTCTCTTTTTATCTTTGAGCACTTCAGCCTATCTCCAGGGGAGACGAGCAGGGTGCAGCCGCCCGCTGCGTCTGAGCTCGTCTCGCCGGGTTCTGGCGCTGCCGGTGATCCTGATCCCGGTTCTGTTTTCTCTTCTGAGCCTTCTTCCAGGGTCACCGGCGAGGAGTTGCTGTTCCTCGTGGTGCTGGAGGGTCCGGGTTCAACGTTGGAGGTCGGTTCTGGTGCAGTGTCCAACGTGGGTTCGCCTGAGGCCCGATCGGGGTCCGACGTGGGTGCTGCCCCAGTGTTGTCCAGGTCCGGTGAGGAGGTGGCCGTTTCCCTGAGGCCCGCCGCCCTCGTCATCGGCTCTCCCCTGAGCCTCTTCCACCGGGATCCGCTCTGACCCTTCGTCCGTCTCAACGGTCCTGGTGGTTGAGTGATGCGGGTCGACGACCCGACCCGCAAAACTTTCGGTTCGGCGATCTGGTTTCCCCCCACTGGTCTGTGTTTGCCTTTGGGCGGCCTGGTTCGGCAGCCGTTGGACTGGATTCCTGGGATCTGGGTCCAGAGTTCGCCGTCCGAACATTTCTCTTCCCCTGATTCGCCAGCTGGACAATGGGCGGGGAGATCTCCGGAGCCATCTCGGCTATTTTTGGACTCTGCCTGCCATACACCTCGGGTGTCACTTTTTCTTTTATCGTTATTAAGGTCACTTGGGTGTAATGTCTGTCCTGTTGGTGGATGTGTATTTATAGTGCTGTGCGTTTTCCTTCCCTCGTACCCAGCATTTTATTTTTTGTACCATGTTTTTAGTCTCGTTTTTGCATTGTAGAGTTATGTTTTGTTCCCTTTCAGACCATACTCTGCAGTTGCCCATTCATTCCAGTCACTTTCATTTCTTTAGGTGACTGTGGGTATTTATATATTCATGTGTGTGGGTTTTTCTTTGCCTGCACTCAGTATTTCTTTTTTATGCCCTGTTGGTTCATTATAGAGTCATGTGCCTTGTTTTCCGTAACACCATGCTCTGTAATTGTCCATTTGTTCCAGTCACTTTTCTTGGTGACTGTGTGTATGTACTTATATTGGTGCTGTGTATTGTGTTTTCCCTTTATTTGACCATACTCAGCATTTTTTGCCCTGTACCTTTTTGGTGGTTCTTTTTTTTTTCTTGCTCTGGGTCACGCATGGTTGGTACTCTCTGGGTAGTATGTAACCGGCGTGTTGACCCAGTTCTTCTCCCCATCTGTACCTGGGTTAATTATTCAGTTTTGTCAGTATTGTATTTGGGTTTTTCTTTCCCGCTACCCTACATTGCCCCATTGGTGTTGTCCTTCCCTTGGCTTCTTCCCCTCCGGTCCGCCTCCCTTCCTCCCACCCTAGGTGGGGGGGGGGGGGGGCTGGGATGTTCCTGGTCGTTCAGGAGCCCGACCTTGAGGGAGGGGCTCTGTCACCATGGGTTGAGATGCCGTCTCGGCACTGAGCCCATGTTTTCCCTCATCCCTGCCTCCCATTGAGCGGCGTCTCAGCTGGCCCCCAGCTGGCAGCATTATGGACGGCTGGGGCCAATTAGTCTTCATCAGCTGGGGCGCTGCCAATGAGGATAAATAGGAGCAGCCTCGATGACTCGGGGCTGCGACATAAGCACTGCTAGGCTGAAGCCCCTTCGTCTGGTGTCAGCCTCTACTCCCCTTGCAGCATTCCGGTGTTTGTATCCCGCTGTGAGTATGCACGTCTTGTTACCCCCACGTCCGGTACAAGCTACCTACCCCTGCGCTGTGCAGCCTGAGAATGTACGTCTGTATGAGTGTCTGTGCTCTCCTCATCCCTTATCCCTTACCCAGAATAAAACATCTCGACTCACTGGCTTGTCCCTGGCTCTGATTGCCCGGCTCCCTAGAGCCGGATATGACACTGTCCCTTTAGCAAAGTACTTCTAACCTCAATTCATCATATGTCTAAAAGATCCCTGCCAAACAATCAATCTCTTCAATTCAAACTTCTCCACCACCAGGGGAAAGACCAAAGAGCTGTCAAAGGATGTCAGAGACAAGACTGTAGACCAGGGGTGCTCATTACGTCGATCGCGATCTACTGGTCGATCGCGATCTACTGGTCGATCGCGGAGGTAGTACTGGTCGATCGCAGCGTGACATTAAAAAAATATTTGTCCACCTATCAAACATCCCGTCACTTGATTGACATACAGGGCAACCATTCAGATGACAACTGAATTTTGACCTTTAGGTCACCGCTCATGCGTAAACAACGGCACTAAGCGCAGCAAAACTTACAAGCTAGTCAGCGAATTACCTCAGATTTTAAGCCCTTGCTAAAACATATGGTGATCAAAATGAGTGAGAAAACTGGACCAAGTAAGAAGGCAAAAACATATCACTTTCATACAGAATGAGAGGTGGACTTTTTTTTTCACAATGTCATTTTCGAAGTGTGTTTGCCTCATCTGCCAGTCTATCATCGCAATACCAAAGAAGGGAAATGTGGAGCGGCATTTTCGGACTGTTCATGAAAAATACGACATCGACTTTCAAAATTCAGGTAATTACAAAAAATTTTAATAGTTATTTATTATGTGTGTTGTGCAATATTGGCTTATTCAGTTATGCAAGGTACATCAACATACATTGTACATACAAAGAATCCTTAATACATTTGAAAATAATTATATGTTTTGCATTTTTGTAGTGGGTAGATCATTTTGACTTGGTTGTTTTATAAGCAGCTTGCATGCTGAAAAAGTGTGAGCACCCCTGCTGTAGACCAACACAAGGTGTCATGAATTGCCCCTCGGGGCAGAGAGGGGAGAACCATGTGCAGACTGCAGTTTGTGAATTTATTAAGAGAAACAAAACACCATATCCAAAAAACATGCTCAACACTAAACTCAAAAGACAAGCAAAGAAAACTTACAAATTACCACACCAGAAGAAGGGCTGGGTTCTGGTGGAGATGTAGGTTGGAAACTTAAGACTCGGGCAAGGAGGAATGAACATAACAGCCCTTAAATACAGCTAAACACAAATGAAACAAATGATGAAAGGTGCAAATCACATGAGCGGGTTGGGGAGAGAATAAAAATCAGCTGTGAGTAATGAGGAGATGGAGCTGACAGTTTGACAGGAGCACCGCCCACCACCAGGGAAAAATCCGGAATTGCTCCTGACAACTGCAACTCCTAAGGGAGAAATAAAGTGGAAGCAGATAAGAACAAAACTACACTGAATGAAAACAGGAGAATAAATCATACAAAGAAGCAATATTGAATATGTGAAAACTAAAAAAACAACAGGCATAGAATTCCAAAATGCAAAATTATATCAATAAGGAAAAACGAAAAGGCAAAGAACTCAGATTATACAAATAAGGAAAAACAAAAAGCAAAGAAACAGAGCATGGTGAAATCCCCTGTGCACAGATCATGACACAAGGCAAATGGGCTACAAGACCATCAGTAAGAAGCTTGGTGAGAAAGAAACCACTGTTGGTGCAATAATTGGAAAGGGGAAGAAATATAAGATAAAACTCAGTCGCCCTTGCTCTGGAGCGCCATGCAAGATTTCACCTCATGGGGTAAGAATGATTCTGAGAAAGGTGAAGGATCAGCCCAGAATTACACAGTAGGAGCTTGTTAATGATCTCAAGGGAGTTGGGCCCACAATCACCAAGAAAACCATTGGTAATACACTTCACCATAATGAATTGAGATCATGCAGTGCTTGCAAGGTCTCCCTGCTCAAGAAGGCACGTCTGAAGTTTGCCAATGAACACCTGAATAATTCAGAGAAGGCTGGGGAGAATGTGATGTGGTCAGATGAAACCAAAATTTCAGCACCGGCCAGTAAGATAGCCACATCCACTTGTCACTTTTGATGGTTGCAGTTTTCTCAAACGGCATCTAAAATAATAAACAATGCTCCAAGTCTTGCTTCCCTTCCATTTGGTTTCTTGAACACTCAGTATACTGTATCTACCTTTCTTCTCTCCATCATATCAGCCTTTACCAGTCATAGTACCTACATTTAACGTCCCTAATCTCACTTCCACATTTCTACCTTCCCTTTTCTCTCTCTCCTTCCTAACACACCTTTCCCCTCTCTTCGGCCTCGATCTTTCATCAACAGTAGCCCAATTTCCACAGGCACCCTGTCGATTAACAGCACCAGTGGCGATCGTTGTTAACCCTGGCCTTGACCGATCTGGTATGAAAGTCTCATTTGTCATGATCCTCATGCTTGATTTGCCAAAGATTTTACATCGGATGCCCTTCCTGACACAACCTTCCCCATTTACCCATGCTTGCGCATCCCCTGTGGCTGGGTTGGAAATGGATGACAGATACCACTGGTCAACACCAAATTTATTGTCTAAGATTTTTTAGCTGATTTAGGACAATTTTGATGTGCTGAATCCAAAAATCACATTGGTTTTGCTCAATCAGGTCAACTTTTTGAATTATGGCCACATGTTGTTTTATACATTTTTGTTTACATGTACGGGTATTTTCACTTTATATGATGCAAAATTCTTTTGTATGGCTTGAAATTCTCTGAATTTTGAACAATGATGACATAACATTCAATTTACATGTACTTACCTTTATGTAAAGGTAAGTACATGCACAGTACTACGTAAGTAAGTACTAAGTAAGTACAGGTTTTTACTTAGCACCTGACCGAGAGAAACGGATGTCATTTTCGGATTCAGCGGTGCAAAATTGCCTTACATCAGTTGAAAAAACACAGACAACTTACAAAAAAAATATTTTTGTAACCCTGTGTAATAATAGATTGTGACAGAACTTTTACAGCCCTGTCTGCCCTGGTAGAGTAATGTATGAGAACAAAGGTTCTCAATGCAGGAACCTTTTGTGTACCAGTTACTGTCAGTGGACACTCCTCTTTTTTGTACACTGCAACAGAGAGAACCAAGGCCTATATTATTCTTCTTTCGGCTGCTCCCTAAATATTAGGGGTTGCCACAGTGGATTATGGGTCTGCATATTTGATTTGGCAAGGATTTTATGGCAAATGTCCTTTCTGAAGCAACCCTCACTATTTACCGGGGACTGGGACTGACACAAAGAGTAGACTGGCTGGGTAACCAATTAGGGACCATTTTATCCCTCCAAAATATCTTTTCAGGAGCCTTTTTAGTCCCTACTCCAGAGCAGGAACTTTACCCCCCAAAGAACAGGAGCCTTGTGATTAGTCCAAATCGGTGCTTGGTAAGAACAATGTGTTTGGGGGTAAAAAAAACCCCAAAAACCTCTGAACCTTAAATAAAATGTAAAATGGGTGAGTTACAAAATAAACAGGTCTTCTACATTAGTAATAGGAAATCTTTTCCCCAATTAATTACCGATTGTTCTTGTCAATTTAAACCTTTTTTCTCATTAAACTAATTTCCTTTACTCATAAAAATGCATTTATTTCTTTATGGGGGGGGGGCACTGGTTATGAGCAAAAGAGCCACCGGTAACAGATCCCTGGTCTAAAACGTTATCATCTGTTGTCACTTCACCAACAGCAATTGCGTTGACAAACACAACAACTGTTGTGCATCAAAAGAAAAGAAAAAAATGATTGAAAACAATGATAAATGGACACATAGCTGTGATAAAGTTATCTTCCATCTTGCTAGCTTTAGCAGTCATTTTTATAATTGTTCACTTCATCATTCTTATGAGATTCTATCAAACATCTATTGGTCCAGATGGGAAGATGACCAAAAAAGTCTTCATAGCACATTGTTCCTGAAAGTGTTCCTCTGAAACGTTCACTTAAAAAATTTTCAGTACTTGAATAAAACATATAGGCCCTCGTTTATCAAACATGCGTAGGACAGAAAAGTGGTTGTACGATCATTTCAACGTGCAGATCGGTATTTATCAATCTGAACATGATCACTCAAATCCTATGACAGCTCCATGGTCATGTATGCAAATTTTCAAGTCACTGTACACTCACAGTGCAGCAGAGAAACCTGGCTGAGTGGGAGCATTATTTAATTATGTCAAATTATAATGAGCAGCACTACCTTTCAGGTGATATGTTTGCCTTGTGTTATATTTAGATGAGAGATTTGATGATTCTCCAGTGTGAAAACTGTGTTAAAATACTATTCTAAAAAGCATTTCTTTAAGTTTTCTGCTGTATACAGTAGGACAGTGTCTCATATTAGTTAATCCCTTACAAATTATCTGTTAACTAAACATAACACAACTTTATGCACATAAGTACCCAGTCAGGGTGATCCGATGCATCTGGGTTTAAAAAAAAACTGCTCCGGATTAGCAAGAGAAATTTGGAACAACAGAGAAGATGTGGGGAAATTATGTGATTATGCCCTGTGTGTTTCTACACATTGAGAGACGACAGACAGCTGTGGCCGAGCTGCAGCCAATGCGCACAGTACACAAGACAGCTGCTCTGCAGAGGGGATGTCTTTCTGCACTTCTAAATAGTAAGTAATAAATTCTCATGTTTGACAAATATGCTTTAAAATGACAAAATGGACAACATTTAGTCAAACAGTCATCTAAGTCAAACAACAGGCTACAGATACAGTATATTATAGTCCTCAGCTGTAGATCAGAGTCAAATCAATGGTGCTGCGCAGCACCAGTCTCCCCCATAACGTGGTTCTTTTGCATTTAAAGCAAGTTTTGAGGTTAACAGGCTATATTATATAATTATTTTTTCACTTTTCTTATAGTTTTATAGTTTATATTTCTACTTCGGAAAAGCTTTCCTTTTTACCGTCTCATGCTCCCCTGTTTCGTAAATTCTGGGGGAGAGGTGTGGGCAGGGAATTCAAATGACGCTCTGATCCATCCATCAGATTTATCAATGAGTGAACGATCGTACAATAAGATCAGATACGCACGGTTTCATAAATACCATGCAGACCTTTTTGTACGATCAAATTTACACCCAAACATGCACGGATTTCTAAGCGCACTTGATAAATGAGGGCTTTATCCTTGGTGTGCTTATGGGCCAAATAAAGGAGTCACCATTGACTGGACCAAAGACTGCACTTTTCAGAGCTAAAAAATAGTCATCGAAAATCAAGCCAATACAACCCCCCCCCAATAATCATATGATTATAATTAATAAAAAAATATCTACAACTCAAGCAAGTATGAAGAAGCTGTCATTTTTTTTTTCGTTTGCAAGCAACAAAAAGTAACATTTTTAATAATCAGACAATGTATCCCCCCTTGCTGCAGACTTGGTATTGCCCAACTGGTACTTGCGCCTTCACTGAGCTGGAGTCAGTTGTCAGGGCGGCAGGTGAAGATGCTGGTATGGAATGCAGTCAACTCAGTGAGAGAACATGAAATGAGCTCCACAAGAGCAACAAACCATTTTAAACTGGCTGAACTTGTCAAACAAAAGGACCAAACCCTCTGTCCAAAATGAGGTAAATATATTATTGATTTAGATTGTGAATTGTTATGTGAAGTTAGCTGGTTGCTAGTTTGCTAATGGGAGTACACCACTGAATAACTGTGCTGCCTGGTAGGATTTAGCTGATCTGAGAAATGATTAGCTTTTCTCATGCAAATTTGGTCTTTACATTGTATTAATCATTCATGAAATGTGATAAGAATGGATTTGTTCGTCAACTGTTAGAGTGAAATTTACGTATATTTCAGCATTCATCAAAATGTTAGCAGCTCTGAACATTTATCAAGTACAAACAAAATCTACTCCAACCACTGGTCCTTAAATATAAATGTGTTTAAATATCGCTTGTCATCCCCACAGAATTCAAGTTAACCTTAAACTGTTCTGTATTTTTAAAATGTCATGATTTTGATAATTATAAAGTTCAATTAAAAAAACAAGTTTGACCACTGTTGATTACAGATTAAGTCACTCTGAATGCTATTCTTAAATATCCATGTTAAAAGATGATTATTTTCTTTACAGACAATTTTCAGATGTTCTATCCTCTGTTAAAATACCACAACTGCACAACAGAGTATCTAAACAAATATATAAGAAATAAACACCAAATAGATGAATGAAAGAATAGATGCATTTCATATTCCTAAACTTTTTATGAACTTTTTTACATGTTAAAATGAGTTCAAAAGCATTACAATACAGCATCACTGATTTATTTATTTAATTTAATTATTGCGCTTATAATCACATTTCTAGTTTTGTGTTTCCATTTTATTTAATCTCGAGACAGCATTACACAAATTAGGCAGTGACCAAACACTGAGATATTGATGGCTTATTCTCACTGTATACTGAGTTAGCTCCTAGTATGATTCATCACCTTAATACTGTATCTTTTGAGTTTGCTGGTGTTTAAGGGTCCATTAGCAATAAAGGGAGCACTAGAACAATAAATAAATTGATAACTAAAAAGTTGCAATGCTTCTTTCAGCATTTTTTTTTCAGCATTTGTCACCTCCTCCAGCCTGTTGCTTTTCCTGTCAAGCAGGGGTCTCTGCAGAACGCTGCGCTGCACCTCGAGAAAGCATATTATAAACCCATTTAAAGTTAGAGCCGTCCTCACTACCAACTTTTTTGGGCTCCAAATATTCTGTCCAGTCTTTTTTCTCCCTTTGTAAACTTCAGTGTTTTATGTAGCACTGTGACATTTCTAATGTCACTTTTTCATGTGTGCAACTTTTTGTCATAGTTTTACAGCTTTTCTTGTAAGTCAGAAACATTTTTTTTCTTGTAAATTTGCCTACTTTTTGTATAAATATGCAGTATTTCCCCCATGTTATTTTCCCCCTAAATTCAGTTTCTTACAAAAATGTAGCATTTTTTTTAAACTTCTCATGGAAAATAAACATTTTTCCTAACATATTTGCAAAATAATTTAACCTGTTGCACTCCTGTGTACCGCGGACGGGCACGTCTCTGCGTCCTAGAGCGCACGAGGGCGCTCTCGTGCGCTCTAGGACGCACGAGGGCGCTGCGTCCTAAGAGCGCACTGGAAAAAAAAGCTGCATTTCCGTTCTTCCACTACAGACACAGCCGCGAACAGATCGGATATGATTGACCTCTCATTTGACTAATAAGAGCCTTGAATTGGGTTTCTGAAACCTCGAAGAACCAATGACTGAAAACCTAGCAAGAAGGACCCGCCTACCAACGCTGTGAATGCAGCGAGCCAATTGAAGCACAGAAGTTTGCAAGCTGTTTTCTGTAAGGCTGGGTGAAGAGAGACTGACTGCTGCAGATGAAAAAAGGACCCGCAGGAAGAACCCCACAGACCCAGCAGCATGGAGACCACCCACAAGTGTGACCTGTGTGACAGGGACTGCCATTCGCGCATTGGCCTGTTCAGCCACAGGCGGTGCTTTTTTTTTTTTATTCTAGCAGAGTAGACGTTTAGGATTGTCTTCCATGGTCATCATAGACCGACTGAGGCCGACGACGAAGGTCGTAAATCATTTGCCAAAACCACAATCATGAAAGCGCAAAACCGCAATAATGGAATTATGTTTTGACCGGGGGTCACGAGACCAGAACCACGAGTCCGTAACAAGGGACCAGCATCGCGTTCGTCTGACAGTGAGGAAGAGAAGTTCGCCAGGACACTGCTGCTGTGAAGAGGTAAGTGTTATAAGCTAAATTATTCTTTATCCCTGAAAATTGGAATCAAAAATGACTTTTGACTGATCGGTAAATTACACGCGGCGCACGAACGCCCGCCCCCCCCACTACAGAAGAGTAGCGGGGGGGGGCGGGCGCGGGGACCGCGGGGACTGTGCACCGCGGCACACGAACCCGCGGTACACGGCGGGGGGTACCGCAGCGTGTACCCCCCACTACTCTTCTGTAGCGAGGACCGCGGGGACTGTGCACCACGGTACACAGTTCGTGCGCCGTGTCCGGACCGTGAACGCTCCCCCCCCCCGCTACTCTTCTGTAGCGAGGGGGGGGGGGAGCTGCGGTGACCGCACCACGGTCGCCACATGACTATTGTGTCATGTAGCGATGGCCGATGTCCGTCCTCTGTAGCGGGGGGGGGGGGGGCAACCACACACACACACACACACACAGCCCTGAGTGTCAGCTTTCATTAGAGCCCAACATCAAGCTTCTATATTGAATCATTCAAAAGTTACAGACGTTTTTCCAAACTGTGCCATTTGGCACAATTTGGCACAGTTCAAAAACGCCTGGGAACTACCTGAGGAAAAAGCTGTGCAATATATTCATTTTTTGTGGTATTGTTACAAAATTTGGACCTCAGCTGGATAACACTTGGTTCTACATTTCTGTTGCATTTTCCAGCCCGGATCTGAAGCTGTGTGTTATTTGCAAGCATTTGTATCCAAAAAAACACCCAGGCCAAATTTATTTTCTTCAAGTTCAGTATGTTTAGATGACTGTAACTCAGTGGCTGGAGCACTTAGAGAGATTATGACTGTTTTGCCAAAAAATTCAAAGTGTTTTCTTTTAAATGAGACCAACCCCATGAAGATGCTGCAAAGGGTTGAAGAACAGCTTTCGATTTACTTTGGGCACGTTATTTTTTGGCGTTTTTAGGGAAATTGACCGGAGTGCAAGGGGTTAAATTTCAGATTTTTTAAATAACTTTTTGACTATCAAGTTGGTATTTTTTTCTTGTGAATGCATACTATTTTCTCCTAAATTTGTACTTTTTTTCCTGGTAAATTTGGTAAAGGTAAATTTGTTATTTACCTTTTATGAGGGGAGGGGGGGGGGCAAATACCTGAATCCTAAATTTGAAAACTGAATGCCACTGTAAAAAATTAAATGTCTAGATAATGAATCCAGAGTAAGTTTTTAATACTAGGATGAATTTGTCACAAATTTCACAGATTTATTATCATTTAATGAGTGAAACATAACACACCTATGGTGTGGTGTGCTATGTTCATGATGCCTCTGCATGCAGGATAACTGTTACTTTTGTCATAGTCTAGCTGACTAAATCACACATAGTGTCCTTAGTTCATCTACTTGGTAAAAAATAGCTACACAGTGGTCAGCCTCATCCACACTCATCAGCTGCATTAACCTCAGTTCTGTGGGTAGAATGATGAACATGGCATTAAAATAAACTAGACGACCTAATGCACCTGCTGATGGCACTGTTAAGATGCTATTAAGAGGGAAGAAGGGGGGAAAACATTTTACATCTTTCCAAGTTTTTCACGTGGGAAATTCTTGCATGAGTTACATCTTCCAAAATTGTCAGTGCAGTACCTCTCTTAAACCACTTTAACATTAATTGAGCTTATTTTATGTCAGGAGCAAGAATGTGAAAGCAACAGCAGCAGGGAAAACAAAGGGGGAGAGAGGGAGGAGAGAGGTGGCCCAGGTGACCAGAGGGAGAGTGAGGCAGCAAAAAGGATCAGTGAGAGCGATCCAGCGCAGGCGGCACAAGTGACCAGGTAACAAAAAAAAGTGAACTTTGCACCTTAGAGAACAGACTGCTGACTAGATTGACATAATAATGTTCTGTTGGACAAACTAATGAATTTTAGACTCGTCCTCATAAGTGATTGACATTTTCTTTTTGTTCATGTGATTTCCTCACAGAGAGACACAGGGTGAGGGCAGCAGTCAGGCAAATCCATTCTGTTATTACCACTGTATAGTGATTTAGCTAAGAGTCAGGCCAAGATTAATCCAAGTGCCTTGTCTGTCAGTGCAGGGGTCAATGCTATGAGAAATCAATGCTTTTCAGATCACTAAAATGTAACTGCGTTTAGTGATGTGGGATGATGGAGTTGTTGTCCACTAGTCGTTTAAACAAAAACTAAATATTACTCTATTATATGACAGCCGATAACTTTAATTATATGGAAAGTTATCTTTTAAATTGACAAACATCATATGGGTAATTCGTTGCAAAATTTGATCAGGATCAAAAGATAATGTTGCTCTTGCCATTCATTTCAATAGAGATTTTTTTTTTCAATTTAAGTTCCAATATGCAGAAGTGGAAGGGGCGTGACTTAGGCTCTCTATATGGGCAGAGATCTCACCCCCCCCCCCCAATGTCTGAAACAAAGTTACGCCCTTGCCTTTAATCCTGTGATGAAGCATGTCTTTGCTGCCAAAAGTGCCCTTAATGCCCTATTCAGAGGTTACTGAACGGGTTGAAAACCAAAGAAATCATGTCACTCAGATTCTACTACCTTCACCACGATCATACGAGGGAACATCTTTTAAAGAACAGTGCTTCATTCCTCCAACAGAGTTCAAGAGGAACCCACCCTTTTCTCAAGCCATCATCTGTGTGCCACTGTTTTTCATGTGGTGAATTTCTCTTCGGTCAATACACTTTAATATGGTGTAAAATGTCACCAGTTCTTGGACTTTAAATTTCAGTGTGCGTGCATCTGCTGCAGCTTATTTTAGCTGCTCCAGCCATTCACTGTTCCAACACATTAAGAACAACAATCTTTAACCTTTACAGCACATCTTATCCCCCTGAGATGCATTAAACTGAAAGGAGGCAGGGAGTTTCAACGTTCATTTTTCCAAAAACCAAAATCCCTAGCAGGGACACAGAGGAGTATCATTTACCATTTCAAGAAGGGAATCTTGGGTAATAAGTGCGCCCCCTGATTATTTCTGAAAACGATTCCTCCTCCACTGGCCAGAGTCCAAACCACCAAAGTAAACACACCTCTCACAGGGAGAAGCATGGACATTCTTATTTACTGCATTTCATTCAAAACACAGTATTCTTTTTGTGAAAGGCTTTTGAGTGTGTGCCAGAATGAAAATTAGAAAAATACACACCATATAAATATGTGTGTTTTCATCACCAGTCGCTAGAATACAAAGTCCAGCTTGAATAAACCACAAGTTTCTATTTGTCTTTGCAAACTGTGGCTTCATGACTCAAAGTGCAGCACAGTGTAAGAATATAAGACCAATATTGAGAAAACTGTATTTAGCCTATGTCAAGAGAGTTTGAACCACTAGGAAAAAATACTAACACCATACAGTGTGGAAGTGAAGGTACATTTGCACTTTAGATTTAGTCTTCTATTTCCAGCGTTTGGCTATTTAAGCATTTAGAAACTTAAGGCATTTTGTATTTATCTATCAAAGTTTAGCTGCTGTGGTATCAGAGATGAATAGCTCCAGTGTTAACTTGTTGATTCTCAAATATGTTACACCAAAGGATAGAAATATGCCATACAAGCAGGCGCCTTGCATACATCAAGTGGAGACACTGGGTTTCCGGTACATTACCATCAACTTCCATTGTGAACCGCCTTTTGCTTTTCCTTTCTTCTTCTGTTTTTCTCAGTGAAGTTGTGGTTGACCAAAGTCATTTCCTGTCCTGTTCTACAGCGAATCAGAGACTCAAATGCTGGAGCTCGTGAGATAGACTTTCATTAGAAAGCACAAAACAAAAGACTGAGTCTCCCAAAAAGTTTAAATAAACCACAAAAACCACCCAGTTCAATGGACTATAATTATCTCCAATGAGTCAACACTGGTTTTGGATTCAAAGTAAAACTCAGTGATCTCATTAGTAGTAAGGCAGACCATAAAATTGGCATATCAAAAATGCAGAGTAGAGCTACTTCAGAGAATTTAGGGCGGACATCTTTGAACAAAACACGAAAGGCAATTGAACTTTTCACAGATATCCCTAAAATTTAAATGAAAAGCTCTGGGCATTACTCAATATAGTTTGCCCTTATTGGAGACAGACTCTGCAGACATTAAAGGGAAATAAAGAATGACAGTGTTGGCTAGTGTAAAATCTCAAAGAAAGCATAGTTACAGTATACCCATACTTTGGTAATTCTTGGATGGCACAGTGATTATGTGGTTAGCACTGTTATCTCACAGCGTGAAGGTTCTCCTAGATGGTGTTGCCTTTGGTGTGGAATGCCTGTGGGGTTTCCTCCCACAGTCCAAAAACCTGCTTGGTTCATTAACTGGTAATAAAATTAGCAGCCAACTCAGAACACGGTGGTTTAATTGTGAAGCAGGCATACCTTAAAGAGCACACCAGTAGTCTGGAGTGATACCTGGTTCGAGTCCTGGTCAGAGAGATCCTTCCTGTGTGTCTCTCTCCCTGCTCTTCAACCCATTTTTTGTCTCTCTTCATGGCTCCTAAAGGCTAACAACTGTCAATTATTACAAAAAAAGGCAGCTGACTGAAAGTGAATGGTAGTTACAAGCACTTTGAGTGGTTAAGAAGACAAGGAAAGAGCTGTAAAACTAGAAGACATTTTATCCATTAACTACCAATCAATTTTCTTTTAACTTTCAATTTTCTGGAGCCTGTGGAGCTAATATTAGTGAAGTGACAGGGACTCACTGGAGTGGATGCCATTCTATCAAAGAGCTGCATTTAATCCACACTGATGTTTTCTTAAATTTGACAAAGAAAACAACAGTGTCACTACAGATATTAAGAGCACTTTGGCAGTGGGACCAAACAGCAAAAATATACTGCTCAAAAAAATAAAGGGAACACTTTGAAAACACATCAGATTTTAATGGGAAAAAATTAGCTGGATATCGAAATTGTGGCAGGCTAGTCCAGCTTACTCAGATTAAAAAGTGTTCCTTTAATCTGAGTAAACTGGACTAGCTTGCCACAATTTCGATATCCAGCTTATTTTTTCCCATTAAAATCTGATGTGTTTTCAAAGTGTTCCCTTTATTTTTTTGAGCAGTATATATTTTTATATATTCATGTAGTGTCTCTTTCCATACCAGACATGCAAATTATCATCACGACTCCAAAAAAATCCTGTCGATACAAGGAGCTTGGGATGAAAGTAAATAGTGAAAAAAAGTTTAGGAGCAAATCCCAAATTGTTTTGGCAAAATTAGACTTTTAGATGTTTTTCTATAACAGGTTTTTGCTGATAGGTCTGTTGCTCATCTGAGACAAACTAAACAAGTCCTAAATTTTAAATACCATTAGTCAGTTAAATTAGCGTGACTGTGACCTCAATCCCAACAGCCAATTACAGGGTGCTTTGTTGTTGGTGGTTATAGCTGTTCTCTGTGACTGGTTGTGGCTGTTGGGACTGCAGACATAGTCTCCACAGTTGTAGTCTTTTCAGTGCTGCTACAAAGAACAGATCTGTTGCAGGCAATAGGTGTGTCCGACATTAACTGCAGTTGACTTCGTCTGACTTGAAGCTCTAACATGATCTGCACGTTTCTGCAGGGGTGGAGTCAAAATGCAGCGCAGCAAAGTGGGACAAGTTCTACTTCCCACAGCACCGTCTTTCTTTTTTTAAAGATAATTTGTAAAACTTTATTAAAATACAAAATAATTCCAATAATTCAACTCATTTGTCATTAAAAAAAAAATCAATTCATTCTTGTAATTTATAGATCTGTTGATCCAAATGATGTGTTTGTGTGGAGAAAAATAATGTTTGTACATTAGAAGCCAAAATGTAAGAACCTGTTTATGGAAATTTGACAACTGAATAGGAAGATTGTTTATGTCATAAATGTGTTTTAACAAAAAAATGTTCCATCAGTTTTTATTAAAAATAACATTTGGGATCAAATACCTGAATTTATCTTTGTTTTTAATAAAATGTTTAACCCACATCACCTTACAAATTATATTAGATGTATAAAAAATACACTAAAACCTCCTTTGGATACATGTACACATAATGTTTCTAGCTTGTTTAAATAATTCAGATGAGTTTTATTTTACATAGACTATAAATTTAAATTAAAAATAATGTTTTACATGAAAGCACCAAGGTGCTGTGCCTCAGTGCTTGTGACATGGTAGCATGGGGGGCTGTAAAAAAGTAGCACTCCAATATCTACTGGTCCGGGATAATTATTACAATACCTTTTTTTTGAGGCTGCATTGACAGAAATAGTGCATTAAATTTGTGTTTATTTTGAAAACAAAGCCTTATCTCGAAATTCTGGCAAATTAAAAGTCACGAAAATATGGCAATACAATGATGCAGGCCTTTAGTTCCACTTAATTTTCACTGGACAAGCTGAAAAGCTGGTAACAGACAGACAGATACAACGGGGAAAATAAGTACTGAACACATCAACATTTTTTCTCATTAAACATATTTCTGATGGAGCCATTGACCTGAGAATGTCACCAGATATCAATAACAACCTAAGTAGTCCATACACACAAAGAAATCAAGGCAACTGTGTTCACAAAACAAGTTATACTTAATAAACTAGAATGACACAGGGAATAAGTATTGAACACATGAAGAAAAAGCAGTGCAAAAAGGCATAAAAAAACCAAGAAATCAGCTGAAATCCATCAGAATTTAGGAAGCCATCCCATCAAAATTGAACTTTCTGGATGCCACAACACACAGCATGTTTGGAGGAGAAATGGCACTGCCAGGGATGCAAGTTATCAATTAATTCATTAATTGATAACTGATTCACCTTATCAATCGATTAACAATTAATTGATAAGCTGCATTTTTCCTGAGAATCTGAATTTCCCTGAGCACAATACGGTCTATCTTTAACATATAAAAGTTGCTTTTTCATATACTGAATAAAAGATGAACATTATATTCCTCAATGTTTTATTGTACCATTTGCATTTTGTTTTTACTACAGACAATGGCATTTTTTGTAGTTTAATAAATTTTGCACTGTATAGTGCAGGGGTCACCAATTGGCTGACTCCGGTCCGGATCCAGACCCCAAGAATCCTCTGTCCGAACCCCAAAGCCTTTTGATACAATTTGGGAAAAAGGGAGACTGTTTTGTTTTGATGGGAAAAAAGCGGAACTGAACTACTGTATAGGCGACCGTTCGGAAAGATGATGGCACAGGCCGTCCCACAAACGCCACTCGCACTCTCACTCTGCGGCTCCAACCGCTCCGGAAGGAGCTGACAGCCAGGACACCGACCCCGGACAGACACGCTTTGTTTAACCTCTTGCACTCCGGGATACCGCGGGCGGTCACGTCTCTGCATCCTAGGGCGCACTGAAAAAAAAAAGCTGCAGACACAGCCGCGAACAGAAAGCCAAAGGAGTGCTTTGATTGGTTTAGATTTGATTGACCTCTCATTCGACTAATAAGAGCCTTGAATTGGGTTTCTGAAACCTTGAAGAACCAATGACTGAAAACCTAGCAAGAAGGACCCGCCTACCAACGGCTGCGAATGCAGCGAGCCAATTGAAGCAGAGAAGTTCCACGATTGAAAGCGTGCGTCCCGTGCGTAAAATCTGTTTTGTGTAAGCCGCTGGGTGACACACACGCGTTCGCCAGTCTTTTTTTCTTACTACTGTTCTTACTTGTTTTGAAAAATCGTTCGCCAAAACCGCAATCATGGAAGCGCAAAAAAGCAATAATGGAATCATGATTTGACCGGGTCACGTGACCAGAACCACGAGTCCGTAACAAGCGGACCAGCGTCATGTTCGTCTGACAATGAGGAAGAGAAGTTCGCCAGCGACACTGCTGTTGTGGACAGGTAAGTGTTATAAGAAAAATTATATTATTCTTTATCCCTGAAAATTGTAATCAAAATGACTTTCGACCGATCGGTAAATTACAACTGTGCGTCATCGCAACATGACGGACCGGTCCGTGCGCCCCATCCAGACCGTGAACGCCCCCCCCCGCTACTCTTCTGTAGCGGATTGCAGATATTATTGCAGATATTTTAGTACAACTGTGCGTAGTAGACCGCGGCGCACTGTCCCCGCGGTCCGTCATGGAGCGATGGACGATGTCCATCCTCTGTAGCAGGGGGGGGGGAGTTGTTATCTTCTACATTGCAGATATTTTAGTATAATTTTTAGTGCACTGTAGGTTATTTTTTCTTGTAAAAAAAGCCACACATTTTTTATGTGGCATGCTTCTTTGTGTGTGGGGACTTGTTTGTTCATTCATTCATTCATGAATGAATAAACAACCCCCCCTACACACACACACACAGCCCTGAGTGTCAGCTTTCATTAGAGCCCAACATCAAGCTTCTATATTGAATCATTCAAAAGTTACAGACGTTTTTCCAAACTGTGCCATTTGGCACAATTTGGCACAGTTCAAAAACGCCTGGGAACAACCTGTGAAGAAAGCTGTGCAATATATTCATTTTTTGTGGTATTGTTACAAAATTTTGACCTCAGCTGGATAACACTTGGTTCTACATTTCTGTTGCATTTTCCAGCCCGGATCTGACAGCTGTGTGTTATTTGCAAGCATTTGTATCCAAAAAACACCCAGGCCAAATTTATTTTCTTCAAGTTCAGTATGTTTAGATGGCTGTTACTCAGTGGCAGGAGTACTTAGAGAGATTATGACTGTTTTGCCAAAAAATTCAAAGTGTTTTCTTTTAAATGAGACCAACCCCATGAAGATGCTGCAAAGGGTTGAAGAACAGCTTTTGATTTACTTTGGGTACATTATTTTTAGGCGTTTTTAGGGAAATTGACCAGAGTGCAAGGGGTTAAGATCTGTATCCAAGAAATGAAGCATTGTTGTTGAATGTACCGGGGTACTCCTTCCTTTATTCTGCCCAGAGTAGTCGACGCTAGGGTGCAGAGATGAGGTTGCTGGTTATGGAAGCCCTTTCGTAGCCTCCGATATCACGTAAAAACTCAGTAAAAGCTCTGCGTGTTACTGAACATGAAAAGTTCCACCTCCCCTTTGTCTGTAATCATGGAGTTACAGCTCCATCCATGCTGTAAAAGAGTTTACTGTTGAGATTAAAAAAGAAATGTTGGAGGAATTATATTTTGTGTCCATTTTTTTTGTCTTACAGTTTGAAACAGTTTTTCTGCACTGAAATACTGTATAGAGGTGGACTTTTTGTGAAATTTTATCATTTAGATGTTAATCTTTTTTTAAAAAATGCAATACAATTTAGTTTGTGTTCTCATGGAAAATATTTTTAGGATTTTAGTGTAGATTTTAGAATTTTAGACCTATTTATTTGGAGTCAACAAACACATTTAACAGTCCCTCCAGGATTTTGCGATGTTGTGATCGCGTCAATTAATGTGAAATCAGCCAATCAGTGCAACCTTGCAACTTTATCCACTCAGCAGAACTTTCCCGCAATTTTGGCCAATTCTCGTCAACTTCCGCCAATTTCACAAATCAAATTTGTCTCCAAGTGGCGCTCAAACACTCAGTCTAACCAATCAAATGCATCACTGCACCGCGTTTACTTCAATGTTTACAGTGAGTATTAACGGAACATATGAGCAAAAACAGTGTGTGAATACTCACCTGCAAGGTTTCCAACACAGTCCCTTCATCCGTCTCCCCCAGCCTGCCGGTGGACATCTCGCCACGTCTCCATCCTGACCGCGTGTACAAAGTGCTGGGTTTGTATTGAAAAACGTCTGCGTGCCTCAAAAGCACCCTATCGCGGGAGCGTGCATGAGGAGAGATGCCCTAAAACAAACAAAATGAGGAACTCTAATACTCAGGGATGGCAACAGGAAATTCTGATTTCAGCTGAAATCTAATTTGGTCGATTGACTTATGGGGGGCCGGGGGGGGGGGGCGCCGCCCCCCTGAAGCTGGGAGGTTTTCAGTAAAACAGAAGTAATTTAGACTGAAAAAAATTATTAAAAAAAATGAAATATTAGACTTAGATAAATCATTAAATTTAATGAAAAGTTAACTTACTTTTTCTTCAATGTTGTCTCACTGTCTTTATTCCAACATATTTAACAGTTCTATAAGAGTTTATTACACTAGTTACACTGGTCACCAAGTCACTTCTAATGTGAAACTTTCTTCCTTTTGGCAGCAAGCTGTGTCAGTCTCTGAACTTTGAAATTCATCTCCTTTTCTGGTTTCTTCAGAAACTGTCCGAGTGTTTCTGTTACCTCGTCGAACTTTGAGCAAATTTTCACCTTTACCGTCATTTTTCTCTCAAGCCAATTCCATCGGAACTTATTTTTGACACTTTTGTCTATTTCTAGCACTGATGACTCCTGATCCTTCGATAAAAATCTCATAATTCCACTGAAAACAATACCGAAAGCTCAGAATTCCAACACGAACCAGGGATGTGATTTGGGGTTGGGGAAATTATCTGAAAATTTAGCAGAGGGGCTGGGGGACGTAGTCCCGCAGCGGGGTCCGGGGCAGAGGCCCGTTGGGGGGGGGGCAAGGGGGGCAACAGCCCCCGAAGCTCCTGGGTTTTTATGATTTTTAAGTACCAGAACTGTGCTTAAATGACATAAAACAAACAGCTGAATGCCACTTATTACTGTATAATATTGACTTATGTTCCAAGAAGATAGCATTCCTAAAATATTCCAACAAGCATTATCCATCACATGCTTTAACACTTGATCAAATCAAAATCAGTTAATTTTATCTATTCCATAATAGAAATAAAATTCCAACATACCATTACTTTTTATAATTTCAGCATTCATTTCAGATCACCAGTTTCAATCTCCATTGAGTCTTGAGCAGTTCATTTTGCACAATCACTGATGTAGCCAAGTCTTAGAAATATTCAAAAGTTATGAGTCAATGTCCACTGTGCACTGTCAATTTCAAACTGTTTGGAATCACAAAAGTAATGTAACTAAATTGTTTTGCTATTTTTTCTCCTCAACATCAATGTCAGGGCGCTGCAGGAGTTTTGGGGGATGGTTAACTTTTATTACCGTTTCCTCCCCCGCGCAGCCCAGCTCATACAGCCATTGTATGCCGCACTCAAGAAACGGAAACCGGTGGACAGAGTCGACTGGACTCCTGAGCGGAAGCAGGCGTTCTCTGAGTTAAAACAGCTCTGATGGATGCTGTACTACTGGCGCAACCAGACCCCGACGCCTCGGTCATGGGCATAGCGGCTGTCGTGGAGCAATGCATTGCCGGTTCTTGGCAGCCGCTCACCTTTTTAGCAGGTCTTTGCACGACAGTGAGCGTAAATACAGCGTGTTCGACAGAGAGTTAATGGCTCTCCACCTGGCCATACACCACTTCCAGTTCTGCCTGAAAGGGCGCACCTTTATTGCGTTCGTGGACCACAAGCCGCTAACGTACTTAACGTACTTTATCTTCCTGGAAGATAAAATAAAGCAGAATTCGGCGAATTAGCAGAAAATCACATCCCTGAGAACACGCCGCCATGAATTTTTGACAAAGCATACAACGAGCCATTTGATTGGTCCAATCGTTTGCAACTATCCAATCGCAGGGCTGTTTACAATACAGCAGTAGCTTGAACACAATACATCCGGGTTATCGCGGGAGACTTGACCCGGGGAAGCGCCGAGTGCTTATGTAATCGTGTTGATTTTCGCTAAAATCGGTAACAATAAGGTACCTTACCCCCCCTAAAATTTTCTCAACGGATTTAGACGATTCACAGAAATGATCAATTTGAAAATAAATCGGCGGAAATCCGCGGATCGGCGAAAAATTGCCATCCCTGAACACTATAGCAAGTGTTTGAACATTTTATACATCTTTAAAGGTAAAATCATTACTACATCTTGTCAGTGAGCTTTAAAACTGAATCTCTGGTGTGGACACAGACAAAGGTCCCCCATGCCCCCTAAAGAAAGATGAGTGTCTGATGAGACAGGTGTGTCAAGACACGCAACAGATAGGCAGGGAGGAGTTAGGCACGAAAAGAGAGAGAATATTGTCTGTATTTTTTTTTTTTTTCAGAAAAACACAGACTCTGATAGACAGTACAGAGCAACAATTTTTTTTTAATTATTATTTATTATTTTATTTATATTTTGCTCTCCGCTCGGTACTGAGTGGTTGGGGGCCATAGGGAGTTTTCAAATAAAGGTGCTGCCAATAATTTCCAAAGCTATATTCTTAAACATGCTTTCAATGAAATTTAGCTGTTGTAATGGATATTGTGTTAAAGTCTGTATTTGCTGTTGCACAAAGAGTTTTTCTGTATAGCAGAAGTTTCTCCTTAATTTACAAATCACTGTTTAATAGGAAATTTTTGACAATCCTGTGTTTTTTTGTACTGTTATGTAGAATATCACTGCAGTAAAACCATCTGCTTTAAAATTTGTAATTCTTCCCACAACTTTTAGTGTTGTAGCTCTCTTCACGACAACAGACACAGGTTGGTTCCTTTAAACGGGCGTTTATTGGGACTTATGCACCCCCCTCTTGGTCACGCTGTGAGAACTGTATGGGCAAACATAACGCATAACCATATATACAGTACAGAGCGAAATAATATAAACAAGTTACAAAACAAATACCTCGTTGGCCGCTTGTCATGAAAAGAGTTCTGAAGGTAAAACAAACTGCTTGGCTTCGATCTTCAATCAAACTTAAGTGCCAGATAGCTGAATAACGTGGCACAGCGTTCTTCTCATTTCCGCTATGTGCTACAATAAAAACAATCCCAGCGGCACTCCAGACGGAAACATCAGTTCCGGTCAGGAAACGATAAATTTCAACAAACTATACAGTTGCAACAACCAACATGTAACGTACAGAAAATATATAATTTTATAACAACACTTACACTCCCACCAAATCACTCATTGATTTAAATGCGGGATTTCCTTTAAACACAGATTATAAATGGAATCAATGGCTTGGGTTGTTTTAACTCTGAAAGAATGTGACCCACTTTGTTTAATTTCTACTTAATTTGCCTCAAGCAAGGTAACCACCTTGTGAATGGGCCTTTGAAGGTAAACCAGTCTAGGTTATACCTCTTCCTTGGTGGTATACACGCTCATGATGATGCTTGACAAGCAGTGTTGAAACATGGGATTTCTTTGGAAGGATCGCCGGATGTTTTACATCATGGTGCAAGGCTGACTGGGACAATCGTCCTCCTACCTTTAGGACATTGTTCTTGTCCAAGAAGGCGTTCAACTTATATAACTTGCTGTACTTGTTCAAAGTGTCTCCCTTCTGCGCTTTGATTTTTTGTATGTCCGCAGCAAAGGCATCTTCTTGCACTAGCCTGATGATAAAGCTTTCTGCTTCCTTTCTTTCTTCAAGACTAGTTGCTTCATTTGTTCTTGGCTGAAGTCCTTTGATTTCTTTGGCAAATCTCTTGAGCCTAGCAATGGCTCTAACTGCCCTGGACCAGTCAGAGAATTTGGCGAGGCGTTTCGCCACTGACTCTATTCCTTTCATCATGACTGTATGGACATGGGCTTTGCGAAGTTCAGGGTCAGTTCTTTCAACATCTCCCACCATTTCCTCTTCACGTGGAAGATTCTGGTGCCAAAGAAAATCAGGTCCTGTCAGCCAATTAGACTCTTTTAACTGAGCTGCACTCAGTCCTCTTGAAGCGCAGTCAGCTGGGTTGTTTTCAGTGCTGACATGTCGCCATTGTGCGGGATCTGTGCTAGATCTTATGCATTGGATCCGGTTGGCTACGAATGTGTGGAATCTCTTTGCATCATTGTAGTTAGCTTCGGGATTTGCACAGCCGACAATACTCCAGCCAAGATCAGTTCGCTGTGCATATGGATGATTGTCTTTCCCAAACAGAATTTCTCTTGGAAGAAGGGCTTGTTGGCAGTTGTAGCCGATTAGTAGTCCTACTTTACAATCTAGTGGTGGTGGAATCTTGTCTGCCAGTTGTTCAAGATGAGGCCACTTTAGTGCTGTTTCAGAGGTTGGAATGTGTGACCTATCTGCTGGGATGAACTCTCGTGTAAAAAGTGCTGGCAATGGAATTCTTCTCTCTAAGTTGTATCCTCTCACTTGCAAGTTTGTCAGTTTCTGAGAGGTTATGACTACTGATTTTGTAGTCATTGTGGATAGCCGCAAGCTGACATTCTCTTTGCTTGTATCGAGGTCTTGGGCTATTTCGTCTAGGATGAAAGTTGTATCGCTTTGAGTGTCTAAGAGTGCATACACAAGAACTTCGTGGTCTGGATGCTTTGTAGACGAGATCCAGACTGGTACGATTGAGGATGTTTGTGTGTTTGGGCCCTCTTGTATGACTCTGTTGGTGGTTGCTGTCGCAGCTACTTCTTTGATCTCTGCTTTGTCCTTTGAGTTATCTTCTCCTTTTGGAGCAGTCAGCCTTTGACGGTCTTTAAACTTCTCCTCATGCAAACATGTCGGATGTCTTCTTTGGCACCTCTGGCATGTACTTCTGTTGTCACACTCCTTTGAGTGATGTCCTACATTCAGACATCCAAAACAAAGCTTCTCTGCTTGCATAAACTTGACACGATCTTGAACTGTCTTTTCACTGAACTTTCTGCACTTAGCAAGGTCATGTCCTGCTCTTTTGCAGAAAACACATGATGGAATGCTGCTCTGTTTTGTATCTGTGGCCAGTGTCTTTGCTTGAATAGTTTGGCTTCGGGTGTGTTTTGTTTTCTCACTTTCCACACTTTTGAGCGCTTGAATTGAGGATATGGGATCACAAGCAAGGTCTGCTTCCTTAGACAGGAAGTCTACAAACTCTTTAAATGGTGGATAATCAGTGTTCGCTTCTCTGACTTCCATCACTTTGCGGTTCCATCTGGTTACCAGCCAATCTGGTAACTTCAGCAGAATTTTTTGGCTTTCATTACAGTCATTAAGAATTTCTAATGTCTTCATGTGGGGCATTGCAGCCTCACAGCTCTTAAGGAAGTCTGCAAATTCCCTTAATTCACAACCATCTTTTGTGCTTATTTTTGGCCAACCATGTAGTTTGTCCCTGAAGGATTTCCCAATTATAAATGGGTCTCCAAAACGTTTTTCCAAAAGCTGCCAGGCCGAGTCATATGCAGCTTCAGTGCCCAATAAGAAGAATCCTTCAACGGCCTTTTTTGCAGCACCACCTAAATACTTCCTTAGGTAATACAGTTTTTCATTCTTTGGGATGTTTTTCCTGTCAATCAATGTTTCAAAAGAGAGTCGCCAGTCCTTGAATCTCAAGGGGTCTCCAGTGAATAATGCAGGCTCTGGTGTTGGAAGACAATTCGCATTTATAGCTTCCGTTAGCATGCGGACCAAATCTGAGGTGTTCTGTACTGTAGGAATGGGTGGAGCTTGAGCTGTGACTGGCAGGGACTGAGGAATGAAGGAGGGACTTAAAGCACTGAGGGCTTGTGTTTCTCCAAATTCAACATCATACAGCAATTCAGCTGTTTTAAAATTTTCTTCAACTTGATCATAGACCATTACCCGTGCTCTTGCAGCATTTAACTTCTTCACTTCTTCCAAGCGTTTAAGCCTTCTACGTTTGTCTTGCATTTCTTGTTGTCTGGCAAAGGTTTCAGATTCAAATTGTGCAAGCCGTTGTTTATCTTCAGCCTCTAGCCTTTGGAGTTCAGCCTCTTCTCTTTCTTGTTCATCCAATACTGCTAAAACTTCCTGGGATGCGGCAGCCTCCGCTGCAGCCTCGCATCTTTTGGCTGAGTTAGTACTAGAACAAATAGAACATTTTGATTGATGAGATGGTGGCCTTGATAAGGAGCAAGTTGAGTCTAGAACTGATCCAACATCGGGCCAAGGTTCATCCTCTTCTTCTGTTTTAGGCTCCTTAAGCTGTCCTTTTGCCTTTTGAATAATTAACTCTGAGAGTGAAACGCAGGTGTCTACTCTGCGTCGCAGATCTGGCTCAGGAGTTTGTATTTTGCGTAATGTTTCATATATGGCTTTTACATCGGAGCAAGTGCTGCTTATATTTTCAATCAGCTCACTCAATTCATCCTCTGAGGCTTCATTGGTCAGTATTTCCTTGCCTATTCTAGCATGGTACCTCCATTTCTCATAAATGATTCTGTACCATCGTTGGATACTTTTCATCTTGTCTTCTTGAAGTTCTCTCCCGTTCTCTGTGAGGGTTCGAATTCTTCCGCCTCTTCGCAGCCCTTCTGCTTCTGCAGATTTGGTAACTTCAGGTTGGGCAGATGAGTCAGCCATCTTGTGGCAGGTCTCAGTGTTTGTGTCAGACATTTTGAGATAACTTGAACAACAGTGAAACAACTGGATGATGACTAGTTTGTAATTATACTGACTTCAATACTGCATTAAGATAACTGTATAAACATTTAAACTTAGCCACTTTTCAGCTAACTTCAATTTCAAAGCAAGAATAAAAACAGTGAAATTACCTTAACACAGTATGTAAATATGAACTTTAACAGATGAGATAATATGTTTAGAAATGCATTAAATTGCTTATTTTACAAAATAGGAAAAAACAGAGTTGGGTTAAGTGCCCTTTAACTTCACTGAAAATGCCCTTTAAGCTTGTTGAAATTTTATAGACACAAAGCTTGCATAAATCTTAGTTTCAGATTAAAATGTCCTTATTTTTAACGTTCATCAAAGATTGTTAATTTACATATAAATTTAACATCGACTTTAACCTTGTAACATGAAGCAACTGTGAAAATCAGGACATCTGATAATCTCCAACCACAACAACTAAATAGCACACAAGCTGATAGATCTGAGTCCTTATTGCAATGTCCAAGTTAAACCACTTCTCACACCACCTTAACTTGAAACTTGAGGTGGAGCGCTTTCTGGCTTTAACTTGTAAAGTTGCGCTTTAACACAGTCTAACGGCCGTTACTTGCGGTTGCTATGACGACAGTGCGGTATGGACTTGCTTAACTGACGACCTGGATCTTCCTCTCCTCGCTACCCGCCGTGATCTTGGAGTCCTTGTTACCCATGTTGAGCAGGCGAGTTCTCACTGTAGCTCTCTTCACGACAACAGACACAGGTTGGTTCCTTTAAACAGGCGTTTATTGGGACTTATGCACCCCCCTCTTGGTCACGCCGTGAGAACTGTATGGGCAAACATAACGCATAACCATATACACAGTACAGAGCGAAATAATATAAACAAGTTACAAAACAAATACCTCGTTGGCCGCTTGTCATGAAAAGAGTTCTGAAGGTAAAACAAACTGCTTGGCTTCGATCTTCAATCAAACTTAAGTGCCAGATAGCTGAATAACGTGGCACAGCATTCTTCTCATTTCCGCTATGTGCTACAATAAAAACAATCCCAGCGGCACTCCAGACGGAAACATCAGTTCCGGTCAGGAAACAATAAATTTCAACAAACTATACAGTTGCAACAACCAACATGTAACGTACAGAAAATATATAATTTTATAACAACACTTACAAGTGTAAAACAACCTCTCAAAACATCGCAACTTTTACTGCACTTTTTTAAAAAAGCTCCTGCAAATTCAGGCTTTTTGGCCCACAACAATCATAAAAACATCCCGCGAAATCCTGGAGGGACTGATTTAATGTTCTCTTCTATTATAAACTTTTAAATTACATATTTTGTATGAAACTGAAAAAGGATTCATTTTAAATTTTTTGTTTAAAATTAATACAGCGCTAAAAGCAGCTGAAACATGAGCTTAATAAAATAATGTGTGAAGATAAGATAAGATAAGATAAGATAAGCCTTTATTAGTCCCACAACGGGGAAATTCCAGGATTGCAACAGCACAGGGATAGCAACACTCAGAGCAACAATCAGAAGGCAAGAAAAAAACAAGCAAGCAAGAGCAGCTAATATACATATGTACATATTACTATAAAATATATATATACACACACACAGACACACAGTGCAGAGCATTGTAGCTGGATGGAATAAATATATGAATATATAAACACACAGTGCAGAGCATTGTAGCTAGATGGAATAAATATGTAAATATATAAACACCCACAGTACGGGGCATTGCAGCTAGGTGGAATAAATATGTAAGTATATAAACACACACAGTGCGGAGCAATGTAGCTAGATGGAATATATATGTAGATATATAAAAACACAGTGCGGAGCATTGTAGCTAGATGGAATAAATATATAGATATATAAATATAAACACACCCAGTGCGGAGCATTGTAGCTAGATGGAATAAATATGTAAATATATAAACACACACAGTGCAGAGCATTGTTGCTAGATGGGATGAAACAGCATAACCGTCTACTTAGTTATCCTACATGGTATGATTATGTGCCCATACATATTCTCACCCTCCATAGTGACCGGTATTTTCCTAGTTGTATGCCGGAGGGGACCATTGTGTAAGTCTACTGCATCTTTTGCATTCAAAAAACTATTAGTTTGTTACGTCTGAAAGCAAGTTAAATGATATTGGCCTGTCTGTAGTCAACTGTGGTCTTCTGAAAGAATATCCCTGAAATTATGGCAGTTTTTAAAAGCACATTTTGAGATAAATTTGTCCATGAGCCAGATTTATCTTCCATTTGTTTTAATAAAAGATCTTGTAAATAAATACATACACTACCGTTCAAAAGTTTGGGGTCACCCAGACAATTATTTTGTGTTTTCCATGAAAAGTCACACTTATTTACCACCATGAGTTGTAAAATGAATAGAAAATACAGTCAAGACATTGACAAGGTTAGAAATAATGATTTGTATTTGAAATAATAATTTTTTCCTTCAAACTTTGCTTCCATCAAAGAATCCTCCATTTGCAGCAATTACAGCATTGCAGACCTAACATGATTGCACAAGGGTTTTCTAATCATCCATTAGCCTTCTGACGCAATGAACAAACACATTGTACCATTAGAACACTGGAGTGATAGTTGCTGGAAATGGGCCTCTATACACCTATGTAGATATTGCACCAAAAACCAGACATTTGCAGCTAGAATAGTCATTTACCACATTAGCAATGTATAGAGTGTATTTCTGATTAGTTTAAAGTTATCTTCATTGAAAAAAGTGCTTTTCTTTCAAAAATAAGGAAATTTCTAAGTGACCCCAAACTTTTGAACGGTAGTGTAGGTCACTGCAAATACTTCGCTTTAAAAGGACCAAGCTGTCACACAGTGGGAAGGAAAAATCCTGAATTAAAAAAAACTGCATCAAGATGCATTGAGAATGGTTTTACTGTAGAATCAAATGAGAGTTCTGAATCATAATCAAAACATGAGGAGCCTAAAGATTACCACACCTAGTTTGGACCTCAGCTGGATCGCCATGGCTCCATCCCCGACATGTATCCGCTGTGTATCCCTCCTCAGTAAGGTTTCTGAGCTGGAAGTAAGACTCTCCAACCTCTACAAGATTTGGGAGGCTGAGGAACATTTCGATACCATTATACTCGGGCGAACAATGGCTCTGGCAACCGATTCGCAGCTAGCAGAGACAGCTACCTACCTGGGGGAGTTTAGCACATCTCCATCTCCGTTCACTTCCACCCCTGCTCCGGTTCCGGCTTCTTCAGATGTCCAGAACCACAGCAATCAACACTAGTTTTGTCTCGGGGCTAAACCCAAAGCCCCGGTTGGTACTTCTCACACTCAGTGCGCGCCCTGGACCTTGGTTGGACCAGTTAGCAATCATTGTCGGTCTGCCAGACAGGGTCGCACCTCTTCTCTTCCCCAGCTCCTGGAAAATAAATTCGACATCCTTTCTCTGGAGATTTTCCCCACCTGGATGCTGGCCGTCCGCCTGTGGCCACCTCTCCTCCTCCTTCCTCTCCCTCAGCGGCGGCTCAGGTCCGCAAACCCCGGACTAAGACTACTCTAGGTATGCCAAATTACACACCAGCTCCAAATAGAAGAGAGTGCATCACCCCGCCTTCACAACGACAACACCCTTGACAAAATTATTCTCCACGTCAGAATCCACCGACTAACCAACCCCCCCCCCCCCCCCCCCAAGATGACGCTGGTAATAGGTGACTTAATTATGAGGAACATCTGAAGCAGGTACTGTATCACTAGATTTTTTCCTGGGGCTAGAGTCTCTGACATTGAGGCTCTTATCCCTGACCTGCTAAATGAATTCCCCCACGTTCAAACTGTCATACTACATGTTGGATGCAATAACATCCCAGATGAAGCGTCGGAGATTTTAAAGAGTGACTTCAGGAGCCTTCTGTCCACTCTTATAAACTGTGGCAGACGTGCGTTTATCTCTGGGCCTTTGGCACCTCTCAGACAAGGCTGCAATTATTTTAGCAGAACTCCTAGTCTTAATACTTGGTTGTGTTTTACTTGTCCAATTTTTTTTTTTTTTAATTTACGTTTTTGTAAAGGGTATACATGTCATTACAGCATTGCATTGTTTACATTTTCATCACATATTCCCTTTTTTTTGTTTTTTGACAACATTGGACAAAAAATTATTACAACACCCCTTTTTTAAGTGAAAGAAAAGAAAAATTAAAAAAAACAAAAAACAAAAACAAAAGAGCAGAAAGATAAAAGAGCATCTGAGTAGTGCTGGAACAAAGAGAGGTGTCATTATTGAAATGGTGTTTGTGCAAGATTAGATCTGATGGAAGACACATGCGTTCCAGGGTTGCCAAAAGTTCAAGAACCCATCCATGTCCTGTCTCAGTGTAAATGTCAACTTTTCCATCAAATAAATGTCCTGAATCACGTTAATCCAATCTTCAGGTGCAGGACAGTCTTTCAACATCCATTTTTTTGTTAGAGCTTTTTTACTTGCCAGTATTAAAACAGTGAATAAGTATTTTTCTCCTCGTCTTTCCAGTGATTCCGGTAGTAAACCCAAATACAAAGTTACAAAAGAAAAGGGAACTGTTACTTTGAATATTTTCCCCAATATTGTCTGTACATTGGTCCAATATTGGTGGATAACTGGGCATAACCAAAACACATGAAAATGATTGTCTTTTCACCACACAAGCGCCAACAATTCAACCCTTTATGAGTAAATTTGTTTTGTGCAGATGTTCTGAAAAATCTTACCAAATTTTTCCATCTAAATTTTCTCCACAGCAGGGATGAAGTACTTTTCCATTGTTGTTTATTTACCTTTTCCCATATTTCCAGTTGTAAAGTGAAATTCCCCTCTTTTTCCCATTTCTCTTTTATATATGATGTGTTGTCTCCTTTTAAATCTTGAAGACCATGGTATATTTTAGAAATGTATCTGATCCCTGGGATCCCTTTATATGCCATTAAGAAAACCTTCAGAAAACCTGACTGGGCCCTTTCCAAATCCAAGTATTTTGTTTATGTGGTGTCTAAGCTGAAAGAACCTGTAAAGGTCTTGATTTACTAGACCTTGTTTCTTCAAATCTTCAAAACTTCTTAAAGTTTGCCCTTTAAAAAAATTTGTAATATTTTATCAGTCCATTCTCTTTCCACTTTTTAAATCTAGAGTCTGTTTTATTAGGAGTAAAATCCTGATCATAGGAAATCCATTGCAATAATCGATAGGGTTCTTTAGTTTGATTCTCTCCGACTATCTTAAACCAAATTTTTAGCGGGGTCTCTACCACGGGTTAGTGTTATTCAAAAGTTTAGGTAAGGCATTATTCCCTATTATCGCCTGTAGGGGAACGTCACTTGTTATTTGGCATTCTATCTCCTTCCATTGTGCAGTTTAGACTGGGTTACATATCTCTACTAAAGTTTTAATTTGCGTGGCTTTAAAATAGTCCCTGATATTTGGCAGCGCGAGCCCACCTTTGTTTTTCTCTAGCTGTAGGGTTCTATATCTGATTCTTGGTCTCTTGCCCTGCCATATGAATCTTGAGATCCTTCTGTCCAGTTCTTGCCATGTTTTTTTTGTGAGGTTCTACCGGCATTGTTTGGAAAAGGTATAGAAGACGTGGAAGTATATTCATTTTGACTGCTTCAATTCTTTGTGCAGTACCCAAGAATGGTATCGTATTCCATCTTGCTAGATCAGATTTTATTTTTGCCATCAGTAGATCATAGTTTAGTGTTATAATTTTGTTGAGTTGTTTCGGGATATTGACCCCCTGATATTTCATAGATTCCATCTCCCAGTTAGTTTTGAATTTGCTTAGTAAATATTGATTTGGGTTATAGTTGAATGTTAAAATTTGGGTTTTATGCATGTTTAATTCGTACCCCGATAACTCTCCATACTCTGAAAAAACTGAGATTAGTTCTGGAAAAGAAGTGTCCGGCTGCCCCAGGTATATTAAAATGTCATCAGCAAAGAGTGCTATTTTATGTTCCTTCTGACCAAGTGTAATACCTTGAATTTTTTGATTCTGTCTTATCCATTGGCTCAGAGGTTCTATGAAGATTGCAAAGTGCAAAGAGCAGTGGAGACAAGGGGCAGCCCTGACGACATCCTCTTTCCAGTTCAAAAGATGATGATAATTTACCGTTAATCCTTATTTTAGCTGTTGGTTTTTTATATAATGCCTGGATAGTTCTAATGAAGTTGTTATGAAAATTGAAACTGGACAAGATTCTATATAGGAAAGACCAGTCAACCGAATAAATGCTTTTTCAGCGTCTAATCCCAGTATGCATTTAAATTATATTTTTTTTATATGATGAATTATGTGTAAAGTGCATCTAATGTTATCTTGTGTCTGTCTTTGTCTTATAAAACCTGTTTGGTCTAAATGAATTAAGTCTGTCAGTATATTTTCTAACCTTTTGGCAAGGATAGCGATAAAAAGTTTATAGTCCTGATTTAACACACTGATTGGTCTGTAGTTGGAGCAATCTAATTATCCTTTTCAGATTTAGGTATGACTACAATGACCCCTTCTCTCCAGGAGGGGGGGTTCCCCTGTGTGGAGGACATAGTTAAATGTTTTCAGGAGGAGAGGAGATAGTTGCTGTTTAAAGGTTTTGTACCACTCTGCTGTATAACCATCTGCTCCTGGGGATTTGTTAGCTTTAAGTTTCATAATTGCTTTTTCTAATTCTTTAGGTTGTATTTCTGACAGTAGTTTTTTTTATTTTGTGACTCAGTAAGCTGGGGAAGATTTAATGTATTTAGGAAGGCTTCGGATGTGTCTTTGTGTTTTTTTGAGGGAGTACAAGTTCTTGTAGTAATTCTCGAAGCTTTTAAGAATTTCCTGAATTCTAAATTTTATTTTCTTTGATACTGGGTCTCTGATTTTGTAGATTGCTCTCTCCGTTTGTTGTTTCCTCAATTTATAGGCTAGTAATTTTGCCGATTTGCTACCTGTTTCATAATATTTCTGTTTCAGAAATGTAAGTTTCTTCTGGATTTCTACTGTGTAGATCTCGTTTATTTGTTTTTTAATTCCTTAATTTTGAGCGAGTCATTAGAATGAGTGTTGTCTTTGTGCACTTTTTCTAGTTTCTTAAGTTCTGACTCTAATGTGATTAGTTTTTCTTGTCTCAATTTCTTTTGGAGTGCCAGTTTTGCGATAATCTTTCCCCTTATTACAGCTTTGCATGCGTCCCACAGTATTAAAGGGGATACTTCTCCATTATCATTTTCTTCCAAATATCTGAGAATATCTGATTCCAATTCATCTTTCAGTGGTCCTTTCAGGACATTTGAATTTAACCACCAAGAAAACGTATTATTTGTGTATTTTTGGATATTTAAGTCCATATAGATCAGACTGTGGTCAGAGAGATCCATCAGTCCTATTTTACATGTTTTTACTCTTCCAATGTCTCTATTAAACATAAAAAAATAGTCAATCCTTGAGTATGATGAATGTGGTGCTGAGTAAAATGTATAATCTTTTACACTGGAGTCGAATTCCCTCCACACGTCACAGATTCCCATTTCATTTAGTAGCATCCGAGTTTTTCTACTTTGAGTGTTATTTTGATGTGGAGAATTACCTGATGCATCCCAGTATGGATTCAGTCTTAGATTGAAGTCTCCACCACATATCACTAAACCTTAGGCTTTAGTTATCATTAGGTCAAATACATTTTTATAAAATTTCCAGTTAGCCCCTGGAGGTGCATATACATTCAGCAGGGTGATATCTTCTCCCTCTAGCCGACCAAGTACCATGCTAAATCTCCCTTCTTTATCTTTGTGTTCTGAATTTTTTTCAAATATAATTTTGGTTGAGATCAATGTCGCTACCCCCTTCCTCCTCCCTGACTTATATGAAGATGAAGAGATCAGTTTAAACCCTTGTCTATTAAGTTTAATGTGCTCCAAGTCTGTTAGGTGGGTCTCCTGTAAAAATATTATTCCTGCTTTGTCTTTTTTCATTTAGCCTAGAATCTTGGATCTTTTAACTGGATTCAGGATCCCTTTTACATTATATGAGATTATTTTGGTTGCACCCTGTTTCTCCATTGTATTGTCTTATTTAGTATAACAGTATAGTGGCCCTCTTTTATGCTACTCAGAAACTGAAAGAACATTAAGAACATAAAAAACATTAAGAACATAGTATATAAAACTTTAAAACAAAAAACTGTCAAAAGATCTTCCTGAACTGAGGTCTTTTTAGCTACCATAGAAGAGCCTTGATGGTGTGTTGGCTCTGAGGGAAATTCCTCAAACTTTGTTACGTGTTGAGGGCCCTCTCTTACCCCTGTAAGTTGTCCCATGTTTTTAACGTGATTTTCAGATCCCAATCCGAACTTGTAATGATTTTTTTTTTTTTTATGCCTATACCCTATGAAATTGTGCACAACCTCCCACCACCATCACAGCAAACAATCACCGTAATACAGTATTTGTTAGTGTGGAGAGTTCATGTGGTTCATTGTCACATTTCTATTTTAACAAGTTTTTTTTTTTTAAGACTTATTTGTTTCTAATATTATGACTGTTCCATGAAATGTTTTACCACTTCATATTTGCTGATTCTGCATCTCCTTTAATGTTTGTTACCTTGTAGGAGGAGGGTTGGGTGTGCAGATTGACTAAATATATTGTTATTCCCTCCTGAAAGTGTCCAGTTTCTCCTTATAGCCCTGGCGCTGGGTTTCCCGCTGCTGGCCCGTGGATTTTGAAGGTCTCTGTGTGCACCATGTTTGAGCCTTGATTCTTTCGATCGGGTCTGCTGCGGGTTTATACACCGTTACCGGGAGCCCTCTTCTTGCCATATCCCTGGTTGCTTCTTCCGCCGAATTGTAAAGACACGTCTCTTCCCCGTAAAAAACCCTCAGCTTCGCCGAAAATGGAGTTTGAAAGCGCAGTTTCTTCTCTTTTAGTACCTTTTTAGCATCATCGTATTCCCGATGCTTTTTAAGGACCTCCGGGGCGTAGTCATGCTCCACAAAAACTTTTCTTTCTTGGTGCATAAATCTTTTTTTTCTGCCAAGCCAGTCTCAAAACCTCTTCTTTTGTTCTGAAGTTGGAAAACTTCACCACCACCGATCGCGGGGGAGCTTCCACCAACGGTCTTGGGGCTAATGAACAGTGCACCCTTTCTATCTTCAAGTCGGTGGATTGGGGAATTTCCAACTTCTCTCTCAGTATGGTTTCCACGCATGCAGCCATTGTGGTGAAACCATCCTCAACTCCTTCTTTCAGACCATGGATTCTTATGTTGTCCGTTCTTAGTCTTCCTTCCAGGTTGGTTAGCTTAGCCTCCAGTCTTGTCTGTAGTTTAAGTAATTCCAGCATGGTTTCTTCCAGCCCTTTTATTCTTTCCTCTACTTCCATGATTCGGTCCTCAGCCTGGTCCACTCTGTTGTTTGTCCTTTTTATTTCGTCTTTAAGTTCACGAAATTTGGCCCAACACTCTCAGCGAAATTCTCTTAATTCAACACTATAGCCAGACTGACAAAGAGTCAGGACTCGGTCAATCCTTGCATCCCTCCTGAGCCTTCTAGTCAGGACTTTCTGAACTTTTTCAATCATAAAATTTTATCTATTAGAGATAAAATCAGTCAGATTCTTCCTACTGAAAACTCAAGTACATTAACTACTACAACTCCCTCAATTGATATCTGTTTAGATAAGTTTACTCCAGTCGACCTCTTAGAGTTGGATAAAATAATCTCATCTAAGCCTTCATCTTGCCTTTTGGACCCTGTTCCTACCAGGTTATTTAAAATTGTCTTCCCAATTATTGTAGTAATTATTGTAGGAGTAAAACCTGTGCGGTATCTTAAAGTGCATTTCTTTTATTAGAGATAATGAATTTATCTGGGTCTCTTCAAATTGTTTTTGTAGCAGCATTAGCAAAAGATATCATAGATTAACATTATAGATTTTAGGTTTTTGTTGTTTTGTTTTTTTTTTGCAGTGATTACATCTGAAATAAGGTGTTGAAAATAGAGTTATTCCGACAGCCTGATGGGGAAGTTTCTTTTTTGACGTTAACAGACAGTTTATTAAATCAATCAGGACAGAGTTTTGGCATCATCAAGAGGATCCAAGCTGGTGCAGCTGGTCTGAGGCAACTGCAAGTTTTAACTTAAGCCAACTTGCTACTGTGAGGCTTTGAGGTCATGTGGCATGCTGACATTTTGCAGCCCCGGCTCAAGTAAGACGTAAATTTCTAACCAGCATGCCCTACTTCAATACCATAATGCACCGCTTTAAGTCAGGTCTCCACAGAACTACATGAAGTCGAATGCATCCAATGTGGACCCACTTGGGCTATGGAGGAAGTGACATTCACCAGGTTTATGTACCATCAAAATAATTTTAGAAACATTATTTTAATGTGAAAATCTTACATAGTGTTGGTTTAAGGTCTTAGAGCAGGGGTCAACAACCCGCAGCCCTTCACCCCCCATACTGTGGCTCCCTGCAGTTATATGGGTGGGGTTTTTTTTGGGGGGGGGGGTCCAGTGCACTATATCAGAACTCAGAACTCAGAACTCAGAAAGGATTTATTGCCAAGTACATTAACAGATATGAAAACTGATAACATACGAGGGATTTGACTTGACACAGAAAACGACCTGCATTTCCGGTGACACGGCAGCATCTGTGAACGCGCCTGTCATCAGATGGGTACAGGATGCATAGGGAAGAAAGGATAATACAATAGGAAGGAGCAAAAAACCATTGATTGTCAGAATACTGGTCATATATGATCAATATTATGATTACAAGAAAAAAAGCCCTCAATGCACAGTTAGCAGACAAAAAAGTACACAAGGACACAAAGAGAGCAGTGAGTGAGTGATCTTTTTCATCAGTTTTTTGAGTCAGTGTGGGTGTAGTGTTGAATGCAGATGTTTGTATCAGTTAAGAACAACAAGGTCTCTTTGGCAGGAGATGTTTTGTCTAGCTGCTGGCATTGTCCTTGGGCCATGCAGCTGGCTGTCCGTGAAGGCCGAGAAGCTCAAATGTTTTGAAAACAAAAAACTGCAGATAATCTGGAGGACTTGTGTGAGGGGAGAGATTAGTCGAATAGTACTGATCCAGAGAAAGAAACTTTATATCCTCTTACAGATTCAGTACTTAATCCTTCATTCATTGCTGGACGTTGAATCCTTCATGGACGGCAGGGGTATCCGACTTTCAAGCGCTCTCTCTTTTTCTGTAATTTGCAGATGTCGGTTTCGTTTTTATAATATGCAAGGGAACATAAAAGAGTTTCAGACTTGCATTGCAATTTTTAAAAAAAATCATTGATTTTGCCGTTAGAATCGAAACTATTGGTCGTGTCCCCTCGTTTTTCCCAGTTTTTGTGTGACATGAAAATCGCATCAATTTCAAAGTACTGTAAAGTGATCTCTGAGTAACTCTTTCTACTCATTTATGCAAGAGATAACAGAGTTGTAATGCAAATTCAAAATAAAACATTCCCCAATGTGATCAGATCTATGGTTTTTGTACGGCGACCCCTGCAAATTTACTCGTACGACGTAAATTTCCGTGTCCCCGAATTTACGCAGCAACATGCAAGTTATTTGGTAAAGTAACCAGAAAACAGGAAGTGCTGATGCTTTTCACTTTGCACCTTTCAAATCCCACACCATACACGTAAAAAGGAGATCAGTCTTTGTGAAGCTCAGATGTAGAATATTTCAATAAAATCTCAAACATTTATGACACATCGAATATGGTGTCCTTTAAAAAATTTACATCTTCGGTCTTGGTCGGCCGCGCACAGCCCCGTCTGGCGAGGTGACCGCCCTGGGAAAGCACTTTTATTTTCTCTACCCCGGATGTGCTCAACCCATGTGGAGAGGATTAACCGTGGTCACTTTATATTGAAGTTATCGAAGGTCCAAACTTCCATGTCCCGCATTTACGCCTTTTGTGATTTTACGTCTTATCCAACAAACAGGGAGAATTTGAAGGTATGTATACACGTTATCACATCTTAATATGTCATGAAAATGTAGCTGTTGATGAGTTTTGATGCGTGAAAAATACTGGAAGTGTTGAAGTTGTTTCGTGTAAAATGTGTGCCATTGCAAAGTGCATTGGCACACGGGGAAACAAAAGCCCGAGTGTCCCGTTTACGTCTCCATTTACAAGTAGTTGAAGTGAGCGCTCATCCTCAAGAGTTCCTGAACGCGAATGCCGTTACGAAAATAGTTAATAGTTTCATAAACCTGACACAATTGGATAGTGATTAGTCAATTTCATGTGCAGATTTGATCAATTTTAAATTTTGCCACCAATGTCACACATTGGACCCCTAATAAATAAAAACACCCATATCTCAAAACACATGGAAATTAATGAAGTTCATTTTAATTGTTTTATTTTTCAAATTACTGTTTATTGGATACATTTTTCAATGGAAATTCATACTTTCATGAACGTAAAATATATATTTTAAAAGTTATTTATGATGTTGTCAACCATGTGTCACATCAGACAGCGTCTCAGACCGCTGCCTCTCTGTGCAGCGCATGTGAAGAGCATAGAGAGCAGCAGCTTCCTGCTTACCCTCCCACTCTCGGTAAGATATGGACAGATCCAGAAAAAATAAAATCAGACAGAGAAAATCAGAGAAAAAAAAATCCTAGAGAGTTTAATTCTGTGTGGACAAATTAATTTATGTTCACATATGGTTGTTGTGTGTTGAGAACTTCTCCACAAGAACACAAACAAGGAGAAAAACAGCCGCCTCATTAGTGTCTACAGGTCCATTAAAATTCTTAAATGTGATAATCTAAAATGAATACCTTAATTATCCTTAAAAATTGGAAAACATCCTTGAATTCCTGCTCAATAATCTTAAAATTAGTTTTAAAAAGTCTGAATTAGTGAGAATTTATTTTCACCTTCACAAATCAATACTTCCTGAGTGATGTAAAAATACAAGCCCTCTACAGCGATTCAATATTCAGAATGGTTGTTTTTGTTATGTGCTTTTATTATGAAACACCATCAGTCAGATATACTTGTCTGAAATCAGCAACATATAGCCAACAGTGTTTCCTCACAATCTGTAAATAAAGAAAAGAAAAAAAAGAGAGGAGAGAAGATTCTATGACAGTGATGTAGAGGTGAGCCTTTTATTTTAAGGATGTTTTCAGCTTTTTGTCTGTAGGATAACTGCTAGTTTGTTACCTGTGGGGTTTTGGACAGTGAATTATAAGTGCAGACTATCTATCAATGCCACACATTTTTTAAAAAATTATAACCAATATTTAGCTCAGCAGAAGAAGGTATTTTACCCCCCCCCCCCCATTCTGCTGTAATTATTTCTAACTGGCTTAATATGCACCAAATGATTTTTAAAGTTATATTATTTAGAAAGTTGTTTAGAATTCTTTTTGTTTTATTCCAAAATAAATAAAGAAGAATATCAGACAACCAATCCACTAGTTGTCAAACTGAGAGTCTGGTGAACAGGTGAAAGATACAGATTTATAATATATTAATACATCTGAATAAGGAGCATTATGAGGAAACATAAAATGAACGAAAAGTAGCTTCTTCTAAAAAAACAACAACTTTCATTTCTACATTATTAAAATATCAGGAACTAAAGCTGTGTGATCACTGCTGAAAGTAGGAGATTTTTTATTTTTTTTTTGTTACTTATTTGTACCTGTAGGTAGATTTGGTTTGCAGTCTGGTGACAAGCCACCGGCTGCTGGTCGCTGCGTGCGACATGTTTTTGGTATGCGGGAGGAAACCGGAGAAATCCCGGAGTAAACCCACGCAACACGGGGAGAACATGCAAACTTCACACAGCTCACTGTTGGTCGGGGGCTGGGATCAAACCCACGATCTCATGATCCCCGTGATCCCCCGGCCGAGGGTAAAACTGTGCTGCCACAGTGCTAAACCACTGCGCCACCGTGCAGCAGATGGATGATATTGTTCAGATTTAAACAATTTATGAATGTGCTGATAATTAAAAATTGTAGTAATAATTGTAGTATGAATTCATTAATGCCACATAATATTCAGAGCTACGGCATGTATATATAAAAAAAACTTTATAAGCAGCGTAAGCTTTATTTTAAAGATCAAATTGCCGTTACGGCCCTCAGCCACTTCTATTTTAGTCAATGAAGGGCAAAATGGCTCTTCAGTTGGCAAAGGTTGCAGACCCCTGTTTTAGAGAAATCTGGAGCACCTAAAAAAGTGTGTAGAAATTGCAAATTTTATTTCAGGGAAAATGTACATGAGTTTAAAAACACTGGATTCTCTTTCTCTCTCTCTCTCTCTCTCTCTCTCTCTCTCTCTCTCTCTGGTGATTACTGGCAACACCAGATGGCATTAATGGGCCATCCACTAGGCCAAAACAAATTTGATAGTTTATTAAGTGATGAACCATGATGACTTCTTCAAATTTGTTTATTCCAACTGAACCAGTAATTAACTGGTATCACATGTTCTGCCCTACTCTAGAAATTAATGCAATTAACTTACAAGACAGAATTTTTGACTCTGAGCTGAAAACTTGCTTATACTCACCCTGCTGGTGTACAGTGATATCACTTTATCAGGCCAACAAACCTCATAAATTAACTCATAGCTCAGCAATATATTATCATATTTTGCATGACAGCAGTCTTTAGTCCTGATGATACTACAACAGTGATATGAAGGACCTGCTGACCAACCTCTACATGTGACAATGTCAGCATTATATAGTGTCGTGTGTCAGCGTGACATGATGTTTCCAAACATCGGTAATGCGTTGTTTTTGTGTAGCATTCAGGGAGATTTATTTCTCCAGCATTTCTACATTTTCAAAGGTATATAAAGCATTAAAAAAGTATTAATTTCTTCATTAGTTTTTTTTTATTGCGCTAAGTAAAATGCACCACAGGATGATAATAGCATGTAGGCAGAATTTACATTTAATTACCTCATTTACTTAATGCATCATTTTATTCTTCAGTCATGATATAGCGTTTTACTCTTGTATATCCTTCCATTTTTACTACGGTTTCACTTTAGTGAAATTAATTTCTTCTCTGAAATTTCCTACTTCTTTCTTGTAAATTTGCTGCTTTTGTCTCAAAAATTTGACTTTCCTATTTACATTTGTGTCTGTCATAAATGGGCAAATTTTTTTTCTCAAATTTGACTTTTTAAATTTGCAACTTTTCTTATAGAGTTTTTTTTTTGTTTTGTTTGTTTTTTTACTTATTTTGTACCCGTAGGTAGATTTGTTTTGCAGTCTGGTGACAAGCCACCAGCTGCCGGTCGCTGCGTGCGCAAGCGCCCCTTATCCCTAACCTGCATGTTTTTGACATGTGGGAGGAAACCGGAGAAATCCCAGAGTAAACCCACGCAAACACGGGGAGAACATGCAAACTCCACACAGATCACTGTTGGCCGGGGGCAGGGATCGAACCCACGATCTCACGATCCCCGCGATCCCCCAGCCGAAGGTAAAACTGTGCTGCCACAGTGCTAACCACTGCACCACCGTGCAGGCAGTTGAAACTTTTCTCATAAACTTACAGTTTTTTTTTCTCCAATTAGTTTTTTTTCTTGTAAATTAAAAATTTTGTGAAACTTTTTCATGTAAATTTGCAATGTTCATAGGGATGCTGGTTAAATTTTTGTTCTATGTGATGTTTTTTTTTTTTCTGCAGATCTGGACAACGATCCAATTTTATTTTTTAATGTTTTTTGTTGGAAGAGAAGTCCCCCATGCCACCCCCCTTTCTTTGTGGTCCATTTTAAGGTTTAGTTTAGTTTTTTGGTTTATTTGTCAGGGACCATGTACAGGGAAAAAAAAAAAAAAACATTAAACACAGAGTAAAGATGCTCTGAACCAGATTATAGCACTCTCATTAATTTCCATCTGTAGTCCCTGAGGCAGGCAGGAAGATATTAAAAGAAAAACAGCACAAATAGAAAGCAATTCAGGTCAGATTTTAGAATCTTGTCCGTGAAACAAGCAGGGAGTAAGTGTAAAAGCAAAAAAGATAAGAGAAACAGCACACAGTTTTGGTGATGGATGGATAGATGTTGAAAAAAAAATTCCCTGGGTGTTTTGTAATCTATAATAATTCACACTTTCTATCAATCAGTATTCTGTTAATATTTACTGCACTTACAAAGCAAGTGGGATAAATAACAGTGCAAATTCAAAAGAATATTGGGGAAGTTAGCAGATACCAAACACTTAAATGACTCGTAGTAACCCTGAATAATTATATACACTTAAATTACATGAAGACACCAGGTGTACATACGGATTGCATTAGAAGTTGTTCTGCACTCTTGACACGATTTGAACAGAAGTTACTGGACACAGCAGAAAGGCATTTTGGTAACTCACAAACACATCCAGCTTGCAGTCTGAGCCCACACGAATGGCCAGGGTGCGCTTGATTCTATCCCCAGCATACACTTTGATATGGGTTATATGAGCAGATTAAAGAAATAAATGTGAATATAGTTAAATGTAGATGTAGTTTTTGTCATGAATTGCCCCTTGGGGCAGAGAGGATAGACCCACGTGCTTGACTGCAGTTTGTTGTTTTCAATAAATCTCACAAACAAAGTCCCAACCAGTGCTCTAACACAAAATACAAACAAACGAGCAAACTTAGGAATAAAGCACACCTGAGCAAGGGCTGGGCTCTGATGGAGGCAAAGGAACAGAAACTCAAGATTCTGGCAAAGAGAAATGAAAATAACAGCCCTTAAACAGGATCCGGAACAATTAAACACAAACAGAAACCAGTGTGAATTACATGAGCGGCTGGGGAGAAAATGACAATCAGCTGTGAGTCATGAGAAGAGGAAGTGGGGCTGACAGTTTGACAGGAGCACCGCCCACTACCTGGCAGTGCCTCGAACAACAGCCACCTTGGCAAAAGATAAGGTGTAGACAAGTAAACCCAAAAACATAAATAACAAAGCTACACTGAATGAAAAACGGGAAAATAAATCATACAAAGAAACAATACTGAATATGTGAAAACAAACTAGAAATAACATCACAGGCAAAGAACTCAGAATGCATTACACTAACAAGGAAAAGCAAAAAGCAAAGAAACAGAGCACAATGAAATCCCCCCCACCCCGTACACAGAACATGGCAATGCCCCCCCCCCCAGGGGTGGATACCACACACCCCTGGCAACATTAACAGAAAAACAAGGGCCCACCCATACTAAGAATCCACCCCGCCAAAACACAAAAAAACAACCCCACCCCGGGCGGTAGGAGGGGCCCCAGGCACGGAGGGACCTAAACAAACCAGACAAAATAATAAGAACTCCCATGACTCACACCTCAGCAAAACCAAAGCTAGGAGAAAACAAACAAACAAAAAAACCCGCTCAGGATCCACACCAGGCAAAACCAGGGACCTAGGCCCCTTGCACCAAGGAGTTAGACTGTTCCGGTCGCCAGCTGAAGTCCCAGGCCTGGCAGACAGCGAGGTGGTAAGAGTCTGATGGCCTACCAGAGAATATGGGCCACCCAACCCAACGGCACAGTCCGTCAGGCGGTCGACCAGAGTTTTTTAGCCACCTAAACAGAAGGGGTGGCCCAGAATGCAGTTCCCCCAAGGGGAGGCCCAATGAAGAGAAGGACAGTGGAGTAGGAGGAACCACGACGGCGTCTGGCTGAGGAGGGGGGAACCACAACGGCGTCTGGCAGAGGAGAGGAGAACCATGACGGCGTCTGGTGGAGGAGGGGGGGGGACCACGACGGCGTCTGGCGGAGGAGGGGGGAACCACGATGCTTTCAGACCGCTGTGTAGCACAACTCGGTGGTCCCGGACTGGGACAGAGCTGCACCCGCAGTGGCTCCAGGCTGGAGCAGAGCTGCACCCGCATGGACCCGGGCTGGGATGGAGCACCCGCGACGATCTCAACTGATGGAGGAGCAGCACCCACGTAGGCCCCGGGCTGGAACGGTGCATCCGTGAAAACCTTAGCCGAAGGGGGAGCAGCACTCACGAAAGTCCCGGGCTGGGACAGAGCACCCACAAGGACCTCGGCAGAAGGATTTGGACCCATGGTGATATCGGGCAGCAAGGCTGGACCCACTGTGGCTTCTGGTGAAACTGGACAATCCTTGGTGACCCTGGGGAAAAGCTCAGATGGGAGCGGCAGAGAAACTGGGTCAGGGTCACCAGCGGCAGTGGAGCCCGGTGAGGTGAGTTCAGGTGCAGCTGAAGACTGTACCTGGCTCTCCCCACCAAGAGCTAGACAAGATCTCTCCGCTATAAAAACAACAGAAACCAAGGAGAGCACTTGCTCGAGCTCTACCGCCATCCAGGACTCCGTCAATCCAGACGATGGTGTCTCGGGCCCGGCCCTCTGGAGGTCCAGCTTGGACTCTGCTGTGGCAGCCAAAAGCAGCAGGCATGGTGGTGGATGCCGTCCCAAGACCCCCCAACGAAGTGGCCCACGCAGGTGGCTTGCCTGACATGGACACAGTAGGTTGGCTTCCTTCTGGCGCTGGACCATGTTCTGCTGAGGCCAGGGGATGCTCCATCACCAGCATAGGCTTCAGCTCGGTCGCAGCGCTTTTCCTCCACCCAGACTGTGGCTGTGGGATTGGGACCAGGTCCTTTAGGGCCACAGGCTCCTCCGTCGTCCAACGGCTCTATTCAGAGGCCAGCGGAGAGTCAGGGGGAAAGGAGGAGACATGGAGAGAGCAGGTGAACAATCTGAGGCTACAGCAGATGGTGAGGACTCAGGACTGCCTAATCTGAGCCTCACCGTCAGAAGCAAGGCAAGATAATTTATGCTTAATTAGATGAGAAGGAAAACCACTTGCTTTAACTCCTGGGCTGTGATGTTTTCTGCTACAGCCGGTTGGGACTCAGCCCTCTCCGTGATGTCTGTAGAAAAGGGCCTCCCAGGGAACCCTTGAAGAGCCACCTCTGCAGCGACGGGCGGAGCCGAGGAGAAGGAAGAGGCAGCAGCAGCGGGAGAAAAAGTTGACGGGGAAGTGGTGGCGCTCTTCCGGCGAGGTTTCTTTGAGCAACAGCGGGGAATGGGAGGCGAAGACGTCGGCACCTGGAGACATGGGAGAAGACCCAGTGAGACCTCCTTCAGCTCCTGGGTGAGATCCAAGAGGAGCCATGGCTAATATTCAAGTAGGAGCTCTGTCTCAGCTAACTGGACCTGCCTACGCTCCTCGGCTGATGGTATGGGCCACATTTCAGGAGAAGGCGGGGCTGCTGTGTTGGGGCCAGACGGTGTCCATTCGGGACCTCCAGGGGCTGTCTAGTGGATAAGCAAGGGTTCGGGTTCTGGACAGAATGAGCGAGTCTTCTGTCCCCTGGTGCGCTTCTTCTTGAGCCCCGGTGGTGCCGAAGGGCGGTCCCTCACCCGGGCACAGAGTTTGCGATGTGTGTCGACCACCGAGGCAAGGAAAATTGTGAGGCCCGGGTAGCTCCAGAGACTGGGATGAGCCTCGATCACCTGGGCCGCACCGTCCACGAATTCCCAAACCTCCTCGGGAGAGTGGGAGGCTCCAGGCCCCGAGGCAAAACTGGCGACAAGCGTAGCCACCACACACTCCTCCTCGATCAGCCCCAGAGCTGAAAAATTCAAGGCAGCAGCCATAACAAAACCTCAGGTGAAAAACAAAAACTGTGGGAGAAGAAGGGAAAAAAAGCTACCTTCACTGTCGCTGGTGTGAAACAAAAAAATGAACACAACCTGCAGCCACTGGGTCTCAAACTGGCCAGAATATTCTGTCATGAATTACCCCTCAGGGCAGAGAGGAGAGACTCATGCACTGGACTGCAGTTTGTGAGATTTATTGAAAACAAACACAAAGTCCCAAACAGTGCTCTAACACAAAATACAAACAATCGAAGAAATTTAATAAAGTGCACCAGAGCAAGCAAGGGCTGGGCTCAGGTGGAGACGAAGGAACAGAAACTCAAGATTCCGGCAAAGAGAAATGAAAATAACAGCCCTTAAATAGGATCAGAAACAATTAAACACAAACAGAAACCGGTGTGAATCACATGAGCGGGCTGGGGAGAAAATGACAATCAGCTGTGAGTCATGAGGAGAGGAAGCAGGGCTGACAGTTTGACAGGAGCACCACCCACAACCTGGCTACAACAGCCACCCTGGTAAAAGAAAGTGTAGACAAGTAAACCCAAAAATATAAATAACAAAACTACACTGAACGAAAAACAGGAAAATAAATTATACAAAGAAACAATACTCAATATGTGAAACAAACTAGAAATAACATCACAGGCAAAGAACTCAGAATACATTACACAAATAAGGAAAATCAAAAAGCAAAGAAAGAGCACGGTGAAATCCCCCCCATACACAGATCATGATAGTTTTGGTGTCCCAGCACCAGCGGTATCTGGTACTTCCATCTTCCTGTCATTCCACAACAACTGTATCGTGGAGAGAGACCTTTCATTCATTCATTCATCTTCTTCCGCTTAATCCTTTTCGGGTCGCGGGGGGGCTGGAGCCTATCCCAGCATCTTTGGGCGAGAGGCAGGGTACACCCTGGACAGATCGCCAGTCCATCGCAGGGCCAACACAGAGAGACAGACAACCATTCACTCTCACAGTCACACCTAAGGACAATTTAGAATCCCCAGTTTGATGGCAATTAACCTAACCTGCATGTTTCTGGCATGTGGGAGGATACCGGAGAAATCCCGGAGTAAACCCACGCAGACACGGGAAGAACATGCAAACTCCACACAGATCACTGTTGGTCGGGGGCTGGGATGGAACCCAGGATCCCCTGACCAAGGGTGAGTTGCTGTGCTGCCGCAGTGCTAACCACTCCACCACCGCGCCGCCCTGAGACCTGCGGATGCTAAATCCTGCCGACTGTGTCAGGCGCGCTTGATTCTTCCTCCGACATACATCTCCACCGGAAAAGGTCAATTAAAAAAAGTCACCTTTGACCTCTTTTATGGTCAAGTGGTCAGTGAAACCATATCAAGGTTATCCTTTAGGTATTGTAGCATCACCATTTCATTTTCATTGTTATGCAGATGACACACAATTATACCTGTCAATGAAGCCAGATGATAGTAATCAATGAGCCAAGTTAGAAGCCTGTCTTAAGGAAATCAAAGCTTGGATGACTTGTAATTTCCTGCTACTAAATTCAGATAAGACTGAAGTCATTCTTTTTGGTCCAAAAAACCTTAGAAATACCTTTCCAAATCAAACGTTCAGTTTGGATGCGGTTACTCTTTCTCTTAATAGCTCTGTGAGGAACCTTGGAATTATTTTTGATCAAGATCTGTCCTTCAATTCACATATTAAATTTGTTTCTAAGACTGCCTTCTATCATTTGCGTAATATTGCCAAGATTAGGAGCATCTTGTCTCAGAGTGATGCTGAGACACTGATCCACGCTTTTGTTAGCTCGAGATTAGATTATTGTAATTCTTTATTATCAGGCTGTCCTAAAACATCTCTAAAAAGTCTTCAGCTGATCCAAAATGCTGCAGCAAGAGTTTTAACAGGTACTAGAAAGAGAGATCATATCTCTCCGGTTCTGGCCTCCCTTCATTGGCTTCCCATAGAGTTTAGAATTAAGTTTAAAACCCTTCTTCTTACTTACAAAGCTCTAAATAATCAGGTTCCTTTTTATTTAAAAGATCTGATACTACCGTATTATCCTAACAGAGCACTACGCTCTCAAAATGCAGGATTACTTGTAATACCTAGAATCTCCAAAAGTACAATGGGAGGCAGAGCCTTCAGTTATCAAGCTCCCCTCCTGTGGAACCAGCTGCCAATCTGGATTCGGGAGTCAGACTCGATCTCTGTTTTTAAGAATAGGGCTAAAACCTACCTTTTTGATATAGCCTACAATTAGGGAGGGATCATGTGTTTCTGAACCCTCCCTTAGTTATGCTGCTAATAGGTTTAGTCAGCCGGGGGACCTCCAATAATGCACTGGGCCTCACTCCTTTCTTCACTCTCAATGAAATATTTTTTTTTTTTTGCTGGTCATTAACATCTGTTTGTTCTCTCCCATAGATTGAGTCCCCATCGTGCTGTTTGCTCTCTACATGTCTGTTCTTTTCATCTTTTCTGTCCCCTCACCCCCCAGCCAGTCGCAGCAGATGACTGCCCCTCCCTGAGCCTGGTTCTGCTGGAGGTTTCTTCCTGTTAAAAGGGAGTTTTTCCTCTCCACCATCGCCAAGTGCTTGCTCACAGGGGATCGCCTGATTGCTGGGGTCTTTCTGCAACTGTGGGGGTTCCCCCTACAGTTGATAGTGCTATGAGATGACTGTTGTTGTGAAATGGCGCTATATAAATAAAGCTGAATTGAATTGAATTGAATTGAATCACCATGCAAGAGATGAGAGTCCACAGTCAAGTAGCTTCTGAGTTAGTAGGGGGACAAAGTTTGCCAAATATATACATACCCACACCCCAGAATCTCATATATATATATATATATATATATATATATATATATATATATATATATATATATATATATATATATATATATATATATATATATATATATATATATGTATACTTGAAAGTACAAAATAATGCATATTCTACCTTTAATAATGCCTCTCTCTTTTAGCTGATCTATCACTGAAGACAGTTTCAGGTAAATGGTCGTATAAAGTGAGACTTTCCTCCCCAGATCACACTTCATCACATGAATGATAAATAAAATACAGATAATATTTACTCTGGTTTCAGTAAAGCACCTCTATTAGTCAATACAGTCAAATGTTTGTTTTATGTACTCGTTTTGGTCTTCTGCCATTCTTTACACTGCCAGCTAACATTCACTTCCTTCTTGTTGGCACAGTTTCAAAATTTGATCCCAAGGGCTTTTTTGATTTTCCCAAATGTTTTTTCTTCACAAAATAGCAAAGTCTAGAAAATTATAGCTTGACTGAATCTAGTGTTTAATGGTCTGTCTAGTATCTGGAAAAAACATGAATATGTTACTTTTGACATATTGCACCGCATGAATGTTTTAGCGGATGAGGTTCCTGGATATTATAAACTCTATGAGTCAGTGCCACTCCTCTTCAACTGTGCAATTTGCATTTGATGATAAAAACCACAAACCACAAGACTGGTTGTCCTTTGGAAACGCTCGCAGACCACATTCTGACTTAAAGCAGCATTTAGTTCCTAATTATACCCTGTTCTGGTTGAAAAGCCTGAAGAACAGCACTTTTGTCCTTGATGGAAACATTGTGTGTGCCGTGGGAGGCAGGAGAGCTGTGATCTTGTTGTTCTCCAAAATTAAAAAGGACAATTCCTTCATTATATTAGTCCACCATGCACATGGTGGTAAAGCAAAACAGATGAATCACTTTAATATTCATCAAAAGCTTAAACACTACTGATAGTTATGCAACAGTCCATACTCAGCGATAGGCCTTTTTTAGGCGTGCTGTAGCACCCCTAAATTTAAACTCAGCACTTCTAAAAATTGGAGTGTGAAAAGTTGTGATTACAAAATTTTAGTTTGTCTTTGACAAGCTGAAATGACATCCAAAACATATTCAGTAGTTTGTCATTTAAATTTTTTAAAACTGAAAAAGAAAAACACCCCCGCCACGCAAATGGTATGATCCCTCGTCTCACACACGCTCTCTCCCCTGTACCTGCACATGCTGGAGCCCTGACACACACACACACAGAGGTCTCTCCCTATCCCAACAGCGGGGAAAGTGAGGGGACAAGAGGCCGCTGCAGCTTTTCTACAGGTAACAAATTCATAGTGATGTATGACGCCAGCCTCAGCTGGAATATTCTGCAATGTTATGAATAGTTTTGGGGTCTGCCTGAATTTATTCGGTAAGAGTATGATGCATACCTGCGAGCATTTAGGTTTCAAAGTATGTGAGGTTTTCACCTGAGGTGGGGGTTAGAAAATAGGCTATTTATAGGCTATAAATATCCTATAACAGAAAATACTGCATCTTTGCTTATTTTATTTTTGATTTTTAATTTATGAAGAAAAACCTCCCAAATTCATGAATAAAGTCTCAAATGTACAAGAAAAGGGCCTAAATTAGCACTAAACACAAATTATGAGGAAAAAGTTGATTTAAGTGGGAAAATATTCTTTCAGATGTACCAGGAAAAAGTAGTAAATTTAGAATAAAACTGCCATAAATTCAGGAAAAAAAACCTCAAACTGTCCAGACTAAAGTCATATCTCAGTAACTTCTTAACTATTTTGGGGTAACTACTCTTATGTATATTTGAGTGATAATATACAGAGATAACCTACATTTACTTGTGGACAGTTTTCAGGTTACTCTACCACCTAAATTAGAGATTTTTCTAAATTGAAAATGTGTAGGTCCAGGTTGTGGAGGCAGCAGTTCAAGCAGAGAAGCCCAGACTTCCCTCTCCCCAGCCACCTGCTCCAGCTCTTCAGAGAGGATACCAAGGCGTTCCCAGACCAGCTGGGAGACATAGTCTCTCCAGCGAGTCCTGGGTCTGCTCTGGGGTCTCCTCCCAGTGGGATGTGCCCGAAACACCTCAAATGGGAGGCGCGGATGGATGGATGGATGGATGAAAATGTGTAAATTTTTTGTGAATTTGGAGAGTTCTCATAGATTACTTACTTTTACTTACGGTTATTTTTATTCTTTTTTAATTATAGACTAAGAAACTTCATGAAATTTGAAACTGAAAGATTTTTGCTCATGGATTGACATTTTTTTCTTGAATTTGTGACTTTTGCATTATAAACTGGCATCTTTTTTTCTTCTGTATTTGCATTTTTGCCTCTGTAATCTTTCCACTGATTTTTTTTCTTATTTTTTTAATTATTGCAAATGAGCTACATTTCTCTTGTCATTTTCTGCCCTTTATCTCAACAATTTATTAACTTATCAATGACTGTAATTGTGCATAATGTGAATTTTTTCCTCATAAAATTGCAACTTTTGCCATGAATTTGTAACTTTTATCTTTTAAATTCAAGTTTTTTTCTTGCAGTTTTTCCTTTTCTTTCTCTCATGAATTTAGTACATATTTTAAATAAATGGGCATTTGTCTCTATACATTTGTTACACTATTCTAGTAAATTTGAAGGTTTTATTGTATATATGTTTGTGATGTTTTTGTTTTCCTTGTAATTGTGTAGCTTTTTCTCAAAGTTTTTCACTTTTGGAAAATTTTGAGACTTTAAAATTATGACAATATTTATGCAAAATAGATTATAAAGTACTTCTAAAAATATTTTCTTTTCTATCAGACAGGGAAAAAGGTTGTTTTTACCTTAACATGTTTCGGCCACTTCTTAGCGCCTTTGTGAGAAGGGTCACGTGATGTTGTTGACATGAAGACTGCAAGAAGTGGCCAAAACATGTTAAGGTAAAAACAACCTTTTTCCCTGTCTGATAGAAAAGAAAATAATATTTTTTATAATTATTTTAGAAGACAGTATGAACCCTTTTGGATTTGATAAAGTAACTTTCTTTCTTCTAAACCACAGGGATTCACTTGTTAAGGGCAAAAGTGGGATAATTCTGGCCTATGTTAGACCATTAAGTGTGATGGTTGAATGTCGCTACTTAACAAATTGGACCAAAAATGCCAGGGCTGATTTTTTGTCCCAGTCCAGCCCTGGTTAAGGCAGCTAGTAGCAGACATTTTTCTATAATGGTTGCATTATCAGGTTCAGGTTCAGGTTACTTTATTTGTACCCGTAGGTAGATTTGTTTTGCAGTCTGGTGACATCCATATTTACAAGCCACTAATTACATTCAACATAGACACAAACACAGGCACACATCTTACAAAATAGGTAAATATAAAATATGTACAATATAATTTTTATAGCTTGTTCAACTCTTTGACAGCAGCAGGGACAAAGCTGTTTTTGTAGCGCTGAGTTTTGCTTTTTGGGACAGCAAACCTCCGTCTGGAGGGAAGAAGCTGAAAGTTGCAGTGCAAAGGGTGGGAGTCATCATTTAAAATCGAGTCGGCCATCCTCTGTACTTGTCTGGTGTACAGGGATGTCAGGCTCAGCTGTGACTCACCAAGCAAACGACTGGACCATCTAACTACCTGATCCAAGGATTTCCTCTGTTTCAGTTTTATCTGACCAAACCATGACATTAAAGAAAAGGATAAAACAGATTCAATAAAAGCCCGATAAAACATAGTCATTATGGTTCGGTCAATTTGGAAGCGTGCAAGTTTCCTCAAACAATGCAAATTTTGCTGACCCTTTTTGCACACCCTTTCACAGTTCACTTCAAAGTTTAATTTACTATCAATAATCGTCCTAACCTACCGAGCCAACAGGTCTGTAGACGACGCAGTCAACCTGGCCCTCCACTCCATCCTGCAGCACCTGGACTCCCCGGGAACCTACGCCAGGATCCTGTTTGTGGACTTCAGCTCCGCATTCAACACCATCCGCCCCGCTCTGCTCCGGGACAAGCTGTCCCTGCTCAACGTGCCTGACTCCCTCTGCAGGTGGATCACCGACTTCCTGACGGACCGGAGGCAGCATGTGCGGCTGGGAAAGACTGTCTCAGACTCTGCTAGCATCAGCACCGGATCACCCCAGCGCTGTGTACTTTCCCCCCTACTCTTCTCCCTTTATACCAACTCCTGCACCTCCAGCCACCAGTCTGTCAAGTTGATCAAGTTTGCGGACGACACCACCCTCATCGGGCTCATCTCCAACGGCGACGAGTCCGCCTACAGGAGAGAGGTGGCCCAGCTGGCGTCCTGGTGCAACAACAACAACCTGCAGCTGAACGCTCTGAAGACAGTGGAGATGATTGTGGACTTCAGGAAAGTCACAACCCCTCTGCCCCCCCCTCACCCTCACAGGCTCTCCCATCACCACTGCTGATTCCTTCCGCTTCCTAGGCACCACCATTACCAGGGACCTCAAGTGGGAGCCGACCATCAGCTCCCTCATCAAAAAGGCCCAGCAGAGGATGTTCTTCCTGCGGCAGCTGAGGAAGCTCAAGCTACCCACCAAGATGTTAGTGCAGTTCTACACAGCCATCATCGAGTCCATCCTCACCACCTCCATAACCGTGTGGTACGCAGGAGCCACTGCCAGGGACAGACTAAGGCTGCAGCGCGTCGTGCGCACTGCTGAGAAGGTGATCGGCTGCAAGCTCCCATCTCTCCAGGATCTGTACATCTCTAGGACCCGGAGGCGTGCTGGCCAGATCATAGCCGATCCCTCACACCCTGGTCACGTACTGTTTGCCCCCCTCCCCTCAGGTAGAAGACTTCGGTCCATCCAGACTAAAACCTCCCATCACATGAACAGCTTCTTCCCCTCTGCCATCAGACTGCTGAACACTAAGTGACTTATTGACTCTCGTGCACTATGTACAGCAGCTCAACCAGACTCATGTCAATCATCACTGTTTTCTTCCTGCATTACCGACTGCACTATATGGTTCTCCACATTATCTGCTGCTCGCTAATATATTTTAACTGCTGACCAGTATTACTCTCTTATTCTACACTTTATTGCATGTATAGTTTATTTCTTTTATTTTATCATGTTTAATGTTGCAGCATTGCACCGAGACAAATTCCTAGTTTGTGTACTACATGAACAATGGCAATAAATCTGATTCTGATTCTGATTCTGATTCTGTCCCAAGATATTTGTACGATTGTACACATTCGGTGGTCTGGCCTTTTAGTATGGTGACTTTGTGCCTGGGAGTTTTCCTCCTAAAGTCAATAATCATATCTTTCGTTTTTGTTGTATTCAGCTGCAGGTAGGAATCCTCACACCAGTGAACAAAGTCATCAACTACTGGGCCGTGGCCACTCTCACCATCCTGGAGGAGACTGACAATGACTGAGTCATCAGCATACTTTATAATGTGTCTGTTGTCATGTCTGCTCCGACACATGTTTGTGTACAGGATGAAGAGTAGTGGTGACAACACACACCCCTGAGGAGAGCCAGTAGAAGAACACTTTTGGTCAGACAATGTACCATTGACCCTTACTCTCTGCGTCCTGTTGGTTAAGAAATCCAGAATCCAACCCACCAGATTATTGCTCAAATCAAATTGTTGCAGGAGCCTTTCAACTAAAATATGAGGTTGGATTGTATTAAAGGCAGAAGAAAAGTCCACAAATAAAAGCCTGGCGTGTGTCCCATTAAAATCCAGATGTTTAAAAAGCATGTTAAACAGAGTGACAGTGGCATCCTCCACTCCTCTGTGAGGCCTATAGGCAAACTGCAGAGGATCCAATGCATGTTCAGTCTGCCTTAGGACCTCACGTCTGACCAGTTTTTCAAAAATTTTCATTAAAATTGAAGTCAAAGCAACTGGTCTAAAGTCATTTACCATTTTAGGACAGCTGGATTTTGGAACGGGAACAACCACGGCATCTTTCCAGATCTTAGGCACATGTTGTGTCTGTAAGGACTTATTGAAAATGTAATGAAATATAGGACTCAGTTCATGTGCACAGGACTTTACCAGGCGCCCACATATATTATCAGGGCCCTGACTTTTGTTCACTTTTACAGCGCAGAACTCCCTTTTAACATCCTGCATCTCAATATTAAAGTGCTGGTTGTCTTTGAGTTTCTGTTTCAAATCTTGGATTTCTGTGCTAAAATCAAAGGAGTCAAAACGACCATAAAAACAATTTAGAGCATTAGCCAGCTCTGTGTCTGAACTAAAACCATCTAAAAACACACGATTACTGCGCTCTGTGCTCTGAAGGCCTGCAATAGTTTTCATACAGGCCCAGGCTGAACCAAGTTTATTTGCTGCCATCTTGCTTTCCAACTCTGATTTATAATTCTGTTTTGCTCTTAAAATTTCGGCCTTCAGCTCCTTAGTGGCAACCTGTAGCTCAGAAAAAGACCCCTGTTTAAAGGCAAGTGCTTTCCTCTGTAAGCAGGATTTAACTGATTTAGTAACCCATGGTTTGTTGTTGGGATATATTTTGACACGTTTACGTGGAACAATCTTATTTTGACAGTAAGCCATGTATGAGCATGTGAGCTCAGCCAGAGAGTCCAAATCATCTCCGCAGGCCATTATGAACATCTTCCAGTCTGTACAGTCAAAGCATTCTTGGAGGCTGTGCTCTGAATCCTCTGTCCACACATCAATGTCTCTCGTCTCCACCTTGCCTCTTCTGAGAGCAGTTTTATATGTGGGCAGCAAATGAACACAGTTGTGATCTGAGGATCCTAAAGGAGGAATGGGGAGTGATTTATAGGCCCTCTCTATGGATCCATAGCACAGGTCCAATGTCTTTTTTCACCTGGTTGGGCAGGAGACATACTGATGAAAGTTTTTAAGTGTCTTCTTTAAAGAAACATGGTTAAAATCCCCAAGAATGAAGTTTGGTGCCTCTGGAGAAATTGACTGCAGCCGCTGCACCACATCAGAGATGGTGCTGGAGGCGGAGTCAGCATCTGCCCTCGGATGAATATACACAACTGTGATGAAAAGTTGGGGAAATTCACGAGGCAAATAAAAGGGGCGTAGTGACACAGACAGCAGCTCTACATCGGGTGTACAGATGCGCTCTCTGACCGTGACAGATGTGCAGTACTGCTTATTCATGTATAAACATACACCGCCCCCCTGACGCTTCCCCGTTACCTCTTCCTGCCGATCCGAGCGCAGCGGGGCTCCAAAGCCGTCAATCCACAGGTCTGCATCTCGATCATGTGCAGTAAGCCAAGATTCAGTGAAAGCCATGACGCAGCAGTTCTTAAAATCCTTCTGGTAATGTACATTGCCTTGAATTTCATCCACCTTGTTTCTCACAGACTGTACATTTCCAAAAATTATCGAAGGAAGAGGAATGTTACCAAACTGACGTCTCCTAAGGCGCAATTTCACACCTCCACGTCTTCCACGCTTCCTCCTGCCGCCTCTCTTTTCACCGCTGTGTCCGTCTCTCAAAATAAAGTCCAGCAGTTGCAGTTTGGGCTCAATCACAGACGCTGCATCAGCTGTGTTTAAGCGTAGCAACACGTCCCTGGAATATTGTATTCTGCCCACTATTCTGCTCGCCATGGAGCCGAACGCGTTTACCTCAGAGACAAAGAGCCACAGCACAGATAGCAGCAGTGCGAGAGAGGAGAGGAAATCCATGTTGTAGATACCAGGGAGCTCTTCGCCATATATTCCACAAACGCTCCAGGGCAGAAACGACACAGAGGATTTTCTAAAAACGTAAAAAAGTACAAAAAACACACACACGCACTATATCACCAGCTGTCGGTCGCTGCGTGCGCATGCGCCCCCCCCAAAAAATCAATCAACCAATCAACCAATGTTGATCAACCAATCAACCAATCAACCAATCAATCAACCAATGTGCACTGTTTGACTTTGAGAGTAAGAAGCTGTTATTGTTTTGGTATAAGCAAAATATTAAATCCAAGCTGTCACCGTTTTTATGTATCATCATGTACCATGTTCATGTACCATGTTCACCAACTAGAAGCAAGGGAGATGTATGAAAGATGACTAACAAAATAGTGTGTGTGTGTGTGTGTGTGTGTGCGTGTGTTGTGGAGCTCACTGGGTGCTCAGCACCCCTAAAGCTCTGATTCTAGAACCGCCCCTGCAACAGTCAAAAGCACTAAACATTTATATTTTAACAGCTGTCACAAAACAACTAATTAGGGCAGACTGATGGATTCAAAAGCAGCATAATAGTTTTCAATTAATGTATAGTCATATGGAGATTCCAAGGAAATGGGTTTAAATTACACATTATAGTGTGCAATTATACTGTATAAGAAGGCATATCGTTTCACATTACAGACCACAGAATTAACACAATAAGACAGCTTGTCATAAAACGTCAAATGATGGCAGTTCCTATTTGGATTCATATTAAGCATCACTGTATGTCAATGAACAGACTTCACTAATTCAAAGGTATTTATCATTTGCGTAACAGTTAATTTAAATAATGAAAAAGGAGTCCGTTTTGTGGGTCACTTTAATTATACACCTGCAAACAGCCCAGTGGCATTTGTGAAAACGAACAAGGTGTTATTACAGAGAGCGCGGTTCTGCAATATTTATCAGCATGGAGAGCAGAATGGACTCATCAATGTTAAATGAGTTTGTCACAAAAAAATGTGACCAAAAAAAAAGGTGAAGCGTTGACTGTCTGAAAGCTCTCCAAAGGTAATTTTATGCAAAAGGCACAATAAATGAATAATGAGAGTGAAGTGACTTCAGCTGTATAAAGGTTCAGGTATTGTCCACTGTGCTGACAATTTTTGTTGTACTTGTCGTTTAAAGGGGTCATTGACTGAAAAATTGTGGTTTTGTAGGTTTTAACCTTCTGAAATGCATCTATTGGTCACATGATTATCAAAAAAAAGATATCAAAATGCGAATTTTTCTTTAAAACACACACACACACACACACACACACACACACACACACACACACACACACACACACACACACACACACACACACACACACACAGCCTTTATAATCGTTTCTGTGTCCGATTAGCTGTTTTCAGTCTTCTGGATTTTCCATGGGACGCCATTAACACAGTCAACCCATTGCAAAACTATCAACCACTCGATACCTGCTCAGTTACTGGCCAACCTCGCTGTCTGCCATGTAGCTGAAGTTTGTTTCACAAGCGTGGTTTATACTGTTATTTTCATTAGAATTCAGTTACCCTAATAGACATCAATGTATCCAACTGGTTGACTAATCTACAGTCAATAATATATCTCACATCATTCTAGCTTATTTTATTATTTTTTGCCATGATGCTGCATCAAGCAATTAGCATTAGCTTGGCTAGGCTGACAGACAGGCCGCCTGGCATTAGCTTAAGTACCAATCACTACTGAATGAATAAATTCTAGGAATAAATTCTATTCATCCCCACTGGAATCCTTGTTCATCTACAATACTTGACCACATATGTTATTCTTAGATGTTATTTTAGCTTATTTTCTGGTAGTATTATCACCAACCGGGACCAAAGGCAGCTAGCTGAAGCTAGCAGTTACTCATTCATGAATGTTTCAGTGCTTATTGTGCTTCAGCGACAAAGCATATCCTATCAACCACTGAAACCACACACCCCTGTCCACCAGTGATGCATTATTTAATTAATTCTTTACGACAAATTTATGTTAGTTGGCTCAGGATCAGAGTTGCCAGTTTTTCAGAAAAGCTTGGAGTGAGATTTTGAGGAAACTGTGCATGAGGGAGACTGTGGTGGTAGGGGTGGAGTGAGCGTGAATGTGCACAAGACACAGTCTTTTTTTTCAGTGCATACACGTCTTTACTTCAGAATAAGTTTTAGAACAAATTCAGTATGCTTTATGCCCCCTTGAGAGCTCTTATTGACCCGGTTACATGGTCACAATAAACTGATAATGGCAATAATCAGTTTTGTCGTGTTTACATGCACCGAATAAACGGATTATTGGAGAGTAAACCACTTGAGTTAATGACCCCGGTTACATAGCCTTTACCAGATTATTCTGTTTATATGGCCACATGAATAATAGTGGGAAAACTCCAGAAATTCAATCATAAGTGATTTATTTGTGTGCGTGTAAACATGGTCATTGTCTAAAAGACTGAAGAAAGTCAATGTGATATTGGCAGTATTTTCCTCATTTTGGAGTGAGAAATAAGGTTTGTGGTGTCAGGGAGAGGGCAAAAGGGTGAGACTCACTTCAAAAGAGCGAGAGTTGGCAACACTAGGCTAGATATGAGCTAGGACCTAGTTAGCAATAGCAATGTAAGAGGGAGGGTGGAGTTAAATGCTGTCATGAACCAAACAGCGTTCTGAGTAAGGCTGCAAAAGATGATTCACAAATTATGCTGCAATAATTAAATAATTAAAGAAAATTTGACCAAAATATGTCACAAGCATTTCATTAAGATGTTAAAACATGGAAAAAGTGCAATCAATGACCCCTTAAGTTCATTCATACAGTGGCAGCATTTTTACCATGATGGCTTCAGATTAATGCCAAAAGTACTTAGGAAGTTTCCTCAAAGTTAACATCAACTCTGTAAACAAAATGTTACCAAAAAAAAACAACTTTCACAAGTCTAAATGAGTGTCATCCACCATCAGGCATTCTCCACATTTACAGATGCAAGTATAATCATATGGTTCTGTGTTTATTAGGGGAAAATGTAATAATCTGGCAAACCCCTTATTATCTTGTATTGGTCATTTCTTATTGAAAAACAATTTATGCAACAATTTACAAAGGCTATATACAGTATATACAGTGGTACCTCTACTTACGAACGTCTCTACATACGAAATTTTCAGGTTACGAGACGCCTCAACGGGAAAATATTGCCTCTAGTTACGAACAAAATTTCAGGATACGAAAGGCAAAAAAAGTACGCGCTCCTCGCAGCTCCCGTATTTTACCGAACGTAAACATACCTGTAGCTGCTCTGCCATTGGCTATCGCCTAGCATCTTCCTGGTATCCCATTGGCCACGAATGGGTGCGTTTGGTTGATCTCGCTTTATCTTATTATTATTTACTATTCTTACGACTTTATTTTATCCTTCTTACCTCCTGTAAGACTGTTGACTGAACTACACAATTTAGAGAAAAAAAAATTGTTAACTGCCATGTTTATCACCATCTACATTATAACTCTGTACTTTCACCTTGTTCTTAATAAAGTTTTGGGGAAAAAAAAAACAACATCAACGATCAGCACGGTATTAAAACAAAAGGAAGCCCTTACAAGCCGATAAAAGCAAACGTCCTTGGATCGTTTCATCACAAAACGTCAGGCAAAAACCACTGATGAGACAGAACATGAACCAAAGAAGGCAAAAGGTGACGCCGATGCCGACGATCGCAGTTAAAAGGTAAATGAACATAATTTTTATTATTCTTTCTCTTTTATTATTCTTTCTCTCATTTTAAACTCTCATTTTATGTTTATTGTGCAGTAATCTAATTGTAACATGTATTTGTTACATGTTTTGATGCGTTTTTACGATTTATAAAAAATTTATGCCCGAATTTTGGGGGCTTGGAACGGATTACGGCATTTACATGTAAAACGCGCCTCTACTTACGAATTTTTCACGTTACGAGAATTCTTCCGGAACGAATTAAATTCGTAAGTAGAGGTACCACTGTATTGTAAGACAGAAGACAGTGCTGAATACAAAAAGGTTTGGAATCTCTTTGTCACGGTGAGGTGGAGATTGGACCCAAACGCTGGATGTGAGTTTAACTATATTTATTGGGAGCTGGTCTGCCAGACGCAGCTCGAGGGCTTAAACAGAAAATAAATGCGAACAGGACATGAACAGAAGTGTGTTGTTCACGCTGGCATGACAAAAGTAACCCGAGCATAACAGAGGTGGAACAGAAGTTAAATAACAAAGGGGGCAATCAAGACAATACGGCACAGGTGGGGAAACCCATCATGACTGACAACTGACACATGAGGAAAACAGGTGACAGGACGGTCGGGGCTGAACACACAACCACAGACGGAGGATGCACAGAAACATGGACAGAGGATCAGAGGGGAGACACGACTTTGACAATAATAATGTTAATAATGACCGACTAAACCCATGATAATAATAATAATAATCAAAACTCAAGGCAAAGCAGGAGAAAATGTAAAACAAGAACAGAATCATGACTACAACAACAAACAGCAACTGCAGAAAATCCCAACGAAGCAAACCCAAAGCAAGGATGTAAGCTGGGACCCCAAGTTCAGGTGACAAGGAAAATCAATAATAAATCAGAGTGATGTTGTGTTCGAAATGCTCGCTCCTTCCCCATATAGTGTACTATATAGTGAATCAGCCATTTTGTAGTGCTGTTCGAAATCTTAACTGAAAGTTTCATTCACTATATGTCATGCGTGCCCCTTCAGGGCAGAGAGGACTAATCCAGGCGCTGAATGGTGTTTTGTGCAGTTGAATTAACATAAAGAACATAAAGTGTCCAAAGCAGTGCTGTACACACAAAAATGCAAAAATAGAAACACTTACTAGTGATGGCAAAGTCGAAACAGTGTTTTAGTACGTACCGAAACTTAGGTGGAATTTCTGAATCGAACCACTGTTCCGAGGTCTGTATCAGAAAGAGGATGTCACGTGACTGTTCCATGTCGCGTTCCATTATGTCACCGACTGTTTTGAAACGTCACAGTTGTTTTATATCAGTGAAACACAAGTGAATATGCGGTGATTTTGTTATCCCATTTCTAAAATGGAATAATAAATAAAATACTACCATTACACAATAAGAAAATGCCTATTCTATGCACAATATATGTATTATATATATATTCTTTATATGTAAAATACTAATTTCTCGTGTCCTTGCCTGATTGGCTGCTGATTCATCACCCCACATGCCTAAAGCATTTAAAAGGTCCTTTAAAGTACAGTTTGTTTGCGAAGTCTTGCCTCTCTGTCTTGTATTGAGCGTGCTTTTGGATTTACACTATTTGGAAACGGATGAGGGTAGAAAGCGTCCCAGGTTAGCTGTCTGGGATCACTTCGATCTTGTTGAGAGAAAAAAGGTTAAATGTATGCATTGTATGCAACATCTTGCATTTTGTAATAATACAACTATGTGGAGACACCAACGGACAAAGCATCCTGATGACTGCATTCCTAGCACAACACAACCTGAATCAAGCCATGCCCAGCATAGTGTTTATAGTATGTATTCATGGTCTTTTAATACACATACAAGCATGCATTTATTATTTATACACCTTTATTATTATTTATAAAAAATATAATTATGCATTTGATCACTAAAAGAAGCCATAGGTAGGCAATCCCCAGACACCCACTATGCTCAGAATAATGAATGAGGTGGTAATTGTGTTTGATTCTCATTTATTGTTATGTAACTTGTCTGTCTGTCTGTTTATCTATCAATCAAGGTACCTTACAAATAAAAGCCTAAACTATAACACAACATTTAACACACTGTGGGTGACTATACACTCTATGTGCAACACATCAGATTAATTGTCTTTGATTAATTGTCTATGTTTATTGCACTGTCCCTGTCAAATAAACTAATCTACTACTACTACTACCCCCACAACAGACTGGGACAAGCAGAGCGCTCAGCTGGAGCAATTGGCAGAACAATGAGATGTGTGTATTGATATCAATAGGCAGCCTCCCTTTGTCTAGCTTTTTCCTGCCAGTAATCTTCCTATTGTTATGGGTGACTCTCAAATGCAAATGTCCATGCCTACTGCTGTGAATGCATTGTCTGTAGTGGGGTATTTAAACTGCATCGCTCTGTAACTCTTTCTCTCTCTCTGACCACTGCTTCTGACACACGCATTCCGTGTCCCCTGACGAGAGCCTCCAGGCCCGCTCCGGCACGCCTGCACGGTGCTGGAGTGGGTGTTGTGATGGCGGTATGATTAATAAACTCCCTCAAAAACTCTCAGTTCGCCGCTTATTCTTTCATGCCGCTACACTGTTGACCCCAAGAAAGCACACGCTTCGTGCAACGCAACCTTCTGGTCTGGACAGCCACACTGGTGACCCGACCAAGAAAAGAACACGCTGGCAGCCCCCGGCGGTGACTCTCCGACGACAAGCGAACGCAGCAGCCTGACGCAAATGATCTGCCCTCCCTTCTGCTACAGGGAGACCTTGACGCAGAGCCACCACCAGGCAAAACCCTCCTGAGATCACCCACGACCGGGAAAGCTGCAGAAAGCTTCATGGTGAGATCTGCACGCCTGAGATCTGCACATCCACGCTGGGACCGGCCGCTCTCACAGCTCCTCCACACAAGAGCGCACGCACCTCGTCCTCTCTCCACGACGGCGACCTCCAGGGCCGACGGAGAACGCAGCGCGTGGACCTGAACGCACCATGACCGAACTACAGCAACAACCTGAACAGGGATGACCATTGGCGCCGACTACGCTGATCTCCAGCAAGCTCCCTGACCCTGACTCACCTCTACAGCGGACCTGCCAAGCACCGAACCCCGCACGCACACCGGGGGGTTATGAGGACAGCGCACCCCGCACGGGACAATACCGGCTCCACACAGACCGCCATCGTCCTTCGCCGCTGCACACAGAACCTTCAGGGCTGCTCACACACTTGAAGCACGCACGAAGCTCGCTCACAGGATTTTGTACGGGTCTCAGCCACGGCGCACAAAGGGAATTCAGCCGTCAGCTGTCCCCGAGGGCTTTAGGGCTGCGCGCGCGCACCTAAAGCCAACACGCCAAGTCCCTCACACAGCTGCAGCTCCTTTTTTCTCACAGCCGCTACGCAGCCTTGCAGCTCCTGTTTTTCTTCATAGCTGCGAGAGGAGTCAGAGACAAATTTTTCTTCGCACAGCCGCTGTGGACCTCCGCCACGTTCAGCGGGACAGCCCCTCAACATCGCGGATCCACAGGCAATTTTTGCGCGGCCCAAACAATTTCACCGTCCTGGGCCGGCACTTGCTACCCCCACCCCCCTCCCTCCACCTCCTCGGCACAGAGCCTTTGCCGCAGCTCGCTTCCAAAGCCGGTCTATCGAGGCCTCAGCTCCCCGCTGAGCCCTCTGGGGGGGGAGTACTGTGGGTGACCCCCACAACAGACTGGGACAAGCAAGCGCTCAGCTGGAGCAATTGGCAGAACAATGAGATGTGTGTATTGATATCAATAGGCAGCCTCCCTTTGTCTAGCTTTTTCCTGCCAGTAATCTTCCTATTGTTATGAGTGACTCTCAAATGCAAATGTCCATGCCTACTGCTGTGAATGCATTGTCTGTAGTGGGGCATTTAAACTACATCGCTCTGTAACTCTTTCTCTCTCTCTGACCACTGCTTCTGACACACGCATTCCGTGTCCCCTGACGAGAGCCTCCGGGCCCGCTCCGGCGCGCCTGCACGGCGCTGGAGTGGGTGTTGTGATGGCGGTATGATTAATAAACTCCCTCAAAAACTCTCAGTTCGCCGCTTATTATTTCATGCTGCTACAACACGTTTTATTCTTTATATTCTTACTGTGGTGGTCTTTCTTCGGCTTGACAGCTGTCAAGTGGCATTTTCGGTTTTGTGTTCAGTGTGGGCATTGCCCTGTCACCCGTCAAGTCCAGTCGCTTCTCTCTCATTGCTTCCAGCTGATCCAGATTGTTAATCATTGTTTTCTCCTGCCCACTCTGATACCCACACCTGTGTTCTATTGTTTTATGCCTTATTTAAGACCGGTGCCTTTTGTATCCCTCGCGGCTGTCTTGATGAATGTCAGAGCTCTCTAAAGTAAGTTTTTGCTCTGTGTTTTCTCCTTGTCTTTGGGTTTCTCTCTCTCTGGCTTTTGTGTTATGTTATGCACTTTATGTTTGTAATAAATTACCACAAACTCACAGTCCAGCGCGTGGGTCTTTCTCTCTGCCCCGAGCGGTGATTCATGACAGAAGACCGCCGCCTCCCGAGGAAGAGCTCCAAGTTTGGGACTGCACGGCACAGGTGATTGAGGTGTTTCCCCGCCTGTGGAGTGCCCCAGGATTCACAGACCTCCTCACCTCTGTGTACTGCGCACAACACTGGCTTAGAAGGCTGGAGAGAGCTCCACCGCCACCTGAACCTGTGCCATGGAGGAAACACTCCCGGATATGGAAGCGCCAAGCTTGGGACCGCAATCCAGCTGCAGTCTCGACTCCCTCAGTCGGACTGAGTCCCGCAGCTGGCTGCGTTGGGTACGCTGCACTCGACGGGCTGAGTGCGGAGGAGCTGGAGGAGCACCAACGGGTGATTGCAGCTGAGAGCTAATCTTGGACTACAAGTCCTGGCTCCTCCCTGAGCTTCTGCTGGAGAGAGCATCATCAGTCCGAAGGGAGTCTGAGCCAACAGTAGAGCGTCCCCAGACTCTGGTGCTCCAGCCATCGCATCTGATGATGTCCACAGCTCCCGGGAGGACGGCGTCCAGCCCCATTGCAACCACCGCCGAGCCCAGGGAATTAAGGCAAATACGTTTTCATTTTGTTACACCTAATAATGAAATGTCTTGCCTTATTCCTGGTGGTGAAGCTTGGCAGCAGCAGCCCACTGTGACCGAACTTTCACCATTTGCTGCTGTTTTTCCCACTCCTCTTCCTGTATTCCCTGAGGGTCTGTCATTTGTGGAGGAGAATCCTGTCGCAGTCCTGCAGCCGTGCCCAGGATGGGAGGAAAGTACAACCTATGCTCTGGAGCATGATCCGGTAGTGGAGTATCCCTTGGCCCTGGCAGCATGGGAGGAGGTGTCAGTGGTTGGAGGGTCTCCTGCTGCAGCTGACATATCCAGAGGTGCGCCAGCACCAGCTGCTCCAGCAATGGTCCTGCCAACCTTCCAGCCAGAGTCCAGGTTCGTCGCAGCGTTGTCGGAGTCCTGGATGGCGGTGGAGCTCGAGCTCAGGCAAGGTTCCTTGATTAACTTAGAAAAATCTTGCCTGGCTCTTGGCTGGGGGAACCGGGTGCTGCCATCAGCTGCACTTGAACTTTCCCCGCCAGGCTCTACTGCTGCCAGTGACTCAGATCCGGTGTGTGTCTGTGCTTTTCCTGTTCCTTCTCCTGAGGTCTCTGGGGGTCCTGCCTACCTGCCAGAGGCCACCATGGGTGCGGCGACACCTCCGTCTGAGGCCTCCACGGGTGCTACGCCCGAGCCCAGGGCCTCCGTGGGTGCTGCTCCCTCCCCCCCGGTCGAGGTCTCCGTGGGTGCTGCCCCCCCTCCGCTCGAGGTCTCCATGGGTGCTGCTCCACCTCCGGTCGAGGTCTCCATGGGTGCTGCTCCCCCTCTGGTTGAGGTCTCTGTGGGTGCTGCCCACCCCCCATCCTCCCGGTCGAGGTCTCCATGGGTGCTGCTCCCCCTCCGGTCAAGGTCTCCGTGGGTGCTGCTCCCCCTCCGGTCGAGGTCTCCGTGGGTGCTGCTCCCCCTCTGGCTGAGGTCTCCATGGGTGCTGCTCTCCCTCCATCTGGGTCGGTGTGGGTGCCGCGCCCCAGTGTGGGTCCGCCATGGCTGCTACGCCCCAGTGCGGGACTGCCACGGGTGCTGCTACGCCCCAGTCTGGGGCCACCATGGGTGCTGCTACGCCACGAACCAAGGCCGCCGCCAGTGTTGCTATGCACCAGTCTGGGGCAACCACGGATGATACCACGCCCCGGTCTGGGGCCGCATGGGTGCTGCTATGCCCCAGTCCAGGACCGCCATGGGTGCTGCTACACCTGAGGTCGCCGTGGATCCCTCGCCTTTGCCGGGGCTTACTGAGGGTTATCGGGCACAGTCTGGGCAGCGCGCTGGGAGAGTGGTTAGCACTGTGGCAGCACAGCAACTCACCCTTTGCCAGGAGATCCAGGGTTTGATCCCAGCCTCCGACCAACAGTGATCTGTGTGGAGTTTGCATGTTCTTCCCGTGTCTGCGTGGGTTTAGTCCAGGATTTCTCCAGTTTCCTCCCACATGCCAAAAACATGCAAGTTAGGTTAAATGGTATCAACTGGAGATTCTAAATTGTCCTTAGGTATGACTGTGAGAGTCAATGGTTGTCTGTCTCTCTGTGTTGGCCCTGCAACGGACTGGCGATCTGTCCAGGGTGTACCCTGGCTCTCGCCCAAAGATGCTGAGATACCCCCCCCCCCCGGCAACCCGAAAAGGAATAAGCGGAAGAAGATGGATGGATGGATGGATGGATGGATGTTTTTATCTAGCTTCTTCTATTTTTATTCATTATTTAATTGCTTGTCTTCTTTTATCATAAAGCACTTTGAGTTGCATTTCTTCTAAGAAAGGTGCTAAGTTTGTTGTTGTTATTATTATTATTATCATCATCATTAACTATGGAGGTAGAAATATAGTCACAAACCCAATGACATCTGCCAGGTTATTAGACTGTTTGCAGATTTCTCTACAGCACAAACATGATGATACTCTTCAGCTGATGATCTATGGACTGTGCCCAGTGCTCCTACAGTTGTTTCTGATGCTTGAATGTTTAGCTCAGGAATATGATGGCTTGTATGCAAATCAGTGTGCTTGCATTTCACAAGAGCTCTTCACCATTTATTGCCTGACTCCCATGGCACCGTCAAAAGGTGCACCAGATAAACAAGAAGAAATTGGAGATGCAGAAGAAAATAGATATGATCTCATTCATTAAAGACAGGTTTCCGTCTTATTTTCAAGATAACAAACATGTTTTTTCAGCCTGAGAGTCATGTGGTAACTTTTATATAATAATTTAATCTTAGCTTATGCACTGTAACACAGAACTGTATTACACTTCAGTGAGTTCCATTTCAAAAACGCATGGATGCAGACAGACGTAAAGTAAGTATGGCTGAGTGAACAACACTCTCCTCCAGGGTTTGGAAAAATAATCTGCCTTTTTTTCTTTCAATATTGCAGCTGCAAATTAATGTGGATTTTTAAGTTTCTTATCTTCAGTATTTTTTAATCTGTTAAGCCCAAGGAAACCAGCACCAAAGAATGTTATTATAAAGAGCCTCTACAGTCAAAGAAATGACTCATTGGACGAGTGCAATTTGATTTTTCATCCAATAAATGTGTAAGGGGAATTCAAACTAAATACGCTCATACAATGAAATTTAATTGAGTTAGTCTAGCTCAATTTCATCAATCAATCAATCATACAAAATCATCTTTTTCATACAAATCAATCATCTTTTTCACACAAAAGATGCAATGCAAAGTGCTTCACACATTGAAATGAAACACAGTTTACCCCCCCCACACACACACACATAGACACAAACACACACAAAGAAACTTTCATCAGCGTAAAACTTATGGCTGATGGCTTATGGCTGGGCATCGAGGATCCAAGAGTGGAAGCACCATCACTAGGGAGTTATCACCAGCAAGGAAAGTGCCAAGTTCACGGCTACAGGAACACCAACTCTGAGACTACCCAAGTCCAACCCAAAGGAACGACACCGCAGGCGCGGTGCCACAGCACACGACCCCCTCAGCCGAGCAGACCAAGACAATCACAGGCCAGCACCCCACATCCAGAAAACAGGCACAACCACCACAGGAGGGCCCCCCATGAGGAAATGCCAGAGCTTGGACAGGGTGATAAAAAGTCACTGATAAATAATAAGACAGTTTGCTGATAAAAGGTCTAGCCAAGATGACTAGAAAAATAAAACAACACCTAAATAGTCAAACAGACATATATTCATAAATATTAATAATCTGTAGTAAAAGTGATTGTGACATAAAATACATTTAAAATCAGAAATTAACAGAATTAAAATAGGAAACTAATCAAAAACAAGGTTAAAATAGTAGGTCTTGAGCCTGCTTTTAAAAACATGGACATTCTTGGCAGCCCTGATGTTCTCCGGCAGGCTGTTCCACAGACATGGGCTGTAGTAACTAAAAGCCGCCTCATCGTGGGTGTGTGTTCTGACAGTAGGAATAGTTAAAAGGCCAGTGCCGGAGGACCTCAGGGACCATGGTGGCTCATATGCCAAAAGCAATTTTGATAAATAAGAAGACCCAAGGTCATGCAGCCATTTATAAACCAATAAAAGATCCGTTAAATTGATCCTGAAGGAGTCAGGAATCAGTTTTAATTTTAAAACCGGCGTGATGTGAGCCTGCCGTTTGGTCCTTGTCAGAACACGTGCAGCTGAGTTCTGTAATAACTGCAGATTTGAAATTGTCTTTTTGGGAAGACCAAAGAGCAGGGCATTACAGTAATCAATATGACTAGTGATAAAAGCATGCATCAGTATCTCCATGTTTGCTCAAGAGAGAAATGGCCAGACTCTAGCTATATTCTTTAGATGGTAAAACACTGTTTGTATTATATTTTTTAATGTGTGGAGTAAAACCAAGCTCAGATTCTAAAATGACGCCCAAATTCTTAACATGGTGGGATGGGATAAACGACAGACTATGTAATTTTGGTAATATTTTCTCTCTCTGAGCTTCAGCACCAATGAGTAAAACTTCAGTTTTGTCCTAGTTGAGCTGAAGAAAGTTTGCTGCCATCCATGATTTAATGTCTAAAATACAGTTAAAAAGGGTGTTAATTGACTCCATGTCATCAGGAGACACAGTGCCATACAGTTGTGTGTCATCAGCATAACTATAGTAATTAACGCCATGTCTCCTGATAACATCTCCCATGGGCAGCATGTACAGATTAAAAAAGAAATGGACCAAAAACAGAACCTTGGGGCACACCACAATTTATTTTGTAGATTCTGGAAGAACATGTATCCACACTTACAAAAAAGTTCCTGTCTGTGAGGTGACTTGAACCAGTTAAGAACAGTACCAGAGAGGCCAATCAGATCTTTTAGTCTGGTTAAAAGAATACGGTGGTCTACTGTATCAAAGGCAGCACTTAGATCCAGCAGAACCAGGACTGACATTCTGTGTGAGTCCATGTTGTGCCTTAGGTCACTAACAATCCTGGCAGGGCTGTTTCGGTACTGTGGTTCGTCCTAAAACCAGACTGGTTGTCATCAAATATGTTATTTGATATTAAAAAATAATGTAACTGAGTAAAAACAAGTTTTTACTAAAAAATTTTGCTTGAAAATTGGAAGTTGGATACTGGTCTGTAATGACTAAGGTTTTCAGGATCTAAATTACTCTTCTTCAGAAGGGGTTTCACCACTGCCGTTTTAAAGGTAGCAGGGAAAACACCTGTCTGGAGAGAGTAGTTCATTATGTTTAGAAGTTCCTCCCTGGAAAAATCCACAAAATGTTTGTAAAAGTGATGTGGGAATGGGGTCTAAAAGACAGGTTGTTGGATTTATTTGGGAGAAAACTCGACCAAGAGTTTCAGCATAAACCAGGGCAAAACTCTCCAGCCTTTCCTCAGAAAAAAGCACTCACTGCGTATCTAATACCGCCATGATTGTGGAGCAGAATGGCTGGAATGACTTAACGACCAAACGCAGGACACAAAAATGCCCAAATAATGAAATAAATCATTTTTAGTTTATTTACTGACAAATGGGCAGCACTGATGCAACCATCCAGTCAAACGGGTCCTTCTGCTGTGTATAACAATGTTGGGTATTTTATAGTTAATTTGGTTGATTACAGTTTTAAAAAAACATTTTAATAACAAAATATTGCTAAAATATAAAATGATGCATTACAATGGTTCTCAAATATTTGTAAACGTGTATGAGTTTTTTGATGATACACAGAAGAAATTCAGTATTAATCTGAACTCCATCACTGAATAGTGATATGAACTAAAATAATTATAATGATGACTGAACAACTCCCATTTCCTAAAGTGCAAGATACACTATGAATATAAGTGATAAAAGATCAGACAAACAAGTGAAATGACAATCAAATAAACAAGGGATCTGAAACAGTCGCTAATATTGGATGCCCCATTCATTTTCAATATTTAGGTATTCTGTAATTAATTTTCACACAGTCAAATAAATCTTAGTGCCATTTACTCCCTTTTATATTTGTCAAAGTCTAACATGTAATTGCCGACATAATAGCCTACACCTCTTTGTATTCCACTTTCAAACAGCCTACATTGGGGCCTGTAAAGCCTAATTGGGATACCTGTTTCAGACAGGAATGTTTCCATTCTACTGGCAATGCACTAGTACTGTATAAAAGTAGGAAAACTAAGCTTTTGCCACCATTTCCAATCATAGCAACTCTCACTACCATCTTGAAAATCTCCCCTTTCACTCTTGCTGCTATCCTTGTGTCAAAAATCACCCCTGACACTTGTCTCCACCCACTCCACCTTGCCTACACTCTCTTCTTCACTTCTCTTGCACACTGTCCATTGCTTTGGATGTTTGACCGCAGCGATTTAACTCATTTGCCTTTACTACCTCTATTCCTTGCATCTTTACTGTTACACCAGCCTCCCTCTCATTCACACACATGTATTCGTCTTTGATCTACTGACTTCATTCCTCTTCTCTCCAGAGCATACCGCCACCTCTCCAGGTTCTCTTCCACCTGCTCCCTACTCTCATTACAAATCACAATGTTGTCTGCAAACATCACGGTCCATGGAGACTCCTGCCTGATTTTATTTGTCAGCCTGTCTATCACCACAGCAAACAAGAAGGGACTCAGTGCCGATCCGTGATGTAATCTCACCCCCACCTTGAATCCATCTGTCTCTCCTACATCATATCTCATCAACATCTACTGTAGCTATCCTCATACACATTGCTATATTAGTGCAAATGCAATTAATCGTTCAGCCTTAAATTCCTCTGTATGACTTACGTATGGAACAATGTCTTGATCTTCTGGATTTTACACTGATCAGTGGAACTCATCCCACCAGAAACTACTTAACCAATAAATGTACAAAAGATTTAGTCAAAGAAATTGCTGCAATACAATTACTCTTATCATATTAACTTACTGTACATATTTAGTCATTTTACAACTCTTATTATTCACTCAGCTATTTTTACAGGCTTCTTAGGCCACAGGACTGATTTGATTGTCCCAACACAGTCTCTGTCTACTAAGGAGAAAAAGTGAACTTTAATAAATAAGCAGCATTTTCCTTATTTTGGTGGAAGCACTGTGATAACACTCAGAGTTAATCATCCGTATGACCTTCAATATACACTACACTTTTAAATGACAGCCCAAAACATTAATTAAATCTCTCCAGGACTTTACAAGTGCCTTTTTATGAAGCACTTTTACTTCTGCGTGGCTTAACGTTGCAGCTGCATTCAGAATTTCTGCTCTTGTTGCCATCTGTAAAATGCCATGAATTTAACACAGAAACACTCATCCAGCCTCCTCACTGTTACCTGCATTTAAATTGAATGACGCAACTCCTGTATTGCACTTCAAGTCCACTTATTGCTGGAAAATCTGGAGCCATGAACTGCATACCTACAAACCCCTAAGCTCCAGAGTTTTGCAATTAAACTATTAAAAGTGGTTTTAATAAATCCCCTTGCTTTTTTTTACTGTAATCCATGTGCCAGGGGAGTATTCCTGCACAGAATTTGAACTGCTTCCAAGTTACGCCAACAGGATCACATGTACAAAACCTTACATGACTTGTTCTAAAAATAAGGAATAAATAATCTTACTTAACCCTCTTTACAAATTTTAACTCTTGCTGTAATTAGGAATGCAGAGTGAGAATGAAAGCGCCTGTACATGTGAAATTCAGTCCGTTCACTGACAGTGGGGGGTAGGGCTGAGCTGAACTGTCGGTCAATGGCAAAAACGCATCTGCATAGCTGAGAATTTTCACATGTCAACTCCACTGAGGTACGTTGGGATTCCAAGCATATTGCCAGCGAGGAAGTCTGCACCACAATATTGATACAGCAGGTTACTGATTTTAAAAAAAGGCCACACAGGACAAAAAGAAATCACGGAGCTGGTTCTGACTCCTCTTGTTGTTTAGCTGTAACATTCTTGACTATTTCGTGACCTATTATTTGACCTCAGGCCAGCTCAACAGTGAATCTATAAGAAGATCTCCTCAAAGACAACGAGGAGAAAGCCTATCACACCATATACTAGATTAAATGCTCAATATAAAACAGTGGCTCCACACTGAGAAAAAGCAACAGACATTTGTGAGCGAAATCCTTCGGTGTAGCTTAGAAATACATCTGTGGCATCATTAAACCCCAGACACTGCCTTCACCAATCTTCATCTAACTACTCATCAGTTTTGAAAATGTGTCGGTGAAAGTGTGACTGGGCACCAACAAGTTGATTTTTTTTTTTTTTTTTTTTTATAAATTGGTGAGTTTCCAAGGTTAGAAGAATCAAGGTATGAGACTTAGAAAAATGTGACATTTTCACAAATGCGAGTTTATGTGTGGAGAGCAAAGGTGGCATTGAGCTGCACATTCTTGAAGTGGAAAGTTAAGGGGGGAAAAAAGCAAGAGGTCAAGCAAAGTCAAGAAAACAAGCCTTTTCCTGAACCAAACACAGCTACGGTGTAACCTTACCATGCTGCTGAAACTGAAGACTCTCCTATTAGCGCGTGCATTATGAGTCTTGACTCACAGGCCCTTTAAAAAGCGAGCAAAGTGTCAGTCAATGAGATATGAAATTCTAAGGAAATGGACCAAATTAGATTATTCTGCAGTTATGTTGGGATTCCTTTCAGCCACTGTAAAGCTCTGTGAAGAATTCCACTGCACGAGGATGTGTGTGAAGGGTATATTCCCATCACAAGTTCCTCTGTGTGCTAAATTCCATGCTGATCCCAGGAAAATTCAGGCAAACATGTAAAGCGACCAGTGGCGACAGCAAGTGGCTCACAGTTTTCAGACAAGCAGGCATGTACGGTGTCTGTCTAAGTGTGTGGACAGAGGTTACACCTCCAAGCTGTTTACAGTTACAACAGGTGCTGTAAAACCAAATTACAAGACAGGAAGTCTAAAATCTGCCAGCCGCATAATCTTATTATGATGGAGATATTACATCTTAACCAAGGTGGGTATAACTACCATCTGTGCCCCATAATACCCTCTCTGAAACCGTGCAACCTCATGTGTCACTGCCTGGCATTTCTCAAGTCCATCATGCACAATTACATGAAATTCTCCCAGCTGAGAGAGTAAACATGTTATTTTTGCTGAGTTTCAGTGACAATGATGTGATATTTGACTCAAGAAGAGAGTGGAGTATCTGAAACTTTCACTGTATTTCAACACCATGTGTCACAACAATAATGCAATAATATTTTATTGTATGCCAGCTAATGCTTAACCTTCTTTCCTTTTAAAATCATAAAATCCTTACAGTTAATGCCTCAACTGGAGTTTATGTTTCCAGTGTTGCCTGTTAGTAGGATTACTCAAAAACTACTGACCCAATTTCAATAAAATTTGATGGAAGGGCAGATCTTTCAGCCCACAGAAGAACCAATTACGTTTTCTGAAATATAGCACAAATGCAGCATTATTCCAGTTTCTTTAGCATCTTGAGTGGTTTTGCTTTTGCCATTTTCTTTCATTTCTCTGAGATTTACTCATAGAGCTTGATTAAAAAAAAATTCTGGTGTAAATGGGAGATGGGCATCCATGAGTGTGGAATATGAATATGGTTTGGAACCAAAGAAAAATCTGAATCTTGCACTTCAGTGTTGGCAGAGGTTTGTTCTCTCTGAGCCTTTTCTAATTAGATTTTGTGGTGTTGCCCTTTGTTATATTTTACACTTCAAGTCCTGGATATAAACAAAATTCAGTATGCAAAAGTGATATCATAGCAACATTTAACAGAGTCATAACCAGTTTATTAACTGAACACCAGCACAAACTGGTGACTGGCATGTTGTCTGCTGCATACAAAATGAAATCTAGCATAAGCCTAGCCCTAACATTATACAGCAGACCACATGCTATAGGATTTGGCAGCAAAGAAGAAATATGTCAACCTCCGTTGCACCAAGCAACTTAAGTTATGACTTACCCCGGAGAGCCACAGCTGCCACTGGGACACACAATCTGTGCCAGAGAGAACAAATCGAGCGAAAAAGACAGATCTCATTGTGACTGTTGTGCTCTCTGGTGATTGAAGAGTCCAGACTGCCTAATAGGATAAAACCCTTTTTATTAACTTCACAAAAGTAAAAGCTGGATTGGCTGGTTTTATGATTTCAAATTTTGAATCCACTGTCTATAAAACTGTTCATTATTGATGAAAAATTTAACAGCATGACATCAGTTTTACTGCAAGAATTAATACGCCAAATGTGCTTACTGTATGTTTTTTAATCACGTAAAAATAGTAAGAATTTCCTAAATGAAATAGCAGATGTTCTGCTCTAAGCTCTATTTCCCTATTACATTTTAAAATGACCCACTGGCTATATTTTTCACAGTGCGTTGTTTCCTAAGCTTGTCAGTGTGCTACACCTCATCTGGCAAAATTTGATTATTTCTAGCAGTAGCCAAATTGGTTATTTCATCTCAGTCATTCTCCTTAGCAAAAAAAAAATAAAATAAAATAAAAAAATAAAAAAATCTATATCCAGTTGGTGGGCTTTTTTCTGTGAGAAATGATAAATTATGCCAGCAGCAGATATCAGCTGCTAATTAAACCTGCATCTATAGATAATCTGATTAAAGTGCTAAATAAAACACAGTTAATATTCAGTTTTTACTTTTCTGTATAATTCATTAAGTAAAATAAAAACAACTCTGTTATTTTGACATAAAAATGTAACTGAATATTTCAGTGATGCAGGGTACTCAGAATGTCACTAATGCTAACAATTTTGAAATGTTTTATGAGCTGCCAAAACAAAGGATTGCATTCAGCGGGACCTATTCTGCTCATTTTCAGGTTTACAATTTTTTTTCTTGGATTCTAGAATAAAAGTTCAGAATAATCCTCATTTCATCTAATATGCACTATGAAAATATATAGAGGTTTCAATGTTTAAAAAAATGTTAATGTCCAGGATGCCTTAAAATTTTAAGTTTACCGATGCTGATGTTGGCACAACGTATGTCTGCTGTTGGGGTACCACCACTAAGCGACTTTGGTATGTCTGGTAGAAACACTGAAAAGAATACAACTGGCACATTTACAGCCTGAGTCCCATTAGTCAATCACGTTGTCTTGGCCAAGATTCAATGGGACTTTCCTGGTCAAATCAATAAATTTATTATTATTATTATTATTATTATTATTATTATTATTATTATTATTATTATTAATAATAATAATAATAGGGTATGACTTTAGCCACCACCTAACAAAGCACCCTGTGACTGTCTGATGGGACTCAGGCTGTAAAACGTATCAGCTGTAATATTTTTAGTGCTCTTACCAGGAACAGCAAAGTTACATAGTGCTGCTTTAAGACAACCCAGACAATAACTTTAACTTTATGAATAACCCCCTTGATGGATACTCTAAATACTCGGAATGACAATCTTTTCCCCATTCTTAGTTTATGTTTTATTTATTCTCTCAAACAAGCTGTTTTTGCTCTGCTAATTGTAAGACCAGCCTTATTGTTATCAATCACCAGAGCTCTGTCAATAAAATCATTCTCTTAAATTCACACCATTTGGATTAAGAACAGGAAAAAAAAGCATCTAAAGTTAAGTATTTACATTGGGGGTCAAAGGGATTACTCACACTCTCTGACTATAGTAACCAAAACACTGACAACTACTGTTAAAACTTAACTGAAAATAAGGAAAGGCAGAATGGACAGTAAACAAGCATGTATAGGAAACATCTTGAAGAACAGACACTCTATTAAACCCACTGTTTTGGTTTACAACTGTGAAGTGCTTTTAGCTGGCTTGATAATACTGTGTTGCGCACACTAGAAGTAGCAATCTCATAAATGACAGAAAAGTCAAAGTGAAGTAGAGTGGCAGGCTTAGAAAAGGGATTGTTTTCTGGACACCCACAGCACAGTGACTGATGTGGTGCCGTGGTTAAAAATGGTGTACAGCTCAAAAGGCACAACAAATAATCGTAAGGAGGTGGTAACAGTGATGGCCATTTGGCTTGCCCATTAATATTTTTTTATACAAAGTCCTGAAATATTATGAGAAAACTGTTAAGTGGATCCAATATAAAATGTCAGCTGTCCTTAATGGGTGGAAAGAGAGGCAATGAATATTTCACTTTAAAAAGGATTTCATGGGTGACTCTTGACATTGGTGCCATACTGCTACAGGGATATGTGTATGCTTGGGTTCATTTTGCAGCAGTCATAACACAGCATGTCAAATGAGTCTATTCCATTAGTGATGCTGGTATAATAAAGATCATTAAAATGAATTTAATTCTTGCTCTGACACACTGTTTTGATTGTGAGCCCATGTGCCACATTTTCTGTTTCTTTGTGTTGGTGTGGATTTTGACTGGTTCACATAGCCAGATGGGCAGTTCTCCCATGGCGTGGCCTCTATCAATGTATTATGCTTAAGCTTAGCAATTAAGAATCTGCTCCTTTGATCCTCAGCTGCAGAAATCAAACCGAATTTAAAAAAAAAGATGTCAAATGTAAGACTGAGTTGTTTTTCTTAGAAGAACACTATGATTGGTAAGTAATCCTATTAAAATCTCTAATCAAGTCAAAAGGCACAATATGAATGGAAAGCATCTCAACTTTGATAGCACTTTTTCTAAAGACAGAGACCACTCAAAATGCATAACTAGTATCTACGCTAACCCTCTAATCTAAGGGCCTATCAGATACCTAGGGACAATTTAGCGTCATCAATTAACTTAACCTCTTGCGCTCCGTTGTACCGCGGACGGGCAAGTCTCTGCATCCTAGAGCGCACGAGAGCGCACGAGGGCGCTCTCGTGCACTCTAGGATGCATGGTGTAGATGGTGATGTAGGTGGGGATGGTGATGTAGTGGCGTCCAAGCCCGCACTGAAAATAAAAGCTGCAGACACAGCCGCGAACAGATTAGTTCATCTGATTGACCTCTCATTCGATTAATAAGAGCCTTGAATTGGGTTTCTGAAACCTTGAAGAACCAATGACTGAAAACCTAGCCAGAAGACCCGCCTGCTGTAAATGCAGTGATCCAATTGAAGCAGAGAAGTTCGCGAGCTGTTTTTTTTAAGGCTGGGTGAAGACTGACTGCTGGAGCGGATCAAAAAAGGATTAGACGTTATGAGACGTTACGATTTCTTCCATGGTCATAGACCGACGGAGGCTGACGACGAAGGCTGAGTGACACACACGCCTTCGCCAGTCTTTTTTTAATTACTACTGTTATTTGTTTTGAAAAATCGTTTGCCAAAAACCGCAATCATGGAAGCACAAAACCGCAATAATGGAATTATGTTTTGACCGGGTCGCGAGACCAGAACCAGAGCGGACCAGCGTCGCGTTCGTCTGACAGTGAGGAAGAGAAGTTGGCCAGGACAATGTGGCTGTGAAGAGGTAAGGTGTTATAAGCCAAATTATTTTTTATCCCTGAAAATTGTAATCCAAAATGACTTTTGACCGATCGGTAAATTACAACTGTGCTTCGCGGCGCAGTTCGTGCGCCGCTGTACAAGGGGTTGTTCACCGCGTACAGACTGTGAACGCCCCCCCCCCCCCGCTATTCTTCTGCAGCAAGGGGGGGGGGAAGCCGCGGTGATTGCGCTGCTGTCCCACATCACCACATGAGGCTAATCCGTTGTGTAGCAATGGCCGAAGTCCATCCTCTGTAGCGAGCGGGGGGGGGGGGAACAACCCCCCCCCCCACACACACACACAGACAGCCCTGAGTGTGACCTTTCATTAGAGCCCAAAATGAAGCTTCTATATTGAATCGTCCAAAAGTTACAGACGTTTTTCCAAACTGTGCCATTTGGCACAATTTGGCACAGTTCCAAAACGCCTGGGAACTACCTGAGGAAAAAGCTGTGTAATATATTCATTTTTTGTGGTATTGTTACAAAATTTGGACCTCAGCTTGATAACACTTGGTTCTACATTTCTGTTGCATTTTCCAGCCCGGATCTGAAGCTGTGTGTTATTTGCAAGCATTTGTATTCAAAAAAACACCCAGGCCAAATCTATTTTCTTCAAGTTCACTATGTTTAGATGACTGTAACTCAGTGGCCGGAGCACTTAGAGAGATCATGTTTTTTTTGCCAAAAAATTCATAGTCTTTTCTTTTAAATGAGACCAACCCCATGAAGATGCTGCAAAGGGTTGAAGAACAGCTTTCGATTTACTTTGGGCACATTATTTTTTGGCGTTTTTAGGAAAATTGACCGGAGTGCAAGGGGTTAACATGCATGTCTTTGGGTTGTGGGAGGAAACCGGAGCCCCCAAAGAAAACCCACACAGCACAGTGGGAATATACAGACTCCACATAGAAAGGTCCCAACCCTTGTCAGGCTGTGGATGCAAACCTGGAACCTTCTAGCTGTGAGGCAACAGTACTAACCCCTGTAACACCTCACTGCCAACAAACCACTCTCTAGATAAAATTATTCAAATATAGGAAAGAAAAAAAAACAGATGATAGGAACAGTATCATCATGTGCTTCTGATGTAGTCTTGAGATAGGAAATAAATGCTGGCAATTGTTGATGCTAAATTTGCACTTTGCTGTTTAATCATTCCTGACATATATCCTACTACCTATCCTCTGCCCCATGGGGAAGATAAAGGTCATGAAAAGCTTGTTCATGCATCAAAAGCACACTCACACAGACCTGTAGGGCTGTTTTTGTGAGGATAGCCATTCACATATTACAGCTCATTCCGAGCACTTACAGCGGAGAAAATAAGTATTGAACACATCAACATTTTTCTCATTAAACATATTTCTGATGGAGCCATTGACCTGAGATTTTCACCAGATATCATTAACAACCCAAGTAATCTATACATACAAAGAAATCAAGGCAACTGTATTCACAAAACAAGTTATATTTAATAAAGTGGAATGACACAGGGAATGCGTATTGAACACATGAAGAAAAAGAGGTGCAAAAAGGTATATAAAGCCATGAAACCAGATGAAATCCATCAGGATATAGGAAGCCATCTCATCCCCCATCAGTGCAAATTAATTTCAGCTGGTTAAGTCCTGACTGATAGCCTTTAAAAAGGTCTGTGAATATCAGATTGTCACACCACAAAGAACACATGATGGGTAGAAGCAAAGAGCTCTCTCTAGACATTCGCAACCTTATTGTTGCAAAACATAATGATGGCATTGGTTACAGGCACATTTCTAAACTTCTGAATATTTCAGTGAGCACTGTTGGAGCCATCATTCAGAAGTGGAAAGAACATCATTTTACCATAAACCCACCATAACCAGGAGCTCCTCAAGATTTCTGACAGAGGAGTCAAAAGAATTATTAGAAAAGTTATCCAAGAGTCAAAGACCACTCGTGGAGAGCTCCAATAAGACCTGGAGTTAGCAGGTACTGCTGTTTCAAAGCAAATAATAAGTAATGCACTCAACCGACATGGGCTCTATGCCCGCTCACCTCACAAGACTCCATTGCTGAAGAAAAAGCATGTTGAAGCTTGTTTAAAGTTTGCTGTACAACATTTTGCAAGCCAGTAAAATACAAGGAGAATACACTCTGGTCAGATGAGACCAAAATTGAACTTTTTAGATACCACAACACACAGCATGTTTGGAGGAGAAATGGCACTGCACATCAGCTTAAGAACACCATTCCAGCAGTGAAGTTTGGAAATGGAAGCACCAAGGTGTGAAGGAAAGATGAATGGGCAAATGTACAGAGACATCCTTGATAAGAACCTGTTGCCATCTGCCAAGAAGCTGAAGATGAAACGAGGGTGGACATTTCAGCAAGACAATGATCTCAAACACACAGCCAAGGAAACTCTCAACTGGCTCCAGAGAAGGAAAATAAAGCTGCTAGAATGACCCAGTCAGTCACCTGACCTGAATCCAATTGAAAATCTATGGAATTTTCTTCTTCCGGCTTTCAGAGAGAGCAGACGCATTTCTTCCCCTCTCCTCTCCTCCTCCCTTCTCTGGTCCCAGCTTGCTGTGTCCTGTCTGTGTCTCGCTCTTCTTCTGGCTGAATCTCGATCCAAACGGAAAATTATGGATTTGGTAAGCTGGGTTTAAAATGCAATTGACACCACCTTCTCAAACAGGAAATCGGGCCCGGGGGAGCTCAACTGTCCTGCAGGCACTACGGCTGCGGGTTATGTGAGAGACACAAACAATTGGAAACTTATGTGTCTGTGCGACCTTTCGATCGAAGATGTGGAAGACATCTACTTATTTGGCCTTATGATCTCAGGATTTCTGCTATTTGGCTTTGGAGTTTTCCTGGTGTATCGAAAACTAAGGAAGTTGGAAAAAGCTAATCAAAATGCGGACCCGGCGAAGCTCCTTCGACAATTCAACCAGTTGGCGAGGGCACTGATAGCGGCTAATGGTGAACTGAATAGGAAGATGGGTAACATCTCGGAGTCGCTGGGTGCTCTCCAGGAAATGATTTTAAAGCCTGGAAATGTATATGAAAATGTACATGCAAATTGTGATGCACAGAATCGCATGAGAGGTGAAATTCCTATGCTCTAAGTGAACTGTGCCTATCAGGCCTTGATTCGGCGTCCTTGAAAATCATTCCTCCAGGAGAAAAGATAAGGCAGAAGGGAGTTTTGGCTTGGCTTCTCTTTAACCCTAACAATTGCTGATGTGCAACAATCTGAACTCTCCAAGGACAGCCATGTGACTAACATGGAATTTTACCATCTGGCATGAACTGAAGAGAGATGAACTCTGTTGGACATGTTATCTATGTTTTAGGACACTAAGGACATAACATCTAGCCGTTGCCTAAGAGACGATTTTTGTTGTCCACCAGTAACTGATACTACACACACTGCACTCACACTGATATCATATGACTGACATACACACACTGGTCTCTCTCTTGCTTTGTTAATGTGTGGATCTGTACTGTCTGCTAAGTGTGCTTAGAGGGTTTTTTTTCTATGTGATCACAATCTTGCTCACTCGAGCCATATTTTGATAACTATGTTTTTTTCTCTCTGCCCAATGTGTCACCCCCTTCCCCCTCCCCCCTCTTTACCCCCCACTGCATGAGGCACCTGTATGGCTGCCGCGTCATTAGGGAGCGCTTAACAATGAGCGCACCTTAGTGATAAGTAAAATTCCTTGTTTGTGTAAGCATACTTGGCAAAAAAGTTGATTCTGATTCTGATTCTGAATGAGCTTAAGATCAGAGTTCATAGAAGACACCCACGGAATCGTCAAGATTTGAAGACAATTTGTGTGGAAGAATGGGCTAAAATCACTCCTGAGCAATGCTTGCACCTAGTTTCTCCAAACTGGAGGTGTCTGGAAGCTGTTATTACTAACAAAGGCTTTTTTTTACTAAATATTAAATGAATTTCACCAAGCATGTTCAATACTTATTCCCTATGTCATTCCACTTTATTAAAATATAACTTGTTTTGTGAACTTAATTGTCTTGATTTCTTTGTATGTATGGATTACTTGGGTTGTTACTGATATCTGGTGAAAATCTCAGGTCAATGGCTCCATCAGAAATATGTTCAATGAGAAAAATGTTGACGTGTTCAATTCTTATTTTCCCCGCTATAGGGTTAAAAAAATCTTTACATCCCAAATGCTCAATGCACTGCTACTTATATAATCTTTAGACAAATAGATGATAAATTAACAAATCAGACATGTGTCTTCACCGTCTCAAAAATATAAGAACTTGTGATAAAAATGACATTCTGCTTATAAAGACTCTCTCGCCGAAATTTTGTATGAGTTATCAGTTTATATTCCTATATATTTAATTTTTTGTTATCAGTTTTCACCACAGCCTTAGAATCAAATGATCTTCAGGAACAATCTGATTATAACAAGAGCACCCTCAGGCAAGTGCAATACCCCCCACCTCTGTTTTCTTTGAAGATCCCAACATCTTACTGAAGGAGAACAGTTTTCAGCTTTTCCATATAATTATTGGGGCAGAACCAAATTATCATCCATGAATATACAACAAAAATAGTTTTACAACATCTGGAATTCAGCAGGAGACTTTCATTATTTGATACAAGTAGTTTCTGCCAAACAAAGTAAAACATGCATATCAATTTATGGGGCAAAAATATTAACTGAGGTCAAAATGCAACATTGTACATCAGGGGCTATAACTCCTGCAAAAATCATCCGATCAGAGCCCAGTTGTAATATGCACATCATCAGTGTATGTCAAACCCTGGTACCAAGTTTCAGAACATTTGGAACAAAACTGTAGGAGAGGCTGATTTCACAAAACTGGTACCTTTTGTGGGACGAACGGACGGGCGGACATCGCCATAACATAATCCCCCTTTGGTCTTTGACCAGTGGGAGATAAAAAAGGTAAGAGCTAACCCTTTGAATATGAGCTATTCTGAATGTCCTCATTCCCAAGGTCTGAGTTCTTCATCACACTTTATAACAGAATGCAATGGTATCTGATGTGCTGCTTTGAGAAAAGGTTACCAGACATGTCACTGAGGCAGGTATATGAATCCTGACAGGGCTTTATTGTTTTTGCTGTTATGCTATCTGGTTTCTGAACAGAAAAGGAACTGAGATCAAGGAGCTATCGAAACTGTTTGAACTCTCTTAGCCATTTCAGACTGACAAGATTCTATGCTGGTTCTCATTTTGGAACCTAATTTTGAACCAGTGTGTGTTCACACCCAACATAAATAAGTGTGGAACCTGAAAAGTTGGCTCTTATCTGGAAAAAAAAAAATCAACTCTGTCCAGCATGATGTGTGAACTATATGGAACTCACGCTTAATGTTAAAAGTAGCACTTAGTGTTGTAGTTGAAACCAGGTCGAGACCAGAGTGTCGAAAGACCAAGACTTTAAAGGGTCGAGACTGAGTCCAAAACCTAGCCAGGCAGAGACCAAGTCAAGACCAAGACCACTGGGTATGTAGATCTTGGTCTTGACCTCTTATCTTGGTCTTGTCTGGTCTTGTCTTGATCTTGGGAGACTCCGGTCTTGATGAGGTCTTGACTACAATGCTACTAGCAGTTCTTGATGAAAATAAAAACAGTTTCAGCAAATAAACATCTTATTTGTTACCTCACAGGTTTTCAGAAATACTTTTCAGTTTTTTTGAAATATCAGGAAAAGCTCCTGACTTGTGCCTGTCCATAACTTCATCCAAGAGATCTTTTGACAGAACCTCCCCACCAATCGTAGACTGTTTATTTCAGGTGCACTAACAAGTATTGAAAAGCTCAAGGAATAATTCTTTTTATGCTGGGCTAATCAAAATGACCACAACTGATCATTACAATGTGGCAGTGAAACGGCTTGGTGTGCCACTGAGACAGTAATGAACTACAACTAAATGAGTTTACAAATTATTTTAGGAGGAGGGTGATCCTTTATTCAACTTCCCACTCAGTCATTCTGTTTTTTTTCCTGACCTGCTGTTGTTATCTTTCAGTTGGATGTTGCAGTTGCACTGAGTAAATAGCTGGATAAAACAAAAATCATGTCCATCTTCATTTCAGGATGCAAAGCAACAAAACTGGATTACTTTGAGGAGGGTGGGTTGGGGTATTGCTTTCTATACCCACTATATTGCCACCGTTTGTTTCCTTGTACCTGCCTTGTACGTTGATCAATTCCGTTTGTGACTAAAGGGTAGCAAAACTTTGGATCCACTTAAACTGGTATGAACAGGGACTGATTTGCTAGAAAGTACCTTGGTTCAGACTCCGAAAATGAGCTGGCATTTTGTTGGTCAGAAAGGGCTATCTGAGTAACTGAAGTCTAATAATGAGGCTGGGCACATTACATTGATACTTTAGAGTTGGCTGAAGACAGTGTAAAAGTAGAATGGTTTATAATATGTGAAAAAATGACCCATTTATCTGGTGAACCCCACCTTAAAACATTATTTAAAAAAGAATAATTATGATAGTATATTATCTTACTGGAAGCAGCACGAAAGAAGAATATTTTTGAAAATATGGGCACTTGTGATGATCGGGTGAGCCCCCCCCACCACCACCACCACCGCCGCCCCCTTCTGTGGAAAGTTCTCCATCTGGCTCCCAGCTCCGCAGGTCATCAGCGCACCTGCGTGTGTGGACGCACCTGCTGCCTCTGCTGTGCCAGCGCTTAAAAGGACCTACTCACGAACACTTTGGCGCTGGCTCGTTGGGTATACTGCCTGCAACAAGGTTTAGAATTATAATCAACTGAAACCCAGTTTAACTCTCCTTCTCCTCCTCTCTCCCCAGGTTGCTGCCATCTCAGCAGTGCGTCTCCGGGGTTGTAGCGTGCTCGCCTGTCTCCTCCTCATCTCATCTCAGACTGCCTCCTCACCTGGTCAGACTTTCCCAGCTCCGCTCCTCGCCTTCCCCTCCACCAGCCCTGTCCCGCTGGCTCTTCTACCTCCCTGCTGGGTTCCTGCCAGGCTACCTGCTCACCCACAGTAAGATCTACCCCTGCTTATCTTCCTAGTCTCCAGTCTCCCGCCTCGGTTCTAATCAGCTCTCGTCGCCCTCTCCCCACAGGCTGTGTGTTCCTTGGTGTGTGTTGCTTTTCCTTTACTTGGCGAGTTCTTCAACATTTTCTTATTTCGTGTCTGAGCGTCTTTTCTGGTGTTTGCTGCCTGCACGTGAGCTGAATACTTCTAGTTATGACAGCACTACACTGACTGAGGTAATAAGCAACTTGTTTTTAAATAATGACAGTATGTTATTAGGAATATTACTTATAGAAATGGAATCATTACAATTAGTTATAAAATATTATTTTATTAAAGAAATTATTAGACAACAAATCCTCAAACTAATAAACAAACATGTGTTCCTATCCAGCCCATATGAGTATACAGTTTATACCATTTTGAAGACTGTGACAGACCATATCTCACTGCTTTTTCCCATTTCCAAACTGCTTAAATCCTCTTATGGAGGTGGGTGAGAGATGGTGGACAATACTTGCTTCCTGTTTCACAGTTCACTTCCTTAAAGGACTAAATATACCTTTTTAGGTGGTTAGGGTTGGGTTTGGATTAGGGAAAAAATGAGGGTGAAATTTACACTAATTGCAACTGCAACCCTCCCACTGTGTCATTTCACTTCATCATTTACATGAAAACTAGAGGTCTCTTGATGTCAATAAATACACATATACATGTGGCCACAATACCTGCTCATTAAAACAATCATATAGGGCATTTTCTGCTGGAGGACATGCTCTTTAAAAAGGGAAAAAAATGTAATCCAAATTCAGGGCCAGATATTGATGTAATTACTCCTTATTTAGGTCATATAACTAAAGAGACCATTATTATTGGTGTTCTTTTTAATATAAAAGGAGTTTCAATTTCCTTTCAAGTGTCACTTGTTTTTAATGCTTGAAATGTAATGAGAGTAATGCTGTGGTTGGACAGGGCTTTTACAGTCCAAACTGCAATGATAATTTGTTTATGGGACTAACAGCACTTGTTTAAAAATTGTGGCTAAATTCTACAAATTTATGGAACAAATGTCTTTTTGTTACTGCAAATTGACTCAACAAATAAAAAAGTATTTCACACTATTTAATTTATCACAATGTTGTGAAATATGCAACAAATGTATGATAGTTAACATGTGACATTAAATAATGAATGATTAATATAGTACTATTTGACTGTTTATAATCTCATACTCTTGATAAATAATAATTATAGTCATGACTGTGTTATCTCTTAAATCCAAAATCAAATAGGATGTGGTCACAGCCACTTTGTCTGAATTCTTAATACATTTTTGGAATAGGTTTTTGTAGCTGTTAATTTGTATACTTCAGACACAGATAATCTCACATATACAGACACAAACTCAGAAGAGTGAAAGACAAATTATCATGAGTCATATTAGATATCAGTCAAACGGGCACACAAAAATGAGTTTCAAAATTAAATCTCACCCCCAGACCCAGCACCAGCTCAACTGAATTAGTGAGAAGATATCCATTGCCCCTAATTACCAGAGACAGATTGAGGTGAGATTATCCAGCAGCCTAATCTGCATTATGAACTTTTGTTGGGGATAATTTGACAGAGATGGATGAAGCTACTTTGAAAGGTTATTATCATGATGGACATGCAGTGTGTGATCTTTAGGACTCGCAACTTTAAAGGCTTTTAATTGATGATGTACAGGTACAGGGTTGGTTAAAATAACCACAGGTTTATGTGTGTGTACAGTCCACTCCCACCGCATGAGTGTTGATGAAGCTGTAAACAATGGTAAACCTGTGGTGTCAAAGTGATTGCATATACTGTACCTATGAATATCAATTGAGCTGTTTGCTGCAAAGGAGAAATGAAATTGTTTATCTCGGGTATTATAATATTGTTTCATCAGTCAGTTCTGTCCAATGTTGCTTTAACAAATGTCCTGCTTGAACTTGGTGGTTTCAGGTTCAATAGAACATTGATTTACATTTAGGGTACAATCCAACCCTCTGATTCTGTGCAACAACAGCAACAAAAAAAGTTCTTGGTTGAAGTTGTCAACAAAACTGTGCAAACTCATCAAAACTGCCATGTGCACAAAAAAAAAAAAAATCAAGACAGCTGTGTCGGTCATATTTTGTCCAGAGCTGACATAAAACTTGGCTACTTGTCATGCAGAAGCAGATACAGTTTTAGTCCTTTCAGTTAATATGCAGGCACATGCAAGTAATCAAAGAGGAAAACAGTCATGAGGTAGACATTAAATGCTCAGTGAAAACGATGCTTCCGCTTAACAAATGTAATAACTGAGTAAGTGAAGCAGCCACTCACACTGCACAAAGGGTATGTGAGTGGGTGCTTTGTCCACAGACTGTCACTACGACTTCCCTGCTGAAGTGTCAGTGATACTGTATTCCTTGTCTCTCAATATCCTTCAGAAACTAATGGTGGGTAACATATACAGTACTGTAGAGACACTAGAAAATTTTCTCTGTAAAAGAAAGTTGTGGCAGCTTACATTCTGAGAGCCCTATCATGACAATCTAGTCTATTGTGTAAGGCGCAAAGGGGATGTGCACAAGTCCATACACTATTACTATTAATTCTGCGCCGGAAGGAAACTGTGAAGGCGCTGTCCTAATTCTCTTAATTATTCAGAGGTGTGTTTTGAGCATAACTTGCAATAAACCAATCAATCATTATCTTTTCTCTCCTTCCCTTTAATAAACAGGGTTACACAATCTGCCTGTAAGGTGTAATACCATTTATAACTGTTTAAATGGAGGACATATCTGTTTTGCGATGGGGACACTGCGGGCTCATTCACAAAGTCAAAATGTCTTTCAGGACAGTCCACACCACTGTCCTGATTTATTAAAATCCCAAGCTAACTGCACAAGCAGCATAGAAAACTGTGCGTTTTCTTAGTTGGTGTTTTATGGGTGATTTACTGATAAAACTAAAAAAGCACTCGGAGAGCGCAGACCTCCGCCAAGCGCCACAGTTCCCCCCCATACAGTGTTTATGTGTACGTTTTCAGATTCCTTGACCATGAAAACATATGACTAGCAATTGGATTCACAATGATAGGATTAGTGGTTCAGTAGTAAAAGCATTACCTCCTTGGCGGAGGTAATAAACTGAAGTGTTGCTGTTGTGTCCATCTCCTCCATCTCCAAACTCCCAGGCTGCGGGCGTTGCAATTCATCGCACAACCGCGTACAACCCACAGGCCAATGGGTTATGCGAGCATTTTCATAGATCACTGAAAGCAGCACTGAGGGCTTCACTGACGGATGCAAATTGGGTAGACAGGTTGCCGTGGGTTTTGTACTGGGGTTGCGCTCCACGGCAAAAGAGGATTTGGAAGCATCCCCGGCAGAGAGCTTGTTTTTGCGCAGCCCCTATGGCTGCCCGGGGAATTTCTGCCAAATAATCCCGCGCCGGACAGCTGCCCGTCTCAGCTTTTGCAGCATAGCGCAAACACAGGCACACTGCCGGGCCCGGCCCACCACTGTTTTCCGCGTGCTTTTGTACCTAAATCTTTGAAGAACGCGAAGTTCGTGTTCATCAGCCATGACGACCAGCGCCCTCCATTGCGCCTGCAGACATGTTGAAAATGGCCCTATCTCACAATGTTAAAGAATCCTTTAAAAAATTCCTGTATCCAGACGGTGATCCGGATCATCCCCAAAATTTAATCAGTTCTTCCTTGTACCATTTCCAACAACGCCTTAAAGTTTCATCGAAATCCGTCCAAAACTTTTTGAGTTATCTTGTTAACCAACAGACAGACAGACAGACAGACAGACAGACAAACCCTGGCAAAAACATAACCTCCTGCGGCCTGCGGCCTAGTGGAGGTAAAAAAATGTTTTTGATCATGGGTGCAAATTAGTGGATGAGGCATTTTTCGTGTCTCATGTTTCTGCCTCCAGAGTTCAAAAACTGATTCGCAAACACAACTGGAAATTAGTTCCAGGGGAATTAATGGTGTTAGTGGAACTGGAAAATAATCAGTTTATCCATCCATCCATCCATCCATCCATCCATCCATCCATCCATCCATCTTGTACCACTTGTCCAGAAGTCCGGGTCACAGAGGCAGCAGTTCAAGCAGAGAAGCCCAGACTTCCCTCTCCCCAGCCACCTGCTTCAGCTCTTCAGAGAGGATACCAAGGTGTTCCCAGACCAGCTGAGAGACATAGTCTCTCCAGCAAGTCCTGAGGTCTGCCCCGGGGTCTCCTCCAAGTGGGAGGCATCCAGGAGGCATCCTGATCAGATGCTCAAACTACCTCAACTGGCTCCTTTCCATGTGGAGGAGCAGCGGTTCTACTCTGAGCCTCTCCCGGATGACTGAGCTCCTCACCCTATCTCTAAGGGTGAGTGCAGAAATCCTACGGAGAAAGCTCATTTCAGCCACTTGTATCCGCGATCTCATTCTTTCGGTCATTATCAATCAATCAATCAATCAATCAATCAATCAATCAATCAATCAATCAGCCTTTATTGTCATGATGCTATGCATACAACTGTAGTGCAAAGCTCATGACCACAGGTGAGGGTAGAAATGTAGATTGACCAGTGAATCGACAGCTTTGCCTTAGAGCTTAGCTCGCTCTTCACCACGACAGACTGGTACAATGTTCGCATCACTGCAGAGGCTGCCCCGATCCGTCTGTCAATCTCTTGCTCCATTCTCCCCTCACTCGTGAATAAGACCCAGAGATACTTAAACTCCTCCACTTGGAACAGGAGTTTGTCCCCAACCCGGAGAGGACAATCCACCTTTTTCCGGCTGAGGACCATGGACTCGGACTTGGAGGTGCTGATTCTCATCCCAGGCACTTCACACTCAGCAGCAAACCATAATCAGTTTCATAATCAGTTTAGTGAATGAAAATGATGTTTTGCCCCCACAAACAGTGAGACCTGAGTTGTATCACTCCTTCTCTCGCACTGGGGATCCAGGTTTATTCTCTGTGATGCACAGTGTAACCTATATCAGAGACTGACTCGCTAATTGTAAAACAGGCTTTAAATACTGTCATTTATTACATTTATCCAATAAAATTGTCATAACCCAAGATTTACAATTAAATCAGTCTTCAGCCCTCAAAGATGGATTATCATAATTATGCAGTGATGAGAGCTGTGCCATCCAGAGGTTTTGCCAGTCTTTCTCTTTATCCATGATTTTGATGAACAGAGCTGCAAAATTTCCTTCAGTTACTATCACGGGACACAGGAGAGTCCGCCATAGGAAAATCTCAGCACACCCACCACGGCTATCATCTAAACTCTTCCTTTAATCCAAGGGAGAGAGAACTGTTCCTCCATCAGATCTTGGCCTTAGGTCTGTTAATGTTCCCTCTGCAAAATGCAAAACTGTTTTGTTTTAACTAAGAAAAACTGCTGGGATTTCCATGGATGAGATCAACTAAAGCCTGGAGGAGAAAAATAATAAAACTGTCATAAATTAGATAATGATGGATGCAAAAGTTGGCATTGCACGTTCTACTGTTCCGGTGGGTGTAGAATTGTAGCAAGCAGGCTCTATTCCAGCTGCAGGTGATGGCTGTTTCCCGGTGTAGGTCACACCAGTCCTACTGTACACAGTAACATCTGGTGGTTAAATTTTTAAAAGAGTGACCCACATTCTGATCATTTAAGGAGACGACAAACAAATAAATGAATGCTTAATGTGTGCAATTGTCATGTAAGTTAACAATTAAAAACTGAATATGTAAATGAGAGCAAAAGCCATTCAGTATTTTATCACATGGAAATTAAAAGGATTATAGTGGATTATGATAGATTTTTTAAAAATCGGTCAGTCAGAATAATGGACAATGAGAAATTCTAGCCCCTGTATATCAACTGTGATATGTGCATGATCATGCCTTTTAAATGCGTTGCTAAAATAGCGCTTGATAATGTGCCATTGACTTTAGACCTCCTTTTTATTGATGAAAGATGCATCAACAGAAAATGCAACATAATTACCAATATGCCCAACTTTGCAACCAGCCTCACCCACTTTAAATAAGTCCCCTCCTCTGAGCGCAAACCGCACACAATGTCAATCCTCATCTAGGTGTTTTTTTAGCAAAAACAGACAATGTGCTGACAGAAACTACAGACTCCCTTGGCGCACAACATGAAAACGTGGCACAAATGCCCACTTTAAACCATCGTAATAGGGCCCTGAGTCTTTGCAGTGTCACAATCTTGCTGTTTGACAACAGTGTGTCTTCTTGACTTAAAAAGCTGCAACACCCAACACAGACACAGATTTTCCACTCTTAGTTTAGATTCAGAAAAACTGATGTCCCCTTTGGTCACAGTTTAGAAAAAGTAAATACATTTATGTGGAGAGAAAGACTAAACAAACATGAAATTTAAAAACTGGTAAACATCACTCACAGGCAGAACCTTTTGATGAATAAATGTTGAATCAGCTATAAATACACACAGCTATGTTATAATTGTTTTCTTCTGCCATGTAGACCAATGAGCCCAGAGGTCCACTGCGGTGCAGTGATGGACCACATCACTGGGAAAATGTACTGTGCCTCAGAGCCCGGGCAAACTGCCTGTTGAATGCACAACAACAGCAGCCAAAACACACAGAAAAAAAACTTAGTGTGCCATGCTGCCTGTACTGTGTGTGCACCTTTATGCAGCAGGACTTCTGAATACAACTATGGCAATATTTCAAAGCAAAATAACTGACCGCAATTGCAAATTGTTCAAGATCTGGAGTTGTGAATTAAACATTTACCCTTATTCTGACTTAAAGAATTGCTTCATTGCATGAAGGTGAGAGGTTTGCAAAGCCATGAAACAATCTGCAGAGATTCCTTGCCCTGGTTACTCATAGGAACTGGGTTATCAGGTACTTCTTTACACAAACACTTATTGTATTGTAATGATGGGAAAATGCACCAAATGGAGCAAGGGAGTAATCATTGAACACAGCAGATTCTCATCAGCAGCAATGACATCCTATAGAGGGGTTGCACGTGATGTCAGTGGTCATGTGCCACATTGTTTTTCTGCCATTTTGGACAGCAAATAGTGTGGACTCTGTGTTGAGAATAAAAATAATTCCACTAGCACCTACTCAGTCCGACTTGCCACTGTGTTGTTCATTTTCCATTATGACTGAATACCAGCTTAAGTGAGTGAGATCTTTACAGCAAGGCAGCCCAACACTCCCATGACATCATTTGTATGTGACAAGAAAAACACAAGATGGATATCAAGGGGAGCCTGCTGCTCGCTGGCTTTTTGTTAGAGTAAAGGCAAAAAAGGAGAGCCAGAAAAGGCTACAGGTGGCAAGACGAAACACTGGAAAAGTACTGGAGAGTTCAGGAAGCCATGGGACAGCGGAAGACGTGAGGATACGAACTAGATCACATATGAAGGTAAGCTAATGATTGCTAATACTATTTAGCACTAATAAGTCCCCCGTACTACCACTGTAATCACAGCAAGTTATCACTATTAGATACTAAAATATGCTGTTTGTGTTAGTTAGCTTATTGTCTGCATACAGGAGACAACGGTGTTGTTTGTTCAAAGTGATCTTTCCACCACTGGGATAAATAACGGCAAAGATGCATAATATCTCATCACTCACCATCCTCTATCACTGTTTTCAACAATGATGATGCTGTGGTCTGGTCTACGTCACTCTGCCTCTGCCATGGCCGTGAATTCATTTCAGGTCGCTCCGTCCAGCTCCCTCTGGATTTCTTTAATCAGCTACCAAGCACAGAAAAGTCTGCACCTCATCGGTGGACCACGGTGTTGATTTGTGTGTAGTCATTTATCTCGTTGATTACACTCACTCACGCTTGTTGTTGGTGATCTGAATGTTCATTGCTGTCCAAAATGGCGCAGTAAACAAAAGACCCGTGACCCGTGTGATGTCGGTGCAACCCCTCTATTTGATCCAATTAGGAAACTCTCAATATGTGTTTCAATACTCCTGTCTTGACATTCACTCTAGAAATGTAATCTCTCATCCTAGTCTTCTTTCAGCTGCTCCCTTTCAGCGGATCATTATCTGATATTGTAATTTGATTTGGCAAGGATACCCTTCCTGACACAACCCTCCTAGTTTACCCAGGCTGGGCTGGGGAACCAATTTTCCTTTCCTCGTTCTTTATTATGCTGAGCACCAAGCTAGAAGGTGGAAAGTATCTTTTTTTCTATATGGTCTTTGGTATGACCGGGCTGGAGCGTGAACCCACAACCTTGGGCAGATGTTCTACCATTAGGCCACTATTCCAGTGTAATCTCTCATTCTAGTAATGGGCTGAATTATTATCAGTGACATGCAATACGGAAAAAAATATATTGTGGAAGCTAACCAAAACTCTACATAATCTTAAAGCACAATAAATCCATTTTTTAAAAAATCAGTTCCGCTCTGAGCACTATTGTTTAAAAAAACACTACAGCCACCAGCATCCATTCCCATCTGATGTTTAAACCTTCTGTTTGGAAGAGGTAGCCAATCAGAGGCAAGACTTTCTGGTTGTGGTCTTTTTACAGAAAAGAGGGTAAACTAAAGCTGAGCAGAAGACAAATACTCGTTATTTTAAATTGAGCCCTCACTCAAAAAAATGCTTGAAATGAGCGAAGTGAGTCCACATCAAAGCTGGAACACACTCTGCCTCAGTGCCGATTTCCTGTAGGCATGCAGGAAATAAAATAAATCTTGCAGATGCGATCCTACATGTTCTCATCTGGTTTAACACTAGAAGTCCCAGAGAGGGGCCATTTGGCCTTTTTGGCTAGAAAACCCATAGGGGGACCAGCAAGTGGCCACAAGAGGGCTAATGTCTGGGTCTTCTAGTTAAACGTCTCCAAATCCCAAAACAGCAGCATGGATGCTCTTCTCTGCTTGGCATGCAAAAGTTAGAAGAAACACTGCAACGTTCCTCAGTGACACGTTGGTTATCAAGCAGCATCAATAGATACTGTACAGTAAATGTGCGTGAAAGAGACTTACCAGGCAAAGAGCGCTCAGCAGCGAGAGGAGAAGAAAGTCCAGATTGCGGAGGAGCACAGGGGATCCCATCCCTGACCTGAAGCAGCTCTACCTCCAAGAGTCCTTGCGGGGCTCAGGCAGACGCAGACAGGGGCTCGGGTGAAACGATTTAATCTACTTAACTCTCTTGGAAGTGGAGCGGGTCGTGTTCTTTCACTCCATCTGGCCTCTCGATGCTTACCGTGGCTCGTGAAATCATAACTCTATAATCGCCTCGCGCTGCCCTCGATTTAATTTCCTATAATCTACTATATGCTCCGGTTCAGCCTGCTCTTTTTATTTCTCAGCATCTGTCTTTTTTTTTTTTTCCCCTCTTCTGAAATTACATCCACATGTCAGAACTATTTATGTCGTTCTCGCTCTGCGGTGGGAAGTTCAAATGATTCTTTGTAGGGAAGAAACCGACGCTGTATTTTTAGGTCTTTTAAATTTCCCCCTCAGACTAACTTAAACACTTCAGTATGGAGCTGTGCGCCTTGTGGCTTATTCCAGTGTTCCCTTCCAAACGTGAGATCAGTCCTGAAAAAAAAAAGAAAAAAGACTGAACTGTATGGCAGTCGCTGTTTAATTCCTCGACTTAAAAATACATTTTGGCTCATCGTGTGACCACCAACACATCATCTGTCATGTTTTCTGCGTTAACTGTAAATGAGCGTCGGTACTGCAAAACTTTTCGTAGGAGCGCCCGTCTGGTTTGGCCGCACTTCGCCTTGAAAAACACAACAGGGAGCTGTTATTTCCCAAATCTTAGCAATGAAACGTCGATGAATGAATGCGTGCAACTCTCAAACAGGATTCAGTTCGGGCTACCGATGTTGATGCAAAAAAAATAACAGAGGAAGAGAAAGTTGGCTTCAGCAATCCCTACTTACTATCACGAGAGAGAGAGTGAAAAAAAAAAAACAGAATTCACACTGACGGACAGATAAAACGCAAAAATGGGTGTTAGTTGTCAGGGTAAAAATGAAAGCTTGCTGTTCTCGCGTTGATCCCCAGATGTGGCAGGCTGGTGTCGCGCTCGGTAGTGAGTGCGCGGATGGAAAAGGGGGGGGGGGGGCGGGCAGGAGGCAGGTAGGGTGGAGCGTCGAGGCTGCTCATTGGTGCGCTCTCGCTCTGGAAGAACCACGGCTCCGAAGTGACATATTTTCTCACCCCTCAAACAAACTGCACATTCAACAGATCGCGGGGCCTTTGCCAAACCGCTTTTCCCCCTGCAGTCTCTCAAAAGTTACATCTGCTAGTAGGATTAGATTACTGAGACATGATGCAGGAGAAGATGTTTCTATATGGAGCCTTTAGTGCTTTAGAACGTTTGCATTTCGGCATCAGGACCGCTTGCCATCATATGGAGAGACAACGACATCGTTGATGGTGGTGATAATATTATCTAACGTTGAGTGTCACTCATTGGTGCCCTTACTCATTGCGTTAAAGCGGTGTTTTGTTTGCTTCAGGTTTCTGTGGGAAATTTTTGTTTTCACTTCGTAATTGGTCCCCAAAAATTGCGTATAATTACCTCCGCCAAGGAAGGAGGTAATGTTTTTAGTGGCGTTGGTTGGTTTGTTGGTTTGCCTGTTGGTTGGTGAGTCTGACTTTTAGCAACTTTACTCAAAAAGTTATGAATGGGTTTTGATGAAAATTTCAGGAAAGGTGTGTAATGGTACGGGGAACAGATGATTAGGTTTTGGTGTGATTCGGATCACGATCTGGATGCAGGAATTTTTTGAATATTATTTTGCATATATTAATCTGGCGCTTTTCATGTACTGCCCCTTTAAGATGAGTCCGCTGAGTTATGCCATAGGGCCACGGGCCTCCCAACCCAGAAACCAAACACTGCAGAAAAAGTATCAGGGAACATGTCGACCAAACTCATTTTTTTTTTCTGCTGTAGACAACTATTTTCTATTCATTCTCTATGTAGTCTATGTAGTCCAGCGTTTACGTGTTGAGCGGTGGCCACTTTTTGCTCGTGGTGCTCAGGGCTGAAAAAAGTTCAGCTTTTCAGACTGCTGTACAGCTGTACACCAGACCTTTCTAAGCAGCCAATCAGAATTTGTCATCGTGCGAGTGCTGATTTCATCCGCGCTCAGGCCATACATCATCTCCGCCAGGTTTGACAGCAGTGGTTACCTTCTGGCTCCCTGAGCTCTTATTGTGACAGCGCTCGGAGGGGCTTCCTGCTGTCAAAGTCTAACAGCTGTGCTGCATTTATGGCTCATCAGCAACCCGGCATTTAAGCAGGCGCTGGGAGCAGTACTATGCAGCAGTCTTGTCATTATTCCTCTACAATTCCACGGCAACGGATCGGCAATGCTCATCCCCTATTTGTGGTCAGGATTGTAAGTGAGCTTCGTGTCAGCCTTACGATCTCCTGTGTTTAGTGTTGTGTGTTTTAGCCCACCGTGGCTCATTAGTTTGTATGTTATTTTGTGTTCATGAATAAAACCCCTATGCAAACCTCACTGGCAACTTTTGGCGTCTTATGGTGGCTCGCGAGGGCCACCACATGACAGTAGACTGCTGCCAAGGCACCTAAACCGAGACGCCAAACCGAGACGCCGTTCCCGGTGAGTTTGCTTAACTGGACATTTGTTCTTCCCTGTCTGGGTAACTGCGTGCTGGGCGGATGCCGTCTTTCAGGAGCCGCGTTTGGCGCCTGGGCTACGAGCTAGCGGACGCCCTGGAGCACGTTGATGGAATGCTCCTCGCCGCTACATTCGACAACACCCCCAACGATATGCGCTGGCACCTGGACTTTGCTGAGGTTCTTCTGAATAACCTTCCTCGCTACTTCGACCACCCGGAGGTCAGAACAAGGAGGGCAGACATCGCCGCACAGCGCAAGATACTCCGTATGGTGGAGGAGGACTACGGCAGGAAGCAGAGGAGGAGGCTGACATGATTTACGACCCAAGAGACAGACGCTGACACGAGAGATACAGACAATTATCTTTATTGTGAGTTAATGAGTGAAGTGTGAGTGAATGTGTGAATGCTCGTCTGGCCACTGGAGCTGAGCCCATCTTGTGGTAACCTGGCAACCCTGAAAAACACAAGCACAAGGTTACTGTTGCACAGTAGCCATGCTCGGCGGTTATGCTGCAGGGGCTTACTTGCAGGTGCCACAATGAGAGGCTGGCTGACTCCTGGTGTCCATGCGACGTCGTGCTCGTGGTGTCCGGTGCTGTGGATGTGAGGCGGAGCTCCGCGGAGTGGGAGACGGTGCCTCGTCAGCAGAGGAGGGTGGTCCGCCGCCAGGGAGGTCCACCTGAGCACAGGGGAAAAGGCTAGCAGAGGAATTGTGAAGAGATGGCTTACGTGGCCTGGTTTGGCAAAGTGTAGATTCCTTCATGAGAGATCGAGATCTTGGCACGTTGCTCAGTGAGAGTGACAGACGACTCCGTGCTGAGGCGTCCACGCGTTGGGCTTTTATGGCCCACTGATTGCCACCTGCTGAATTGAGCGCAGCTGATGTTGATGATGCTGATGACGGCCTAGCGGCCATCATGACAGTACTCCCCCCTCTAGAGGTGCCTCCAGGCACCTGCCCAATCCTACCTGGATGCGCCCGATGGAAATCACGGATCAACTGCTTATCGAGGATCAACGCAGGGCGTATCCAAGAGCGATGCTCAGGGCCAAACCCCTCCCAGTCCACCAAATACTGAAGGCCCCGACCCCTCCTTCGGACGTCCAGGATTGCCGTTACACCCCAGGCCGGATGGCCATCGATCATCCTCGGGGGTACAGGAGCCGCAGGGTGGGCACAGCGGGTCGGCGACGTAAGGCTTGACCTGGGAGACGTGGAAAGTGGGGCAGATGCGCATGTGAGAGGGGAGAGCAAGACGCACAGATACAGGGTTGACAATGAGGGAGATAACAAAGGGACCGATGAAGCGCTTGGTTAGCTTACGCTTCTCGGCAGGCACACTGATGTTCTTCGTGGACAACCATACCTTGTCACCCACCTTGTAATCCGGGGCAGGCCTCCTATGGCGGTTGGCCACCTCAATGTTCCGTTCCGTGGTCCTCAGAAGGGCTCTGTGGGCAATGGTCCAAACTTGTCGACAGCGTCTGGCGTGAGCCTGAACAGACGGGACCGCTACCTCCCCCTCCTCCTCCGGGAACAAGGGCGGATCGTACCCCAACGATGCCTTGAAGGGGGACATCCCTGTGCATGAGGACACCGTGGTGTTATGAGCGTACTCGATCCACGGGAGGTACATGCTCCACGAAGAAGAGCAGGAGGAGATGACGCAGCGCAGCGTCCAGCTCCTGATTGGCTCGCTCGCACTGACCGTTACTCTGAGGATGGTATCCAGAGGAGAGACTGGCCGTGGCCCCGAGCGCCGTACAGAACGCCTTCCAAACCTGCGAGACGAACTGTGGCCCTCGATCCGAAACAATATCAGCGGGGATTCCGTGAGGGTGAACCACATGGAGAACGAGGAGGTCCGCCGTCTCCCGCACTGAAGGCAACCCCCGGAGGGGCACAAAATGGGCAGCTTTAGAAAAGCAGTCCACGATGGTTAAAACAGTCGTGAAGTGGCTGGAGGGGGGCAAACCGATCACAAAGTCCATGGCTACATGGGACCAGGGGCGGGAGGGGACGGGCAAAGGGTGTAGCAGACCCGCCGGGGCCGATGATGATGTCTTCCCTGTGGCGCACTGAGCGCAGGCCCGGACATAGTTGTTAACGTCCCTCCGCAGCCCTGGCCACCAAAAGGTTCTCTGGAGGAGGTCAATGGTCCGACTCACACCCGGATGACACGCCAGCTTGGACGCGTGACCCCACTCTATTACTTGGCTCCTAACAGGACGAGGAACGAACAAGAGACCCGGGGGCCCCCCGCCCGGATCAGGCTCCACCTCCTGTGCTCTTCTAACCTTATCGCAAATGCCCCAGGTCAACGCACCTACCACACACGCAGGTGGCAGAATAGACTCCTCCCAGTCGTCAGCGGAGGGCGCGTCAAAATGCCTGGAAAGGGCGTCAGGCTTACCATTCTTACTTCCTGGCTGGTAGGTGATCGTAAAATTAAAACGGCCGAAGAAAAGTGACCAGCGGGCCTGACGTGCATTCAACCGCTTGGCAGTCCTAAGGTATTCAAGATTGCGGTGATCAGTCCAGACGACAAACGGCTGGGCAGCCCCCTCCAGCCAGTGTCTCCACTCCTCCAGCGCAAGTTTGACAGCCAATAGCTCCCTGTCGCCGATGCTGTAATTCCTCTCAGCAGGTGTCAAACGATGAGAGAAGTAAGCGCAGGGGCGGATCTTCCCGTCCGTCGGGGAGCGCTGAGAGAGTACCGCCCCCACCCCCGAATCCGATGCGGCCACCTCCACCAAGCATTGGAGCTCCGGGTCCACCTGGGTCAATACTCGGGCCGAAGCAAACTCTCCCTTCAGCCTGTCAAATGCCGCGGCAGCCTTCTCACTCCAATGGAAAGGGACCTTCGGGGATGTGAGTGCAGTCAGGGGTCTGGCGATGTTCCCAAAATTTGGCACGAAGCGCCGGTAAAAATTGGCGAACCCCAAAAAACCCTGCAGCTGTTTCCTGGATGTTGGCGTAGGCCAGTCCACCACCGCCTTGACCTTGTCCGGGTCGGGAAGCACCTGGTTACGGGCGATTATAAATCCCAGAAAGGAGGTGCGATCCGTGTGAAACTCACACTTCTCCGCCTTGACGAACAACTGATTCTCCAGGAGGCGCTGTAGGACCCGTCGTACATGCACCTGATGCTCCTCCAGTGAGCGCGAGAAGATGAGGATATCATCAAGATAAACAAAGACGAAGGAATTCAGAAAGTCCCGGAGAACGTCATTTATTAAGCGCTGGAACACTGCCGGAGCGTTGGTTGACCCAAACGGCATCACCAGATATTCAAAGTGGCCGCTTGGGGTCCAGAAAGCAGTCTTCCACTCATCACCTTCCCGAATACGCACCAGGTGATAGGCGTTCCGTAGATCTAGTTTAGTAAACCAAGACGCCCCCTGGAGGGAATCGAAGGCAGTGTTCATCAAGGGAAGAGTGTATTTGTCCTTAATAGTAATATCGTTGAGGCCCCGGAAATCGATGCAGGGGGCGCAGCGACCCGTCCTTCTTCGAAGAAAAACCCTGCCCCGACAGCCGAGGAGGATGGACGGATGATAGCGGAGGCCAGGGACTCCTTGATGTAAGTATCCATGGCCTCGCGTTCCGGAGCTGACAGGCTGTACAGGCGGCTCGCCGGGAGAGGGGCCCCAGCCTTGAGGTTGATCGCACAGTCATACGGGCGATGGGGGGGAGGGACAACGCCCGTGACTTACTAAACACCTGGCCCAAATCATGGTAGACGTCAGGCACCTTCGACAGGTCCGGAGGGGGTGTTGAGGGAGGCATCATCGGCACTGAGGGAGCGCATGCAGCGGACTGAAGACAGGCGCTCAGACAGAATGAGCTCCAAGCCGTTATTCTCCCAACTTGCCAGTCGAACGTGGGGTTATGCAGCCGGAGCCAAGGGTACCCCAGGATGACGGGTGAAGAGGAGAAGGGCAAGACCAGGAACCATATTTCCTCCCTGTGATTACCAGAAACTATCGTTAACACAGGTGCCGTCTGGTGGGAAACTGACGTCAGAGATGCTTTTGACAGGGTGACCAGATGGATGGGGGGGCGTAAAGGTTGACAGCTGAGGCCCATCAGGGTTGCCAGGTCTCTGGAGATAAAGTTTTGCTCAGCCCCAGAGTCAACTAAGGCAAATGTGGTGTGTTCCTTGTGTTTATGAATGAGCCTAATGGGAATGTGGCAACTAGTGAGGGGCTTTGTCTGATTTTTGTCCGCGAATCCCCCTACCGTGATCCGCGGACCTCCCCTTTTAACGGGCAATCCACTACTCCATGTGCCCCATTCCCACAGTAGAAGCATAACCCCTGCTCCCTGCGGCACTGTCTCTCAGCCGCTGTAAGACCCGATTGCCCCACAACCATATCCTTCCATGAACTCTGCCACGAACTGCTGGTAAGTTAACAATGAATAATTTGGTTTGGCCATGATGGTATAAGCCCAATCAAGAGCCCTGCCTCCCAGCAGGTTGATGATGTACCCAATCTTATTCATATCAGTGGCAAAGTCCCCTGGGACGCGGAGAAAAACTGACTCACACTGTAGCAAAAACCCCCGCGCCTCCCCCAGTTTACCAGTAAAGCGTGCGGGGGTTGGTACAGGAGTTAGGCGATGTGTGGAAGATGGGCTGGTTTGGCTAGTAGCCACAGCTGCGGGTGCAGAGGGCGCCCCGCTAGCCGGGAGATTGCCTGGTGACCTTCCAGGCGATCCAGCCGGCTGTTAATCTGAGTTAGTTGGTTTAAGATTACTGTCTGCTGGTGGGAAATCATGTCTACTCGTGCGCTGAGTGTGTTAAAGCGGCGCGACAGCGCGCTGTCTGATGGGTCATCGTGACGGAGTCGTACTGACATGATTTACGACCCAAGAGACAGACGCTGACACGAGAGATACAGACAATTATCTTTATTGTGAGTTAATGAGTGAAGTGTGAGTGAATGTGTGAATGCTCGTCTGGCCACTGGAGCTGAGCCCGTCTTGTGGTAACCTGGCAACCCTGGAAAACACAAGCACAAGGTTACTGTTGCACAGTAGCCATGCTCGGCGGTTATGCTGCAGGGGCTTACTTGCAGGTGCCACAATGAGAGGCTGGCTGACTCCTGGTGTCCGTGCGACGTCGTGCTCGTGGTGTCCGGTGCTGTGGATGTGAGGCGGAGCTCTGCAGAGCGGGAGACGGTGCCTCGTCAGCAGAGGAGGGTAGTCCGCCGCCAGGGAGGTCCACCTGAGCACAGGGGAAAAGGCTAGCAGAGGAATTGTGAAGAGATGGCTTACGTGGCCTGGTTTGGCAAAGCATAGATTCCTTCACGAGAGATCAAGATCTTGGCACGTTGCTCAGTGAGAGTGACAGACGACTCCGTGCTGAGGCGTCCGCACGTTGGGCTTTTATGGCCCACTGATTGCCACCTGCTGAAGTGAGCGCAGCTGATGTTGATGATGCTGATGACGGCCTAGCGGCCATCATGACAGAGGCCTCCTCGCTCCCCGCTTTGGGATCCCGTTCCTGTCCTCGATCCAGTCCAGGAGTTCGCGCCATCCGGGAGCTGTCGAAGACGTCGGCGCCACGGCCAAGGTATACCTCAGCAAGATCCCTGTCCAGATCCAGTTCCGGGTCGTCGCAAGGACGCCACCTCTTGGACAGCTGCCACTCCCGTGTCTCGTCTGGAGGGAACCCCCGGAGCCTCTCCCCCCGGGTCATCTTTCCCTGCTGTCCCGTCAGCTCATCGTGCCCGGTTCGGCTCGGCCGCCACCCCCTCCTCCTTGACGTCTTCCCCGGCTTCTGTTTGTGCCAAGAGTCCTGCTTCGGTGAGCCCCGTCCTTGATCCATCGCGAGCGTCTCCTCCTCGTCCTTCCAGGGGGCCCTCTGTCACCATCCAGCGGGGAAAGGGAGGAACAACATCCCGTACTGCAGGCCCCATCCTCCCTCAGGGAGACAGGCAAGTGCAAGTTCATTCTTTCCACCATAATCGTGATCTGCCTTGTCTGACTCCTGGGGGCGGAGTTCGGGGTTCACAGTCCCCCAAGCTCCCACCACCTGCTGTAGCTCTAATTGCTAAACCTGCTGCCTCTGTGTCTCCCTCCGCTGAGTGGTCCACGACACCAGGCCTACGTCGCCGGATGAGGAGGGGGCCTGCGGTTCTGGAGAGCCTGGTTGCAGCCCCACAGCCACGCCGTGGGCAGAGGAGAGGAGTGGACTGCAGCCTGGAGCCTGAGCCGACGATAAAGCGTCCCCGGGTCTCCACGCTGGAACAGTGCGAGCCAGCAGGTCGAGGGTCCTCTGCCACCACGCCGTGTGAGTTATCGGCGTGGATGTCAGCGCCGGAGGATCCAAAGACTGCAGTGGCCATCATGCCAGCTGCGGAACCCGCCGTAGCCGAGTGGGAGCCTGAGGATGAACTTCTCCGCCCTGAACCCGGATCGACGAAGTCCTGGACAGCAACAGAACCCAAGTGCAGGCAAGTGCTCTATCTTGTGTTTCTCTTTTCTGTCTTGGAGCATTTCTGCCTGCCTCTCGGGGAGGCGAGTCAGGGGCAGCCACCTGCTGCGCCCAAGCTCGTCTCGCTGGGCTCTGTCTCTACCAGTGATTCTGATCCTGGTTCTTTCTTGTCTTCCAAGTCTCGTTGCAGAGTCACCGGTGCGGAACCAGTCGTGGTCGCTGTGCTGGAGGTTCCAGGTTTGGGGTCGGAGGTCGTCGCTGGTGCTGCGCCGACCCAATCGGGGTCCGACGCGGGTGCAGCCGAGACCCAGTGGGGGTCCAATGCGGGTGCATCCGAGACCCAGTCGGGGTCTGACGAGACCCAGTGGGGGTCCCACGCGGGTGCAGCCGAGACCCAATTGGGGTCCGACAAGACCCAGTGGGGGTCCGACGTGGGTGCAGCCGAGACCCAGTGGGTCCAATGCGGGTGCAGCCATGACTGCAGCATCGGTATGGGCCAAGGTCGGTGGAGGAGCTGCAGACCCTTCGCCGCCTGACATGGTGCGGGTTCGTCATCACCATCATTCCCCTCGTCTGAGTCACCAGCCCAGCTCATCATCGCCGCGGGCCGTCTTCCCACAGTTCTGGTGGCTGAGGGATGCGGGTCAGCCACCCGAGAAACTGTTTCGCCGGTTTGGCGCCCCGGGTCAGCCACCCGACACACTGTGTTTGCTGCTAGGCGACCTGGTTCGGCCGTCGGAGGGTTTGACTTTCCAGGCCTGGGACTGGGGCAGGCCGCCCAATCATGTACTGTTCCCCATGACCACCCGTCGGCCGTTGGATGCAGGGAGAAATGCTTTATTGTCCAATAATGGGGCTCTCGGCACACCGCAGGAGGTCATGTGACTGCTGAAAACTGCTGGTACATTTTTATTTTTAAAGTTTTGTTGTAGCGCTGGATAAAAGTTACTGCAGTTGGTCTGTTTTTGTCTCCGTGTCTCGTGAAATCTGCTCTGGTGTGAAAGAGTGACGAGGTTCTCTGCAGAGGCGGAGAGAGCAGGTTGCACGGGCTGCAAAATTGTTGTTTGTGATTTTTTTTTTCTGGTATTTGTGGAGCATAAAAGAGTTGGTTAATTAATTGTTATCCTCTTGAGGAATGTTTAAAATTATGGGTGTCTGAAAATAATAATTTTGACCAAAAGAAGTTGACTAGTGTTGGGTGTAAAAAAAAAAAAAGGACCTTCACACTGCAGTGAGAGTGTGTGGTTGCCAGATGTGCGTGTTCTCCGCTAAAGTTGCCAGTTTCGGAGATTAATTAAAGTAATTTTTGTGCTGCTTTGTGTGTGAGCATAAATCTGAAGCTTTTCATTGAGTGTGTATGTTTTGTTTAGCTGTGACCTTGTGTAGATAACAGAAAAGGGAGCATTTCTGTCTGGGCCCTGTCTGTCTGTGTGTGTGTGTGAGTGTGGTTGAAGAGGATAAAAAAATAAAAAAGGCTGTGTAGCTACTGATCTGTGTGAGAAATGAGAGAAGAAAAAAACCTCTTAAACATGGGTTGCTGTTATAGCAAACATGGCATAAGACAGCCACAAAATATTCATCCATCCATCCATCTTCTTCCGCTTAATCATTTTCAGGTCGCGGGGGGGCTGGAGCCTATCCCAGCATCTTTGGGCGAGAGGCAGGGTACACCCTGGGCAGATCGCCAGTCCATCGCAGGGCCGACACAGAGAAACAGACAGCCATTCACTCTCACAGTCATACCTAAGGATAATTTAGAATCCCCAGTTTGATGCCAGTGTCTGCGTGGGTTTACTCCGGGATTTCTCCGGTTTCCTCCCACATGCCAAAAACAAAATATTCAGACAGGTAGAAAAAATAGCTTGTTTTGCTGTAAGGGATGTAGAACACAGCAAGATGATAATGAAATTTTTGTATTGTCAGGAGATGGTAAATTTATGAACAGAAAGGACAGAAATAGCACAAGGTTTCTGGCAAAATGGAGAAGGAAATTTAATTTCAATGGCAAGCTCAGAGTTAATGACTGCAAGGGTTTAGTCTCTGCCATTAGATTAGCGGTAGATGGGAGCAGACGCAAGGAGTTGAAATATGGACTCATTGAAGCTGAACAATGGCTTCAAGTTGCAAGACAGCATCAGGCTGACTTAGATAAGGTGACGGTAAACAGACAGAATCAGACTTCAAAGGACTCGGATGTTTGTAATCAAAAGGATTTGACTAATGCACATTCTTTCTCAAAATTCCAAGGTGAGGAAGAACGGGGTGGCCAGGCATAGGACCCCCTCCCAGATACCCCAGCCTTGAAGCAGGGATACCCCCCACAGCTCCAGCAGCGGATTCACCTCCTCTCTCTTCCTCTCCTGCTGTGCCTCCTCCTCCTCACAACCCAGATGTAAAACCCAAGGTTAAAAGGGACTTTGGCATCAGGGAGCAGCCACCTCGGATTGCAAAGCAGATAAGTGACTATGCACCTCCACGCTATGCCACTTCATACACACACCTGTCTTCATCCATAGATGGACACATTAAGGAAGAAAACTGTGATTCATTAAGACAGTTCCCTATGATTTGAATTATCTAACCCAGCTTATACAGGTCCAGCTGCCAGTGGGAGTCAAGCAGATGGTATTCAACACCACCCCATAGTACTAGTCTATAGACCTTGGACTGATGCAGATTTTACTGAAGCAGTTAAAGTAATTCCACATCCTAAGGATAAACCAACACAGTTTTTTGAAGGGATGGCAAACCTCCTTCAAAGTTTCAAATTAAATGGCCAGGAAACAGTGAGGGCCTACAGAAAGGTCCTGAAAAGTGATTGGTGTACAGTTTCAGGTAATTGGAATCCAAAAGCTGATAATGATCAACCCTTAGCACCAACTGATGCAATATTGGCTCAGCGGGTAAATGACCACATTGGGAACAAGTGGAGATTTAAACATGATTGGACAGCCATTCAGAATAAAAAAAACTTACAGTTTATACTGACAGCCAATATGCATTTTCCACTATTCACCACTTTGCACAGCAGTGGAAAAACGGAGGCATGATTACATCAACAGGGAAGCCTATTCAGCATAAACACCTTATTTTAGAGTTGCTTGAAAGTGTCAAATTTCCATCACAGCTGGACATATGCAAATGTGCTGCTCATACAAATGGCAATGATTCTGTTTCCCAAGGTAATCACTTTGTGGATCAAACTGCAAAAGTGGTTGCATAAGGCTTGCAACCTGAGCAAAGCACATCTGATTCCATTTTAACACTGACAGAGGAGTTGTCACATGACATTCTCATTGAAGCTCAAAAAGCAGCACCACAAGCTGAAATTTACAAGTGGATGAAAAAGGGAGCTATTTTTGATGACACCTCAAAGCTCTACAAATGACATATTGTTCGGCCTAGGAAACACGCACGCAGGCTCAGGCAGATTTGAAAGCTTTATTAAACAACAGAGTGATGTGTATGAATGCGTGTGTGAGGGATAGTGTGTAATGAGGGTGGAGGATGCAGGTCAGGACAGAGCAGCACGCCGTGCAGCCAGGTAACCCTATGAGTGAGAGGAGAACAGGGATTAGCTGGGCAACCACACAGGAGAGTGACAAAGTTCTGTGCTTACTTGTAGTACTGCGGTGACTGGCGTTGGCAAGGTCCCAAGCCTGGGAGACAGCGTCCTGCTGTGCGTCTGGGATGACGCAGCGAGGCAGAGGAGCGGCGAGACGAAGGGGAGTGAGTCCGCCGCCAGGAGATCCACCTGTGCACAGGGGAAGGCTGACAGGAGAAGGTAAAGCAATAACAAACAGCTTACGTGCCGTGATGAGGAGTCAGCAGGCCTGGAGGATAGGAAGCTGCTGAGAGTTGAGTACGCAGGAAGACAGATGGCTCCAGGCTGCAGCTCAGGGCAGGATGGAATAAATAGCAGCACATTAACGAGGAGCAGGTGTGTGCGCAGCTGAGGCTGATGCCCGTGAGCTGCGGGTGATGACAGTACCCCCCCCCCCCCCCCTACCAGCGCCTCCTGGCGCTGGCTTACCTGGGTGCATCCGATGAAACTCCGCGATGAGGTCCCGATCCAACACCCATGAAGAGCGCACCCAGGACCTCCACTCCGGACCATAACTTTCCCAATCCACCAGATATTGCAGCCCACGACCCCGGCGCCGGGAGTCCAGGATGGCAGTAACACCCCACGCCAGGTCACCGTCGATCATCCTAGGCACAGGAGGAAACCTAGGAGGGGGGCAGAGTGAATTGGAAAGGACAGGCTTGATTTTAGACACGTGGAAAGTGGGACACACACGTAGGGAGGGGGGAGGGCCAAACGCACAGCCACCGGGTTGATGATCCTCGAAATCACGAAGGGGCTGAGAAATCGTGGCGCCAACTTCCTCTTCTCACCCTTAAGGTTAATGTCCTGGGACAAGAGCCAAACCTGCTGACCCACCTGGTAGACAGGGGTAGGTCTTCTGTGGCGATTGGCGATGGAGCTGTTGCGCGCCGCTGTGCGTAAAAGCGTGTTCTTGGTCTTGGTCCACACACTCCGGCAGCGCCTCATGTGCGCCTGGATAGAAGGGACAGTTAACTCACCCTCCTGCTCGGGAAACACGGGAAGATCGTACCCCAAGGACGCTTCGAAGGGCGACACACCAGTAGCAGTGGACCGGGCCGAGTTATGGGCGTATTCCACCCAGGTCAGGTAGGAGCTCCAGGATGAAGGGCATGAGGATGTCATGCAGTGCAGGGCGGCCTCCAACTCCTGATTCGTGCGCTCGCATTGCCCGTTGGACTGGGGGTGGTGACCAGAGGAGAGACTAACCGTGGTCCCCAAAGCGTTGCAAAAGCTCCTCCACACCTGGGAGACAAACTGCGGCCCCCGGTCCAAGACCACGTCCAGCGGGATCCCATGCTGCCTGACGACATGTTGGACCAGGAGGTCAGCCGTCTCACGTGCCGAAGGGAGACCCCGAAGAGGCACAAAATGGGCGGCTTTGGAGAATCTGTCCACAATAGTCAGGACCGTGTCGAAGGTGTTAGAGACAGGGAGACCGGTGACAAAGTCTAGGGCGATGTGTGACCAGGGCCTGCCCGGGACCGGCAGGGGCTGGAGTAGACCCGCAGGTGGAGAGTTCTGGGATTTGCCGGTAGCGCACTGGGGACAGGCCCGGACATAGTTGGTCACGTCCTTCTGGAGACCCGGCCACCAAAACGAGCGTTGTAGCAAACTCACCAGGCGGGTGATGCCAGGGTGACAGGAGAGTTTGGAGGTATGGGCCCAGTGGATCACTTCACCTCGAACCGCCGAAGGAACAAAGAGCCTCCCCTCCGGCCCCCCACCAGGATCCGTCTCCGTCTCCTAAGCCCTCAGAATCTTGTCTTTGATGGACCAGGCGATTGCCCCCACGACGCACGAATTGGGCAGGATGGTATGTTCGGATTTCTCCGGGCCCTCAGGGGCAAATTGTCTGGACAGGGCGTCAGGCAACCCATTCTTCGAGCCTGGACGGTACGTGATGGTGAAATGGAAGCGAGCAAAAAATAGAGACCAGCGCGCCTGGCGGGCATTCAGGCGCCTTGCTGACCTCAAGTACTCGAGGTTTTTATGGTCCGTCCAGACCACAAAGGGCTGGGCTGCCCCCTCTAACCAGTGATGTCACTCCTGTAGCGCGAGCTTGACAGCGAGGAGCTCCCTGTCGCCGACGTCATAATTGTGCTCTGCCGCCGATAGCCGCTGGGAGAAGAAGGCGTAGGGCCGCTTGACACCATCCACCGGTGAGCGCTGGGAAAGCACCGCCCCCACCCCCGTGTCAGACGCGTCGACCTCCACCAGACACTGAAGCACGGGATCAACCTGGGTCAGGACCCGGGAGGACGAGAACTCCGCCTGGAGAGTCTTGAAGGCAGTGGCTGCTTCCTCTGACCACTGGAAGGGCACCTTCAATGACGTGAGGCGGGTCAGGGGGGAGACGATGGCGCCGAAGTTGGGAATAAAGCGCCGGTAGAAGTTTGCGAATCCAATGAACTGCTGCACCTGCTTCCTGGAGGTAGGCGTGGGCCACTCGACCACCGCTTTAACCTTAGCGGGGTCGGGGAGGATCTGATTATGTGAGATGATGAACCCCAGGAAGGAGGTGGTCCGGGCGTAGAATTCGCACTTCTCAGCTTTAATGTACAAGCGATTCTCCAGCAGCCGTTGCAGGACCCGCCTCACATGGGCCTGATGCTCTTCCCGTGACTTGGAGAAGATGAGTATGTCATCAAGATACACAAAGAGGAATACTCCCAGGAAGTCCCGAAGAACGTCGTTAATGAGACGCTGGAAGACGGCAGGTGCGTTGGTGAGCCCGAACGGCATCAGGAGATATTCGAAGTGGCCTCTGGGTGTCCTAAAGGCCGTCTTCCATTCGTCTCCCTCCCGGATCCTAACGAGATGGTAAGCGCTGCGGAGATCAAGCTTGGTGAACCAGGTCGCCCCCTGGAGGGAGTGGAAAGCAGTGTCCATGAGTGGTAGTGTGTAGCAGTCCTTAATGGTGATATCATTCAATGCTCTGAAATCAATACAGGGGCGTAGGGACCCGTCCTTCTTAACCACGAAGAAGAAACCCGCGCCAAGCGGGGACGAGGAGGGGCAGATGATCCCAGCGCTGAGCGACTCCTTAATATAGGTGTCCATCGCCTCGTGTTCCGGTGCAGAGAGACTGTACAGATGGCCAGATGGCAGGGGGGCCACCGGGCGGATGTTGATCGCACAGTCATATGGTTGATGCAGAGGAAGGGACAAGGCTCTGGACTTGCTGAATGCTACCCCCAAGTCATGGAACTCCTGCGGCACTAGAGTCAGGTCCGGGGGCTCGGAGACCGGCGCCGGCGGAGGGGAGGTTGGAGCACAAGCCGCCGACTGGAGGCAGGTGCCCAGGCAGAAGGTGCTCCAGGACAGGATGCTGCCGGTTCTCCAATCCAGGACAGAGTTATGCAGCCGCAGCCAGGGGTAACCCAGAATGACACGGTCCGACGAGGAGGGCAGGACGTAGAGGGTCAGATCCTCCCGGTGGTTGCCGGAGACGATGATGGGGACTGGCTTGGTGCGATGCGTAACTGTTCCCAAAGAAGAGCGAGAGAGCGTGACCAAGTTAAGGGGGGTAGGCAGCAGTTGGCAGGGTATGCCCAAACGGGCTGCCAGGCTCTTGGAGATAAAACTCTGCTCTGCCCCAGAATCCACCAGTGCGTGAGTGGAGTGCCCGGTGGAGTTGTGGCAGAAACGTATGGGCAATGTGCATGATGATAGGGGATTTGACCGGTTAGAGTCCGCGAGGCCCCCTACTGTGACTCGCGGACCTCCCCGTTTGGCTTAACCGGGCACAGCTCCACGGGATGCTGGTCATCTCCGCAATACATGCAGAGACCCCGTTCCCGCCGGCGTTGTCACTCCACTAGAGGGAGCCTTGTGCGCACGATAGCCATGGCCTCTGGTTCATCGGCGGACTCCGGAGCTGGTAACGCCAGGGGGCGAGACTGAGCTGGACAGAGGGAAGCTCCGCGCGAGCGGCTGGCAGACTTCTGCTCCACAGCCCGCTCACGTAGCCTGTTGTCCAGGCTAATAGTGAGCGAGATCAGCTCAGAGAGTCGCCCTGGGAGATCCCGACCGGCTAGCTCATCCCTCAGACCAGAATTGAGGCTACGGAGGAAGATACTGCAGAGAGAAGCCTCTCCCCAGCCCACCTCCTCCGCTGCCACCCGGAAGTCGACAGCGTGTTCCGCCGCTGACCGGCTCCCCTGTTGGAGACTAAGGAGCCGATCAGTGAGGACGCTGTCGAGATGGGAATGGTCAAAGACTTCTAAAAAGTCTCGCACTAACCGGTCATACGAGAGGTTTGCGTAGCTGGGCTTCGTCCTTACGGCGTAAGCCCAAGCTAATGCTCGCCCCTCGAGAAGATTAGCCATGTACCCGATTCGGCTATGGTCTGAGGGGAAATCCCCGGGAACGCGCAGAAACACCGACTCACACTGCAAGATAAACCCCTTCGCTCCACCGAGTTTCCCGTTGAAGCGAGCGGGGGTTGGAATGGGTGTGAGACTGGTTGGCGCTCCCGAGCTAGGCTGGCCAGCCGAGGAGGCAACCAGAGCCGCAGCACTGAGAGGACCCAGAGGGAAAGCCCGTGGAGGGTCCAGGCAGTCTAACCGGTTAGTTATTGTGGTTAATTGATTCAGAATTACCTGCTGTTGGTGAGCAATCATATCCACCCGAGCCTCGAGGGTGGAAAAATGGCGTGCGAGCCCGCTGTCCGCTGGGCCGCTTTGCTGGAGCTATACTGACATATTGTTCGGCCCAGGAAACACGCACGCAGGCTCAGGCAGATTTGAAAGCTTTATTAAACAACAGAGTGATGTGTATGAATGCGTGTGTGAGGGATAGTGTGTAATGAGGGTGGAGGATGCAGGTCAGGACAGAGCAGCACGCCGTGCGGCCAGGCAACCCTATGAGTGAGAGGAGAACAGGGATTAGCTGGGCAACCACACAGGAGAGTGACAAAGTTCTGTGCTTACTTGTAGTACTGCGGTGACTGGCGTTGGCAAGGTCCCAAGCCTGGGAGACAGCATCCTGCTGTGCGTCCGGGATGAAGCGGCGAGGCAGAGGAGCGGCGAGACGAAGGGAGTGAGTCCGCCGCCGGGAGATCCACCTGTGCACAGGGTTAGGCTGACAGGAGAAGGTAAGGTAATAACAAACAGCTTACGTGCCGTGATGAGGAGTCAGCAGGCCTGGAGGATAGGAAGCTGCTGAGAGTTGAGTATGCAGGGAGACAGACGGCTCCAGGCTGCAGCTCAGGGCAGGATGGAATAAATAGCAGCACATTAACGAGGAGCAGGTGTGCGCGCAGCTGAGGCTGATGCCCGTGAGCTGCGGGTGATGACAACAAATGTCACAACAATAAGCCTTTTCCACCACGCAAACAGTTTCACCAAGTCTCTACCTTGCTGCATGGTGTTTTGTATGTAGCGGGGGGGGGGGGGGGTTATCTACATTGAATAAAACCTTTACTGCCTATGGGTTTAACCAGTTTGCCACACAGTTTTGTAAAAAAAAAAAAAGTCTGATTTGTGCAAAAAACAATGCACAGGGAAATTTCAGACCTGAAAGAGGCACTTTTCCAGCCTCCACTTATCCATTTCAAAACATTTGCATGGACTTTATTGAGCTGAATAAATGTGAAGGCAAGAAATATTGTCTGGTCATTTGTGATATGTTTTCTAAATGGACAGAAGCTTTTCCCTGTACACATCCAAATGCAATCACAGTGGCTAAGAAATTGCTTGCCGAAATTGTACCTAGGTTTGGAATACCTGAGAAAATTTACTCAGATAATGGTACACATTTTGCAAATCAAGTTATATCACATTTAGGCACAGCACTGAACCTTAGTTTAAAAAATCATTCAGCTTATCATCCACAATCTGCAGGATTGGTGGAGCGCACAAACAGAACTATTAAAGAAAGACTCAGAAAAACAATGGCAGAAACAGGACAAAATTGGATATATTGCCTCCCATTCGTCTTGTTTTACATGAGGATAATCCCAACCAAAGAGGGGTTGTCTCCATTTGAAATCATGCATGGCAAACCATACTTTAAGACCACTGAACCCAAGTGATGAGGATGTATGTTTAGCAGATTACATGAGAAGGATATTGACTAACAGAGATGTTATTGCTGCTATTCTCCCCAAGAGGGTTCACGAGAAAGCTGCACTAATCTTGGCCAAGCCAGGAGACCTCGTCCTTATCAAAGTCATCAAAAAGAAGAATTGGACTGATTCACCCTGGCAAGGACCACATAAAGTTGTTTTGTCAATGCCAACAGTGGTGAAAGTTGAAGGATGGGACTCTTGGGTGCATTTAGCACACTATAAACTTTACCCCACTCAGAACTTAAAGCTAGGAACTGCTGAATAAATACTTTTTAACTTTATTTCATTAAAGACTTTCAGCAAGAGACTTTTTAATTGTTTCCCTATGCAAGTGTCTACTGACGACGTCCCATGTGGGGCATCCAGTACCGGCTTGGGATAGTGAAGCAAGCGTTTGACTATCATGGAGAGACAAGGAGCGGAAGGAAGGCGCTCAATCATTAAATGATGTGGTTGTTGTTGTTTCCTTTGCATCATCATGCTAGGGGTGATATTTTAACCCTGGTGTGGTATATATTACTCATATATTCCATACCTGCATATGTTAGAGCATGTGGAAATGTTTGGGACAACATATGCAAAGGAACTTCACACCTCCGAAAGGACAAAGGAATCTCACCGCCGTGTGAAGATCAATGACGTCACAGGACGTGGCGGCGACAGACTTGACACCTTCACCCCCTAAGGGGAGGAGAGGTTTTCCCATCACCTCCCAAGACAAAGGGAGGAGTTAACAGGACAATGGGGGGATTAAGATAACGGGGGATGTCGGCTTGTGTTTTGCATGTCTTTGATGTGTGCCTGTATTTAACCAGCGAGCTGGGCAGAAATCTTCCTCTTTGCCTTCTGCCAAGCTCTGCACCAGATGAGACAAGATAGGAGAGCTGTTCATTAAAGACTCTGTTTTTAATACAAAATCGCCTCATCATTTCCAGCTCCTCTACACTGGTGACCTTGACGCGAGTATGGACCGGAGGCGTTCTTCAAGCGACTCATCCGTGGCGACTCTGACATATGCCAGCAACGACGCAGACGAGGGAGCAGACAGACAGCTGTCCCCTCCGGCAGAAGGAATTGAGAGGGCTCAACCGAGCTCCAGCACCGCCGTGAGAGCCGAGGCAAGGCACTCTCACCCGGCGGGCACAACAGTGATGGTGTGCACGAACGCCGTCGCTGTCCAGCTGCCAGACTTCTGGCGAGAAGACCCCACCTCTTGGTTTCTACAAGCTGAAGCCCAGTTCATACTGGCGGGCATCACAGCAGACGATACAAAATTCTACCATATCGTCTCCAAACTCGACCCCGCCACTTCGAAGTGTGTGCGGAGCTTGATCCGGCGACCACCGGCCCGGGACAAGTATGAGACGGTCAAGGCGACCATCGTGGCGAACTATGTCCCACCAGCAGAGGAAAGAGCCGAGAGGATCCTGGCGGTCTACGGCCACAGAGGGGGCAATCCGAAGGCCCTCATGGAGGATTTGCTGCAGCTTAAGGAGGAGGACAACGACAATTTCCTTTTCCAGTTTATTTTCCTCAGCACGCTTCCACCACACATGAGAGGGACACTCGCCAATACGAAGTGCAGCACCCACCAAGACTTCCGCACACTGGCCAGCGAGGCTTATCGGCTCGTCAATGCCTGCAAGGAGCGGACACCTACAGCAGCATCCGCGGACCTCAAAACTGACGCCCCGAGCCATGGAGAGCCACAACCCACGGAGCAGACCCAGCCCACGGTGACAGCGGCGCGGCCCAGGCGTAACAAACAGATCGACGTCTGTTATTATCACCACCACTTCGCCGAGAAAGCCTAGACGCGGCCAAGCTCAACATAGCATGGGACGAGTTTACAACTCTCGAAAAATTGGGCATTGTTAGACGTTCGAAGAGCCCCTGGGCTTCACCACTTCACATGGTTCCGAAATCCGACGGTTCTTGGAGACCGTACGGAGATTACCGTAGATTAAACAACGCTACAGCGCATGACCGCTACCCAATCCCTCACATTCAGGACTTTTCACTGCATCTAGTGGGTGCGCGCATTTTTTCAAAGATAGACTTAGTCCGCGGTTATCACCAAGTCCCAGTCCGAGCTGAAGACATTCCTAAAACAGCGGTTATAACCCCTTTTGGCCTTTTTGAATTCCTGCGAATGCCTTTCGGCCTCAAAGGCGCTGCCCAAACTTTTCAACGTATGATGGACGCAGTCCTACGCGACCTCCCCTTTGTTTTCGTCTACCTCGACGACATGCTGGTAGCCAGCCCGTCCGAGGAAGAGCACGAGCAGCACCTCACTACCGTTTTTCAGAGGCTGGAAGAGCATGGACTAATAATCAATCCAGCCAAATGCACATTCGGCGTACCGCAAATTGATTTTTTGGGACATAAAGTCTCCCCGAAGGGGGGCAGTTCCACTTCCAGACAAAGTTCATGCGATAGTAGGTTTTCCACGGCCCCAAACGGTCAAATCGCTACAGGAATTTTTGGGGATGGTTAATTTTTACAACCGCTTCCTCCCCCACGCAGCTCAGCTCATGCAGCCCCTATATGACGCGCTTAAAAAAAAGAAAGCTTCCAACGCGGTCGAATGGACCCCGGAGCGCGAATGCGCTTTCGCGGAATTAAAAAACGCCCTAGCTAACGCCACAATGTTAGTCCACCCAGATCCCACGGCCCGCATTGCACTAACCACAGATGCTTCAGACCTGGCCATAGGGGCAGTTGTAGAACAACTTGTCAGCGGGGTCTGGCAACCTTTAGCATTCTTTAGCAAATCGCTAAACCCAACTGAACGCAAAGACAGCACTTTTGACAGAGAGCTGCTGGCGCTTCATTTGTCCATCCGCCACTTCCAGTTTTGGTTAGAAGGGCGGAGTTTCACGGCTTTTGTGGACCATAAGCCGCTCACTTTTGCTATGGCTAAAATTTCAGAACCATGGTCGGGCAGACAACAAAGACAGCTAGCTGCGATTTCAGAGTTCACCACAGACATTCGACACGTAGCAGGCAAACTTAACGTAGTAGCGGACTGTCTCTCTCGCGCTGTGGCACCGCCAGAGCGCGAGGAGACAGATTACACTGCCTCAGCAGCGGAACTCTTCACTAACGCAGACACATACGCAGCACCTATCCATGAAGGGATAGATTATGCAGCCATGGCGGAAGAACAAAGCAGTGATGCAGACGTGCGCGCGCTCCTGTCTGGACCAACAGGGTTAAGGCTGGAGAAAAAAGGGTTGCGCGACGGCGTGCCCCCCCTAATATGCGATGTTTCAACCGGCCGACCTCGCCCGTTAGTACCAGCTGCTTGGCGCCGCCGCATTTTCGACGCAATTCACTCCCTCACGCACCCAGGTGTGTGCGCCTCGGTCAAAATGGTTGCCGAAAAGTTTGTGTGGCCAGGCCTGTGCAAAAACGTAAAAGAATGGGCAAAAACTTTCATTCCTTGTCAACGCGCCAAAATACACAGACACACAAAAGCCCCTCTGGAGCCTTTTCCAATCCCTGCTAGAAGGTTCGACCACATTCATGTCGACCTCGTGGGGCCACTACCTTCCTCCCAGGGTTTCACACACCTGCTAACAATGATAGACCGCACCACGCGCTGGCCAGAGGCAGTCCCTCTAGCGGCAACTACAGCGGAGGAAGTCGCTCGCGTTTTTCTAACAAATTGGGTGGCACGTTTCGGCGTCCCATCAGACATCACGTCAGATAGGGGGCCTCAATTTGTCTCAGAGCTCTGGTCAGCCATGTCCAACAGTTTAGGGGCAACAATTCACCGTACCACCGCTTATCACCCTCAGGCTAATGGGTTATGCGAGCGTTTTCACAGGTCCTTAAAGGCCGCCCTCAGAGCCTCATTAACGGACACAAATTGGGTAAATAAACTTCCCTGGGTTTTATTGGGGTTGCGTGCGGCACCTAAAGAGGATTTAGACGCTTCCCCTGCAGAATTAGTCTTTGCTCAGCCTATCAGACTACCAGGTGAATTTTTACCAGAAAACCCGGAACCAGGGCACCTCCCAGTCCCAAGGTTTTTAGGCAGTAACGGACCGGACTCTCTCCACGGTCCAGCTCATCACTCCTTTCCACGAGTTTTTGTTCCTCAAACTTTAAAAAACGCTGAGTTTGTTTTTGTTAAGCATGAAGCTCTAAAACCAGCGTTACGTCCAGTATACGATGGCCCGTATAGAGTGCTGGAAAATGGTGACAAACACTTTGTGCTTGATTATGGGGATAGAAATCAAACGGTCAGCATTGACAGACTCAAACCTGCCTTCTTGTTGAGAGACGAACCTGCACAGCTGGCTCGAGCACCTCGGTGAGGTAGACCCCCCAAGGGAAAAGTCTCAGCCCCCAGGCAGGGAACAAATAATCTCTCTCCTTCCCACACTGCAGATTCCTCACTAGAAGGTCCCAGCAGGACGCCTAAACCAACCTACAGCAGCTTTGGGAGAAGATTAAAACCCAGACTGCACAGGGACTGATTACACCACTCTGCAATTTTTCGCTAAATTGTGCTGCAACAGTTTAGGACTGACTTATGATTATGCTATGCTGTTATGTTTTCACTGAACTCTCTTAGGAGCATGGCTGCTTGAAAGTTTCTTCTGTGGCAACAGCTGTAACACGTAGTATGTCTTAGTAATTACCCTAGACTGTGAATCTTTCTGTGTCCTTTCCTAGTTGTTTGGGGGGCCTGTGGTATATATTACTCATATATTCCATACCTGCATATGTTAGAGCATGTGGAAATGTTTGGGACAACATATGCAAAGGAACTTCACACCTCCGAAAGGACAAAGGAATCTCACCGCCGTGTGAAGATCAATGACGTCACAGGACGCGGCGGCGACAGACTTGACACCTTCACCCCCTAAGGCGAGGAGAGGTTTTCCCATCACCTCCCAAGACGAAGGGAGGAGTTAACAGGACAATGGGGGGATTAAGATAACGGGGGATGTCGGCTTGTGTTTTGCATGTCTTTGATGTGTGCCTGTATTTAACCAGCGAGCTGGGCAGAAATCTTCCTCTTTGCCTTCTGCCAAGCTCTGCACCAGATGAGACAAGATAGGAGAGCTGTTCATTAAAGACTCTGTTTTTAATACAAAATCGCCTCGTCATTTCCAGCTCCTCTACACTGGTTTCTTTTAGCTACTCCACAAACCATACACCGTAGTGCTAGGGATCTTGCACATGTCCAACATGATTGGCTGGAGCTACAAGAGCATCAGGATCATGAATATGCTGCCAATACATTGTGGAGGTATGCTAATTATACAGCTAGGTCAACTAATTGCTCTAATTGTTATGTTTGTTCCTTGGTGCCACTGTCAACTGGACAGACTGCTGTTACGGCTAGAATAATGGAACCAGTAAAGGCTCTCTGTTTCTTGCAGAAGGCTATGGAAAGGGACTACACAAGAAAGATTATTTTGAATCGCTCTTCTGAAACCTTTCATCACTCCACTAATCAGAAAACTTATGGCACCTCTTAATCTGTAAGGGCAAGGTTAGTTTCATCAGGGACCTTCTCTTTCTGTTTGAGGGGAAGTGGTAACAACCCTCTTGGTGACCTACTTCTTTCTCGGTGTGCAACGGTGTACAGTGTATACTGCACCTGTGATGCTGGTACGCTGACCAATCACATGGGCAGGTGGTGCCCGCAAGTTAACCACTGTCGTTACAGACCTGTCTCCATGCTGGAGCTCTGCAGAGTTGCTATCTGCAACTTCCACATGTATGGTGCAGATATGGTGACAGGTGGTTGGTGGCTGTGTGGTCGTAGGGCATATTCCCATCTGCCTATGAATTGGGCAGGAGTCTGTGCCCCCGTCCTTGTGACTGATCACACCTTCATTATGTCAGCGAGTCAGACGGACAGGGTGAAGAGAGACCTATCACAGGATGCCATTTTCACACCACATGATTCCATCTGGGGTACAGACGTGCCGGAACAGTTTAAACTACACACCACAGGTCAAAAGGTTCTTCAGTCACTGTTCCCTTGGGTGGGAGTGGCAAAGAACACTTTATGGGTTGAGACCCTTAATTATAGATTACAGTCTTTTGTGAATTTTTCCTTGGCTACCTGGAAAAGTGAAAGGGAAGAAATGACTGCTATAAGACTCATGGTGACACAAAATAGAATATGACTTGTTCAGCTGACCGCCGCCTGTGGGGGTGTGTGTGCAATTGTGGGTCAGAACTGTTGCACCTTCATACCTGCACATGATGCAGATGGACATGTCATTGCTTCAGCCATATGCAATCTTACTGCTCTGCAGGCTGCTGGAGCTAAGGATAATGTTAATGACACACCACTCTGGATAAACTGGTTGTTTTCCTCATGGAGGAGTCTTGTCATAAACTTGGTGATAATTTTTGTAGTGATACTCTTGATCTTTTCATGTGTCATTCCTTGCATCTGTGATATGATGATGAGGCTTGTTCATGTAAATCTAGTGTTGTATCATGAGGCCACCACTGGAGATGATGGGGAAACAACACCAGCTAAAGGTTTTTATGAGTACAGAGTAAAAGTATGACTGACATGCAGAAAACCGAAAGGAGATGTATGTTCATGATGTGAATTAGAAATGTACTAAGTTGCAAGAGTAATCAAACATGTTTTGAAGTTCTGAGAAGTTGTTTTATCCTTGTTTGAGATTTTTCACCTTATTCTGTTTTACTATATTGCATTTGAAAATATCATGTTGTTAATCACTATTTAGCCATTATACAGTTTTACTGTAATGATTGTTGTCTTGATTCTTGATTGCTTGTTTACATTTTTACATTAAGGTTCTAATACACATAGATTAAGATGCTAACACACATATATCATTAACACATTTAATCGTACATACATGCATATATAATCGTACATACATACACATACAGTATAATCGTACATACATACACATAATCGTTTTTGATCATTTTTATTGTTCCTCATTGAGGGTTTATTAGGTTTACATTTACGTATGTATACTAACTTGTTTCATTAAATCACTGCTAATTTGCTAACACATAGAATGACAAATACATACACTATTAATCCCATTTTACAGTTAATCAACACTGATTTAATTTTTCTCTTTTATGATTTAATTAAATGATTGATTTCTTTTTTGGAACAAAGGGTATTATCTTCTCATACTCCCCAGGAAATGAAACATTCCAGCGGCGCTCAGGAGTGGCAGCGGGGCCGATGGCGGACTTTCCCCATTAAAAAGCAAGTTAAGATCTTTTGCAATAAAATGCTTTAGCATAAAATGCACCATAACTTAGCAAGCTGCTCAGTAAGTTTTTAGAAGCCATAATGTTTCATCTCTAATGCTTTTTAAGCATCAAGGGGGAATGATAGGATATTTTCATGTTTCATTATATTAATCTATATGATTTTAACTCTGTATTCTTCTTCTTTTTATTATATCTGTATTTGGTGCATACAATGAGCCAGTGTCTGATTCTCTGTGATTTTCCATTGTCTCAGAGCCTGTAGGAATGTCTGTTTTTCACTGTGAGATTAGGCTAAGCAAGATTGTAAATAATGACGTAGGTAATGACCCAGGTTTTATTGCTTTGTCATACCAACCTGTCCTGGTCAGGATGTCCGGAGTCATCTATAGATTAAAGTAGTTAAGCTGTCTCCAGGGAACATGCCCTGGAGCTGTCTCCAGCTGTCTCCAGCCTATTGATAAACTCAAGGACTGTTTTGCTTAGGGTATAAAGAGCCCCAGTTGTGTAATGCATATTAGGGAGAACGGGTGAGCAGGCTCTGAGACGGTTGATGCTGTAACTTTTTCCCTTCTCTGATCAGAGTGAAATAAATGGCTCAAAACTTGGAAACCACCTATTGATTATTGATTCAGTGTCAATCAATTCAATTTTATTCCATCAAATCCTTTCAAATTTCCTGTGAGCCCCAAGTCATGTGATGTGACCGATATAATGAGACCCCGCTTGCTACGGTCATGTGACTGTGGGCGTGCTGAAACAGTGCTTGATGCACTGCTCATGACACTTTCACTTTATATTGCTCGAATGAGTGTCGAGTGGGCGGTGTTGAGCAAAACATCACTAAGTGACAGTGGAGGAGGTGGAGGCTGAACTTTGCTGCATCAAACAGTACTCTTTGATCTGACACTAAAAGGATATCATGATCAAAATTTGAAAGCAAGCGCTTGGAGGAACATGTCTGCATCTGTCAGCATGCCAGGTGAGCATTTGTGCTTTTGTCATGGTCATATTTCTTACAAGTTTGTTGTGGTAGATAATGTGGATACTATGTGAATTTGTAGTTGATAGCTGCAAAAAATAAATAAATAAAAAAATGGAATGATACCGCACTGTTATGCAGTATTGCCTAATTATGAACCTTGTCAATAAACTGTAATGGAAAAGAGAGGAGGGTGAAAAAAAAAACGAAAAGCGACCTGAAAGATTTAATAAACTATGATGTTGATTTAAGGTGGAACTGCCCAGCCCCAATGTATTGTCAATACAATTATGACTTGTTATTATTATTATTATTATTATTATTATTATTATTATTATTATGTAGTCATGTAATGTAGTCATATTGTTTTTGCTGTAGTTTCTCTGCACTGTAAAACCGAATAGTTCACAGGACTCAAAACTTATGTGGAAACCGATTACCTCATAAATTTTAAGTAAATGAAATGATATTTTTTTTGAGAAAACTGTACTTTAAAAATACATTTTCAGCATTTTGTTTTCATTTTTTAAATTTCAGATTACTCAAAAAAATAACTGCATTTACTTCAAATTTATTAGGCAATCAGTTTCCACATAAGTTTTGAGTTCTGTGAACTAATTCGGATTTACAGTGTGTCTGTTAATAAAAATAATAATAATAATAATAATAATGGATTGCATTTATATAGCGCCTTTCATTCAAATTTTCAGGAAAGGTGTGTAATCGCACACTGAACAGATGATTAGGTTTTGATGATGATCTCAAAATGCATACCTCCACCAAGGATCTTATCTTCTCGCAGAATTTAAGCAACAATATTCCAAAACTACTGGATGGATTTGGATGAAATTTTCACCAGAGGTGGTTCTTGGGCTACAAACAAATCTGTTACATTTTGGTGATGATCTGAGAATGCATACTGTTATGTCTGGAAACCAAGAATGACCAACGGAGAGGACACTGTAACAGTAATACAATACAGGTTTGGTGTATACTGAACACTCAGTGGCTGTGAGTCGAGAGAGACCTAAGATGGCTGACTCTTCCCAATATTGGCTAGCGTGATGATAAGGACCTGTACTTATATAGCGCTTTTCTAGTCTCAAAGACCACTCAAAGCGCTTCACTAGTACTAACCCTCTATTCTAAGGGCATATAGGAGACAGATATCTAGGGACAATTTAGAACAACCGATTAACCTAACATGCATGTCTTTGGATTGTGGGAGGAAACCGGAGCCCCCGGAGTAAACCCACACAGCACAGGGAGAACATGCAAACTCCACACAGAAAGGTTCCTACCCCTGCCAGCCTGGGGATTCAAACCTGGGACCTTATAGCTGTAAGGCAACAGTGCTAACCACTGCACCACCGTGCTGCCCATATGTCACCATCCAGCTGCATCATCATGCTGCTACCTATTAACCCTTAAATAACATTCACCCCTCCCCCCCACGGAAAAAAACACAGAACACATGGTCTAGTTCAACCCTCCCCAATTTGGTACATACTAATACAAACAACACTTAGCTAGGCCAGCGTGGCTGAGTGGATTATTTTGCCACTCTTTAGCTGTCAGCCATGCCCCTAGCTAACCAGTCCTTTTTTCTTGTTCTCTTCCATGGGGAAGGCAGTTCTGCTGGAGGGGCCTTGTAGCGAGCCCGTGGTGGATGCGGTCCTGGAGGTGCTGGGTACCCCAGACCGGGACCATCACCCACAAAACTCCAGCCCAGGTCCAGCACTGCATGAGCCAACTCCTGTAAAGCCTCATCCTCCGGAGCTGTCACTCGAACGTGACGGAGATGATTTAGCGTGCCACACCGAACCGTCTGTCAGCTGGAAAGTCGCTGGTCCCAGGTGCGCGGCGATCCTCATAGGCATCGGTGGTGCTGGGGACCGCAATGTCGTTAACTGCAGGCTCGGTCGCTCGATTTTTCGGACCAGAACCCAATCCAATATCTCAAGTAGCACTCTGTTCAGGTGCACCTGTCATTGTGGTTGCAGTGATGTAACATCCACGTTTGTCATGGGGCTCCCGTCAAGTTGCAATGGCTCCGCCATTGCCTGGTAGGTCATAGACTCTTCATCCAACGCTACTACGGCGGTCCCTGGAAGTCGATGCTGGTCGTGGATCCGGGAGACGTCTGGTGCTTCTGTTGTGTCCTGCATGATCCCGGACTCTCATCCAGCAGCTCAGCTGCAGCTCCTGTAGATGGTTGCTGTGCGAGGATTCAGAAGCAGTCTGGTTCCTTCTCTCTTTTGCCTGGTGCTGGCTGTTGTGATGTGTCACTATTAGTGGTGTGCGATACTGCAAGATTGGGTATCGATCCAATACCAAGTAAATACAGGGCCAGTATCTCTGATACCAATATGATACCAATATTTTTTAATAATTAAGGTGAATGCATCATCAAATTATTAAATCTGAATGAATTTTCATGACCTTTAAGTGTTCTGTGATTTTTCCTTTGGATTATTAATTAGTTAAAACCCAGGACAGAATTTGGGCAAAGTTTAAAGGTAAATAAGATAAGATAAGATAAGATAAGATAAGATAAGCCTTTATTAGTCCCACAATGGGGAAATTCCAGGATTGCAACAGCAATCCCGGAATGTCCTGCGCACACGGGACTGCTGTGTTCTCGTCGTCATCATCCTGTTGACTCGTCCCACTCATTGTCATCGTCACCGGAGTATGTTGCATCCCAGCTACTGTAGTCAGTCAAGCTGAGTCTATTACTGTCGTGGACGGAGAAACCAAGTTTGTAAAAAAAGATTGCATCCAAGTATGTTGCTTCCATGGGTAGCCACTTGAAACACAAAGTCAGTAACCACTCTTGACATGTAGCAGACCGTTAGCGTGATGGTCCCTACGTTGCTAACTCTGTAGCCACCATACCCATACAGCACTGCTGTTTTTTTTTTTTCTGATCAGGTGGTTGGGAAAAACTTCTTCACCATGGCCAAATTTAACATCAACCTCACTGCAGCGGTGTTGAGCAGGAGTGATAAAGTAACTTCCATTTCCACCATGCTGAATGCATACATCGTACTGCCGGGTCTTACCATGTGGATGGTCATCACAGGTGGGTGGCTCTGTTTGGCCAGTGGGCCTGGGGGTATCGTTGACAAACTTTGGGAAAGTGATTAAATTTTCCACACTTCTTGCATCGTTGCCCCCTTGCTGGGCAAAAATGCGTTCTCTCCCAGTGCGTCAGGGAACCACAGCTGCCACACATGGAGTGTTCCGTAGCGGTCCTCCGGTCCACAGTGTTTGATTCAAACTCTTCTGCCGTGTCACCAGGTTCCTCCTTGCTCACTGCGTATGTCAGCGGTGTCTGGCTTGGCTGCCACTGCTGCTGCTGCACCCCTAGCTCCAATGCTAATCTGTTGGTAGACTCTAGCTGGAATGCTAGCTCAATGGTACTAGTTAGCATCATGTTGTTTGGCGCCATTAGCATCTTCGTCTGCAGCCACGGATTGTTAGTATGCTCTGCCAGCTAGTCCTGCACCATTTCATCTTCCAATAAACCAAACCTCCACATGTTAGTTAGGTGACGAAGGTCTGCGACGAATTGTTGTGTCGTTTCACCAATTCTCTGTCACTGTTGGTGGACTCTAATACACCATGCCAACACGTTGTCAGGTTTAGGCAAAGTAACTAGCTAGCAGTTGTACAGCATCAGCGAACAAGTCCGTTGGTCCCAGTGTGTGTAAAATGCGCTGTTCTTCCATGCCCAGGTTGTGAACTAACAGAGCTCGCTTCCATACCTTGTCCAATTTGCCCAGGTCCAATGCCGACACATATGTCTCGAAAGCATCAAGCCACCGTGGTCAAGGAATGGGTGGCTCACCGGGGTACTCCACAAACAGTCTTAGTGGCCTTGGGCATGCTTCCATGGTTTTACTTTCATTGCCAAATGTTATGTTTGGAAACCGAGAATGACTAACGGAGAGGAGCGCTGTGCTGGAACTCAAACTTTATTACACGCTGTAAGTATAATACAAGTTTGGTGTATACTGAACACTCGGTGGCTGTGAGTCGAGAGAGACCTAAGATGGCCAACTCTTCCCATATATTGGCTGGCATGGTGACATCACAGTATAGCTGCGTCATCTCACCGCTACGTATTAACCCTTTTATAACACATACCTCAGCCAAGGCGCTAATCTTTCACAGTGTGTTAGCAACAATACTCCAAAACTAATGAACAGACTTTGATGCCGTTTTCACCAGAAGTGGCTCTAGGCCAACACACAAACACACTACATTTTGGAGGTGATCCATGAGGGACGGAAGGAGCCTTGGCAGAAGTCTGCACTCTCTGAGTACTTTCTAGTTTGTCATTGTTATGCATGGGTTCTTTTGACACACATGCTCCCATAGAATTCCCACAGAAACCTGGATGTTCCAGGGAACCCTGGTTGAAAAACAGTGTAAGGTATCAATTGTTCCTAAGGTTACAGCACATCTGAATGTGACATTGCCACGTGATATGTTTTCCCTGCGTGTAGCAGTGAGCAGAAGATGTATGTAGACTATCTGTGCAGAGAGAGTCACACAGGAGCAATGTCTGTATGCTACTGACATGATTGAGAAATGTTCTGTAGCCTACTATGTAACATTTAATGAATATGCCTGATAGGCCATGGGCCTGAGAGGGTCACCCCCCACCACCACCACCCATATACAAAATTACACTACTCACGAAAAGTTAGGGATATTTGGCTTTTGGGTGAAATTTATGGAAAATGTAAAACGTTCACGCTGCAGAGATATTATATCATGAAAGTAGGGCATTTAATTAGAAGAATTCAATGGTGATTTCCTCATCTCAAACAATTTATTGAAACAAAAGCCAACAATAGTGGTGGGTATACCACAATAAAAAATGTCAGTGTCTCAATAACTTGTCATGTGCCCTTAAGCATCAATTACAGCTTGACAGCGATGTCTCATCCTGTTCACAAGTTGACTTATTGTCTGCTGAGGCATGGCATTCCACTTTTCTTGAAGGGTGGCCCTCAGGTCATTGAGGTTGTGGGGTGCAGGGTTTTGAGTCTCTACATGGCGACTCAGTTGATCCCATAGGTTTTCTATGGGATTCAGGGGCCTCATGTACAAAGACTTGCATGGATTTCCTACTGAAAGATGAAGTACGTTTCAACCAAGAAATTGCTGTAAGCACAAAAAAATCCAGATGTATGAAATGATCCGTACGCAAGAATCCAAGCACATTTCCTTTGTACATACCAATCTGCTTGAAATTGAATGAACTTGAGGAAATACCAGAATCCTGCCTTGACACACCTCCATTTGAATATACAATTAAATGCAAATAGATATGCAAATAGATATATACAAGCACAGCACGTTTGATTCTCCTGTATCCATGATCAAAAATAATGGATTTAATGGAATTTCACGGACTGTGAGTTGGAGGCACTACTGAATGAGGTAGAGGCACGTAAAAACATTTTGTTTGGCACGCTGTCCTCTGGCATTAGCGCTGGATACAGGTCATTCAATAGCCTACTCACAGCCCTATAGGATTAGTTTGTTTCCTTTATTCAGACAGGGATGAGAAGGAGATGTTTATTTAACTTTGACATGTTTCATCTGAAGTCTGCAGTCATCCTCAGAAGCGTCAGCTGATCACTTTGATTTGTACTGTGTATAGTTCAGTGGTTAAAGTGCCAGATGTCAAAGCAGAAGGTTCCAAGGTATGAAACCAGCTACAATCTCTTTTAGGGACCACAGTGGAAATAAGTGTGCGTACTTTCTTGTGTCATCCCATTATTTTTAAATGTATGTTTTATCTTTTATACAATGTTATTTTATACAATGAATCAATTAATCAGTCAATCAACTTGTGACCAGCCGAGTGGATCAGCTGGTTGAATTAAAGGAAAGCTCATGAAAAAGAAGATAATATGAACCTATTTAGTGGGTAGCCAAGGTTACCTGTCAGTTGAAATAAGATCATATTAGACTCGACAAGTACATATTTTATGTCCAAAATGCAAATCTTATCCTTTATAGTTACATACAACTTGCACGGATTACACACACTACTATTGTAAATGAATGAAGTGTGCCGGGGAAAGGGTGAGGCTGTTGCATTTGAAACTTTATGCATGTGTTTATTTACATACAGTAACTACTGTACACACAGAGGCAATTTGGGGCTTGGTAGAATGCTGTGAAACTGTAGTTTAATCAGCAACAAAAGAAAGTCACTTACTCTACCCATTGAGTTGTAATGAAGCCTTGAAGACACGGTGATATTTGGGGACACACAGACCTAAACCTGCTGACAAGCCAGTCATCATCCTGAGCCAGAAAATCTTCTCTGTCTCTAAATACCCTTTCTGTTTTCACTGCGCAATTTGCAATATCCTCTATTAATGCTAATGCCATTGTTGTTAGAGGCATTTTCTGCACTTATTTGTGCTTGCTTTTATATCCACTCATCTAATTGCGCACACTTGGATGTTTGTTCATCATGTGTCTCTGGTGTGTACAATAATTTTCACATTATTATCAGTCTCCCAACATCACCTCTAAGTGTCACCAATGGACCAATAACAGTAGAAACGTACATACGCCAACCATGAAGTTAGCGTGGGGCTGCACATATTTCCACTGTCATTTCATTCTTGATACAGCTGAAATTTTCCATGGAAAAGAAAGTACGCCATGTTTTTGTGCATAAGTACCCTTTGTACATGAGGCCCTTAGTCTGGAGAAAGTGCAGGCTACTCCATTTGAGGTACCCCAGCCTCACGCAGAATTCCCTGATGATGTGACTTCAATGAGCACAAGCATTGTTGTCCATGAAGATGAAATTGGGCCTATGTTGTTCATGCAGGGGCAAAATGACTGGATTAATGATTTTATTCAGGTAGTATTGGCTGTCACTGTACCATTCACAAGGTATAGGGCAGTTCTGTATTGACTAGATACACCTGCCCAGATTGTAACATGGTGTCATGATCTGAGCATAGGGGGATAACGCTGTGCTCTGTCTCTTTGCCTTTTTTTCAATATTTGTATGGTGTTGTATTTTTGAGTTCTAATTCCTATTATTTTATATTTGGTTGATTTTCACATATTCTGTATTGTTTCTTAGTATGATTTATTTTCCTGTTTAAGTTCATTATAGTTTTGTTATTTACATATTTGAGGTTACTTGTCTTCATTTGCCATCTCATCATATTCGTATCCTGTTGTGTTTTCTCTCTCCCTCTCCCTCTCTGGGGCTGCAGCTGTCAGTGGCACTTCTGGGTTTTTTGCTCTTGTGGGTGGTGCTCCTGTCAGCTGTCAGTCCCGTCTTCTCCCTCTCATTACTCCCAGCTGATCTCCATTGTAATCATTGTTTCCTCCTTGCTCGCTCATGTGATCCACACCTGCATCCAGTTGTGTTCATTGGCTCCATGTCCTATTTAAGATCCTTTGTTCTGTCATTCATTGTTGGAGCCTCTGCTTTCTGTCACCATGCATCAGAACCCTTTCCCTGTTCTGGTGCTATTTCTTGAATAATTCTGCCTTCTCCGTTACCTTCTCAGCCTGTGAGTTATTTTTTTGCTCAATTTGGATTTTTGTGTTTTGTGCACTGTTTGGACTTTTTGTTTCATTCAATAAATATCACAACTACAGTTCACCGTTGGGGTCTTCATTCCTGCCTCGACGGGCAATTTGTGAGAGAAGGGTCCAACCAGTTGAAAACCCAGCTGCAGTAGGTTGTGGTATTTCTGTTTTTTCACTCACCTGTTTGTGGAGTTCCCATCATGTCCTCAGTATGCTGACCCCCACCAAGCAAACGGAGATCAGCAGCAGGGATCCTGAGTGTCGATGAACAGTGGGCCGCCAAGTTCATCCAGGGCTTCGTGGATGAAGCTCTCGCCTCCCACAGTCCAAAGAAGATCTCAAAGAGTGTGAATTCGGTGACCGTATTTGTTGAGGTGCACCCTGGGTTGAGGAGGTTCCCCCAGTTCACGGAGTTGGTGAATACGCCCTCCGTACTACAGCAGTCTTTCCCCAGGCTGACTTGGGGTCCGCCTCCAGAGAGCCCGAAGCTGATGTGGAAGTGTGCTCCGCTGCAGATGACCTGCTCCACCTCCCTCCACCTCCGGTTTGCTTGTCTGGCTCTTGGTGGGAAGAGCCAAGTGCAGCTGTCAGCTGCACCTGAGCTCATCTCGCCAAGCTCCGCTACTGCCGGTGACCCTGACCCTGTTGTCTCTGTTTCTCTTATCTGAGCCTTTCCCCAGGGTCACCAAGAGTCATCTAACTTCACCTGAGGTCTCAGTGGGTTCGAGCTCGCTGCCTAAGGTCTTCATGGGTCCACGAAGACCCACAGCTGCCAAGGTCGTCGCGGGTGCTCTGTCCCAGCCCGGGACCTCCATGGGTGCTGTTCCCCCTCCGGACGAGGTCTTTGCAGGTGCACCATTCCAGCCCGGGGCCTCCGAGGGTGCTGCTTTCCAGCTAGTTGAGGTTGTCGCTGGTGCCCCATCCCAGCTCGGGACCTCCGTGGGTGCAGCTCCTCCTCAGTCCAGGTCTCCATGGGTGTTGTGCTCCAGTCGGGGGCCATTGTGGGTGCCACGCCCAAGCCTTAATCCAACATGGGTGCTGTGCTCCAGCTTGGGTCCACAGTAGGCATTACGCTCCAACCCGGGGGCCACCGAGGGTGCAGCTTTTGCCCAGTCTGGGTCCTCCGAGGGTGCAGCTTTGGCCCAGTCTGGGTGCAGTGTTGCTCCAGCCTGGAGCCACCGCGAGTGCTGCCTTGCTCCAGCCCAGAGCCACTGCGGGTGCTGCCTTCCTCCAGCCCAGAGCCACCATGGGAGCTGCTTTGCTCCAGCCTGGAGCCACCATGGGTGCTGCCTTGCTCCAGCCCGGAGCCACTGCGGGTGCTGCCTTGCTCCAGCCTGGAGCAACCATGGGTGCTGCCTTTCTCCAGCCCAGAGCCACCGCGGGTGCTGCCTTACTCCAGCCCGGAGCCACCATGGGTGCAACTTTGCTCCATCTTGAAGCCACCGCGGGTGCTGTGACGTCTCAGTCCAGGACCACTGGGGGTACTGCAGAGCAGTCCAAAAACGTTGTGGTGCCCTCTCCTCTGCCCAAAGCTGTCGTGCTTCCCTCTCCTCTGCCAGACCCAGTCGCGGTTCCCTCTCCTCTGCCAGATGCCATCGTGGCTCCCTCTCCTCTGCCAGATGCCATCGTGGCTCCCTCTCCTCTGCCTGAGGCCGTCATGGTTCCCTCTCCTCCACCTGATATGGTCATGGTTTCCCCAACTCCACTGTCCTCTTCCTCATTGGTCTTCCCTGTGGGGCAGCCACCTTCTGGGCCACCCTTTCTGTTTAGGTGGCTAAAAAACTTTGGCCATCTACCTGACAGACTGTGCCACTGGGTCGGGTGGCCCATGTTCTCCGGCAGGTCAACCAACTCTTACCACCATGTCATCTGTCAGGTCTGGGACTTTTGATGGGCACCTGAACTGCCTAGTTCTTTGGTCCAGGGGGCCTAGGTGCCCGGGTCTGCGGGGGTGTGGGTCCTGAGCGGTTTTTTTTGTTTTTAGTTTCCTCCTAGTCTGGGTTTTGCTGGGGTATGAGGGGTATGAGCTATGAGAGCTTTTATTGTTTCCTCTGGTGCGTTTCGGTCCCTCCATACCTGGGTCCCCCTTCTCCCGCAAGGGGTGGGGTGGTTTTCTTGTCTTTGGTGGTGTAGGTTCTTTGTGTGGGTGGGTGTCTGGTATCAACCCCTTGGGGGGGGGGGGCTCTGTCATGATCTGAGCACGGCGGGATCCCGCTATGCTCTGTCTCTCTTTGTCTTTGTCAACCTATATTTATATGGTGTTGTATTTTTTAGTTCTAATTCCTGTTATTTTATATTTGGTTGATTTTCACATGTTCTGTATTGTTTTTTAGGATGATTTATTTTCCTGTTTACGTTCATTATAGTTTTGTTATTTACATATTTGAGGTGACTTGTCTTTATTTGCCATCTCATCATATTTGTATCCTGTTGTGTTTTCTCTCTCCCTCTCCCTCTCAGGGGCTGCAGCTGTCAGTGGCACTTGTTGTCATGGTTCGAGCTCCGATCTCCTCCGTGCTCGGGCCATGCAGTATTTTCCTCCCAGCTGATGTGTGTGATTCCTACGGCTCTCCAAGATTTTATTGTGACAGCGCTCGGAGGGACTTCCGGCTGTCAGAACTGAGGCCCTGACAGCTGAGCTGCATTTCGCCTCATCAGCTGTTCTACCTTGAGCCCTACTTAAGAGGGCAGCTGAGGGCGAAACGTGCGGCAGTCTCATCAGAGATTCCTCGTCTGACATCGTCGAGCATCCCTCGCTGAGCTCCCTGGTCAGACATTTGACCAGGGAGCTCTCCGTCTCCAGCAGTCGGAAGTCACGAAACTTAATATAGAATCGGTGTGTGACTTTGCAAAAATGATGTCTGCCACTGTAGTATTCTCTGGGCCCCTCCCCAATCTGACCAGTGATGACATGTTTAGCCGCTCATCATCCTTGAACCGCTGGCTGTCTGTGTGGTGTCCTAAAAATGACGTGGGCTACATTGACAATTGGAGCTCTTTTTGGGGAAAACCTGGTCTTATGAGACGTGACAGCATTCATCCCACTTTGGATGGTGCTTCTCATTTATCTAACAATCTGGCATCTTTTTTATCCAAATTTCCAAAACCCTGACTACTCAGAGTTGGGACCAGGAAGCAGAGTCGCAGTCTTACACGCCTCTCTGCAGCTCCTCTTCATCCGCCACCCCTCAGCTTAGCCCCTGTCTTCCCCATCAGAGAATCGTTGTCTGCTCCCTCCAAAGTAAATAAAAATATAATGCATAAGCATCCCAAAGTTCTAAAGCAAAATATTGGTAAAACTCAAATTAAACATAAAGCCTCTAAATTGAATGAATTGGCCTCTGTTCCTCCTCATAATTTAAAAATTAAATGTGGTTTATTAAATATTAGGTCTCTAACTGCTGCACGGTGGCGCAGTGGTTAGCACTGCGGCAGCACAGTTTACCCTTGGCCGGGGGATTGTGGGGATCGTGGGATTGTGGGTTCGATCCCAGCCCCCGACCAACAGTGATCTGTGTGGAGTTTGCATGTTCTCCCCGTGTTGCGTGGGTTTACTCCGGGATTTCTCCGGTTTCCTCCCACATGCCAAAAAAAAACATGCATGTTAGGTTAATTGGCTGTTCTAAATTGTCCCTAGATATTTGTTTCCTATAGGCCCTTAGAATAGAGGGTTAGTATTAATGAAAGCGCTTTGAGTGGTCTTTGTGACTAGAAAAGCGCTATATAAGTGCAGGTTAGTAGTTAGTTAGTAACTCCCAAGTCTCTGTTAGTCCATGATCTGTTAATTGATCATCAGATTGATTTAATTTTCCTTACAGAGACTTGGTTAGGGCAAGAGGATTATGTTGGTTTAAATGAATCAACTCCCTCTGGTTATTTAAACTGTCAAAATCCCAGAAGTTCTGGTCGTGGAGGAGGAGTAGCAACAATTTACCATTCCAAATTACTAGTTAATGTAAAGCAAAAAACATGTTATAATTCCTTTGACGGCCTGGTCCTCAGTATTGGGCACTTTGGCAATTTTAGGTTAGACCCAATTTTATTTGCCATAGTTTATCGTCCCCCATCAACCTACTCAGAATTTTTATCCAAATTTGCTGATTTCTTAGCTGATTTAGTGCTGAAATCTGATAGAATAATTATAGTAGGGGACTTTAATATACATGTGGATGTAGATAGTGACTGCCTTAATGTGGCATTTAATTCAATAGTAGACTCAATTGGGTTTTCTCAGAAAGTAGGAAATTCTACTCATTACCTCCACCATACATTGGACCTTGTTCTGACATATGGCATAGAAATAGAAAATCTTGTAGTGTCTCCTCATAACCCTGTACTGTCAGACCATTGTCTGTTAACCTTTGATTTTACTATTTCTGACTATTTGGCTCCTAAAGAAAAATATTATTACAGTAGATGCCTCTCAGATGATGCTGTTACCAAATTTATGCAGATTGTTTCCTCTATGCCATGTGTCAACACAACGAAAATAAGCTATAGACAGCTTGCTCCTTCTGTAATTGATAACATGGTGGATAGTGTTTCAGCTTCTCTGCATCAGACTCTAGACTTGGTGGCCCCCTTAAAAAAGAAAAAGTCTAATCAGAGATTTCTAACTCCTTGGTTCAACACAGAAACTCGTAGCTTAAAACAGAAGACTCGTCAATTAGAAAGAAAATGGCGCTCCACTAATTTAGATGAAATCTATTTAGCTTGGAGAAATCATCTTTTAATTTATAAAAAATCTCTTAGAAAAGCTAGAACGAGTTATTACTCTGCATTAATAGAAGAGAACAAGAATAATCCCAGGTTTCTTTTCAGTACTGTAGCCAGGTTGACAAAGAGTCAGGACTCTGTCAATCCTAGCATTCCCTTAGAGCTTACTAGTCAGGACTTTATGAATTTTTTCAATTATAAAATTTCATCCATCAGAGATAAAATCAATCAGATTCTTCCCACAGTTAACTTAAATACTGTAACTACTACAACTCCTTCTATTGATGTCTGTCTTGATGAGTTTACTCCAATCGACCTTTGTGAGTTAGACAAAATAGTTTCCTCATCCAAACCTTCAACTTGTCTTTTAGACCCTATTCCTACCAGGTTATCTAAAGAAGTCTTCCCACTTATTGGTAGCCTTATTCTTCATATAATCAATTCTTCATTAACTTTAGGCCATGTACTGCAGGCTTTTAAAATGGCTGTAATTAAACCCTGACTCAAAAAGCCACTGCTAGATCCAGGAGCTTTAGCTAACTATAGACCAATCTCTAATCTCCCTTTCATTTCAAAAATCTTAGAAAGAGTTGTTGCTACGCAATTATTTGACCACCTACAGGGAAATGGTTTACTTGAAGAGTTTCAGTCTGGGTTTAGAATCCATCATAGTACTGAAACAGCCTTAGCGAAGGTCACTAACGACCTCCTCATTGCATCTGATAATGGACTAGTTTCTGTACTTGTCCTTTTAGACCTTAGTGCAGCTTTTGATACTATCGATCATAATATTCTACTTGATAGATTAGAACACTATGTTGGACTTAATGGAACTTTGTTGCAGTGGTTTAGATCTTATTTATCTGATAGGTTCCAGTTTGTTCATGTAAATAATGAGTTTTCTTTCAACTCAAAGCTCAGTCATGGAGTTCCACAGGGATCTGTGCTAGGCCCTCCTCTTTTTAGTTTATATATGCTTCCGTTAGGCAACATTATTAGAAAGTACTGTATACATTTTCATTGTTATGCTGATGACACACAATTATACCTGTCAATGAAGCCAGATGATAGTAATCAATTAGCCAAGTTAGAAGCCTGTCTTAAGGAAATCAAAGCTTGGATGACTTGTAATTTCCTGCTATTAAATTCAGATAAGACTGAAGTCATTCTTGTTGGTCCAAAAAACCTTAGAAATTCCTTTCCAAATCAAACTTTCAGTTTGGATGCGGTTACTCTTTCTCTTAATAGCTCTGTGAGGAACCTTGGAGTTATTTTTGATCAGGATTTGTCCTTCAATTCACATATTAAATTTGTTTCTAAGACTGCCTTCTATCATTTGCGTAATATTGCCAAGTTTAGGAGCATCTTGTCTCAGAGTGATGCTGAGAAACTGATCCACGCTTTTGTTAGCTCGAGATTAGATTATTGTAATTCTTTATTATCAGGCTGTCCTAAAACATCTTTAAAAAGAGTTTTAACAGGTACTAGAAAGAGAGATCATATCTCTCCGGTTCTGGCCTCCCTTCATTGGCTTCCCATAGAGTTTAGAATTAAGTTTAAAATCCTTCTTCTTACTTACAAAGCTCTAAACAATCAGGCTCCTTTTTATTTAAAAGATCTGATACTACCATATTATCCTAACAGTGCACTACGCTCCCAAAATGCAGGATTACTTGTAATACCTAGAATCTCCAAAAGTACAATGGGAGGCAGAGCCTTCAGTTATCAAGCTCCTCTCCTGTGGAATCAGCTGCCAATCTGGATTCGGGAGTCAGACTCGATCTCTGTTTTTAAGAATAGGGCTAAAACCTACCTTTTTGATATAGCCTACAATTAGGGAGGGATCATGTGTTTCTGAACCCTCCCTTAGTTATGCTGCTAATAGGTTTAGTCAGCCGGGGGACCTCCAGTAATGCACTGGGCCTCACTCCTTTTCTCACTCTCAATGAAATATTTTTTTTGCTGGTCATTAACATTTGTTTGTTCTAAGCCATAGATTGAGTCCCCATCGTGCTGTTTGCTCTCTACATGTCTGTTCTTTTCGTCTTCTCTATCCCCTCACCCCCCAGCCAGTCGCAGCAGATGACTGCCCCTCCCTGAGCCTGGTTCTGCTGGAGGTTTCTTCCTGTTAAAAGGGAGTTTTTCCTCTCCACCATCGCCAAGTGCTTGCTCACAGGGGATCGCCTGATTGCTGGGGTCTTTCTGCAACTGTGGGGGTTCCCCCTACAGTTGATAGTGCTATGAGATGACTGTTGTTGTGAAATTGCGCTATATAAATAAAGTTAAAGTTAAAGTTAAAGACGTCATCTACCTTTCATCCTCGTCCTTTATTGTAAGTGTGTTTCATTATGTATCTGTTCCTCCGTGTCATAGACTGAGTATTAGTTATAGTGTGTTTTAGCCCCCCGTGGCTGGTTATTTTGTCATCTTTCCTTTCCTTTAATAAACTGTGCAAACTCACCGGTCGATATGTAGTGTCTTATTGATGGCTTGTGAAGGCCATCCATGACAGTAGACTGCCGCCAGACTGAGACGCCTGTCGCCGTGAGTTTGCCGTGGGCTGGAGTTTTTTCCCTTCGCTAGGGCTTGTTATAAGTATGTCCGCCCTCGAACGTGGGTTTTGCCCTGAGTGGTTCCAGGAGATCGACGGCTACCTGGCCAAGGCCCATCTCCTCATGCCCAGCCACGTGGCATATCACTACTTGTTTCTCGCCCAGAGAGCTTTATTAAAATATCACCTTACCTCCTTTCCAGAAGGAAAGGAAAGGGTAACATGGATTGTGGCACAACGTGAACTGATCAAAAAGGCGGCCCAGGAACCCTCTCCTTCTCCCCCGAGTACGGCGTCCCCGACGAGGGTGGAGATCCACGGACTGGAGGGGAACCCTGGCAGGAGGCCGACGGAGAGGCATCCCCGCTCCTCGCCTCGGGACTCAGCTCCTGCCACCCGTCCAGCCCCGGTGCCATGTGTTCCTGGTCCCATTGTCTCACCATCAGCCAGGAAACGTCATCGTCATGCCCCAAATAGGCCTCAGCGAGAATCCCGTCCGGATCCAGTTCCGGGTTGTCGGAGGGACTCAGCCTCCCAGTCAGCTGCTTCTCCTACGTCACGACAGGAGGGAATCCGCAACCGCTCCCCCCGGGTCATCTGTCCCTGCTGTCCCGTCAGCTCATCGTGCCCGGATCGCCTCGGCTGTCACCCCCTCCTCCTCGACGTCATCTCCGGCTGCTGTGAGTGCCGCGAGTCCTGCTTCAGCGAGGCCCGTCTGCAATCCACCGCGAGCGGCTCCTCCTCGTCTTCCTGAGGGGCCTGCCATTACCATCCGGAGGGGAAAGGGAAGAGCTCCGCCCGCTACAGCAGGCACCATCGGTCCTCCGGGGAACAGGCAAGTGCAATTTCATTCTTCTCCTTGTTGTTGTGATTTGCCTTGTCTGACCCCTGGGGGTGGAGTTTGGGGTTCACAGTCCCCCGAGCTCCCACCACCTGCTGTAGCCTCTGACATTGAACCTGCTGCCTCTGTGTCTCCCTCCGCTGAGCGGTCCATGACGCCAGGCCTATGTCGCCGGACGGAGAGGGGGCCTGCGGTCCTGGAGAGCCTGGTTCCAGCCCCACAGCCACATCATGGGCAGAGGAGGAGAGCGGACTGCTGTGTGGACCCTGTGCTGACGACGAAATGTTCCCAGGACTCCATCGGTGAGCGGTTCGATCCAGCAGGTCGAGGATCCCCTGCCACCACGCCGTGCGGGCCGTCAGCATGGACGGTCCTCAGACTGCGGAAAACATCATGCCGGCTGCGGAGCCCGCTGTAGCCGAGTGGTAGCCAGAAGACATCCTTCTTCTTCCTGAGCCCGGATCGTTGAAGTCCTGGACGGCGACAGAACTTGAGTGCAGGCAAGTGCTCTATTTTTCCTTCCTACTATCTGTTCTAGAGCATTTTTGCCTGTCTCTCGGGGAGATGAGCCAGGGTCAGCCGTCCGTTGCATCCGAGCTTGTCTCGCTGGGCTCTGTCGCTACCGGTGATCCTGATCCCGGTTCTTCTTTTTCTCCTAAGCCTTCTCCCAGGGTCACCGGTGCGGAGTCAACCCCGGTCGCTGTGCTGGAGGTTCCGGGTTCGGGGTTGGAGGCCGTCTATGGAGCTGTTCCGACCCAGTCGGGGTCCGACGTGGGTGCAACCGCAATCCGATCGGGGTCCATCGTGGGTGCAGCGCGGGCTCACCCTGGGTCCAACAGGAGGACAGCGCCTATTCTGGTAACGTTCAGAGGTGGAGCTGCAGATCCGCTGCTGAGCGACGCCGGACTGGTCCCTCATCTTCCCTCCAAGCCTTCTCCACCGGGTGCCGTTGGGGTTCCTTATATTCAGCCCGGCTCTCCCTCACTATCCCCCTCTACAGGGAAGCCATTGCCATTCTCTCCCCTGCGGTCCTGGTGGCTGAGCGATGAGGGTCGGCTTCCTGAAGGACAGCCTCGCCCGTCTGGTGTTCTGGGTCGGCCGCCCAACCAACTAGACTGTTTGCTTGGTGACCTGGTCCGGCCGCCAGAGATCCTGTTTTCCTGGGCCTGGGACTGGGGTACGCTCCCTTTTTCCCCTATCAGCTATTTGGACATTGGACGCAGGGAGACCACCAGAACTGTGTGTGTATTATTGGACTCTGCGTGCCGTCATCCCTGTATGTTTCGTATTTTCTCTAGATATTAAGGTCACTTTTGGTGTGTTGTCATGTGCCTTATTTTGATCTATGTATTACCGCTGTTTAGCATGTCTTTTTTTTTCTCCCCTCCCCTGTCTGAGGGATGATTTGTATCTGCCACATTATGTCTTATGGGCCTGTGTGTTTTAGTTATAGGCCTCCTTCTATTATTTGCATTTTTTGTCCTGTCTATGTATCATCCGCGCTTTATGGAGTATTGTGTTTTGTTTTTTTTTTCCTACCATACTCTGTAATTGCTTCGTTTTTTCCCTGTCATCGTCTTGGTGTTTTTTGTTTTTTCTGGTTCTCGCCTTCCAGGCCTTTCCCCGATCCTCCCACCCTGGGTGGGGCGGGAGGGTGGGGGGGCTTGGGTGTCATACGGCACCCGGAGTTCGCCGCCTCGGGGGGAGGTACTGTCGTGGTTTGAGCGCCAATCTCGTCCGCGCTCGGGCCATGCAGTATTTTCCTCCCAGCTGATGTGTGTGTTTCCTATGGCTCTCTGAGCTTTTATTGTGACAGCACTCGGAGGGGCTTCCGGCTGTCAGAGCTGAGGCCCTGACAGCTGAGCTGCATTTTGCCTCATCAGCTGTTCCACCTTGAGCCCTACTTCAGAGGGCAGCTGAGGGCGAAACGTGCGGCAGTCTCGTCAGAGATTCCTCGTCTGACATCGTCAAGCATCCCTCGCCGAGCTCCCTGGTCAGACGTCATCTACCTTTCATCCTCGTCCTTTATTGTAAGTGTGTTTCATTATGTATCTGTTCCTCCGTGTCATAGTGAATATTAGTTATAGTGTGTTTTAGCCCCCCGTGGCTCGTTATTTTGTTATCTTTCCTTTCCTTTAATAATCTGTGCAAGCTCACCGGTCGATATATAGCGTCTTATTGATGGCTCGTGAGGGCCATCCATGACACTTCTGGGTTTTTTTGCTCTGTTGTGGGTGGTGCTCCTGTCAGCTGTCAGTCCTGTCTTCTCCCTCTCATTACTCCCAGCTGATCTCCATTGTAATCATTGTTTCCCCCTTGCTCACTCATGTGATCCACACCTGCATCCAGTTGTGCTCATTGGCTTCATGTCCTATTTAAGATCCTTACTTCTGTCATTCATTGTTGGAGCCTCTGCTTTCTGACACCAAGCATCAGAACCCTTTCCCCGTTCTGGTGCAATTTCCTGAATAATCCTGCCTTCTCCGTTACCTTCTTAGCCTGTGAGTTATTTTTTGCACAATTTGGATTTTTGTGTTTTGTGCACTGTTTGGACTTTTTGTTTCATTCAATAAATATCACAACTACAGTTCAGCATTGGGGTCTTCATTCCTGCCTTGACGGGAAATTTGTGACACATTGAGGCCCGCTGGTCCCTTGTCCAGCATAAATGCTTCCTGGCCCATGCAAATGATGATGCCTGTGCCTGGTGGTGTGGTGAGGTACCGTTGCAGGTCATCTAGCATGCAGACCACACTGATGTAAACGGTTTCAAATGGTCTGAAGTGACACTTGGGTACCTCTCACCTCCCTTAAATGTGCCTGGAGTTGAGTGGCATTCATCATCTGGTTTTGCAGGACACTGTTCACAATGAAGAGATCATTAGCGTGGGATGTGGCCAAAGAACGTCCACTTCTATGCCTTTCTGTGACTCTTCCAGTCTCTCTGCATCTCGGTTGCAACCTACTGATGACACTCTGTGAAACTCTAAGCTCAGTGGCCACTTCCCTCTGAGAACGTCGGTACTGTTGATCAATTGTTCGGTGTTGTCTTGGTTTTATGATGTCAAAATGTAAATAGCATGATGAAGAGAATGTCATGGCCGCCAATTAGGCACACCTGCGCACACACCTGTCTGCTATCTGGCTCTGCCTATTTATTCTGTGAGACCCAGAGATCAGCGCAGAGTCGTCTGCTTCCTTCCCGAGGACCCTGAACTCGCCAACTCTACGCTGAGCTTCCAGCCTCATCTTTATTCCAGCGCTACTTCTCGCCTTTGGACTCCTCACCATCCAGCAGCCAAGTAAGTCTGCAACTTTTCCTCTCACCCTTTGCCTTCCCCTGTGCACAGGTGGTGTGACCTTGACGGCGGACTCTCTCCCCTCTGGCGGCGGTCCTCCCTGCTCTGTTCACCTGCTTGCTACATCTCCTACGGGGCTACTGGCACTGTCTACCTGGCCTGGGCCATTGTGCTAACCTGAGTGCTTCTCCTATGCAGCAAACAGTAAGGACTGAATTATCTGGTGCTTCTCCTGCTGCGATTGCCCCTAATTGTCCCTCTGCTCTGTCCTTAGGGTTGCCAGGTTGTACAGTGCTCTGCTCGCCCCAAGCTGAATCATCCACGTACTACACTCACTACAGACATTCACACACGTACCCGCGCACTTACATAATTATAAATAAAAGGTTAACTGTGTTTCTTGAATCGTGTCTGCTTCTTGGATATGAACCATGTCAGTACGACTCCGCCAGAGTGACCCAGCAGACAGCACGCTAGCGCGCAAGGTTAACAACTTAGAAGCTCGGGTTGACCAGTTAGCCTATCAGCAGCAAACCATATTAACACAACTAGCTCGAATGACTGATCTGTTGGATCGCCTTGCTAACCGTCAGGCTTTCCCTCCAGCTTCCGCTAGTTTCCCCGCTACTGCTAGCTCTGCCATTAGCCAGGTTACATTGGGCTCCCCATCACGTCTTACTCCCGTATCCACTCCCACCCGTTTCGGTGGTAAATTAGGAGAAGCTAGGGGATTTTTATTGCAGTGCGATATTGTATTTCAGCGGGTGCCATGGGATTTTCCTTCAGACCATAGCCGAATAGGTTATCTGGTTAACTTGTTGGAGGGGCAAGCTTTAGCTTGGGCTTACGCCATCATGGCTAGGGCTAGCTATGCTGTTCTCACCTACTCGCAGTTTGTTAGTGAGTTTAAGGAGGTGTTCGACCACTCCGACCGGGATATTGTGCTTACCTCCCGGTTGTTGAATTTGAAGCAGGGGGCTAGGGCAGTTGCCGATTACGCCATGGACTTCTAACTAACCTGCACTTATATAGCGCTTTTCTAGTCACAAAGACCACTCAAAGCGCTTTCATTAATACTAACCCTCTATTCTAAGGGCCTATAGGAAACAGATATCTAGGGACAATTTAGAACAGCCAGTTAACCTAACATGCATGTTTTTTTGGGCATGTGGGAGGAAACCGGAGAAATCCCGGAGTAAACCCACGCAACACGGGGAGAACATGCAAACTCCACACAGATCACTGTTGGTCGGGGGCTGGGATCGAACCCACGATCCCACGATCCCCACAATCCCCCGGCCAAGGGTAAACTGTGCTGCCGCAGTGCTAACCACTGCGCCACCGTGCAGCCAACTTCTGGGTCGTGGTGGGGTGGGAGGATTCCTCATTATGTAGTATCTTCATCAAAAGCCTTTGTCCTAGCCTGTGGGACGAGTTGGCCCACTTAGAAAAGCCCTCCAACCTAACTGAGTTAATTTCTTTGGTGATTAGCCTTGACAACAGACTGAGGGAGTGGGCGGCCGAGCGTAAGAATTCCGGTTGCTCGGGTAGTCAGTTTTGCGGTTCCCTGCAGCCCCCCCTATTGGCGCTACCTACAACAGATTCTCCGGATCAGCCAGAACCCATGGTGACAGGTCGAGTTTAGTTGTCTGCTGCGGAGAGGCAGCGATGTCGGGAGTTGGGCTTATGTGTTTACTGTGGGAGTGAGGAACATGAGCTTGAGGTATGCCCTGTACGGCCAAAAGGGGGAGTCCATGTGTCGCAGTAGGGGGACTCACGGACTCACCTCAGTTAAATCCCCTCTCCAGCTTCTAGATTCCTATCCGTTTCTGTTTCAAACACAAGGAATTTACCACACATACACTCATTGACTCCCGGGCCGAGCAGAGCTTCATCTCTGGGGGAACTGGCAACTTGGTTGGGCTTCCCGTTCAGTTATTGGAGTCAATGTGTACAAGCCCCCTAATGCCAACTGGGATCTGCAGGTCTTACCCACCCTACCCCACCCTGCCATCTATGTGGGGGACTTTAACAGCCATCACCCTGACTGGGGGTACCCAGCAGTGGACAGTGATGGGGAGGCACTTTCAGACTGGGCATCCAGAAATGGCCTCGCTTTGATATACGACCCCAAACAAAGAGGAACCTTCCACTCTGCTAGGTGGAAGAAGGACTATTCTCCTGACTTGTGTTGGGTCAGCTCTTTGAATGGGGAGCCATATCCTACACAGATCCTCATTCTTGATGATTTTCCACACAGCCAACACCGGCCCCTGCTTGCACACATTGGCCTACAACTTCCAGTCATATACAGCCCAAGGAAGATGCGCTGGAACTTCCGCAAAGCCAACTGGAAGAAATTCAGTGAAACTCTGGACCGGAGCGTTGTTACCATCCCACTCCACACCATCACTGTAGATGAAGCATACAACCGCTTCTGCAGCGCAATCTTCAAGGCTGCCCATACTGCAATCCCACGAGGCTACCGACCCCTCTATGTCCCATGTTTGGACGGAGAAAGTGCTGCCCTCCTACAATCCTATCAAACATCAGGGGACCCAGAGATAGCAGACCATCTCATTGAATCGCTAAATACAGCCCGGCGAAAGAAATGGGAGGAGACAGTTGCTGACCAGAGCTTTACCCACTCTAGCAGGAAATGTTGGAGCCTCATCCGTCGCCTAGGAGCTGCACAGAAGCCCCCTAGCCAAAGCCGAGCATCTGTCACACCCAACCAAGTTGCATCCCACCTACTGACTATCGCCAAAGCACCCCAAGACAAAGACACCAGAAGAGCAGTTACAACTGAACTAAAAAAACACCAAAAAATGCCTGTAGAGGAAACGAACCCTGGACCCTTCGAGGCTGCTGAACTGGAGAAAGTCCTACAGGGCCTGAAATGTGGAAAGGCAGCAGGATACGATAACATCTTCCCAGAATTCATGAAAAATCTTGGCCCCCGAGCCCTAACCTGGTTGACACAATTCTACACAAGGATCACACAAACAAACTCGATCCCAAAGAAATGGCGGACAGCAAAGGTCATTGCCATCCCAAAACCTGGCAAAGACCACAAACTACCAGCAAGCTACCGCCCAATCTCCCTACTCAGCGTTCCTTACAAAATCATGGAGCGCCTAATACTGCAACGCATTTCCCCAGAAATAGAGGATATTCTAAGTGTGGATCAAGCAGGTTTCCGCAAGGACCGCAGTACAGGAGAACAAGTACTGGCCCTAACCACCTTCATTGAAAATGGCTTCGAGAGTAGACTGAAGACGGGGGCTGTGTTTCTCGATCTTACAGCCGCCTATGATACGGTCTGGCACAAAGGCCTCCTCCTGAAACTTATAAAGGCGATCCCTGCTTGGGCAACAGCAATTATAAAAACCCTGCTGACCAACCGAAGGTTCAGAGTCCACCTCAGTCAGAACACAAGTGCATTGAGAATGCAGAAAAACGGACTCCCACAAGGCTCAGTTCTAGCTCCAACTCTGTTCAACCTCTACATAAACGACCTGCCTACTACAAATTCCCGCAAATTCATCTATGCAGACGACATCTGTTTGGCATTCCAAGCACCAGACTTTGAACCACTGGAACGGGTGCTCACGGAAGATCTTGCTAAACTGGACCAGTTCTGCAAAATCTGGCGCCTAAAACCAAGCCCAGCAAAAACCATCTCCAGTGTATTTCATCTCCACAATGCAAAAGCTGCCAGAGAACTAAACATCCACCTGAGCGGACTCAAGCTCAAGCATGCCCCAAATCCAACTTATCTTAGAGTGACCCTTGATAGGACCTTATCCTTCAAGGAACATCTAAAGGGGACGGCTGCTAAGGTGAAAGTACGAAACAACCTGCTCTGCAAGCTCGCTGGTGCAAAATGGGGGGCGGCAGTCTCCACCCTGCGCACCTCAGCACTGGCCCTTTCATACTCTGTAGCAGAATATTGTGCCCCTGTCTGGTCCAGGTCATCTTATACACACCATGTAGACACCCAGCTCAACTCAACCATGAGAACTATAACTGGAACAATCCGCTCAACACCACTCCCCTGGCTCTCTGTACTGTCAAACATAGCCCCTCCACACATCCGGCGAGCAGCATTAACTCAAAGGATGCTCCAAAAAGTTAAAGATTTTCCTCACTTACCAATCCATGCAGATATCTACACCCCACCCACTGCCCGACTTTCATCCAGACGGCCGATTTGGAAAAATCCTCCCCCAGCTGACTTTACCATCCAGACAGCTTGGCAAGAGGAATGGGAGACCAAGGAGGTCCCAAACAAACAGCTGGTGATAAACCCCAACCAACAGGTCCCAGGCACCAACCTCCCAAGGAGACAGTGGTCTACACTCAATCGCTTCAAGACTGGACATGGCCCCTGCTTGGCCAGCCTTCACAGATGGGGCAGTAGCCCTAGCCCACTGTGCGCATGTGGAGAGGAGCAAACTATGGAACACATCATAGAGGCTTGCCCGCTCCAAAGACTGGAAGGAGGATTACACACCCTCCATACAGCAAACCAGGAGGCAACTGCTTGGCTTAAGGACTTTGCATTCGCTAAATAAATAAATATTGGAGACCCCCTTAAAAGTGATCACCCTCTCTAAAGCCCCTTTTGCTGTGGTTTCCCATCAGACCATACCTGTGTCTGTGATTACATCGGGCAACCACTGGGAGGAGCTGAGGTTGTATGTGCTGCTGATCTCTTCATCCCCAGTTATCCTCGGCTATCCCTGTCTTCGCCTGCACAACCCCTCCATAGACCGGCGGTCCGGGAGTGTCCGTGCCTGGAGCTCTTTCTGTTTGAGTGCCTGCCTTCAGTCCGCTGCATGCTTGCCATCTGTGCCTCTAAGTGTCCCGATCCCTGCCCCTCCTGATTTGGCTAAGGTCCCTCCCGAATACCATGACTTGGGGGCCGCCTTCAGCAAGGCTCAAGTCCTTTCCCTTCCCCCCCACTGCCCTTATGATTGTGCCATTAATCTTTGCGCTGGAGCTCCACTGCCATCCAACAGACTCCACAACCTGTCTGCCCCGGAGTGGGAAGTGATGGAGACGTACATCAAGGAGTCTTTGAGCTCAGGCATAATCCGGCCATCGTCGTCAGCGGTGGGGCGGGCTTTTTCTTCGTCAGCAAGAAGGATGGCTCACTGAGGCTGTGTATAGACTTTCGGGAATTAAACAACATAACCATCAAGGATAAGTACACTCTTCCACTCATTAATTCAGCCATTGATTCCCTCCAAGGTGCCTCCTGGTTTTCCAAATTGGACCTGCGCAACGCCTATCATTTGGTGCGGATCCGGGAGGGCGATGAATGGAAGACGGCGTTCCGGACCCCTAGTGGACATTTTGAGTATCTAGTCATGCCATTTGGGCTAACTAACGCCCCTGCCGTCTTCCAGAGGCTAATTAATGATGTGTTGAGGGATATATTGGGCACATTTGTGTTTGTGTATCTGAATGACATTCTTATTTTTTTGCAGTCACTGGAAGAGCACCGAGTGCACGTGAGGCGGGTACTGCAGCAACTTTTGGAAAATAAACTTTTTGTGAAGGCTGAAAAGTGTGAGTTTCACGTCAACCAGATGTCGTTCCTGGGGTTTATCATCTCTCACAATGAGGTCATCCCCGACCCGGATAAGATTAAAGCGGTGGTAGAGTGGCCCACTCCATCGTCCAGAAAGCAGCTCCAATAGTTTCTGGGATTTGCTATCTTTTCCCGCCGCTTCATTTAGAATTACAGCTGGATTGCTCTCCCCCTAACCTGTTTGACCTCTCCCAAGGTTCCGTTTCGGTGGACTGAGGAAGCGGTGGCGGCCTTTGCCAAACTAAAGACCAGGTTCTCGTCCTCTCCCATCCTGACACAGGTGGACCCCGCTCTCCACTGCTTGGTGGAGGTGGATGCCTCAGACTTGGGGGTGGGGGCGGTCCTTTCCCAGAGATCTCCGGTGGATGGCAAGATTTGACCCTGTGCGTTCTTCTTCCGACACCTATCATCAGCTGAGCACAATTATGACATCGGTGACAGGGAACTCTTGGCCATCAAGTTTGCCTTGAAAGAGTGGCGTCATTGGTTGGAGGGGGCCTCCCAGCTGTTCATTGTATGGACTGACCACAAGAACTTGGAATACCTTCGGATGGCCAAGCACTTGAACTCCCGCCAGGCTTGTTGGTCCTTGGTTTTTGGAAGATTTGACTTCACCATTACCTATCGTCCCGGGTCAAAGAACACAAAGCCTGATGCCTTGTTCCACCAGTTTGCCTCGGAGATGACTGAGACACCCGAGCACCCTATCCTACCCCCATCGTGTGTCGTGGGCGCCATCTCCTGGGGTATCAAGGACAAGGTTTTGAAGGCTCTGGAAGACGAGCCCGACCCAGGCGGGGGGCCAGCGGGTAACTGTTTGTTCCATCGGCTGTCCGGGGGGAGGTTATTCATTGGGGCCACTCATCTAAGTTCCTGTGTCACCCAGGGCAGGGACGCACAGTGGAGCTGATTTGTAGGACATTTTGGTGGCTGTCGCTGCAGAAGGATGTCAGGGAGTACATCCGGGCCTATACTCAGTGTGCCACCGGGGAAACGTCTTCTTCTCCTCCAGCTGGGTTACTCCATCCCCTCCCTATCTCCAGCAGACCGTGGTCCCACATGGCTCTTGATTTCATTACTGGCCTCCCATCATCCAACCACAACACGGTAATCCTTACATTGGCCGACAGGTTCTCCAAGGCTGCCCACTTCGTCCCCCTGCAGTTGCTGCCCACGGCCAAGGAGACGACAGATTTTCTGGTCCAGCATGTGGTTCGGCTACATGGCATCCCATTGGACATTGTCTCAGATTGGGGTCCCCAGTTCGTGTCCCAAGTCTGGAGATCGTTTTGCAGTTCCTTGGGGGCCACAGCGAGTCTATCTTCAGGCTACCATCCTCAAACCAACGAGCAAATCAGGAATTGGAAGCCACGCTGCGGTGTGTCGCCACCACCAACCCCTCATCTTGGAGCTCCCACCTCCCTTGGATTGAGTATGCTCACAACACCACCATCTCATCAGTCATAGGCATGTCTCCCTTCCAGGCCTCGCTGGGTTACAATCCCCCACTGTTCCCGGAGGAGGAGGGGGACATCGCGGTTCCCTCTGTTTGAGCACACCTGCAGTGCTGTTGTCGGATCTGGAGGGCTACATGGGAGGTGCTGCAACGCACAGCTGAGCACAACACGTCAGTGGCAAACCGTCACAGGGCTCCAGCTCCTGCCTACCAGGTGGGCCAACAGGTACGGCTGTCCATCAAGCATATTGATTTAAAGGGTGAGAGGAGGAAAATGTCCCAAAGGTTTATTGGACCCTTTCCCATCACCCAAATTATTAACACAGTGTGTGTACGACTAGCTCCCCCCCTCCCTCCGCATCTGTCCTTCTTTCCATGTCTCCCAGGTCAAGCCTGTCTGCTCCAGCCCCTTGTGTCCTCCACCCAGGGACCCACCGCCCCCGATGATAATTGACGGCGACCCAGCTTGGAAAGTCAACGTCATTCTGGACTTCCAATGCTGGGGTCGCAGTCTGCAGTACCTGGTGGATTGGGAGGGCTATGGGCTGGAGTGGAGATCCTGGGTGTGCCCCTCCTTCGTGCAGGACAAGCAACTCATCAGGGACTTCCTTCAGGCGCACCCAGGTAGGTTAGATCAACCGCTGAGAGACGTGTCATTGGAGGGGGAGTACTGTCATGGCCGCCAATTAGGCGCACCTGCGCACACACCGGTCTGCTATCTGGCTCTGCCTATTTATTCTGTGAGACCCAGAGATCAGCGCGGAGTCATCTGCTTCCTTTCCGAGGACCCTGAACTCGCCAACTCTACGTTGAGCTTCCAGCCTCATCTTTATTCCAGCGCTACTTCTCGCCTTTGGACTCCTCACCATCCAGCAGCCAATTAAGCCTGCAACTTTTCCTCTCACCCTTCGCCTTCCCCTGTGCACAGGCGGTGTGACCTTGGCGGTAGACTCTCTCCCACCTGGCGGTAGTCCTCCCTGCTCTGTTCATCTGCCTGCTACATCTCCTACGGGGCAACTGGCACTGTCTACCTGGCCTGGGCCATTGTGCTAACCTGAGTGCTTCTCCTACGCAGCAAACAGTAAGGACTGAATTATTTGGTGCTTCTCCTGCTGGGATTGGCCCTAATTGTCTCTCTGCTCTGTTCTTAGGGTTACCAGGTTGTATGGTGCTCTGCTCGCCCCAAGCTGAATCATCCATGCACTACACTCACTACAGACATTCACACACGCACCCGCGCACTTACATAATTATAAATAAAAGGTTAACTGTGTTTCCTGAGTCGTGTCTGCTTCTTGGGTCTAAACCATGTCAGAGAACTGTTTAAATAACAATTCTAATTGAACCAGAAAATGTATTGGTTTGCTGTGAATTTTTCCATTAAGCACCTTGTTAGAGAACAGCAAGTTATGCAAAACGTACTGAAACATTGAACAGATGGAAATGTGCATTCAAAAGGTTAGAGAAGGTCAAATTAAGTTCACCTGTAAAGGTTTATTTTAGGTGTATCCGGAAATTTACCTGAAAGTCGAATATCACTAACTTTTTGTGAGTAGTGTATGTTTTTTTGATATGAATGGATATACTGAACATGAAAATAAATGTAAACATTGAAAATATTGGAATGCAATATTTATCTTGACCACTTGGATATGGGTAACCAGTTTTTCACACGAACTATGTCAAAACTGGCTTTCAGAAAGAAACACAAGACACAAGTGCCTGTAAGACCCGGAATCATTATATTATGCATATGATATATTGTTATATGTAACATTATTATTATATTATTATAACATGGTGACATAACAGTCTTATATTGCAAGATGTCATGACTGTGTCCAACCATAAAACAATTTGGCGCCAAATGGAATGCAACATCGATCTGAAATAATCTGAAGAAACTTTTATATTCATACATATCATATACAATGTTTTATTATTATAGAAAGGAAAAAATGCAATAAATAAGTATCTATGTATACTTGTGAATTTATTTATTTAACCTTTATTTATGCAGGGGATGGCCACTGAGAGGCAACCTTTGTTTTTAATGGACGCCCTGTTCACATTCACACCTGAGGCAGCCCAGTACAGCCACAGACTGGCCTGTGCCCACTGAGCAGCACAGATTAAGGGCCTTGCTCAAGGGCACAACAATATGGTTAATGAGGGTGGGGCAAACAATGTCATCTGTCCCACCCAGATCTAATTCAATTCAATTCAACTTTATTTATATAACGCCATTTTACAACAACAGTCATCTCATAGCACTTTCAACTGTAGGGAAAACCCCCACAATTGCAGAAAGACCCCAGCAATCAGGTGATCCCTGTGAGCAAGCACTTGGTGACGGTGAAGAGGAAAAAACTCCCTTTTAACAGGAAGAAACCTCCAGAAGAACCAGGCTCAGGGAGGGGCAGTCATCTGCTGCATCTGGCTGGGGGGTGAGGAGATTGAGAAGAAGAAGAAAAGAACAGACATGTAGAGCGCAAACAGCATGACATGGACTCAATCTATGGGAGAGAACAAACAGATGTTAATGACCAGCAAAAATATTTCACTGAGAGTGAAGAAAGGAGTGAAGCCCAGTGCATTGTTGGAGGTCCCCTGGCTGTCTAAACCTATTAGCAGCATAACTAAGGGAGGGTTCAGGGACACATGATCCCTCCCTAATCATAGGCTATATCAAAAAGGAAGGTTTTAACCCTATTCTTAAAAATAGAGATCAAGTCTGATTCCCAAATCCAGATTGGCAGCTGGTTCCACATGAGAGGAGCTTGATAACTGAAGGCTCTGCCTCCCATTGTACTTTTGGAGAGTCTAGGTATTACAAGTAATCCTGCATTTTGGGAACATAGTGCTCTGTTAGGATAATAGGGTAGTATCAGATCTTTTAAATAAAAAGCGGCCTGATTATTTAGTGCTTTGTAAGTGAGAAGAAGGATTTTAAACTTAATTCTAAACTCTATGGGAAGCCAATGAAGGGAGTCCAGAACCGGAGGTATATGAGCTCTCTTCCTAGTACCTGTTAAAACTCTTGCTGCAGCATTTTGGATCAGCTGAAGACTTTTTAAAGATGTTTTAGGATAACCTGATAATAAAGAGTTACAATAATCTAATCTAGAGCTAACGAAAGTGTGGATTAGCTTCTCAGCATCACTCTGACACAAGATGCTCCTAATCTTGGCAATATTATGCAAATGATAGAAGGCAGTCTTTGAAACACGTTTAATATGTGAATTAAAAAACAGATCTTGATCAAAAATAACTCCAAAGTTCCTCACAGAACTATTAAGAGAAAGAGTAACCACATCCAAATTAAGAGCTTGATTTGGAAAGGTATTTCTAAGGTTTTTTTGAACCAAATAGAATGACTTCAGTCTTATATGAATTTAATAACAGGAAATTACAAATCATCCAAGCTTTGATTTCCTTAAGACAGGCCTCTAACTTGGCTAATTGATTACTGTCATCTGGCTTCATTGACAGGTATAATTGTGTGCCATCTGCAAAACAATGAAAATGTATACAGTACTTTGTAATAATGTTGCCTAGTGGAAGCATATATAAACTAAAAAGAGGAGGGCCTAGCACAGATCCCTGTGGAACTCTGTGACTGAGCTTTGAGTTGGAAGAAAACTCATTATTGACATGAACAAACTGGAACCTATCAGATAAATAAGATCTGAACCTCTGCAACGAAGTTCCATTAAGTCCACCATGGTGTTCTAATCTATCAAGTAGAATATTATGATCGATAGTATCAAAAGCTGCACTAAGGTCTAAAATGACAAGTACAGAAACAAGTCCATTATCAGATGTGATAAGGAGGTCATTAGTGACCTTCACTAAGGCTGTTTCAGTACTATGATGGATTCTAAACCCAGATTGAAACTCTTCAAATAAACCATTTCCCTGTAAGTGGTCAAATAATTGTGTAGCAACAACTCTTTCTAAGGTTTTTGAAATGAAAGGCATATTAGAGATTGGTCTATAGTTAGCTAAAACTCCTGGATCCAGCGCTGGCTTTTTGACTAAGGGTTTAATTACAGGAGTTTTAAAAGCTTGCTGTACATGGCCTAATGTTAATGAAGAATTGATTATATGAAGAATAGAGCTATCAGTAATAGGGAAGACTTCTTTAAATAACCTGGTAGGAATAGGGTCTAAAAGGGTCTAATAGGGTCTAAAAGGAATAGGGTCTAAAAGACCCTATTCCTTTGGCAACCTTTGTTTTTAATAAACGCCCTGTTCACATTCACACCTGGAAGCAGCCCAGTACAGCCACAGACTGGCCTGTGCCCACTGAGCAGCCTTGCTTAAGGCTTAAGGGCCTTGCTCAAGGACACAGCAATATGGTTAATGAGGGTGGGGCAAACAATGTCATCTGTCCCACCCAGATCTGATCATCCCGGTCCAGGGATTGAACCTGTTACCCTCCAGTTATCAGTCCACATCGCTAACCATTAGGCCACCACCGCCCCTGGGATCTCAGGTCCAGGTCAAAAAAAGTGTTGGATTTAATTAATTTTTTTAAAGTTATACAGTGGTGTGAAAGTGCTTTGCCCCCATCCTGATTTCTCATTTTTTTATATGTTTGTCACACTTGAATGTTTCAGATCATCAAACAAATTTAAATATTAGACAAAGATAACACAAGTAAACACAAAATGCAGTTTCTAAATGAAGGTTGTGGAGGTAAATGATCAGGCATGATGCGTCGAGCTGGAAGGGTACAAAGTTTTATTTCCTCCAACATAATGAGACACACATTGTAGCTCTGTGCGCTACTGTGATCGGAGACATGTATAGCAAGCTCTTTTATACATGTTATACAAACAGAGAGAGAATGCATGGCACATTAGCATAGTGATATACAGTACATATCAGTCAATACCTATTATTAGCGTGACCAACTGGCGCCTGGACGTCCTCTCCCTAATCTGGGGACATATAAACAACAGTCCACTGTTCTGGTTGTCCCCCAGGGCCTCTCTGTCCGTATGTGAATTGTCCTCTGTATGTAAATGGTCCTCTGCTTCCTCTAGACCTGCTGAGTGTGAGGAATGTCCGTGTAGAGTGTGGTGGGTCACCACAGGGCTCCCCCCAGAACACTCAGAAGGGGTGTGACCCCCCCCCCCCCCGGTCGTTTGGGCTCCAGCTCCGGTAGAACTGTCCTGCTGTAGAGGAGTGTCAGAGGGCATGTCAGTCTGTGGTGTGGGGGGGGAGGGGTGGAAAAGACAGTGTGCTCCGCTCTGGGTTCCAGCACTTTGAACGGCCGTGGATCGTGGGCGCACAGGGCCGGTGCGCGTCGTGCATAATGGAACCAACCGGCGATCGGCCGGCTTTAGGGAGTGAGGTGCGGGAAGAGCGCTGTTGAGGAGGAGGGGGAGGGGGGCGGGAGTAAGTGAGTGCCGACCTGGGATGTCAAAGGTGTCTGGGCCAAGCAAAAATTGCGTGCAGATCCGCGATGGTGAGGGACTTTCCTTGTCAACCTGGCGGTGATCCGCAATGGCTGTGAAAAAATTAAGTCTCTAACTCCTCTCGTAGCTCGGTCCAGCGAGGATGTGGGAAGGCGAACGGCCAAATGCTCCGAGGATGCGTAGTGGCTGTGAAACAACTGCAGCTGTGTGAGGGACTTGGCGGTTTGGCTTTAGGTGCAGACGCAACCCTAAAGCCATTGGGGACAGCAATCGGCTAAACTCCCACTGTGCGCCGAGGCTGAGAAACCCATACAAAGTCCTATGTGGGGGCTGCATGTCTGCTTCAGGTGTGTGAGCAGCCCTGAAGGTTCCGAGGATGGCGATTGGCCATGTTTCTCAGGCATGTGCAGTGGCGGAGGACGCTGTATCAGTCTGTGGAGCTGGCTTGTCCCTGTGCATGGCGTGCGCTTGGCGCAGTGACTACATAGCTGGAAGTTGCGCTGCCCTCGTAATTCTGCGGTGTGCGTGCGGGGCTTCTGTGCACGGGAGGTCCGCTGTCCAGATTGAGTCAGGGTCAGGGAGCTTGGTGGAAATCAACGTAGACAGCGCCAATGACTTTCCCCGTTCAGGCTGCTTCCTTCGGTTCACTTGTGTCGCCGTTCATGGTGCGTGTCGGTCCCAGCACTGCCTGCTCCTGAGAGCGCACTCCGGTGTGGATGAAGAGGATGCCGGCGTCACCATGACATGTCTAGGGTCACCAGTGTGGAGGTAAATGATCAGGCATGATGCGACGAGCTGGAAGGGTGCAAAGTTTTATTTCCTCCAACATAATGAGACACACATTGTAGCTCTGGACGCTACTGTGCTCTGAGGCATGTGTAGCAAGCTCTTTTATACATGTTATACAAACAGAGAGAGAATGCATGGCACATTCGGGCTGCACAGTGGCGCAGTGGTTAGCACTGCGGCAGCACAGTTTACCCTTGGCCGGGGGATCGTGGGGATCGTGGGATCGTGGGTTCTATCCCAGCCCCCGACCAACAGTGATCTGTGTGGAGTTTGCATGTTCTCCCCGTGTATGCGTGGGTTTACCCCGGGATTTCTCCGGTTTCCTCCCACATCCCAAAAACATGCAGGTTAGGTTAATTGGAGACTCTAAAGTGGCCCTTTGTGTGAATGTGTGTGTGTGTGAATAGTTAAAAAGGGATGGCGCTGTATTGTGGCTGCTTCATCCATCTAGGTGGTGGATGACCCTTAATTTCTGTAAAGCGTCTTTGAGTGTCTATGATAAAGCGCTATATAAATCTGATGCATTGATTCATTGACATTAGCATGGTGATATACATATCAGTCAATACCTATTATTAGCATGACCAACTGGCGCCCGGACGTCCTCTCCCTAATCCGGGGATGTATAAACAACAGTCCATTGTTCTGGTTGTCCCCCAGGGGCTCTCTGTCCATATGTGAATTGTCCTCTGTATGTAAATGGTCCTCTGCTTCCTCCAGACCTGCTGAGTGTGAGGAATGTCCACGTAGACTGTGGTTGGTCACCACAAGGTGTTTATTATTAAGGGTAAAAACAATCCAAACCTACATGGCCCTGCATGAAAAAGTTCTCCCCATCCCTGTTAAAACATAAATTAACTGTGATCTATCACATGTTTGGAAAACTGAGTTCTATTTCTCTAGCCACACCCAGGCCTGATTACTGCCACACCTGTTCTCAATCAAGAAATCACTTAAATAGGACCTACCTGACAAAGTGAAGGAGACCAAAAGATCCTCAAAAGCTAGACATCATGCTGTGATTCAAAGAAATTCAGGAACAAATGATAAACAAAGTAATTGAGATCTATCAGTCTGGAAAAGGTTTTACAGCCATTTCTAAAGCTTTGGGACTTCAGCGAACTACAGTGAGAGCCATTATTCACAAATGGCAAAAACATGGAACAGTGGTGAACCTTCTCAGGAGTGACCAGCTGAGCAAAATTACCCCAAGAGCGCAGTGACGACTCATCCAGGAGGTCACAAAAGACCCCACAACAACATCTAAAGAACTGCAGGCCTCACTTGCCTCAGTTAAGGTCAGTGTTCATGACTCCACCGTAAGAAAGAGACTGGGAAAAATGGCTTGCATGGCTGACTTCCAAGACGAAAACCACTGCCGAGCAAAAAGAACATAAAGACTGCTTTCAGTTTTGCCAGGAAATATCTTGATGATCCCCAAGAATTTTACGGAAATACACTGTGCACTGATGAGTCAAAAGTTGAACTTTTTGGAAGGTGTGTGTCCCATTATATCTGGCGTAAAAGTAAACACAGCTTTTCAGAAAAGGAACATCATACCAACAGTGAAATATGGTGGTGGTAGTGTGATGGTCTGAGGCTGGTTTGCTGTTTCAGGACCTGGAAGACTTGATGTGGTAAATGGAAGCATGAATTCTGCTGTCTACCAAAAAATCCTCAAGGAGAATGTCTGGCCATCTGTTCGTGACTTCAAGCTGCAGCAGGATGTCACCATGGGATGAGATGCCGTCTCAGCGCTCAATTCAATTCAATTCAATTCAATTCAACTTTATTTATATAGCGCCATTTCACAACAACAGTCATCTCATAGCACTATCAACTGTAGGGAGGACCCCCACAGTTGCAGAAAGACCCCAGCAATCAGGCGATCCCCTGTGAGCAAGCACTTGGCGACGGTGGAGAGGAAAAACTCCCTTTTAACAGGAAGAAACCTCCAGCAGAACCAGGCTCAGGGAGGGGCAGTCATCTGCTGCGACTGGCTGGGGGGTGAGGGGATAGAGAAGAAGAAAAGAACAGACATGTAGAGAGCAAACAGCACGATGGGGACTCAATCTATGGGAGAGAACAAACAAATGTTAATGACCAGCAAAAACAAAATATTTCATAGAGAGTGAGGAAAGGAGTGAGGCCCAGTGCATTACTGGAGGTCCCCCGGCTGACTAAACCTATTAGCAGCATAACTAAGGGAGGGTTCAGAAAACACATGATCCCTCCCTAATTGTAGGCTATATCAAAAAGGTAGGTTTTAGCCCTATTCTTAAAAACAGAGATCGAGTCTGACTCCCGAATCCAGATTGGCAGCTGATTCCACAGGAGAGGAGCTTGATAACTGAAGGCTCTGCCTCCCATTGTACTTTTGGAGATTCTAGGTATTACAAGTAAACCTGCATTTTGGGAGCGTAGTGCTCTGTTAGGATGATACGGTAGTATCAGATCTTTTAAATAAAAAGGAGCCTGATTGTTTAGAGCTTTGTAAGTAAGAAGAAGGATTTTAAACTTAATTCTAAACTCTATGGGAAGCCAATGAAGGGAGGCCAGAACCGGAGAGATATGATCTCTCTTTCTAGTACCTGTTAAAACTCTTGCTGCAGCATTTTGGATCAGCTGAAGACTTTTTAAAGATGTTTTAGGACAACCTGATAATAAAGAATTACAATAATCTAATCTCGAGCTAACAAAAGCGTGGATCAGCTTCTCAGCATCACTCTGAGACAAGATGCTCCTAATCTTGGCAATATTACGCAAATGATAGAAGGCAGTCTTAGAAACAAATTTAATATGTGAATTGAAGGACAAATCCTGATCAAAAATAACTCCAAGGTTCCTCACAGAGCTATTAAGAGAAAGAGTAACTGCATCCAAACTGAAAGTTTGATTTGGAAAGGAATTTCTAAGGTTTTTTGGACCAACAAGAATGACTTCAGTCTTATCTGAATTTAATAGCAGGAAATTACAAGTCATCCAAACTTTGATTTCCTTAAGACAGGCTTCTAACTTGGCTAATTGATTAGTATCATCTGGCTTCATTGACAGGTATAATTGTGTGTCATCTGCATAACAGTGAAAATGTATACAGTGCTTTCTAATAATGTTGCCTAACGGAAGCATATATAAACTAAAAAGAGTAGGGCCAAGCACAGATCCCTGTGGAACTCCATGACTAAGCTTTGAGCTGAGAGAAAACTCATCATTTACATGAACAAACTGGAACCTATCAGATAAATAAGATCTAAACCACTGCAACGAAGTTCCATTAAGTCCAACATAGTGTTCTAATCTATCAAGTAGAATATTATGATCAATAGTATCAAAAGCTGCACTAAGATCTAAAAGGACAAGTACAGAAACTAGTCCATTATCAGATGCAATGAGGAGGTCGTTAGTGACCTTCGCTAAGGCTGTTTCAGTGCTATGATGGATTCTAAACCCAGATTGAAACTCCTCAAATAAACCATTTCCCTGCAGGTGGTCAAATAATTGCATAGCAACAACTCTTTCTAAGATTTTTGAAATGAAAGGGAGATTAGAGATTGGTCTATAGTTAGCTAAAGCTCCTGGATCTAGCGTTGGCTTTTTGAGTAAGGGTTTAATTACAGCCGTTTTAAAAGCCTGCGGTACATGGCCTAAAGTTAATGAAGAATTGATTATATGAAGAATAAAGCTACCAATAAGTGGGAAGACTTCTTTAAATAACCTGGTAGGAATAGGGTCTAAAAGACAAGTTGAAGGTTTGGATGAGGAAACTATTTTGTCTAACTCACAAAGGTCGATTGGAGTAAACTCATCAAGACAGACATCAATAGAAGGAGTTGTAGTAGTTACAGTATTTAAGTTAACTGTGGGAAGAATCTGATTGATTTTATCTCTGATGGATGAAATTTTATTATTGAAAAAGTTCATAAAGTCCTGACTAGTAAGCTCTAAGGGGATGCTAGGATTGACAGAGTCCTGACTCTTTGTCAACCTGGCTACAGTACTGAAAAGAAACCTGGGATTATTCTTGTTCTCTTCTATTAATGCAGAGTAATAACTCGTTCTAGCTTTTCTAAGAGATTTTTTATAAATTAAAAGATGATTTCTCCAAGCTAAATAGATTTCATCTAAATTAGTAGAGCGCCATTTTCTTTCTAATTGACGAGTCTTCTGTTTTAAGCTACGAGTTTCTGTGTTGAACCAAGGAGTTAAAAATCTCTGATTAGACTTTTTCTTTTTTAAGGGGGCCACCAAGTCTAGAGCCTGATGCAGAGAAGCTGAAACACTATCCACCATGTTATCAATTACAGAAGGAGCAAGCTGTCTATAGCTTATTTCCGTTGTGTTGACACATGGCATAGAGGAAACAATCTGCATAAATTTGGAAACAGCATCATCTGAGAGGCATCTACTGTGATAATATTTTTCTTTAGGAGCCAAATAGTCAGAAATAGTAAAATCAAAGGTTAACAGACAATGGTCTGACAGTACAGGGTTATGAGGAGACACTACAAGATTTTCTATTTCTATGCCATATGTCAGAACAAGGTCCAATGTATGGTGGAGGTAATGAGTAGAATTTCCTACTTTCTGAGAAAACCCAATCGAGTCTAATATTGAATTAAAAGCCACATTAAGGCAGTCACTATCTACATCCACATGTATATTAAAGTCCCCTACTATAATTATTCTATCAGATTTCAGCACTAAATCATCTAAGAAATCAGGAAATTCGGATAAAAATTCTGAATAGGTTGATGGGGGACGATAAACTATGGCAAATAAAATTGGGTTTAACCTGGAATTGCTAAAGTGCCCAATACTGAGGACCAGGCCCTCAAAGGAATTATAACATGTTTTTTGCTTTACATTAACTAGTAATTTGGAATGGTAAATTGATGCTACTCCTCCTCCACGACCAGAACTTCTGGGATTTTGACAGTTTAAATAACCAGAGGGAGTTGATTCATTTAAACCAACATAATCCTCTTGTCCTAACCAAGTCTCTGTAAGGGAAATTAAATCAATCTGATGATCAATTAACAGATCATGGACTAACAGAGACTTGGGAGTTAGAGACCTAATATTTAATAAACCACATTTAATTTTTAAATTATGAGGAGGAACAGAGGCCAAATCATTCAATTTAGAGGCTTTATGTTTAATTTGAGTTTTACCAATATTTTGCTAAAACCCATGTGTCCAATGCTAAAACCCATGGGCTGACCAATATTTTGCTCAGCCCATGTGTCCCTTCATCCCTGCTTCTCATTGAGCAGCGTCTCAGCAGGCTCCCAGCTGGCAGCATTACGGACGGCTGGGGACAATTAATTCTCATCAGCTGGGGCGCTGCCAATGAGAATAAATTGGAGCAGCTTCGATGACTCGGGGCTGCGACATAAGCACTGCTAGGCTGAAGCCCCTTCGTCTGGTGTCAGCCTCTACTCCCCTTACAGCATTCCTGTGATTGTAACCCGCTATGAGTATGTACGCCTTGTTACCCCTATGTCCGGTACGAGCTTCCTGCTCCTGCGCTGTGCAACCTGTGAGTGTACCCCTGTACGAGTATCTGTGCTCTCCTCATCCCTCATCCCTCTCCTTTAATAAAACATCACGACTCACTGGCTCGCCCTTGGCTCTTATTGCGTGGCTCCCTAGAGCCACGCGTGACAGTATGTCGCAGCCGGACGAGTTACCGGCGGCCGTGAGTCGCTGTGGAATTGTACCTTTCTGTCCGGGTGTCAGCGCTGCTAGCATGCCGTTTCCCAGGAGTCACTCCTGGCGCCAGGGCGACGAGCTGAGGTCCATCTCGGGGGCTGTCGACGGGACGCTTTTCACCCTGCACGACGCCCCCAACGCGAGACGCTGGCATCCGGACCGTGCTGAGGAACTCCTGGACTGTTACCCTCATTCTGTGTACCATCTCGAGGATAGTGCCAGGATAGACACCACAGGTACACAGCGAGAGAAGCGCCGCGGGTTGGATGGAAATCCCGGCAGGAAGCCGAAGTGGATGACGTTGCCCCCCGCTTCGGGATCCCGTTCCTGCTGCCATTCCAGTCCGGGAGTTCGCGCCAACCAGAGTGCTTCCCCCGACCTGCGCCACGTCACTTGGGATTCCCTTCAAGGAGCCGCAGCTGACAGCAGTTACGTCTGGGGCCGAGTGGCTGTCGCGAGCTCCACTGTGTGTCCTGTCACCATCTTCAGGCATGTGGCGGCGGCAGTGAGATTGGTGGAGAGGACTCCAGGGCTACGAAGCTTTCCCGTGCTCGACGCCTTCCTCGCCTCGATCTCCGATCAGGAGCGGCGATTCCTGGGTTCCCCCCTCGCTTCGTCCCCTGGGAATAGCCGTCATCACATCACCGAGTCACCTCTGCACGAACCTCGTCCGGATCCAGTTCTGGGCTGCCGCCAGGACCGTTCCCCCCACGCAGCTGTCACCTCCTCGTCTCGTCAGTGTGGAGATTTCACAGCCTCGTTCCCTGAGCCTCGTTTCCCCGTTGTCATTCCTGGACATTCGGGCTGGCTCACCCCGGCTGTTTCCCCCTCCTCCTTGACGCGCTTCCTGACTGCTGTGTGTGCCAGGAATTCCGGCCTGGTGAGCTCTCTGCTGGAGACAACGCGAGCGATCCTCAGACGATTTCCCGAGGGGTCCTCCGTTATCGCCGGGCGGGGAGAGGAAGAAGCAGTATCCACCACAGCAGGCGATATTCAACCTCCAGGAGGCAGGCAAGTCATAGTTTTTTCACATCTGCTTAATGATTTGCTCTGTCACATTCCTGGAGGAGGAGTTCAGGGTTCACAGCTCCCTGAACTCCCCCCACCTGCTGTAACCTGTGTTCCTAATCCCGCATCCTCTGTGTCTCTCTCCGCCGAGCGATCCCCGGCTCCGGGTCAACGTGGTGGGATAAGGAGAGGGCCTGTGGTTCCGCAGCTACGTTGCGGACGGAGGAGGGGGACTGACTGCTGCGTGGAGTCTGCGCCGACGACTGAGCGTCCCCGGGTCTCCACGGAGGAGCGGTTCGGTCCAGCGGGACGAGATTCTTCTGGCTTCACCCCGAGTGGATCGTCGGCGGGGTCACCGGAGCTGGAGGAACCTCAAGCTGCGCTGACCATTGTGCTGGCTGCGGGGCCCAACGCGGCTGGATGGGAGCCTGACAACGACCTCCTGACGACGGATCCTGGATCTTCGCAGTCCTGGACGGCGTCAGAACCCGAGATCAGGCGAGTGCTCTCCTTTCTTTTCTCCCTTTATATCTTTGAGCACTTCAGCCTGTCTCTGGGGGAGATGAGCCGGGTGCAGCCACCCGCTGCGTCTGAGCTCGTCTCGCCGGGTTCTGGTGCTGCCGGTGATCCTGATCCCGGTTCTGTTTTCTCTTCTGAGCCTTCTCCCAGGGTCACCGGCGAGGAGTTGCTGTTCCTCGTGGTGCTGGAGGGTCCAGGTTCAATGTTGGAGGTCGGTTCTGGTGCGGTGTCCAACGTGGGTTTGCCCGAGACCCAATCGGGGTCCAACGTGGGTGCTGCTCCAGCGGCGTCCGACGTGGGTTCGCCCGAGACCCAATCGGGGTCCGACGTGGGTGCTGCTCCAGCGGTGTCCGATGTGGGTTCGCCTAAGGCCCGATCGGGGTCCTACGTGGGTGCTGCCCCAGTGTTGTCCAGGTCCGATGAGGAGGTGGCTGCTTCCCTGTGGCCTGACGCTCGTCGCCCTCGTCATCGGCTCTCCCCTGAGCCTCTTCCACCGGGACCCGTTTTGACCTTTCGTCCGTCTCAACGGTCCTGGTGGTTGAGTGATGCGGGTCGACGACCCGACCTGCAAGATTTTCGGTTCGGTGTTCTGGTCCAACCCCCCGGTGATCTGTGTTTGCCTCTGGGTGGCCTGGTTCGGCTGCCGGTGGACTGGGTTCCTGGGATCTGGGTCCGGAGTTCGCCGTCCGAACATTTCCCTTTCCCTGGTTCGCCAACTGGACAATGGGCGGGGAGATCTCCGGAGCCATCTCGGCCATTTTTGGACTCTTCCTGTCATGTTCCTCGGGTGCCGCTTATTTTTGTTATGGTCACTCGGGTGAGATATTTTGTCCTTTTGGTAAATACTTATTCATAGTGCTGTGTATTGTTTTTTTTTTTTCCCGTTTTAACCGTACTCAGCATTTTATCCCATTGTTAGCTTATGTACCTGTCACCAGTATTTCCCTAGGTGACCCCCCCGTATATTTGCCGCCGTGTATTGTGTTCTCTCCTTTTCAACCATACTCGGCATCTTGCCTCATTATCCTGTGAACCTGTTCCCAGTCTCCCTCTAGGGGACCTCCCGCATATTTCGTGCTGTGTATTGTGTTTTCCCCTTAACCATACTCAGCTTTTTACCTTATTGTTGTCCTTTTACCCTGTCACCGTTATTCTCCTAGGTGTCCCTCTTGGTATTTGGCGCCGGGTATTCTGTTATCTTTTTATTTACCCATGCATGTCATTTTCATTATTTTTGTCCTGTTGTGAACATATATTCATAGTGCTGTGTGTTTTCCATTATCCGTACTCAGCATTTTCCTTTTTGTGCCTTGTTTTTTTTAGCTTTGTCTGTGCATTATAGGGTTATGTGTTTTGTTTCCCGTCTTACTCTGTAATTGCTTTATCCATTTTTGTCATTCTTTTGGTGGATTGTTCTGTTCCCGTGTTTTGTATTCTCTCCGTCTGTGCCCTGTTTTTTTTTCCCCCTTTTTTTGGTGCGATGTAGAGTAGCGTATTTGGGGTTTTTTTTTCTCTGCCCTGTTACCCTACATTTGTCTATTGGTGTTGTCCTTCCCTTTGCTTCTTCCCCTCCGGTCCTGCCTCCCTTCCACCCACCCTAGGTGGGGGGGGGGGGGGCTGGATGTTCCTGGTCGTTCAGGAGCCCGACCTTGAGGGGGAGGCTCTGTCTCCATGGGATGAGATGCCGTCTCAGCGCTCAGCCCATGTGTCCCTTCATCCCTGCTTCTCATTGAGCAGCGTCTCAGCAGGCTCCCAGCTGGCAGCATTACGGACGGCTGGGGACAATTAATCCTCATCAGCTGGGGCGCTGCCAATGAGAATAAATAGGAGCAGCCTCGATGACTCGGGGCTGCGACATAAGCACTGCTAGACTGAAGCCCCTTCGTCTGGTGTCAGCCTCTACTCCCCTTACAGCATTCCTGTGATTGTAACCCGCTGTGCGTATGTACGCCTTGTTACCCCTATGTCCGGTACGAGCTTCCTGCTCCTGCGCTGTGCAACCTGTGAGTGTACCCCTGTACGAGTATCTGTGCTCTCCTCATCCCTCATCCCTCTCCTTTAATAAAACATCACGACTCACTGGCTCGCCCTTGGCTCTTATTGCGTGGCTCCCTAGAGCCGCGCGTGACACAGGACAATGATCCAAAACACACTAGCAACTCCACCTCTGAATGGCTTAAGGAAAACAAAATGAAGACTTTGGAGTGGCCTAGTCAAAGTCCTGAGCTGAATCCGATTGAGATGCTGTGGCATGACCTTAAAAAGGCGGTTCATGCTAGAAAACCCTCCAATGTGGCTGAATTACAACAATTCTGCAAAGATGAGTGAGCCTAAATTCCTCCACAGCACTGTAAAAGTCTCAATGCCAGTTATCGCAAACGCTTGATTGCAGTTGTTGCTGCTAAGGGTGGCCCAACCAGTTATTAAGTTTAGGGGGCAATCACTTTTTCACACAGGGCCATGTAGGTTTGGATTTTTTTCGCCTTAATAATAAACACAGTCATTTAAAAACTGCATTTTGTGTTTACTTGTGTTATCTTTGTCTAATATTTAAATGTGTTTGATGATCTGAAACATTTAAGTGTGACAAACATACAAAAAAAAGAGAAATCAGGAAGGGGGCAAACACTTTTTCACACCACTGTATATTGTCTAAACTTGCAGAACTGTATCTGTCAGATTAGAAATGCTGGATAATGGGCACTTTTAGTGTACTAACAATGTTGTCTCTTGTTCTGTGCTTGACTGACATCATTTGCATTGATCTAACTTCATTCTTCTTTTGGTGTGTTACCTTGTCAGGGGTGCCAACAGTAGATCATGGTGTGCACATTTGATTTAGCAAGGATTTTACGCCAGATGCCCTTCCTGATGAAACCCTCATTTACCAGTGCTTGGGACTAGCACTAGACTTGTTCTCCCCTCTGTCGCTGGATAACTAACTTTTCTACCCCCCATTCTGTTATGCTGAGGGCGAGGCTAGAAGGTACTTCCCACCTTCTACTGGAAAGTACCTTTTTATGGTCTTTGAATGACTCAGCTGAGACTTGAACCCACAACCTCCTGGCTGTGGAGCAGATGCTCTAGTCTACACCACTCTACCCACCATTAGGTCACCCTTCCAGCCAGCTGAACTCAAGAGGAACAGAAGAATGAAGTTAGATTAATGTAAATGATTTCAGTGATGCACAGAACAACAGACCACATTGTTCTTAAACTAAATGTACCTATTATCCAACATTTTTCACCTAACAGAAATGGCTTTGGAAGCTTAGATAATATATAACTTTAAATAAATTTATCAAATCCAACTTTTTTGTATACTTGTTACAATACACTAAAGATCCTTTATGAAAACCTGTGTAGCATCAACTCCCTTTGACGCTAGTCTACAGGTACATCTCAAAAAATTAGAATATCATGAAAAAGTTCAATATTTTTTGTCACTCTTTTCAGAAAGTGCTTTTTTCTCTTGTCAGCTTACGCTGACCGAGAGAAATTATGACGTGGGGGACAAAGAGCTGCTGGCCATTAAGTTGGCACTGGAGGAGTGGAGACATTGGTTGGAGGGTGCCATTCACCCCATCATCGTGTGGACCGACCACAAGAATCTGGAATACTTGCGGTCGACCCACTGATGAAACGCCAGGCAGGCCCGCTGGTCCTTGTTTTTCCAGCGGTTTAATTTTACAATCACTTACTGGCCTGGTGCCTGGAATGTCAAACCGGACATGCTATCGCACCAGTTTGATTCCGGGGAAGTAGCCCCCCCCCCACCCCCAAACCATCATCCTGCCTTCGTGTGTCCTTGGTGCCCTTACTTGGGACATCGAGCGGAGGGTCCGTCAGGCCCAGTCCCAGCAGCCCGTGCTAGTAGGTTGCGCCCGGAATCATCTCGATGTCCTGGCTGCCCTCCGCAGTGACGTTCTCCAGTGGACCTATACCAGCCGCTTCGCCTGCCATCCTGGCATTGCCCGCACTGTGGACTTCGTCCGGCGGGCATTCTGGTGGCCCACAGTGTGGCGGGACAAACGGGACTACGTCAGGGACTGCCAGACCTGCGTCAGGGGGAAATCGGACTCCTCTCCCCCCTCGGGAATCCTCCACTCCCTTCCCACCCCAGTTCGTCCTTGGTCTCACATCGCTGTGGACTTTGTGACCGGACTCTCCCCCTCTCCCTTGGGAACACTGTAATCCTGACTATTGTGGATTGCTTCTCCAAAGCGGTGCATTTGGTGGGCCTCCCAAACTTCCCCTTGGCCTTGGAGACAGTGGCCCTATTAACACACCACGTGATCAAGGTCCACGGCATCCCCATTGACATTGTGTCTGACCGGGGTCCACAATTTACTTCCCAGGTCTGGAGGGCCTTTTGTTGGACACTGGGCACCACAGTGAGTCTCTCTTCCGGGAATCATCCTCAGACCAATGGGCAGGCAGAGTGTGCCAATCAGTCCCTGGAGGCCACCCTGTGGTGCGTAGCAGCTGAGAACCCGGCTTCATGGAGCTCGCACCTGACCTGGGTGGAGTATTTTCTTAACTCGGCCGTTTCAGCGGCCACAGGACTCACTCCATTCGAGGCATCCCTGGGGTACACCCCGCCTCTTCTTCCCATGACCAAGAGGGAGGTGGCGGTTCCATCCGTTGAGGCCCATGCTCGTCGCTGTCGACGCATCTGGAGGTCTACCCGGGCTGCCCTGACGCTCTCCACAGAACGCACCCGGGCCGCTGTGGACAAAAAGTGGGTCCCGGCTCCCAAATACACTGTGAGACAGCAAGTCTGGTTGGCAGCGAGTCAGATCCCGCTGAAGGAGGAATCTAAGAAGCTGTCTCCCTGCTTTCTGGGCCCGTTTCCCATCACCCGGATTATTAATGATGCTTCAGTTCAGCCAAAACTCCCTCCTATGCTACGGGTGACCCCCACTTTCCATTTGTCCCACATTAAGCCCCTCCCAGTCAGTCCTCTCTGCCCCTCCAAGCCTCCTCCTCCTCCCTGAATCATCGACGGCCACCCCGCCTACACGGTCCGCCGGATTCTGGATGTTCGTTGTCGGTGCCGGGGACTGCAGTACCTGGTGGACTTGGAGGGCTACGGCCTGGAGGAATTATCCTGGCCCCCTTCATCACGGGTTCTGGACAAGGAGATGCTCTGGGTCTTCCACCGAACCCACCCAGAGAAGCCCTCTGGACTGCCAGGAGGCACTCCTAGAAGGGGGGGGCCCTGTCATGTACAGCGAGAGTGCGCCCCTCCCCCCGCCGCATGTTCACCAATTCATCACTGCACCTGAAGCAGAGGACACACTTACACCTGCTCATCAGCCAACTTACTTAAGGAGGCCTCCTCCGCGCAGTTAACGCTGGCTCGTCTGGGTATACTGCTCTGATTCAGGCAAGCAGGTCGTGTGAACTTAGCTTAGACACGTTGTCTAACTGTTCTCTTTTCTATTGTTACAGGTTGCTGCCATCATGCGGGTGTGTCTCGGGACTGCGTGCGCTCTCCTGCCACCTCATCACTTTCCCAGTAACAGACCTTCACCCGGGTCAGGCACTTCAAGCTCATTCCCCCTTCCCTACTGGCTCGTCTATTCCCTGCTGGAGTCCTGCCGGTCCTCCCTTGGAGTCCAGAGTAAGTGGCAGTTTGGCTCGCCCATATTCCCCTTCTCTGCTTCTCCGCTGACAGCTCTCACTTTTCTCTCCACAGGTGGATTGAATCTTCTGGGGAGTGGCTGTTTCTCTGATGTAGCACTGTTTTCTACATTTAATAAACTATTGAACGTTCCCCCCTTGTGTGGTTCTATCTTGTGCTAGTATCGTGCATGTGAGCTGTCAGCTAATCATGACAAGGAGTAAACAACATAGAATCCTTGAGCTCAGCAGATGGCAACAGTGGAGCTCTTTGCACAGAAGATAATACAGACATTTTTAACTCAGGAGATGATGGCAACATAGAAACTTTGAACTCGGGAGATGATGGTAAGGAAATGTTAAACTCAAGAAATGAAAACAAGGAAACTTCAAACTCAGGGGATGCTAATAGGGAAACTTTAAACTCAGGGGATAGAAACATAGGAACTGTAAACTCAGAAGGTGACAACATAAAGTGGGAACTGTAAAGTAAAGAGATGACCACATGGACACTTTGAATTCAGGAGATAATAATGACATAGGCACTTTAACCTGTTGAACTCTGTAAATTCCGCGGGCGGTCATGTCTCCGCATCTTAGTGCGTCTCAGTGTGCACTGAAAAAAAAAAAAGCTGTATTTCCGGTCTTCCAGTACAGACACAGCCTTGTTACAACTTGAGAAAAAAGCTGTGTAATATATTCATTTTTTTGTGGTATTTTTACAAAATTTTGACCTGAGCTTGAAAACACTTCTACATTTCTGTTGTGTTTTCCAGCCAGTATCTGACAGCTGTATGTTTTTTGCAAGCATTTGTATCTAAAAAAACACCCAGGCGAACTTTCTTGTTACTCAGTGGCAGGAGCACTTAGAGAGATTATGACTGTTTTGCCAAAAAATTCAGAGTGTTTTCTTTTAAAGGGTACCTATGGTTGTACATGAAATAAAGATATTATATTGAGCCCCTGTCTCACTTTCTAGTTCAAGTTTTTATTCTGAACAGAGCGCCGGCAATGCGATATAAATCCATTGCCGATGTGCTGGTTCAGGTATGGCAGCAAAACATGCGCGCAGCCATACTGGCGGCTACAGGGCCTGCCAGGATGCTTCCTGTGACGTAGTATCGTTGATACCATGATCTGGATCAATATTGGCTGAGCCTGGAGTGCCCGGCTGAGCAGTGGCTGTCGGGATATGGATATCGCAACATGGCGGAATGTAAAGCCTTTGGATGTCTCAATAATAAGTGAAAAAACAAAGATAAACACTTCTTTTGTGTACCCAAACCCAGCACACCTTGTCGGAAGATCGTCGCGGAAAAGTGGTTGCCCAATCTCGGACTCGGATACTTTTCAGTATCAACGATGTGACGTCACATCCGCATGTGTCAGGGCGGCGCGCATAGTTTTCATTGACTGGCCATGCCGGCGGCCGTATTTGCATATATCTCTGGTGGTAGATGGCTGGCAACAATTATTTACCCAAATAATGAATACTTTGCCTAATGTTTTCAAGTTGAATGCATTTTCACGACCACCACAGGTACCCTTTAAATGAGACTAACTAACTAACTACTAACTAACTAACCTGCACTTATATAGCGCTTTTCTAGTCACAAAGACCACTCAAAGCGCTTTCATTAATACTAACCCTCTATTCTAAGGGCCTATAGGAAACAAATATCTAGGGACAATTTAGAACAGCCAATTAACCTAACATGCATGTTTTTTTTGGCATGTGGGAGGAAACCGGAGAAATCCCGGAGTAAACCCACGCAACACGGGGAGAACATGCAAACTCTACACAGATCACTGTTGGTCGGGGGCTGGGATTGAACCCACGATCCCACGATCCCCACAATCCCCCGGCCAAGGGTAAACTGTGCTGCCGCAGTGCTAACCACTGCGCCATGAACCCACTAACCCCATGAAGATGCTGCAAATGGTTGAAGAACAGCTTTTGATTTACTTTGGGCATGTTATTTTTTAGGCATTTTTAGGGAAGTTGAAAAGAGTTCAACAGGTTAACTTCAGGACATAATGATAACATAGGCACCTTGACCTCAGGAGGTAATGACAACATGAGAGTTCTAAACTCAGGAGCGAACAATATGGGAACTCCCTGCCCTGGAGAAAACAATTTAGGAGCCTGTTGCTCAGAAGGAAACAAGGTAAGAGTCTTTTGCTCTGGGGAAAACAAAGTAGGGGCCCTTTGCTCTGGGGGAGATAACATAGCTGCTCTAAACTCAGGAAATGACCTGGGAGCTCTTTGTTCTGGGGAACCCAATATGGGAGCTCTTTGCTCTGCGGAAAATAATATAAGAGCCCTTTGCTCTGGGGAAAATAATAGAGGAGCTCTTTGCTTTGGGGAAAACAATGTAGGAGCCCTAAACTCTTGAGAAAAACTGTAGTTTTCTGCCGAGAAGAAAACCCTTTTTTCTCAGGTGACAAAATGAAACTTTTAAACTCAAGAGTTTATAGCAAGGGAACATTAAACTCAGGAGATGAAAACATAAAACTTTTAAACTCAGGAGGTGACAGAGAATCTCTAAACTTAGGGGGTGACAACACAAAACCCTCAAACTCAGGAGGTGACAACATGGAAACTTTAACCTCAGGAGGTGTCAACATGGAACCTTCAACCTCAGGAGGTGTCAGCATGGAACCTTCAACCACAAAAGGTAACAACATGGACACTTTAAACCCAGGAGGTGATAACATGGACACTTTAAACTCAAAAGATGATAACATGTGTCACGTGAATTGGCTATAATAAAATATTTGTCATAAGGTACAGGAATTATTTATTTTATTTAATAGTGGGTGTGAAAGGGGGCGGAGTTAAACCGTTGCTTCTACACCCGCTAAATTAAATAAAAGCACCCGTAAAAGGGGCACCAGTCCTAACGGACAATAATATTAACTTTAATTTAATTAATTTTGTACCTTCAATTACTTAATGAATCAGTCTCAAAATTTCAGTGAGTTCTTGTCCTGCCGTGATTAGGAAACAGGTATATGCGAAAGGAAAACGCTTCAACTTCTATCATTCACCCTTTTATTAAACTCATTCAGGTTACATGGCATGGCGTTCAAATGATGAATAAACAGATTTAAATGATAACATCGTAATATATCACATCAACTGATATTGGATTCCTGAACATAAAATCTAGCGTTACACCTCTGTAGAACCAAGGAGGAACCAGACTTATGTTTCAACGGTAAATGATGCTGAAATGTTTTAACAAAACAACACAATTTTATGGGGAAAATTCATAAGCTAATTATCTAAAAATGAATTCTGAATTAATCTACAAAAATGTAAGGGCAGTTACTTAAAAATGACTAAGAGTTTTCCTTCAGTTTACAGCTCTATCCTGTGGCTGAGAGACTAATTGAGCCCTGAAATGTGGGCCATATTCAATTGTAATTTAATTGTTAGGACATCACGTTTTAACCCAGCAGATAGTAAAATGAGCCTCACTCACAAGACAGCTGAAGGTCCACGTGTTCAGTGGGTCGATGCCGCCCGAGTTCAGGATCGGGACGTCGGGAGGAAGCGGCTGCTGCAATGCTTCCTCACAGCAGTCAGGAGTGTTGACCCAGCCGGGGGCTCATTCAGGACGGGGGCAGCAGAGTGATCGTCCCCGAGCGGCATGAAAAGTCCTTGGAAAAGAGTCCAAATTTGAGGTCTCTTGTAGTGGGATAGACCAAAAAAAAACTGAAGGAGGAACGTCTCAGTCTCTGTTCACTTTAAACTAGGCAAATTAAAGGTCCACTCTAATGGCGTGAAAAGTCATTAAAAAAATGAGAAAAACATTTACTAGGATAAGAATGGCTTCTGAGGTGAAGGAAAAAGTTTGAGAATTTGATTCTCTAAAAGGGACGAGCTCTAAAGAAAAATGGTTTCTCCTCAGTGACCAGAAAATAACGAAAGACTTGACAAACTTCACAGAGAACAGAATAAAACTTCACAGGACCTTGAAACGGTGGAATGAAATCTTCTTCTGAGATCTAGATTACTATTCTGCTTCTTTAATCTTAATTTAGTTCCTAATCTTTCTGAAAATCTCTTTCTTCCTTCTTTCTGTGTTTCTAATTCTTAATTCTATCACCTTTCTCTTTTTCTTGCTACTTGTTACATTGTTACTTTACTTTACTTCTTGCTAATCTTGCCCTTACTTCTCTTTGTCTGTCTTTTTGTCTGATCTTACTGTCTCAAATCTAACTTCTCTCTTTTAAAGTTACCTCGCCGGGTCGTAAAACTGATGATGTCAATCGCAAGACTGACCAATCGACTTTTTCAGAAGCAGTTTGAAATGGCTGCTATCCAATGTGAGAACATTTCTTTGTTTGAGAGCAGCCAATCAAACGAAGACACCATCCCATGAAATTGCAGAGAAAAAAATCAACACTCAGTCAGTTCTTATGAAATTAGGTGCTCAATATAAAATCCAACTAGATTAAATGCCTTGGTTAATATTTGGTGATCATGAATTTATACCATTACTCCAATATTACATTTGTTTGAATAACACTCATGAATATAACATTTCTTATACATAATCATAATACATGCATTCATATTTAGATCAAAACTTAATGTAGTACAGCAAATCATGGTTGGTGATAAAAGAGGGATGATTTTCAGTGTCCTTAGGATCCAGAGGATAAGCTGAAAGAAACTTAATGTTTAGGACAAATTAAAAGTCATCTTACATACTGAAAACACATTTCGTAGGTATCCACTAGGAGGTACTGTTGAGCTGTAGATGATTTCCTTTAGGTCCATGGTATCTGGGAGAAAACCTGGATAGTATTGTGGGCTATAAACCCGTCAGATTAAGCGGTTTATGACTCTTTTTTAAAAGCATTTTTTCCTGTAAGGGTACGTTATCCAAATGCAGTGTTCACGTTGAGAGGTCTGGTCTCACGAGTTTATGTTCCTTTGATCCTTTAAAAGCAAATTCTGATCCTTACAATCTCTGCAAGAGGCAACTTTTTACATTGGGGTCCTGGGAAAGCAAGCATCTTTGGTCAGGCCTGGAAGAGGCCTGGATGGGTAAACATGAAAGCCAGTGATATTCCTGAAAAAGGCAGTAAAGTGGTATTCCTGTATAATGAATAAAGTGATCTTCTGTCTTGGTTTGAGGAGACGATGATGCTACACATGGACACTTTAAACTCAGGAAGTTTCAACATGGGCACTTTAACCTCAGGAGGTAAGAGTATAGTATCCTTAAACTCAGAAAATAGTGACAACATCGGTACTTTAAACTCAGTAGAAATAACATGGGATTTTGCTCTAGAGATCCATCCATCCATCCATCTTCTACCGCTTAATCCTTTCGGGTCGCGGGGGGGCTGGAGCCTATCCCAGCATCTTTGGGCGAGAGGCAGGGTACACCCTGGACAGATCGCCAGTCCATCGCAGGGCCAACACAGAGAGACAGACAACCATTCACTCTCGCATCCATACCTGATAACGGAAGTTTTTGAACTCAGGAGATAACATAGGTATCCTTTGCTCAAAAGAAAACAAGATGGGGGTTTTAGACTCAGGAAATGACATTGGGGGTCTTTGCTGTAAGGACCACAAAGGAGCCTTTTGCTCTTGGGACAACAACATAGGAGTTTTTAGCCCTGGATATACCAACACAGGACCTCTTAACTCCGGGGACCCCAACGTAGGAGCTCTTAGCTGAGGAGGCACCAATACAGGAAATTCTAGCCCTGGAGGTACCAATATAGTAGCTTTTCGCTCACGGGTCAATAGCACAGGAGTCTTTAGTTTAGAAGATATCAATACCTGACCTCTTGAAAAATGGGTGGAGGTTTTCTGACCTCTTGAACAATGGCTGGAGGACTCCTGACCTCTTGGACAATGACCAGGGGGTGGTCCTCCTGCAGCTCCATGCTCGACATGGTCACCTCGGATGATGGAGGGAAACAAGAGGTCAGTGGGGTGACACCACAGTCATGATAGATAGATAGATAGATGTACTTTATTGATCCCAAACTGGGAAATTACAGGGTTAGGGTAATGAGCAGCAGAGACTGGTGGGGAGGACTCAGCAGCTGGTGGAATGTGCGCTTGGGTCCCTCCACAGGGAGCAATGCAAGACTTTTCAAAAATAGTGGTAGAACATAAATGAAAAGGTACTTGCCTTAACTCCTGGTCTCTTGCTGCCAGGGTGACAACCTCAGGATGAGTAGAAGGAGCTGGAGCGTACACTTCGGGCTGAGAAGGAACAGGACCGTGCACCTCTGAGGAAGCTGGAGCTGTGGCGTGAACCTCAGAGTCAGCTGGAGCTATCGTATGCACCTCAGAATCAGCTGGAGCAGTGGCGTGCACATCAGAGTCAGCTGGAGCTGTGACATGCACCTCGGAGTCAGCTGGAGCTGTGGCATGCACCTCGGAGTCAGCTGGAGCTGCGGTGTGCACCTCGGAGTCAGCTGTAGCTGTAGCATGCACCTCAGAGTCAGCTGGAGCTGTGGTGTGCACCTCCAGCCCTGATGCAGGAACCTAGGATGTGAAAGGAGAGAAGGAGGTACGGTCAGTACAAGAACCAACAGTGGAGCCCGGCAGAGGGGGGGCAGAAGAAGATGGGGACTGCAGTTGGATCCCTTCGTTGGGAGTAAGGCAAAACTCATTACGTACAGACGGTAATGATACTAAATGAGGTACTTGCCCCAAGTCCCGCTCCACTGTTGGCGAAGTCCCCAGTGATTCTGCTGCTGAAGAGGCGCCCTCCACCTCCGGAGATGCTGGATGGGCAGCAGACGCAGCGACCTGATGTGCAGTGGCAGACGAGGGCATCTGGGTAGATGATGTGGGAGCTGGCACTGCAGGTGTGGTGAATACCAATGGAATGCTGGGAAGAGCGGTGTTTCCACGAGGTTCGCATCCTCGCTGAGACCCTTAAAGTATGCTGGTCCCACAAGGCGGTAAAACACGTTCTGGTGTGTGACGTGGAGACGTGGACAGTGTCAGAGTTAGGAGATGCTTATCTGTCGGCACAAGCTTAGGCGATCCAGGTGCATTCCTCTCCATCTCAAAGTATGTGTGCCCGAGCTTGGAGGCAGACACTAACAGCCCGACCAACTTGGGACAGCACCACAGGCTGGGATATGCTCCCACTACCTCTGCTATGGCATCTAAATATTCCGGAGCCTTCTCTGGCACACGCCATGTATGGGCGATCGAGGCAAGGTCCTTAATGGTTTCAGCCACTCACACCTGATCCGCATTCAAACCCATGCTAACAAAGTCTATACCCGCTAAGTCAATGCCTACAGAGTCCGTGTTTGGTGGCTGTGGGACAGGAAAGGCTGGTGTTGGAGCTTGGGAACTGAGAGGTGGGGCTGGAGCGGAGCACGGAGATGTGTGTAAAAGAGCCAAAGAACATCTCACAGATGGCACTGGGTCTGGTGATGCTGAAACCAGGGGACGCTGTGTTGTCAGCACAGATTTCGGTGTGCAGGGGATGCTCTCCTCCCGTCTGTGAAGTAGTTGTAAATCTGGGATGATTGGAGGGGAAACAACCAGCTGCAGATGCTCTGTCACCACATTAGACTGAGGTGGTGGCTGCCAAAACTCAGGGCCGAGTACAAAGTCTCTAAGTTCCTTCGGCATCAAGTCCATGAAACCCGGGGTCTGACGGGCTATCTTCTTTACCTCCCTCACTACCCGTAGCACCTCAGTCGGGTTAGAGTCTCTCTTCTCAAACAGAAAAAATCGGGAGGCTATTTCCTGGTAAAACTTATGGTAAGCCTCCTCAACAGCTGCAGGGCTCATAGCGTGCTGAGGAACACTCTTCTCCTGTCTGGAATGGGGCTGCAGAGCTGAGGAGAGGCAGGCAGGAGCTGGTGACACTGGAGATTGGCGTGAAGTGGATGACGGAATCAGGGGATGTTTTACCATCGGCACAGGCTCCAGGATCTTCACCAGTCCACACAGAAAATCTTGCAAATTAGACACAGAGATCAGCAGTCTGACCAGACCGGGATATCTTGGTAGACTGGAGTTATCCTCTATAACCTCAACCGCTGCGTCCAGGAACCTCATCACTCTCTCCGGTGTGTGACTAGTCTAGGCATCAGAAATCAGCCCCTTGATGAGCTGAGCCACCCAGCACTCATCCTCATTCAGTCCAAACACACTGATATACGTACCTGCAGAGTCCTTGTCTGGTGGCGTTGTACTGTCACGTCTACCTCAGGGGACTCACACGGCAGGCAGTACTCCAGCGTAACATGATTTATTAATAAACAGAAATGAACAACAAAATGCAGCATGTGGGCTGGAAAATAACTCAAGACAGTGTTGAAACTCCCGATTCTTTGATTGAAAGATAGAAGAATAAGCCGGAGAATTCTTCAGTTCAAAGATGCAACATTTATTCAGAGGTCACATGTAAGGCAAGCAGTGCTGGGTTCAGTCGGACGCAGCCTCCTCAGGAATGTAATCAGACTGACCCCGACTTCCGGGTGCAACTTACATTTAACTTCTCGGGTTGGACCAACCCCGTACAATAGGATGGACTTGTACGCAACCGTCTGATTTGCCAGTTTACCTCTGACGTGAACATGCCATCCGCTATTTATGTTAACTACCCCCTAAGATGTATTATGTAATGTGTGTGTGTGAGTGTTGATTTGGGTGTGTAACGAATGCAATAGACCTGACAAATAGAACGGAGAAAGAGAAGAGGGCTCTGAGATTGTGATTGCTTAACACTTCAGTTTATAGTTTAACACTTTTGACAAATTTGTTCATAAGACTGCAAAGAAAACATGTGTAAAGCATAATGGGAGATTACCTACAGAATTATTATTTTGTACTCTAACTGTTTATGACCCTTTCAACAGGATAAATAACTGAACTTATAGGAATCCAAAATGCTAGGATCACCGGCAGGGAATAATAGACGACAACACCACACCAGACAGACACTGAGCACTCTCACATGTACAGAGACAGATAATCACGAATGAGAGACAGCTGGGGAAATAATCAGGGAAAGCAGGGAGGTGGCTGCAGGTGAGGAGCACAGGATAGGCAAGGCTGTGTAAACAAAGAGACAGGGGATGCATATGAAACAGGACAATACTGGAGTAATACAGAGAGGACAATGGCTAAGGGTATGGAAAACATGAGGAGCTGGAACAATAGGAGAACAAATACATACAACGCTTCAGGACCAGACAGGGAATGACACAGAAGACAATGACAGAGGACCCAGGGGAACACAGGGCAATAAATGCAAATGATAATCATATATAAACAAAGAAAAGAAACAAAACAATAAATAAACATAAAGTGTGGGCTTGATCCTCTGATCAAGCCCAGACTATGACACTTTCCTTCCCACATTCTATTATGCTGAGCACCAAGCTAGAGGGCAGGAAGTATCATTTTTTTATGGGCTTTGGTACGACCCAGCCGGGGCTTGAACCCAGGCGAATGCTCTATCACTAGGCCACCACTCCAATAATAATAATAATAATAATAATTGTAGAAGAGCTTGAAAGAACGAGGCGGTATGATATATAAACCAAAGTTTATTATCAGCTCTCCTAACAAGTCTCATCTAAGTGCAGAAGCAGCAGAAGGAAAAGAGACCGAATATCTCCGGCTCTCTGACTTTATACTTGCACATAACAAAAGACATGCATATCAAAGGCTGATATCCCTCATTATCATAATCCTCCCATTGTCTTGGTACTTCCTCTCTTCGCCCTGGGGGGGGTGAGGGTAGCTCCTCCGGTCTCCACCGCAGTGTCTGGGAACGTCTTTGTTCTTCACTGGCGGTTGAGAGTCTTTGTCCTTTCAGAGGTGTGAAGTCGCCTTACATATGTAATCACCAAACATTCCCACATGCTTCAACATATGTAGGTTATGGAATATATGATTAATATAGCCCACAGCCCCCCCAAACAACTAAGAAAGGACAATAGAAAAATTCACAGTGTAAGATAATTACTATGACATACTAACTGTTACACCTCTTGCCACAGAAGAAACTTTCCAGCAGCCATGCAACTAAGAGCGTTCAGTGGTAATCATAACAGCATAGTAAAATCACAAGTCAGTCCTAAACTGTTACAGCACAATTAGTGAACAACTGTGGAGTAGTTTGCGTCAGTCCCTGTGCTGTCTGGGTTTTAATCTTCTCCCAAAACTGCTGTGGGTTCGTTCAGACGTCCTGCTGGGACCTTCTTGTAAGGAATCTGCAGCGTGGGAAGGAGAGTGGTTAATTGTTCCCTGCAGGGGGGCTGAGTCTTTTCTCTTGGGGGGGTCTACCCCGCCGAGGTGCTCTCGCCAACTGTGCAGGCTCGTCTTTCAACAAGAAGGCAGGTTAAAGTCTGTCAATGCTGACTGTTTCTTTTCTATCCCCCAAATCAAGCACAAAGTGTTTATCACCAGGTTCCAGCACTCTGAATGGCCCATCGTATGCTGGGCGGAAAGTTGGTTTTAAAGCTTCATGCCTAACAAAAACGAATTCAGCGTTCTTTAAAGCTTGAGGGACAAAAACCCGTGGAAAGGAGTGATGAGCTGGACCGGGGAGAGAGTCCGGTCCGTTGCTGCCTAAAAACCTTGGGACTGGAAGATGCCCTGGCTCTGGGTTCTCTGGTAAAAATTCACCTGGGAGCCTGAGAGGTTGTGCAAAAACTAATTCTGCCGGAGAGGCGTCTAGATCCTCTTTAGGCGCAGCACGCAACCCCAATAAAACCCAGGGAAGTTTATTTACCCAATTTGTATCCGTTAGTGAGGCTCTGAGGGCGGCTTTTAAAGACCTGTGAAAACGCTCGCATAACCCATTAGCCTGAGGGTGATAAGCGGTGGTGCGATGAATTGTTGCCCCTAAGCTGCTGGACATGGCTGACCAAAGCTCCGAGACAAATTGAGGTCCTCTATCGGACGTGATGTCCGATGGGACGCCGAAACGTGCCACCCAGTTTGTCAAAAAAACGAGAGCGACTTCCTCTGCTGTAGTTGACGCTAGAGGGACTGCCTCTGGCCAGCACGTGGTGCGGTCTATCATTGTTAACAGGTGTGTGAAACCTTGGGAGGAAGGTAGTGGCCCCACTAAGTCGACATGAATGTGGTCGAACCTTCTAGCAGGGATCGGAAAAGGCTCCAGAGGGGCTTTAGTGTGTTTGTGTATTTTGGCGCGCTGACAAGAAATGCAAGTTTTTGCCCATTCTTTTACGTTTTTGCGCAGGCCTGGCCACACAAACTTTTCGGCGACCATTTTAACTGAGGCGCGCACACCTGGGTGCGCGAGGGAGTGAATTGAGTCGAAAATACGGCGGTGCCATGTAGCTGGGACTAACGGGCGAGGTCGGCCAGTTGAAATATCGCATATTAGGGGGGGCACGCCGTCGCGTAAACCCTTTTCCTCCAGCCTTAACCCTGTTGGTCCAGACAGGAGTGCGCGCACGTCCGCGTCACTGCTTTGTTCCTCTGCCATGGCTGCATAATCTATCCCTGCATGGATAGGTGCAGCGTATGTGTCCGCGTTAGTGAAAAGTTCTGCGGCTGAGGCAGTATAATCTGTCTCCTTGCGCTCTGGTGATGTCACAGCGCGAGAGAGGCAGTCTGCTACCACGTTAAGTTTGCCTGCCACATGTCGAATGTCTGTGGTGAACTCTGAAATCGCAGCCAGCTGTCTTTGTTGCCTGCCTGACCATGGTTCTGAAATTTTAGCCATAGCAAAGGTGAGCGGTTTGTGGTCTACAAAAGCCGTGAAACTCCGCCCTTCTAACCAGAACTGGAAGTGGCGGATGGATAAATGAAGCGCTAGCAGCTCCCTGTCAAAAGTGCTGTACTTACGCTCAGTTTGGTTTAGCGATTTGCTGAAGAATGCTAAAGGTTGCCAGATCCCGCTGACATGTTGTTCTACAACTGCCCCTATAGCTAGGTCTGAAGCGTCTGTGGTTAGCGCAATGCGGGCCGAGGGATCGGGGTGAACTAACAATGTGGCGTTAGCTAGGGCGCTCTTTACTTCCGCGAAGGCGCGTTCGCGCTCCGGGATTCATTTGACCGCGTTGGAAGCTTTCTTTTTTCTGAGTGCGTCATATAGGGGCTGCATGAGCTGAGCTGCGTGGGGGAGGAAACGGTTGTAAAAATTAACCATTCATAAAAATTCTTGCAGCGATTTGACCGTTTGTGGTCGTGGGAAACTTTTTATCGCTTGAACTTTGTCTGGAAGTGGAACTGCCCCGTTCGGAGAGACTCTGTGTCCTAAAAAATCAATTTGTGACACGCCGAATTTGCATTTGGCTGGACTGATTATTAACCCGTGCTCTTCTAGTCTCTGAAAAACCGTAGTGAGGTGCTGCTCGTGTTCTTCCTCAGACGAGCTGGCTACCAGCATGTCGTCGAGGTAGACGAAAACAAAAGAAAGGTCGCGTAATACCGCGTCCATCATCCGCTGAAAAGTTTGAGCAGCGCCTTTGAGGCCGAAAGGCATTCGCAGGAATTCAAAAAGGCCAAAAGGGGTTATTACAGCTGTTTTAGGAATGTCCTCTGCTCGAACTGGGACTTGATGATAACCGCGGACCAGGTCTATTTTTGAAAAAATGCGCACACCCGCCAGATGTAGTGAAAAATCCTGAATGTGAGGAATTGGGTAGCGGTCATGCGCTGTCGCATTGTTTAATCTGCGGTAATCCCCGCATGGTCTCCAAGAACCGTCGGGTTTCGGAAGCATGTGAAGTGGTGAGGCCCAAGGACCCTTCGAGCGTCTAACAATGCCTAATTTTTCAAGGGTAGTAAACTCGTCCCGAGCTATGTTGAGCTTGGCCGCGTCTAAGCGCTGAGCTTTGGCAAATACGGGTGGGCCCGTTGTGGGAATAAAGTGTTCAACCCCGTGTTTAGCCACTGTGGCTGAGAATTTGGGAATTGTGAGTGCTGGAAATTGGGTGAGGAGTTGCTCAAACTTACCTCTTGCCGTGGTGACGCTAGCCTGCACAGGTGGTGGAGAAAGTCGAGCTGAGCAGGGAATAGAAGCAAAAGACAGTGCATTAACCAAGCGTCTATTCGCTAGATCCACTAATAACCCATGTGCACACAAAAAATCTGCGCCTAACAAGTTAAACCTCACCGCTGCTACAACAAATGTCCATCTGTAGTTGCAGCCGTGGATGTGGAGGTGCAGGCTCTTTTCACCGAAGGTGTCAATGTTGGAGCCGTTGGCTGCCACCGCTCCGTTGCCCCGTGTGCCCATGGCTCGGTCTGCTTGGGAGGGCATGACGAAACTCAGCTGAGCTCCTGTGTCAATAAGGAACTGCTTGCCGGTGTGTCCATCCGTCACGTATAACAGCTTACTCTTCTCGCCGAGAACCGCTGCTGTTACCGGCTCTCGGCTTTGGCGTTTCCCGAAATCGTAAATTTGCAGGGGGGGAACGCATTTGCGGGCCTTCTCGGCGAAGCGGTGGTGATAATAACAGACGTCGCTCCGTCTGTTACGTTTTGGCTGTGTCGCTGTCACCGCGGGCTGGATCTGCTCCGTGGGTTGAGGCTCGCCGTGGCTCTGGGCATCAGCATTGAGGTCTGCGGATGCTGCTGTGGGTGTCTGTTCCCTGCAGGCGTTGACGAGCCGTTGAGCTTCGTTGGCGAGCACGCGGAAGTCTTGCTGGGTGCTGCATCTCATGTTGGCGAGTGTCTCTCTCATGTGTGGCGGCAGCGTGCTGAGGAATATGAATTGGAAGAGGAAGTTGTCATTGTCCTCTTCTTTAAGCTGCAGCAAATCCTCCATGAGGGCTTTAGGTTTGCACCCTCTGTGGCCGTAGACCGCCAGGATCTTCTCGGCTCTCTCTTCAGCTGAGGGGACGTAATTTGCCACGATGGTTGCTTTCAGTGTTTCATATTTGTCTTGGGCCGGCGGCCGCCGGATCATGCTCCGCACACACCTCGAAGTGGCGGCGTCGAGTTTGGAGACGATATGATAGAATTTCGTATCATCAGCCGTGATGCCCGCCAGTGTAAACTGGGCTTCAGCTTGTTGAAACCACGAGGCGGGGTCTTCCTGCCAGAAGTCCGGCAGCTTGACAGTGACGGCATTCGTGTAGACCGTCACTGATGTGCCCGCAGGGTGAGAGTGCCTTGCTTCGGCTCTCTCAGCGGCGCTGGTGCTTGGTTGAGCCCTCTCAATCCCTTCTGCCGGGGGTGGGGGGGGGGAAGTCGTCCATCTGTTCCCCTGTCTGCGTGGGCGCTGGCGTCTGCCTGGGTCGCCACAGATGAGTCGATTGCGGGGGAACGCCTCAGGTCCATACTCGCGTCAGGGGTCACCAGTGTAGAAGAGCTTGAAAGAACGAGGCGGTATGATATATAAACCAAAGTTTATTATCAGCTCTCCTAACAAGTCTCATCTAAGTGCAGAAGCAGCAGAAGGAAAAGAGACCGAATATCTCCGGCTCTCTGACTTTATACTTGCACATAGCAAAAGACATGCATATCAAAGGCTGATATCCCTCATTATCATAATCCTCCCATTGTCTTGGTACTTCCTCTCTTCGCCCTGGGGGGGTGAGGGTAGCTCCTCCGGTCTCCACCGCAGTGTTTGGGAACGTCTTTGTTCTTCACTGGCGGTTGAGAGTCTTTGTCCTTTCAGAGGTGTGAAGTCGCCTTACATATGTAATCACCAAACATTCCCACATGCTTCAACATATGTAGGTTATGGAATATATGATTAATATAGCCCATAATAATAATAATAATAATAATAATAATAATAATAATAATAATATTGGTGGTGCATGTTTTTTGAGAAAGAAAAGATAGATAGATAGATAGATTAGTTTATTTGACAGAGACAGTGCAATAAACATAGACAATTAATCAATGACAATCAATCCGATGTGTTGCACATAGAGTGTATAGCTATTAGCTAATTTGCAACTCTTGTCCCTGGATGGGCTTTAGAAAAGAGAATCAAGTAAAGGAAAAAAAGAATACACAATAACCACATACATCAATGCAAAATGATTATAAATACACAATTATAAATATTATAAATATTATAAATACACAAATATAACAACCTGACTCACATTTGCCTATTTCAGGCCTCCCTCCCTTCGTCACTCACTATAAACAAACACATTCATTCCTTCCCTTCATTCACTCTCACTTTGCAGACAATCAATTCATACATGAGTACATTCTTGTTTATTTTTCAGCCAGTTTTTAACCTTTTTAGTGAATGTTTTAAAGTCCGTTATTATTTTAATTACATTTGGCATTGTGTTCCAGATGTGACTGCCCTTTATAGAGAAAGTTGTTTGTCCAAATGTGGTTCTGCGGTGGAATATTTTACAGTTATTGTTAACAGAACTCCTGGTGGCTCTGCTGCTGTCCTGTCTTTGGACGAAACCAGCAAGTGGCTCGGGTGCTGATTTATGGAAATATTTGAACGTTAATTTCAGAAAACAGAGGTCAATGAAACTCTCAAAACTCAATAGGTTGTATTTTTTTAAAACATTACAGTGATGCCACCTAATGGGCTTTTTGTCCAAGATTTTTAGGGTTTGATTATATAATGAACCTATATGTCTTATTGTGGAAGGGGCTGCTTGAGCCCAGACTGTCAGACAGTATGATATATGAGAAAAAAACATAGAATGCTTATACAGTACAGCTGCTTCGTAAGGTATGTAATATCTAATTAATTTAAAGCAGTTCAGATTTTTTTTTACTGTTTTTGAAATTTTCTTTATATGAAGATTAAATTTGAGTTGAGGATCTAGTACAATGCCAAGGTATTTGAATTCTGTAGCTAAACTGATGTCATGATCATGTATATTAACTTTAAAACGTTGCAGGTTACATTTTTTGATTGAAAAGCACATTGAGACTGTTTTCTGAAGGTTCAGCAATAGATGGTTCTGGAGGAGCCACTCTTGGACATCAACCATACTTGTAGACAGTACATCTGCAGCCTGTGCTGGAGTCTTGGCAGCTGTGTAAATAACTGCATCATCTGCATAAAGATGGCATGTTGCAGCTGAGCAGTGTAACGGCAAGTCATTAATAAAAATGCTGAAAAGTAAAGGACCAAGAATGGACCCTTGTGGGATACCCATGCGGTTGTTTAAAAATGAGGATTTATCCTGGTGAACTTTTACATACTGTTCTCTATTCTGGAGATAAGATGCAAACCATTCTAATGTATCTGGGGAGAAGTTAAAAGATACCATTTTGGATAAAAGCAAACTGTGGTTTACAGTATCGAAAGCCTTTTTGAGATCTAGAAAAACAGCTCCTACCACATTACCCCTGTCCAAGGACTGTTTGACGTTTTCAATAAGGCAACAATTTGCTGTTTCTGTTGAGTATCCTGGTCTAAAACCAAATTGATGTGGATGAAGAAGTTGACTGTCTTGTAAGTAGTCTATCAGCTGTGTAGCTACAACTTTTTCAAGAACCTTAGACAGGACTGGTAAAATAGAGATTGGGCGGTAATTGCATATATCGTCTTTACTGCCTGATTTATGAACTGGTATGACGACAGCTTTTTTCCAGCCAGATGGAAATGTACTAGACCTAATGGAGAGATTAATGAGATGAGTCAGTGGTTTGATTAATATTTTGCTGTGCATTTTGAGAAAGGAGGTGCTCATATTGTAGATATCATTAGTTTTTGAGTTTGACAGTGTTTTAACAATACCAGCAATTAACTCCTCATTTACCTCATCGATGTGAAAAGAATCTGTTGGAAGTATGGAATTTGTGTTGTTGAGCACATTTGGCAGCACAAAAATTTTTGTTAAGTCTTCCACAGAGCCCACAAAGTATGAATTAAATTCATTTGCCAAAGTAGCCTTGTCACTGACGGTCTTGCCATTGATTCTAAGTTCCTTTACCCCCTTCTGATCGTTTTTTTTTATTAGTTAAGTTATTTAAATGCCTCCATAGGGAACTGTTGTTACCCTTTGCATGATCTATCAGTTTATTGTAATAAGATATTTTTGATTTTCGCAGCTCATGTACCACTTTATTTCTTAAACTTTTGTACACAAGGTGATCATTTTGTAGTTTAGAGGTTAATGATGTTTTCAGTGCATAGTCTCGCCTCTTCATAAGTTTTCTTATTTCATTATTTAACCATGGTAGGCTAATCTTCTGTTGTCTACTTTTAATTTGCTTTGTAAATTTTTCTATAGCCTTTGTGATTGTTGCAGTTATAAAATTACAACAATCATCTACTTCATATATTGACATGAGCTGCTCCCAATTTTGATTCTCTAAGTAATGTTCAAACTCCTCATTTTTTGATTTGGGAATAATAAAATTTGATTTGTCAATATTGACTCCCCCAAAATACTGTAGTCGCTTTTTAGTAAGTTTTCTGACAGCAAGAACCATGTTATGATCTGAGAGACCAGTTACAAGATTATAGGTTCTGGTTATTCGTTCTGGTTTATTAGCAAATACCATGTCAATAAGTGTTCTAGATTGTTTGGTTATCCTGGTGGGTCCTTTGATCATTTGTTGGTAATTAAATTTAGTCATGAGGCTTTTCAGTTTCTGTTTGTCCTTTTTATCAGACCAGTTAATATTAAAGTCACCATGAATTATTGTTTCTCTGTTCTTCTCAAGTTGTTTAACCAGGTCACTTAATTCATTATAAAAGGAAGAATTGTGTTACGGTGGGTTGTACACTACTGCAATGTTGAAATTCATTACCGGAGAGAGACATACATTGACAGCTAAACATTCGAGTGAAGTATTCAGATCAACCAGTTGACATTTATATTTCTCTTTGATGTAAATTAAAACACCTCCTCCCCTCCCTACCTGCCTGTCTTTTCTAAAACACTGATAGCCCACAATATCGATCATATTAGTGTCTATGTTCCTGTGTAGCCAGCTTTCTGAGAGACAAAAGTAGTCCAGATTTGAGTCCAACAGCAACACCGAAATCTCATCTCTTTTGGGGATTATGCTCCGTATGTTTAAATGTCCGCCGAGGATCCCCTTTGGTTTAGCCTTGGTGTCCCAAAGAACTCGTGCATGATTAACAGTTTGGAAAAATAAATGTTGTTTCTGCTTTTGCACAGCTCGGTTTTGTGCTAACCCAGTGGTCTGCTGTTTAATAGTGGCAGGTCCAGGGTTAAGGTGAATATCTCCTGCCAGAAGTAGCAGAAATAACAGTACTTTAACTGTATACCCTCTGCCATATTGTGATTTTTGCTTAACAGCCATGTTTGCCTTATTTTGGAAGCTTTTTGTCAGGGCTTTTAAAGACCACATAGAGTACAGGGTGAGATGTCCATGCCCAAATCCATATAAATAAAACTTTTTAACTTCACCTTTAGTTGAGTTTGCCGGAAAATCCTTCTTGTTTCAGGTCCAGACACACAAAGACAAAACGAAGAGGAAGTAGATAAGCAGAGAAGGCTTAGAAGTGATGCCCATCAGCCCACTTTTTAATCCGGTGGCAGCCATCTTCAGTCTTTCTTGGAAAGAAAAGGAAAAAGGAGAATCTGTGGATAGTAAAATAAATTCTGCTTACGTCGCCAGTATCCGATCCGATCGTCCTCAAATCCAGCTGGGCCTCAGCTAGCCAACTAGCCCCTTCCGCTGCTGGTCCCATTGCTCATGGCCGCCATAACCGAGCTCCTGTCCCGCTCCTCCAACCGAGTCTCGTTGCACACCGCCGCTGCCACCGAGCTCCGCTGGGGTCACGGTAAGTCCTCCGCTGGGCACCGCCGCCTACCGCCGTCTGCCTGGGTGAAATCTCTGCTGAGCCCCATCAACAAATAGCCGCCTGCCTGGTAGTATCTCCGCTGGGCCTCGCAACTGGGCTCCGATTCAGGCTGGTGTTAGGTGGAATGACTGGCGCCAGCATTAAGCTAACTAGTGTTAGCTTAGCAATCGCTTCAGGTAGGGTGCATCAGTGAATCACAAAGAAAACGCTGGAAACGCTGGTCAGTTTACTCACAGTGGCCGGAGAAAGGCGATCAAAGGGGTAATCCAACGGAGGTAGAAATTCAGCCCGTGCATGTCCGTCACGAGCGCCGATCGCTGTAGGTTAGTTATTTAGAGACTGGTGCCAGCATTAAGCTAACTAGCGTTAGCTTAGCAATCGCTTCAGGTAGCATTAAGCTAACTAGCGTTAGCTTAGCAATCGCTTCAGGTAAGGCGCATCAGTGAACCACAAAGAAACGCTGGAAAAGCTGGTCGCCGGAGAAAGGCGATTAAAGGGGCAATCCAACGGAGGTGGTAATTCAGCCCGTGCGTGTCCGTCACGAGCACCGATCGCTGTAGGTTAGTTATTTTTAATGGCAAAATCAGTGACTTTGTCTCAGCACTGAGAAAGTGTGACCATCCCGGTCACCATCTTGGATCCTGCTGCAAAAAAGCAGCAGTCCAGTTCATTTTGTTTTCATCTATATAAAGAACTCATATGATCTACAGTAATAGCACTACCCATCAACAGTAAATGGATTAAAAATACTGTAATTTTGCAACAAATTTTAATAAAGTTTGAATTACATGAATAATCATAATGAACATGTGCTCTCCAGACCAGTTATTAAACAAAACAATCTAAGAAAAATAACAATTCACTCCTAATTAACTTGCAATTTATGCTCATTACATTTAACAATAAGTTATGCTTTGTTTTTACATCGAATATGAGTTCATATATGTAATGTACAAATACATTTGAAAACATCTGCTTTTTATTTTTTATTAATTCATTCATTATTCATTTTGTTCATTCATTCATTTTCAGTCAAAAAAAGGGTAGTTTTTTTTCTTCTTATTTTACCTTTATTTAACTAGGAGGACCCACTGAGATCAGAGACCTCTTTTGCAAGGGAGACCTGGCCAAGGTAGCAGCCTTTCAGAATCAAAACCAAGAGAAACACTTAACATAATACACAAATCAACAAAAAAACAGAACAACAGCTATTCAAGCACAGTAGCCTCTCAAGAAAAAACAATGACATTCCTCCCATACTGCATTCTTTAGGATACTCTTGAAGTCATTAATAGATATGAACTTTTTGGAGATTATTGCATGACCATGGTACACGGTAGGAAAACGCTGTTTTGCCAAAGTCTGTCAGAGCCCGGGGAACATTCAAGAGCAACCACTTGGAGTTGCAGAGATGGTAACTAGTAGAGCTGACAGAGAGAAGAGTATTGAGGTATTCTGGGATTTTACCCAGCAGAGCTTTATAGATGAACATATACCAGTGTTGCTGTCTGTGAATAGTGAATGATGTCCATCCAGCTAAACCACAGAGAATGCAGTGGTGAGTGAGAGATTTTGCATTTGAAATGAAACAGAGAAGCATGATACACTGAATCGAGGCTCCTTAAAGTGAAGGAGGCTGCAGGCATGTAAAGTATATCACCATAATCAATCACAGACAGGAAGCTGGCTTCCACAAGTGTTTTCTTTGGAGAGCATGTAAAATATGATTTATTTCTGAAATAAAAGCCAATCTTCGTTTTGACTTTCTTCACTGGATTAGAAATACAGTATCTCACAGAAGTGAGTACACCCCTCACATTTTTGTAAATATTGTATTGTATCTTTTCAGGGGACAACACTGAGGATATGACACTTTGATACAATGTAGAGTAGTCAGTGTATAGCTTGTATAACAGTGTAAATTTGCTGTCCCCTCAAAATAACTCAACACACAGCCATTAATGTCTAAACAGCTGGCAACAAAAGTGAGTACACCCCTAAGTGAAAATGTCAAAATTGTGCCCAATTAGCCATTTTCCCTTCCTGGTGTCATGTGACCCGTTAGTGTTACAAGGTCTCAGGTCTGAATGGGGAGCAGGTGTATTAAATTTGGTGTTATCACTCTCACACTTTCTCACACTGGCCACTGGAAGTTCAACATGGCACCTCAAGGCAAAGAACTCTCTGAGGATCTGAAAAAAGAATTGTTGCTCTACATAAAGATGGCCTAGGCTATAAGTGTCATGGTGCGGCTCTCATGGACCGCTAATGAGACACTATAGGCAACCAGTGAGTTAGCGTATTTATTAAACAAGGACAAAAGGTACAAAATAATGAGCCATGAGGGGCAAAACACAAATAAGGACTAAGGCAAAGACACACTGACGATACACACAGATTAAGGAATAAATTTACAGGGAATAGCAAGGAATTAGAGGATGACTGGAGCCGGGACGTAGGGACTCCAGCCTAACGCTGGGGAGACCAGTGTTATCCATACACGAATGAGGTTGCAGCCCCGAGAGACCGAAGCTGCTCCCTTAAATAGGCGAGATGATAGCACAGCTGATGAGGGCGTCATCAGCTCCATTAATTCCAGCTGTCACAGCCGGCCTCAGCTCCGACAGCTGGAAGCCCCGCAGAGATGCTGTCAGAATAAGAGCTCAGAGGGGCCAAAAGGAATAATACCGAATGGGAGGAAAATACTGCATGACCCGAGTGCGGACGAAATCGGCACTCAGACCATCAGAATCAGAATCAGAATCAGAATAAGTTTATTGCCAAGCACATTTACAAGTAAATAAACAGGTAAATATACGAGGAATTTGACTTGTCAATGGAAACGTCATAGATGACATTCCCAATGACGCGGCGAGCCATGGAGGCGCCTGTCAGCAGGAGGGGAATAGAAGGCGGGGGGGGGGACACAATAGGAGAGAGAAAAAAAGCGTTGTTTATCAAAATAAAGTTCATTTATATGATCGATATTGTGATTACAAGAAAAAAACTCTCAATGCACAATTAGCAGACAATAGAATCCACACAATGACACAGAGAGAACAGTGAATGAATATGTCTTCTTCAGTGTAAATGGGTCAGTTGTGTGTGTGTTGGATGCAATCAGTGCAAATCAGTTAGGAGAACAGCAATAGTCTCTCTCTCAGCAGATGTTATGACTAGTGTCTAAGGCAAATGCACGTGTCCTTGAGCACGGCAGATGGAATAGTCTGAGCCAGACAGCTGTCCTTGAGAGTCAGATACTGTCCGCCAATGTTATGAAAACAATTATACTGTTGATCATCAGGAGGACTGAGTGCTGAGGGTGCCGAAAAACAGGTCGAATAGCACTGACTTCAGAGAAAAAACTTTCCATTCTCTTACGGATTCAGTGCTCCAGATCCATCAATGCCAGGCTTTGAAATCGAGTCGTGGACAGCTCTCAGCGTAATCGTGATGTATTCCATTTTCCTGTACAGTTCTCCATTGGCCGCTGTCAGAGTCCTGCCCAGTTAGTCGAATTGATGAGAGAGCTTCGCCGGGTCCGCTTTTTGATAAGCTCTGTCCATCTTCTTCAATTTGCGGTGCACCAGAACAATCCCAAGGCCGATCAGTAGAATTCCGGTGACCATTGCTCCGAATAGATATAAATCTTCAATATCTTCTATAGAAAGATAACACAGACACAAGAGTTTCCAATTGCTTGTATCCTTAATGTAACCCGCAGCAGCAGTCCCTGCGGGACAAATAGGCTCCCCCGGACCTGATTTCCTCATTGAAAACACAGTGTCGATTGCGTTCAAAGCCCAGCTTATTAAAACCATAATTTCGTTGGATGAATCAGCAGTAGAGAGACACGCAGACACAGACAATAGCAAGCTGGGATCCAGTCAGTTAGGGAGGGAGAGACAGGGGTCGGGAGCAGAGAAAAAATGCGACTGCTCTCTTTGGAGGGCGGAAGTGAAGAATGACAGTACTCCCCCCTGAACGGCGCACTCCGGGCACCGCTTGACATCCAAGCCTCCCCCCCAACCCAGGGTGGGGGGATGGGGGAAAAGGCCAGGAAGGAGAGAACCAGAAGAAAGAGAGAGAGAAAAAAAAAATCAAGACAAGGAACCGGAGGAAAAAGGTGACAAGGGTAACTTCAGAAAACGTAACATGGAGCAATTACAGAGCAAGGAAAAAAAACAAACAAACACAAAAATACTCCATAATGCATGGGTGGAACGACAGAACAATAAATGCAAATAACAGGAAAGCCACGTCAAGAAAACCAAGACACACAGGCCCAGAAGAAAAGAAATGGCAACCACATATCACCCCTCAAACAGAGGAAGGGGGAGAAAAAAAAACCCCACGCTAAATAGCGGCGAATACATACAGCTCAATGAGAAACAATAACTGACAGAGGCAAAACCAGAGCATATCTCAGACTATCGAGGAAGAAAAAAACACATGCAAAAGAGCGGTGATAGACAGTTCAATACAGTCCAAAACCTCAAACAAAAACATCCCAAATCACACAGAGGAGGGAGGGGCGGGGGAAAACAGGAATGACGACAGCCAGAGCGCAATGGAGTAAAAAAAACCCAACAGGTTCAGGTGGTCTGCCTGCGTCCAACGTCTAGATCACTGATAAGGGAAAATGGATCAGTTCAGGTGGCCTACCCTGGTCCCAGGCCCGGCAAAACAGAACCTCCTGCGGCCGGACCAGGTTGTCAAGCAGAAAGTTCAGTTTGTCGGGCGGCCAACCCGGAATGCCAAACCAGTGAAACAGTTCTCCAGGCGCCCGACCGGCATCATCAGGCCACCAGGACCACAGGGGAGAACTTGGAGACGGCCTCCCTATGGCGAGGAGCGGCGAGGGAGAGCCGAGCCGATTACGGGGAATCCCAGCGGCCCCAGATGGAAGGGAAAAGGGAACGGGAGAAGGGGAAGGGACCAGTCCGGTGCTGATCAGCGAAGAACCTGCAGCTCCTCCTCCGAACCCCACACAGACTGGCGCTGTGCTCATGTTGGGTCCCCAGCTGGACCGTGCCGCACCCACGGACCCCGACTGGGTCAGGGCAGCGTCCATGACGGACCCCGACTGGCTCAGCATAGCACTCACTTCGGACCCCAACTGGGGCAGAACACAACCCACGACGGACCCTGATTGGGTCAATGCTGCACCCACATTGGACCCCGATTGGGTCAATGCCGCACCCGCGATGGACCCCGACTGGGTCGGCGCAGCACCAGGGACGGCCTACAAACCCGAACCTGGAACCTCCAGCACAGCGGTTGGGATCAACTCCACATCGGTGACCCTGGGAGAAGGCTCAGGAGAAGAAGAAGAACCGGGATCAGGATCACCGGTAGCGACAGAGCCCAGTGAGACGAGCTCAGGTGCAGTGGACGGTTGCACCCAGCTTGTCTCCCCGAGAGACAGGCAAGAATGCTCCAGAATTGAGAGGAGAAAGACAAAGTAGAGCACTTGCCTGATCTCAAGTTCTGTCGCCATCCAGGACTTCAACGATCTGGGTTCAGATGGAAGAAGGTCATCATCTGGTTCCCACTCGGCTACGGTGGGCTCCGCAGCCGGCATGATGGAGTCCACAGTCTGGAGATTCCCTGACGCAGATGTCCACGCCGAGGGCCCACACGGCGTGATGGCAGGGGCTCTGTGACCTGCCGGGTCGGACTGTCCCTCCGTGGAGACCCGGGGACCTTTGCTTGTTGGCGCAGGCTCCAATCTGCAGTCTGCCCTCCTCCTCTGCCCGTGTCGTGGCTGCGGGGCTGGATCCAGGCTCTCCAGGCCCGCAGGCTCCTTCCTCATCCGACGGCATAGTCCACGCTCAGGGGAAGGAGACACAAAGGTAGCAGGTTCATAATTAATTACTGCAACAGGTGGAGGGAGCTCGGGGGACTGTGAACCCCGAACTCCACCCCCAGGAATCAAACAAGGCAGTTCATCCAGTGAAGGAAAAGAATGAAGAGACACTTGCCTGATCCGCTGAGGGCAGCTGGAACCCACTGCAGTGGACTTGGTTCTCCCCTTCCCCCGCTGGATGGAGACGGAGGACCCCCTGGGAAGACGAAGAGGAGCCTCTCGCACCGGATCAGGAACGGGAGCAGCCGGAGACGGACTTGTGGAGTTCACAGCAGCTGGAGGGGACGTCGAGGAGGGGAGAGGAACAGCCGAGGTGAACCGGGATCGAGGAGCTGACAGAACAGTGAGGACAGTTGACCCGGAGGCGGAGGCAGCTGTCTTACTCCTCCGACGAGACACGGAGGCTGCAGCTGGCTGGGAGACAGAGTTCGTGCGGCTACCCGGAACTGAATCCGGACGGGGTTCTCGCTGAGGCTTGCAATCAGCATGGAGAAGACGTTTACTGGCAGAGGGCGAGGCGGAGGTGAAGTTAGGGAAACGCCGCTCCTGCGCAGAAACAGAGGCGAGCAGGTCAGTGTATTCGGGGTAATCATACAGTTCTGGATTCCTCTCCACCAGCCTGGCCGCAGCCGTCACATGCTTCATTATCGGTGTAGGATGGGAGGCGGAGCGAGCTGCAGCCACTCGGTCCCGGATGGAAATCGCTGTCAGCTGTAAATCCTCTGGGGGAATCCCGACTGACGTCTCACTCTGGCGGGGATGACCTCTGGGTGGTGCGAACTCCTGGACTGGATGAGGGACAGGAATGGGATCCCGAAGTGAGGAGCGAGGATGCCTCCTTCTTCGGCTTCCTGCCGGGGTTTCCCTCCAGCCCACGGAGCTTCTCCCGGTGCACAGAGATGTTCACCATCCTCGCTGTGATTTCAGGATGGTCAGCTTTGCAAGGATGGCGGTTAATGGTTGCCTCAGGTCCAGGTACCAGCGTGCATCGCTGGGAGTGTCGTAGAGGTGAACGGTGAAAAGGATTCCATCAATTTCGTCAAGGGCTTTCACCAGCCCAGCCCAGGCTCCTAGTGTAGCCCTTGAGTGGCGCCATCTCCCAGCACACTGGTACACGGTAAGTGGAAAATCAAGTCCAAACAAACTCACGGTCACCGGCGTCTCAGACAGGCTGCAACATACTGTCATGGTGCAGCCCTCACAGACTGCTAATGAGATGCTATAGGCGACCTGTGAGTTAGCGTATTTATTAAACAAGGACAAAAGGTACAAAATAATGAGCCACGAGGGGCAAAACACAAATAAGGACTAAGGCAAAGACACACTGACGATACACACAGATTAAGGAATAAACGTACAGGGAATAGCGAGGAATTAGAGGATGACTGGAGTCGGGACGTAGGGACTCCAGCCTAACGTTGGGGAGACCAGCATTATCCATACACGAATGAGGTCGCAGCCCAGAGAGACCAAAGCTGCTCCCTTAAATAGGCGAGATGATAGCACAGCTGACGAGGGTGTCATCAGCTCCATTAATTCCAGCTGTCACAGCCGGCCTCAGCTCTGACAGCCAGAAGCCCTGCAGAGACGCTGTCAGAATAAGAGCTCAGAGGGGTCAAAAGGAATAATACCGAATGGGAGGAAAATACTGCATGATCCGAGCGCGGACGAAATCGGCGCTCAGACCATGACAATAAGAAGATTACCAACACCCTGCCACTGAGCTGCACCACGGTGGCCAAGACCATATAGCTGTTTAATAGGACAGGTTCCACTCAGAACAGGCCTTGCCATGGTCGACCAAAGAAGTTGAGTGCACATGCTCAGCATCATCTCTAAAGGTTGTCTTTTGAAAATAGACATATGAGTGCTGCCAGCATTGCTGCAGAGGTTGAAGGGGTGGTGGTGGTGGGGGGGGGGGGGTCAGCCTGTCAGTGCTCAGACCATACACTGCACACTGCATCAAATTGATCTTCATGGCTGTCGTCCCAGAAGGAAGCCCCTTTTAAAGATGAAGCACAAGAAAGCCACCAAGCAGTTTGCTGAAGACAAGCAGACTAAGTACATGGATTACTGGAACCATGTCCTGTGGTCTGATGAGACCAACATAAACTTATTTGGTTCAGATGGTGTCAAGCGTGTGTGGCGGCAACCAGGTGAGGAGTACAAAGACAAGAGTGTCTTGCCTACAGTTAAGCATGGTGGTGGGAGTGTCATGGTTTGGGGCTGCACGAGTCCTGCCGGCACTGGGGAGCTACAGTTCATTGAGGGAACTATGAATGCCAACATGATGTACTGTGGCATACTGAAGCAGAGCACGGTCCCCTCCCTTCGGAAACTGGGCCACAGGGCAGTATTCCAACATGATAACAACCCCAAACACACCTCCAAGACAACCACTACCTTGGTAAAGAAACTGAGTGTCATATTGATAGACTAGTCAGCTCACATGCAGGGACCACACCAGAGAAAAACTCACTCGACACAGAGAAACAAAGTTTGCACAATTTATTAATTTCAAAACGTGGAGCACAGTTAAGGAAATCGTCACTCACCAGAGGAAGACTAGGCCTATGGGGAGAGACGAGAGCAAATTAATATAAGGAGGAAGGAAGGGAAGTGGAAAGACAAATCTGCCACTTATGTGAGTGGAACAGAGTGCCCGACAGAGAGACCCAGCAGGAATAGACGAACCAGCAGGGTGAAGCGTGCTGGGAGTAGGAGAGGAGAAGGAGCTTAGTGGTGTCTGACTGGGTGGAGACAGGTAGCCGAGGCAGGATGAGGATGATGGAGCAGGTGAGCGCACAACAATCCCCGAAGATGCACCGCACCTATGGCAGCAACCTGTGAGGAGAAGAAGCGAGAGGAACTAAGCATAAATCCTCTGAGTTAACAAAAGTAACTTGCTACGTTGCAGGCAGCATACCCAACGATCCAGCGCTGAAGGCTCCGCTTGATGGTCCTTTACGCGCTGGCGAGAAAGGAGCGGCAGGTGCGTCTAATCACACAGGTGCGTTGATTACTTGAGGAGTCGGGGAATCCTAAACAGGAAGGATGGGGCGTGCGCTCACCTGTACATGACACTGAGGGTAAAGGTGATGGACTGGACAAGCATGTCTCCAGACCTAAACCCTATCTTAACACCTAAACCCTGTCAGACTTTATAACCTAAGCAGGGCTGCTCGTAGAGGCCGTAAAAACAAACAAACAAAACAAAACAAAAAAACTTTACGACCTAATAAGTACTGAATGCACAAAAAGTAACAAACTTGCACAATAATGGTCTCCTAGGCTGACTCAAATACGAAACTGTATGGGTACATATTCATACTATGTGGGGAAACTGAGTAGACGGTTACGCTGTTTATTCATCTAGCTACAATGCGCCGCGCTGTGCATATTTCTGTGTACATATGTATATTCACTGCTCTTATTATCTTATCTTCTAAATTATTGCTCTGAGTGTTGCTATCCCTGTGCTGTTGCAATCCTGGAATTTCCCTATTGTGGGACTAATAAAGGCTTATCTTATCTTATCTTACTGAGCATCTGTGGGGCATCCTCAAATGGAAGGTGAAGGAGACCAAAGTCTCTAACATCCACCAGCTCCGTGATGTTGTTATGGAGGAATGGAAGAGGATTCCGGTGGCAACCTGTGAAGCTCTAGTGAACTCCATGCCCAAGAGAGTTAAGGCAGTGCTGGAAAATAATGGTGGCCAACACAAAATATTGACACTTTGGGCACAATTTGGACATTTTCACTTAGGGGTGTACTCACTTCAGTTGCCAGTGGTTTAGACATTACTTGCTGTGTGTTGAGTTATTTTGACGGGACAGCAAATTTACACTGTTAAACAAGCTGTACACTGACTACTTTACATTGTATCTGTCATAACCCGAGTGTCGGTTCTGGCCACACTCGGGTCTCATATCTTTTGTTTCCCTGGCTTTGGCAGCTGAGGATTCCTTCCAGCTCCTCGGGCTCTTATTGTGAAGGCGCCCGGGGGAGCTCCTTGCTGTCAAAGTCAGCTGCTGCTCCGCTGTTATTAGGAGCAGCTGTGCCGCGTTGGGGTCATTAGCCGCCAGAGATATAAGCGGGTGCTAAATGTCCTCCAACGCGGCAGTCTCTGTTATGCTCTGTTATGATCACCTGTTATGCTCTTCTGTTATGTTCATCTACGTTCTGATTGTGCTTCTGTTATGCTCAGGTATGTTCCCTTGAGACTTCACCCTCACTGTTGTCCGTCTGGCACATTGGGTGCTCCCCGGCTCAGACGTCACCCAGCCACTGTATGTGTTCTGTGTGTGTTCAGCCTTCTCCACAATAAATTACCACTGCAAACTCACTGGTGACTGAGGCGTCTTGTGACGGTCCGTGAGGGCCGTCGTGACAGTATCAAAGTGTCATATCTTCAGCATTGTCTCATGAAAAGATATAATAAAATATTTACAAAAATGTGAGGGGTGTACTCACTTTTGTGAGCTACTGTATGTACATTAAATGAAAGCTTGTTATCAATCCAGCATGAGGTGAGGCGCACGCTGCGGGCCGCTAACCCGAAGAAGGCTGCTGGACCAGATGGCATTCCTGGACGCATACTGAAGGACTGCGCTGATCAGCTGGCTGGAGTTCTTACCAGGATTTTTCAATCAGTCCTTGGCTCAGTCCTTTGTACCACCCTGTGTGAAATCCTCCACCATGGTCCTCCTGCCCAAGGAGTGCCACATTTCTAGCCTAAATGATTATCAGCCAGTTGCACTCGCTCCTGTGGTGATGAAATGTTTTGAAAAACTGGTTCGGGGTCACATCATGTCTACCCCAAAGATTTAATCCTTACCAGTTTGTTTACAGAATGAACAGATCCATGGAGGATGCTGTAGCTATAGCCCTCCATGCTGCATTGTCCCGTCTAGAGCAGCGGGAGAGCTATGTGCGGATGCTCTTTGTGGACTACAGTTCTGCAATCAATACCATTATTCCACATAAACTGGTGGCTAAACTGGAGGACCTGGGGTTCTCACACTCCTTCTGTACATGGATCAACAGTTTCCTAACAGGTCGCAGCCAGAGGGTTAGAGTGGACCATTATACATCAATGGCCCTCAGTCTCAGCATCGGCTCTCCCCAGGGTTGTGTGCTGAGTCCCTTGCTCTATACCCTCTATACATATGACCGTACCCATGCACATCATTGCAATACCATTGTGAAGTTTTCTGATGACACCACGGTGGCGGGGCTCATCTCTGGTGGGATGAGTCCACCTACAGGAATGAGATGGAGCGGCTGATAGGGTGGAGTAGAGAAAATAATCTGCTCCTTAACATCTCAAAGACTAAAGAGCTTATAATAGACTACAGGAGGAAGAAAACGGACATTCCACTGTTAATTATCAGTGGGGATTGTGTGGAGAGGGTGTCAGACTTCGGCTTTTTGGGAGTTCACATTGAGGAGGGCCTGACCTGGAGTGTAAATACTACTGAACTGCTGAAAAAGGCCCAGCAAAGACTGTATTTCCTGGGGATCCTCAGGAAGAATAACATCACCCAGAGACTGCTGGTGTCCTTTTATATATGCACCATTGAGAGTTTAATGACATACTGTATGTGCGTGTGGTATACCAGCTGTACAGCAGCTCAGAGAAAAAGGCTCCAGAAAGTCATTAGGATGGCTCAGAAAATCGTTGGCTGCCCTCTGCTCATACTGGAAGACCTACACAGTTCCTGTTGTCTCAAAAAAGCTCAGAATATAATAAAGGATACTTCCTACCCTGGTCACTTCCTGTTTGAACTGCTGCCATCAGGCAGATGATAAAGATCAATCAAAGTAAGGACCAGCAGACTCAAAAACAGTTTTTTTTCCAACTGCAATAAATATAATAAATGCAGTACAAATCAGTTGGATGATGAAGGTGTATAAAGGGACTGTGCAATGGCAGAAATGCGTGATTGTACTGTATGTGTGCATTGTGTGGACTGTATGTATGCACTGTATGCCTGTATGCTCATGCTTGTTTTTATACATTTTTTTTTATATTGAACCTACATCTTTATGAATGATGCTCTGACTGGTTGGCATTTTAAATTTCATTGTTCATGTGACAATGACAAATAAAGTTCTATTCTATTCTATTCTATTCCCAAATACTTATAAAATGACACCTTTTTAATCAATGCACCATCAGATGTAAAAATTTCGAAACTGTCAAAGTTTTGCAGGCGAGTTTTTAAAAACCAACTTTCGACAGTTCAAAGCTCTTTGTAATAACTGAAATGTAGTCTGAAGTTCTTCAGTCGCCTGTGCTGCTGAAGGAGCAGATGTAAAGATGCTTGTGTCATCCGCATACAAATGCAATTTAGCTTGAATGTCTTTACCAATATCATTTATAAAAACAGAAAATAAAACAGGAGCTAAAATGGAACCTTGTGGACACCTTTAGTTATCTCAGGAAAGTCTCATTTGTGGCCCTCTGCTTGGACACACAGAGTCCTACCTGTTAAATATTTTTTAAACCATTTAAGAGCCTTAGAAGCAAAGCCAGCTTTCCTGAGTTTGTCTAGAAGTAGCCCATAATCCACTAGATCAAATGCTTTTGAAAGATCTACAAATAAGGCGGCACAATGCTGTTTGCTGTCCAAGGCACCAATGAGATCATTAGTCACAACCATAACAGCAGTGATAGTACTGTGACCACTTCTAAAACCAGACTGAAACTCACATAAAATATTATTATCAGATAAAAACTGTTTCAACTGTAAACTGACCTGAAATTCAAGAATCTTAGCCAGAAATGAGAGTTTTGAAATGGGGCGAAAGTTGATTAACCCCTTGCACTCCGGTCAATTTTCCTAAAAACACCAAAAAATAATGTGCCCAAAGTAAATCGAAAGCTGTTCTTCAACCCTTTGCAGCATCTTCATAGGGTTGGTCTCATTTAAAAGAAAACACTTTGACTTTTTTGGCAAAAAAAACATGATCTCTCTAAGTTCTCCGGCCACTGAGTTACAGTCATCTAAACATAGTGAACTTGAAGAAAATAAATTTGGCCTGGATGTTTTTTTGGATACAAATGCTTGCAAATAACACACAGCTTCAGATCCGGGCTGGAAAAGGCAACAGAAATGTAGAACCAAGTGTTATCCAGCTGAGGTCCAAATTTTGTAACAATACCACAAAAAATGAATATATTACACAGCTTTGTTCTCAGGCTGTTCCCAGGCATCTTGGAACTGTGCCAAATTGTGCCAAATGGCACAGTTTGGAAAAGCGTCTGTAACTTTTGAATGATTCAATGTAGAAGCTTCATTTTGGGCTCTAATGAAAGGTGACACTCAGGGCTGTGTCTGTGTGTGTGTGTTTGTGGGGGGGTGCCCCCCCCCTTGCTACAGAGGACGGAGATCGGCCATCGCTACATGACGGATTACACTCGGATGTGGCGATGTGGCCACAGCAGCGCTGTCACCGCTGCTCCCCCGCTACAGAATCGTAGCGGTGGGGGGGGCGTACACGGTCCGGAGGCGACGAACAAACCGTGTAACGCGGCGCACGCACTTCGGACATCGTGCGCCGCACAATTGTAATTTACCAATCGGTCAAAAGTCATTTTTGATTACAATTTTCAGGGATAAAAAATAATTTGGCTTATAACACCTTACCTCTTCACAGCCACATTGTCCTGGCCAACTTCTCTTCCTCATTGTCAGACGAACGTGACGCTGGTCCGCTTGTGGTTCTGGTCTCGCGACCCGGTCAAAACATAATTCCATGATTGCAGTTTTGGCGAATGATTTACGACCTTCGTCGTCGGCCTCCATCGGTCTATGATGACCATATAAGAGAATCCTAAACACTCTGCTGGAATTAAAAAAAAAAAATAAAGCACTGCCTGTGGCTGCTGAAGCAGTCTCTCTTCACCCAGCCTTTGTAGACAAAACAGCTCAGCGAACTTCTGTGCTTCAGTTGGCTCGCTGCGTTGGTAGGCGGGTCCTTCTTGCCAAGTTTTCAGTCATTGGTTCTTCAAGGTTTCAGAAACCCAATTCAAGGCCCCTTTTAGTCGAATGAGAGGTCAATCAGATGAACTAATCTGTTTGCGGCTGTGTCTGCAGCTTTTATTTTCAGTGCGCGCTTGGACGCCATACACCACCTACATCACAATCTCCATCATGCGTCCTAGAGCACACGAGAGCGCCCTCGTGCGTTCTAGGACGCAGAGACTTGCCCGTCCGCGGTACAACGGAGCGCAAGAGGTTAACTCAGAAGGGTCTCCACCTTTATGTGAAGGAGAATGTATGCAGCCTTCCAAATTTTAGGTATTGTGTTTAATTGGAGACTTAAATAAAAAAATATATGCAATAGGCTCAGCAATAATATCTGCAGCTATCTTTAAAAGGTAAGGATCCAAATTGTTTGGACCTGCAGATTTTTTGTGATCAATGTTTTTATGCCTTTGTGAATTTGGGTGACTGAGATGGGTTTAAAATCAAAGAAATACAGACTTACTGTGATGGAAGAGCATGAGTCAGAGGTATTTACAAAAATGCTGTCAAATATAGACCCTGCACTGATAAAGTGTTTGTTAAACTGATTCACAATAGCACCTTTGTCTTTTAATTCAACTGAGCCAACAAGAATGTTGTCAAGAAAACCCGAACCAACATTAGCATTTGATAGGGATTTGATTATTTTCCAGAATTTTGATGGGTTATTTAAGTTTTCTGTGACTGACTTTAAATAAAACTCAAATTTAGACTTTCTAATCATTAAGGTACATAGCCCAATATTTGTTTCTTAGATGAATTAGCTCTGATAGACTTTCTGAAAACCGGGGGTTATTCCTACCACTAATCCTGAACTTCTTCACAGGAACATGCTTATTAGAAATAGACAGGAAAATTGAGTAAAAATAATCCCATGCCAGTTCAACCTCAGGAATTTGAGTAACTCCAAGATCACTATTGTACAAATCATGTAAAAAGGCCTGTGCATCAAAATGTTTAAATTGCCTTTTAAAAATGAAGCATGGTTTTGCCTTGGAGATTTTTGTATTTCTGACACAGGCAATAGTACAGTGATCACTGATGTCATTACAGAATACGCCAAATGAGGAGTATTTGTAAGATGCATTTGTTATAATAAGATCAAGCATGTTACGAATGGCTCTTGCGAGCCATTAATAAGAGCCAAGGGCAAACCGGTGAGTTTGCGTAGTTTATTAATAAGGGAAGGAACAAAGGAAAAGAGCCTCGTTGGGCAAAACACAAATAATACAAAAGGTACACTTACGAATAATGATGAGGGAAGAGAGGAGGGCTGGAGCTGGACGTAAGGACTCCAGCCTAATCCACACCGAGAGATGAGCGTGGATAATGCGTGTGAGGTCGCAGCCCTGAACAATCAGGACCGCTCCCTTTTATAGTGGTTGACAGCGCCTCAGCTGATGAGAGGTAATTGGCCTCCAGCCGTCCCGTGGGGCTTGACAGCTGGGAGCCCGCAGAGACGCTGTCATAATAAAAGCCGGGCTGAGGAGGTATATGGCCTGAGCGCGGATGCCATCGGCGCACAGACCATGACAGGACCTCCCCCTCAAGGCCGGGGTTCAGAACTGCCAGAAACACCCAAGCCCCCCCCCCCCAGGGTGGGTGGATGGGGCGCAGGCCGGGAGGGCGTGACTCAGAAAAAGAGGAGACAAAAAAAACACAACACTGACAGGGAAAAAACGAAGCAATTACAGAGTATGGGAAGAAAAAAAACACAATACTCCATAAAATGCCGATAATATACGGACAGGACCCAACAAAAAAAGCAACAACAGGAGGCCTATAACTAAAATACAGGCTCCTAAGGCATAATGTGGTAAATACAAAACATCCCTCAGACAGGAGAGGGGAAGAAAAAAAAAAGACACGCTAACCGCGATAGGACTACCAGAAATCATAATATCATACCTGTACACTCACAAAATCACAAAGGAACCAAGGCACAGGAATGACAGGCACAATTACACAGTTCGGGGGGTCTCCCCGCACCCAGCGTCCAAACCGCCAATAGGGGTAACGGGAAGAGTTCAGGCGGCCTACCCGAATCCCAGGCCAGGAAAAACAGTACGTCAGGTGGCCAGACCAGGCCGCCGAATAGAGAGTCCAGTGGGTCGGGTGCCCGGCCCAGAGACCCAAATGGGCGCGGCAGTCCTTCTGGCGGCTGACCCGCATCACTCAGCCACCAGGACCACAGGGGAGAGAAGGGCAGCGGCTTCCCTGTAGAGGGGAATGGAGAGGGCGAGCCGGGCCGAAAGTGAGAGGTCCATACCGCACCTGGTGGAGAAGACTTGGGAGGATGATGAGGGTGAAGATGAGGACGATGGTGAAGATGGGGGAGAAGATGAGCCGGTCCAGTGTCCAGTGGCAGGAGATCTGCAGCTCCCTCACCAAACTTGGATTCCGCTGGTGCTGCACCCTCGTCGGACCCCGATTGGGTCACGGTTGCTCCCGCAACGGACCCCGATTGGGTCACGGTTGCACCCGCGTCAGACCCCGACTGGGTCGGTGCCGCACCAGAACCGACCTCCAACCCTGAACCTGGAACCTCTGGCACAGCGGGCAACAGCAGCTCCTCGCCAGCGACCCTGGGAGAAGGCTCGGGAGAGAGAGAAGAACCTGGATCAGGATCACCGGCAGCGCCAGAACCCGGCGAGACAAGCTCGGACGCAGCAGGCGGCTGCACCCGGCTCGTCTCCCCAAGAGACAGGCAAAAATGCTCTAGGACGGAAAGGAGAAAGACAATACAGAGCACTTGCCTGATCTCGGGTTCTGACACTGTACAGGACTGTGAAGATCCAGGCTCAGACAGAAGGAGGTCGTCATCAGACTCCCACTCAGCTATGTCGGGCTCTGCAGCTGGCATGATGGTGTCCGCAGCCTCAGGATCCTCTGACACCGATGCCCACGCCGATGGTCCGCACAGCGTGGTGGCAGGGGACCCTTGACCCGCTGGGCCAGACCACTCGTCTGTGGAGACCCGGGGACGCTTCCTCGTCGGTGCAGGTTCCACGCTGCAGTCCGCTTTCCTCCTCTGCCCACGACGTGGCTGCGGAACTGGAGCCAGGCTCTCCAGAACCACAGGCCCCCTCCTCATCCAGCAACGTTGGCCTGGTGTCGAGGACCACTCATCGGAGGGAGACACAGAGGATGCGGGATTAATCATCAAAGCCACAGCAGGTGGTGGGAGCTCGGGGGGCTGCAAACCCCGAAGTCCACCCCCAGGAGTCTGACAAGGCAAATCACAATAATGAGAATATGGATGAGTTTGGCCCTGCAATGGACTGGCGATCTGTCCAGGGTGTACCCTGCCTCTCGCCCAAAGATGCTGGGATAGGCTCCAGCCCCCCCGCGACCCGAAAGGATTAAGTGGTAGAAGATGGATGGATGGATGGATGGATGAGTTTGGACTTGCCTGTCTCCTGGAGGCTGGATGGTGCCTGCTGCGGCGGACATTGCTCCTCCCTTTCCGCACCGGACGGCAACAGAGGACCCCTGGGAGGACGAGGGGGAGCTGCTGGAGATGGTTCCGGGACAGGGCTCGCCAGGACAGGACTCCAGAGACACACAGCAGGCGGTGACGAGGAGGAGGGGGCGTCAGTCGAGACGAGCCGGGCACAGAGCGCTGACGGGACAGCAGGAGAAGAAGGCCCGGGGGGAGAGGCTGCGGGGATTCCCCTATGACGAGGCGCAGGAGTGGCAGCTGTGTGGGGAATTGAGCCCTTGCGGCGACCTGGAACTAGATCTGGATGGGATTCACGCTGAGGAGGGTTGTGGAGGTGACGACGGTTTCTGGCGGAGGGCGAGGCAAAGGTGAGGTCCGGGAATCGCCGCTCCTGTGCAGAGACAGAGGCAAGGAGGTCGGCAAACTCAGGAAAGTCACTTAGCCCGGGATTCCTCTCCACCAGTCTGACTGCTTCCGCCACATGCTTCATAATTACCGATGGATGCACAGCGGAGAGAGCAGCAGCCACTCGGCCCCATATCTTGATTGCTGTCAGCTGCAGCTCCTCTAGGGGAATCCCGAGTGATGTCGTGCCCGATGAGGAAAGACCTCTGGATGGTGTGAACTCCCAGGCCGGAACAGAGGCAGGAGCGGGATCCCGAAGCTAGGGGCGACGATTCCTCCTCTTCGGCTTCCTGCCAGGATTTCCCTCCAGCCCACGGAGTATCTCACACTGTGCGGCGATGTCATATCTCCTCGCGCTTACCCCAGGGTGGTTGGCGAAGCGGGGGAGATGATTGAGAATATCCTCAGCTTGGTCCAGGTACCGGTGCACGTTGCTGCTGAAGTCAAGGAGGGAGGTGGTGATGAGAACTCGAGGGCGCACTCGAGGGCATCTAAGAGAGCGTCGCTCTGACTCTGAGCGCGGGTCCTCCGCGACGGCATGCTTCCAGCACAGTACTCAGACAGGTAGGAACAATGGTCCAATTTCTGCAACACTCACGGTGGCCGGCAACTCACTGGCTGCGACCTACTGTTACGAATGGCTCTTGCGAGCCATTAATAAGAGCCAAGGGCAAACTGGTGAGTTTGCGTAGTTTATTAATAAGGGAAGGAACAAAGGAAAAGAGCCTCATGGGGCAAAACACAAATAATACAAAAGGTACACTTACGAATAATGATGAGGGAAGAGAGGAGGGCTGGAGCTGGACGTAGGGACTCCAGCCTAATCCACACCGAGAGATGAGCGTGGATAATGCGTGTGAGGTCGCAGCCCTGAACAATCAGGACCGCTCCCTTTTATAGTGGTTGACAGCGCCTCAGCTGATGAGAGGTAATTGGCCTCCAGCCATCCTGTGGGGCTTGACAGCTGGGAGCCCGCTGAGATGCTGTCATAATAAAAGCCGGGCTGAGGAGGTGTATGGCCTGAGCGGGGATGCCATCGGCGCACAGACCATGACAAAGCAAGGTAGATTTACTTTCTGATTTAGGCTGCATGTCCACCAAATGTGATTTTTTTCCACTCTGGGCAGCTATTTTTCACTCGATCTCTGTCATGAACCGAGCCGGTATTTTCCTTTAGGCTCAGATCTTGGCCGTTCTCTGTGGCTTGGGTGTCGGGGTATTTATGTATCGTGCAATCTTTTGAGTTCTTGTGGTGTTTTTGTCTTTAGTCTTTTTCTTTTTCGTGCCCGTAGCCACCGCTCTGGCCGGCGGCTGTTAGGCAGCCTCTTTGACCTATTTTCATGTGGGCGTTGTCTAACACTCACCAGTCAGACCACGTCTCCTCCCTCTGGACAGCCAGCTGAGTCTACTCCGGTGAATGTCATTCCTGCGCCTCGCCCAGGTGTTCCCAATTTGTGGAACCAATGTTTGTACTTAAGCGGTGTTTGCCAGCCAAATATTGCTGGTCCGTTGAATCATCTGTTAGATGTACTGTCATGCACAAGGGTTTTTTTCCAGGCCACCTTGGGACTGACTCGGACTGCTCCAGCTTGTCAGTATTGGCTGTGTTATTTTCCCGGTATTCTCACCCAGAGACTGTGAGTGTCCTGGAAGACTCCTTGTGTGCCCTACGCTGTTTTGTTGTTTTGTACAATTGGGTTTTTGTTTACCGTTTGTTCAATAAATGTGTGGTGGTGCAACCCAGCGCGTAAATCCGTTCTTCCTTCGCCTCCTCATTGCGCTGCGTAAAAGCGCATGAGGAGGTTTATGACAATTCTCTATGTAGTCCAGTGTTTACAGCGCTGAGCGCCCTTGGCGCTGAAACGCTCTTGGCGGTGGCCATTTTATGTCGTGGTGCTCAGGGCGCTCAAAGTTGAAAAAAGTTCAACTTTTCAGACTGCAGCTGAGCTCGTCAATGTCAGACCTTAAGCAGCCAATCAGAATTGCTGCATGGGCGGGACATAGGATGCCGGTACTAGTCTGTACTCAGACTACTGCTTTCCGTGTCATCATATTTTACATCCAGAGCTGCTAGAATTCGTTTCCTGTCCATTGTTATTTAGAAACTGCTCTTAAAAAATCAGTAGAAAGTCTGACCATCGGAAAAGCAGAAGTGCTGAGCTGAGAGTGACAAGCTGTTGTTGGGATATAGGGCACAGATTTTTTTTTCCAGAACGCAGCACACAAACGCTGAAAAAAAGAAAAATGCTCAGGGCGGTCAGGTGACAAAAAATGTGTTTGGTGGACACACAGCCTTAATGAGTTGCACAAGGTTTAGGGAGTTGCACAATTCTTTAAAACAGTCTGAGGTCCAAGAAAGCCAATTCCGATTTAAATTACCCATAACGATGGATTCAAAATCATATAAACCATTAAGAATATCTGATATGGATTTGAAGGCATCTTTTGAGGCAGATAGAGGTCTGTAGCAGCCAACCACATTGACATAAGAGTCCTTTGACACATACACTTTAACAACCAGGATCTCAAACTCAAAAGCTTTAAGAAGAAGAAGCCAGCTCTGTTGTCATGCAGTTCATACAGCCAATCATGTACAGTAGAACAAAGTTACATTTCTTCTATCTACAATGTTAATCACACCTAGAATTCAATTCAATTCAATTCAATTCAACTTTATTTATATAGCGCCATTTCACAACAACAGTCATCTCATAGCACTATCAACTGTAGGGGGAACCTTCACAGCTGCAGAAAGACCCCAGCAATCAGGCGATCCCCTGTGAGCAAGCACTTGGCGACGGTGGAGAGGAAAAACTCCCTTTTAACAGGAAGAAACCTCCAGCAGAACCAGGCTCAGGGAGGGGCAGTCATCTGCTGTGACTGGCTGGGGGGTGAGGGGATAGAGAAGAAGAAAAGAACAGACATGTAGAGAGCAAACAGCACGGTGGGGACTCAATCTATGGGAGAGAACAAACAGATGTTAATGACCAGCAAAAAAAATATTTCATTGAGAGTGAAGAAAGGAGTGAGGCCCAGTGCGTTATTGGAGGTCCCCCGGCTGACTAAACCTATTAGCATCATAACTAAGGGAGGGTTCAGAAACACATGATCCCTCTCTAATTGTAGGCTATATCAAAAAGGTAGGTTTTAGCCCTATTCTTAAAAACAGAGATCGAGTCTGACTCCCGAATCCAGATTGGCAGCTGATTTCACAGGAGAGGAGCTTGATAACTGAAGGCTCTGCCTCCCATTGTACTTTTGGAGATTCTAGGTATTACAAGTAATCCTGCATTTTGGGAGCGTAGTGCTCTATTAGGATAATACGGTAGTATCAGATCTTTTAAATAAAAAGGAGCCTGATTATTTAGAGCTTTGTAAGTAAGAAGAAGGATTTTAAACTTAATTCTAAACTCTATGGGAAGCCAATGAAGGGAGGCCAGAACCGGAGAGATATGATCTCTCTTTCTAGTACCTGTTAAAACTTTTGCTGCAGCATTTTGGATCATCTGAAGACTTCTAAAGATGTTTTAGGACAGCCTGATAATAAAGAATTACAATAATCTAATCTCAAGCTAACATAAGCGTGGATCAGTTTCTCAGCATCACTCTGAGACAAGATGCTCCTAATCTTGGCAATATTATGCAAATGATAGAAGGCAGTCTTAGAAACAAATTTAATTTGTGAATTGAAGGACAGATCTTGATCAAAAATAATTCCAAGGTTCCTCACAGAGCTATTAAGAGAAAGAGTAACCGCATCCAAACTGAAAGTTTGATTTGGAAAGGTATTTCCAAGAATTAGAGGGGTCACTGCCACAAACAACTTCTCCCATTCTATTATGCTGAGCACAAAGCTAGAATGTGGGAAGTACCATTTCCATATGGCCTGTGGTATGACCCAGCCAGGACTTGAACCCCGAACCTCCCGATTGTGGGGCGGATGCTCTATCAACTAGGTCACCACTCCGGTTAGTGACCGACAATGAAACGGAGCTGATGAGCTTAGATTTGACATACATGGCAACCCCTCCTCCTTTACTTACCCTATCAGTTGTGTACACTTTGTAGCCATCAATAAAAATTGAGTGATCAGGCATAGATTTCTTCAGCCAAGTTTCTGATAGAATCATTATGTCAGTATTTGTTGTTTTTGCCCAAATCCTGATCATATCTATCTTGGGGACAAGACTTCTAACATTTAAATGTAGTCGTGCATACCCATGCATGCCCGTAGAAAGCAAGTGTAAGCAAGCATTTCTGCATGCCCGTAGAAAGTTACTGTTACCATGGCAACAGTAACCATGATGATGCCTGCCTTTGATCTTTGACATGGTTACCATGGCAACAATAACTATGGTGAAACCTGCCTTTGATCTTTGATGTCACCACTTGTTCAGTGATGCCTGCCTTTGATCTTTGACGATGTGTCTGCCTGGCAACAGTAACCATGGCAACATCTGTGCATCCATGATGTCATAGCTATGAATGCCCATAGCTCCCCTAAGGACGTTCATTAAAGATTTCCCCTCCTAAACTTCCGCATATCCAGGGAGGCTGAAATTCAGGGCTGCACACCCTCATAACCTCAGCACAGCACTTATAAAATCTGAGGCCATAGGCCATGGGCCAAAACCTCTGGCATGCAGTTTCATCTTAACTTTGCAGTGGCAACTTTATCTCTCGGTTTTAAGTAGTTTAGACTATATTAAATGATATTTTACCTGTCCACATTTGCACTGTTTGCACGTTAATGAGAAATTAATTAAAGAAAATCGACGCTTTAATCACATAATTCCCCTTCTGTGACTTGCTGCGTGCGGGCGCTATTTTTCAACCTCGAACCGTCGCTGCCATTGCAATGTACAGTGTCGACGATTTGACCTGAATACGAGGATCCAACATGGCGACACGCGTGCGAACGTGTGTTTGTCATTTGATCGAGGAGGAAAAGGGAAAAATAACCCCATTTACACAAGTTTGTTGGCAAAAGTTTCGTGACTGCAACAGCAAATGGAAGCTTCTTGATGGCAGACAGCGTGATGGCAGGAAAAGATGACAGCATAAGATTGAGGAAAGATTTAGATGCTGCAAGAATCAGACGAGACAATGCTACAGTATCTGAGCTTATCAGAACTTTTGAAGCAATGGTTGACCCCTTCGCATACAGTGGAGAGAAGTTGATCAATGTGTCTTCTGGACTTGTTGTCAGCGAGCATGTGGCTAATGACATCAAGCAGGCGTACTCCAAAGGTAACTCTGCATATCAAGCTTTCTGTGCAGGCAGAATTCTTGCAGGTGGAAATGTTCCATTCCATAAGCCCATCAAAATGCTCAAGTTGAAGACCTTTGCTGCAGTCAATAAAAGAAAGGAATCTTCGAAAACGCAAGACGCAAAGTTGCTCCGAACGAGTAGCGATTTATTCACAAGACTGCTCATTGTGTCGAAGAATCGTTCAGTGGATCTGAAGAAAGTTCTCACGTACACTTTGACTCCAGTGCCCGCGTCCATTGCCACCTATGATGGTCTCTGCAACAAAACAACGGAGGCTGCACTCATGCATGCTATGGAGAGTGATGTGCCATCATGTCGAATTCAGGCCTCGACAATTCCTGCTAATTCAGCCTTGTTGGTTAATGGAATGGCCCTCATTCAGTCCTGCAATGCAAAGTGTGAAACGTTTGCAGAATTTGCAGATGTACTACTAGCCAAGGCTCTCCACTTATGCACACAAATGAGATGTACGCATTTAGATTTTGTGACTGATCGCTACCCAGACATATCAATAAAGGACTGTGAACATTCTCGTCGAGAGGCTTCAGGTGTTCAGCAGATTGATATCACAAGACCTCATCAGAAACTACCTCGACAGTTTGCTAAATTCCTTTCGAATGGAGCAAACAAGGAAAAGCTGGTTAAGTTCCTGCTTGCCATGTGGAGTCGTGAAAGTACATCCATTCCTGCCGGAATTGAACTTTATCTGTGTCATGGAGAGTTGTGCACTCGATTAAACTGCAGTGAAGGAGTTATGATGGTGCAAGATGTTCAGGAGTTAAAATTTGATCACCAGGATGCAGACACGAGGCTTCTCTTACATGTTGCACATGCCGGTAACACACACCCTGGTGTTGTCATCAACAGCCGCGACACCGATGTCTTTCTGTTGAGTGCAGCAGTGGTGCATGATTTACCATGTCGTGTATATGCCAGAACTGGAAGTGGCCAGGACACAACTGTTCTTGACATTAATCAGCTGTCATCACACTATGGGTCTGAAGTTTGCCAAGCCATCATAGGCATGCATGTTTTCACAGGATGTGATACAGTTAGTGCCTTCAAGGGAAAAGGGAAAGTGCGGCCTCTACGTCTTATGTTGGAGTCAGCTGAGACAGTGAATGTCTTCAGGCAACTTGGCTGCTAGTGGATGCCAGATGAAGAGCTGCTAAGAGGACTTGAGGCATTTGTATGTACCCTCTACGATGAAAAAACTTCTGATGTGAATGAAGCTCGGCATAACTTATTCACCTTGAGATGCAGAGTGGATGATGTTTTGCCACCAAATAACGACTCCCTTAAGCTGCACACGATGAAGGCATCCTATCAAACCGCCATTTACAGACGTTGTTTGAATCAGTACATCCTTGCACCAAACCCCGTTGACCATGGTTGGGACCTCACAAATGAACATTTGACATTCAAATGGATGTCAATCCCTGCAGCTCCTCCAGAGATACTCCAACACGTGCACTGTGGGTGCAAGAAAACTCACTGCAACACAATGAGCTGCTCTTGTCACAAAGCGAATCTTCCTTGCACCGAACTCTGCAAATGCAGTGATTGCCAAAATGTGCTTGCAGCCCCCGATGATGACGATGATGAGTACAGTGATGACGGATACAGTGATGATGGGGATTCAGATCCGGAGACCTACTAATCGAACTAATTGAAGTATGTGATTCCAAAAGACATGCTTCCAGTCTTGTGTCACTTATGCGTATGAATGAGAGACATAACTCTTTAACTCTAACCTTGCAAAATCTAAAGATATTGATTTGTAGGCCTTCTTGGATTTTGCTGATGTCGCCTTGGAACAAAATTTTCTTTCTGTCATTTGATTTGGTTTCATAAAGGGGTACCTGGAAAAAATGTGAAGGGGTTAAGGGTTGGAGATTTCAAGGAAGAAAAATGCCCTTTCAAAGCTCACTACATTTTCTGGCACAAAAACAAGAAACATCAGAAAAAAAATACTATAAACAATGTGGATTGCACTACTAAAACAACTGTGAAACATGCATGCGATGTCCATTTTAATGTTTTATTATTGAAACAATTTTTCATTTTACATTATTTTTGGGTGAAAATCAAATGATCCCTTCCTGATCTCTTGGTTGGCATGATTTCAAAATATCCACTGAACTCTAAAATGCTAAAAAATAGATGTTGGTCCTGTGCAGCTAAAAAAAAATAATTGACTTTTGTGACAAAAATCACAAAAACAAAGGTTTTTCCCCCAAAACAGCAGATATAACGCCCTCTGTTGGTGACTTTGGCTGATAAATCAAAATATATAGGTTGTGCAGTATGACTACAAAAAACAATTCTGTATTAAATTTGTACTTATTGAAAGTTAAATGAAAACTATGGCCAAAATCTTGTTTTTTTTACCAAAAATGGACAAAAAACTAGAAAAAATGGGTCATATTTGCTTCATGTGCAAGTTTGGCGGTTGTGCACAACTGTATTCAGATTCAGCACTATCAAATTAGTAAAATTCACTTTATTTCAAGTTGCCACTAGAAAGTTAAGACGAACCTCAATTTCTAGCCATGCAACAGATTTTGGCCCATGGCCTACCAGTCTGACGAACAGTTCGGGAGATACGCACGGAACATACACACACACAGACAGATAGACACACATACACAGCGACAGAGATTTCTTGCATTATAGTATGATGAAGCCAAGGCCTATTCTACTTTTAAAATCTGATGGAGCTGACAAGCAATGCATAGAGGTGGTAGGCCCTGGATTAGGCTGAACATCTCCAGACAACAACAGTAAAAGTATGACCATACAGCGCCATTTTAGTTTGCTAGGGAATGATTTGTCAGAACCTCTGAGACTGACAAACTGTAGAGATGAGTCATCTGAGATAGTGAAGTAGTCCTTCAACAGCATCAGTTTCTGAAGACATTGGAGCCCCTCCACTTGCTCGTGTGAGTGGTAAATGTTCAGCTGATGATATGGGCTGATGGACTGATGGGCAAGCTTGAGAATTAGTGCTGAAAAGCGTGGAAGTTGTCTGGATTGTGAGAAAATGAACCAATCTACACTGTCCCCCATTCCACATTGTCACTGCAATTTCATTAACAACTTTATTGCAAGGGCAATATGAAATATGAATAAAACTCATGAACATAAACACTTGAAAGAAATGCTTATAAAATGATAATAAAATAGAAAAATGAGCAAAGGAAATAAAAACAAAAGGATTTTTTTTCAATTATAATAAAAATAATTAAGACTTAAAATGAATGCAAAATTAATTCAGTTTCTTAATTTGGTGAAGATTCTCAACTGGATTCAAATATTTTTTACTTCTGAAATGTTTCGCCATTCATCCAAATTATATGGTATTACCAAACAGCATGTATGTGTAATTTTTTTCACAATGCAACATTTTTTAAATTTTATTATTTATTTAATTTATTTTTACACTATTATTTTACAAACTTAAACAGTGCTTATTTTGTTTATTTTTCAAATTTTATGCTGCTTGGTATCACCATAGAATTTGGATGAATGGTGTAGCATTTCAGAAATACTTCTTCTGCCGCCCCCGATGCTGCTGAGCTCACTCTGCACAGGCTTGGCTGCACAATGCACAAAGATTCTTCGTCTCTGACATCAGGTAGGCTGCCATAATCATGTGACACGGCAGACCAGCTCTAAAATATGCTTGGGCTGGTTTTCACCGGTTTTCACACATAAATTTAATGCATAAAACTCTCAGAAGTGAAAACAAATTGCACATTTTGTATTGGCGGAGTGGTTAGCACTGCTGCAGCACAGCAACTCATCCTTCGCCGGGGGATCCAGGGTTCGATCCCAGCCACCAACAATGATCTGTGTGGAATTTGTATGTTCTCCCTGTGTCTGCGTGGGTTTACTCCGGGATTTCTCCGGTTTCCTCCCACATGCCAAAAACTTGCAGGTTAGGTTAATTGGCATCAACTGGGGATTCTAAATTGTCCTTAGGTATGACTGTGAGAGTGAATGGTTGTCTGTCTCTCTGTGTTGGCTCTGCGATGGACTGGCGAGCTGTCCAGGGTGTACCCTGCCTCTCACCCAAAAGATGCTGGGATAAGCTCCAGCCCTTCTGCGACCCGAAAAGGATTAAGCGGAAGAAGATGGATGGATGGATCGATGTATTAACATAGTGGTATCGCGATATTTTAAAAAGTATCGACTCCAAGGTATTGACCAGTTGGTATCGAAGTATCGATACTTGGGTATCGATACACCCATCCCTAATGGCAGCCCGCCTGGAGTTTGTCAAAAGGAAGCTGAAGGACTCTCAGACCATGAGAAACAAAATTCTCTTGAGTGATGAGACAAAGATTGAACCCTTTGGGGTGAATGCCTGGCGTCATGTTTGGAGGAAACCAGGTACTGCTCATCATCAGGCCAATACCATCCCTACAGTGAAGCATGGTGGTGGCAGCATCATGATGTGGGGATATTTTTCAGTGGCAGGAATTGGGAGACTAGTCAGGATAGAGGGAAAGAATTAAAACATGATTAAAAAAAGGGGTTGTTGGTGCTCATCAGGCTGGTTGCGTCAAAGCGTTATCTTGTCTTTTTATCTTGTCCTGTTATCTTGTCCGCTTCTGTTTGTTTTTATTTATTTCGTTTTTAATTTTTTATCTCTTTTTGCTGATATTAGTTTATATTAGATATTAGATATTAGTTTTTGCTGATATTAGTTTTTGCTTGGTGTTAGCTTAGTGTTGGCCTAGCAGAAAGCCCGATCAGACACACGGGTGAATCGGACCCCCGGCTGGGCTGTTTACCGGGCTAGGCTAACCTGTTTTTAGCTATTGTTAGCTGTTTTTCGCTGGCTGGCTATCCACATCTCGCTTGGAATGTCATGGCTCCATCCCCGACATGTGTCAGCTGTGTGTTCCTCCTTAAGAAGGTTTCTTAGTTGGAAGTGAGACTCTCCAACCTCTATAAGATTCAAGAGGCTGAAGACCACCTTGACACCATAATTCTCGGGTGAACAACAGCCCTTGGCAACTGACTCGCAGCTGGCAGAGACAGCTACTTACCTGTGACATGGTTTCAGACCCAAAGAGCAGACACGACTTGAGAATGACACAATTAACCATTTATTGAATAAAGTAAGAGTGTGTGAGTGCATGTATGCGTATCTGTATATGTATATAGTGAGAAGGTGAATCAGCTGGGGCGAGCAGAGCACCGTGCAACTTGGCAACCCTATGGAGAAAGAGAGAGAGAGTTAGATGCAGTCTGAGCTGGGTATGCACCAGAAAGCTCAGCACTTACTGTTTGCAGTAGTGAAGTGGAGCGCAGGTTAAGCTCAGCAGCTCCGGCCAGGAGGACAGTGCCAGCAGGCCCACAGGAGATGAGGTAGGCAGATGAATGGAGAGGAGGAGTCTGCCGCCAGGTGGAAGGGATCCGCCACCACGGATCTCTGCCTGTGCACAGGGATCACAGAAAGGTAAGAGGAATTGATGGTTGCTTACTTGAAGTGGGGAGACGATGAGTCCAGAAGGCGAAAGGCGGGACAGGAAACCTGACGAGGCTAGGAAGCTCGATGTAGAGAAAACCTGATGAGGCTAGGAAGCTCGACGTCGAGAAGGCGAAAGCAGGTCTCGTGGGAAGGAGACAGACGACTCCGCACCGATCTCAGGACCTCACGGTATAAATAGCCAGGCCAGGATGAAGAGCAGGTGTGCGCACAGGTGCGGATAATTGGCAGCCATGACAACTTGGGTGAATTCAGTGCATCGCCATCCACTTCCACCCCTGCTCCGGTCTCTTCAGATGTCTAGGACCACAGCAATAAACACTAATTTCAACTCGGAGCTAAACCCAAAGCCCCAGGTGGGTTTTCTTATCCTCAATGCGTGCCCTGGACCTTGGTTGGGCCAATTAGCAACCATAGACGATTGACCAAACAAATGGAGGAGATTGGCCACCCCTCCTCCTCCTTCTCCTCCTCCTTCAGCGGCGGCCCAAACCCGCAAACCCCGGATTAAGACTACTTTAGGTGTGCCAAATTACACACCAGCTCCAAAAAGAAGAGAGCGCATCACCCCGCCATCACAACAACAACATCAACAAAATCATTCACCACTTCAGAAACCACCGACAAAGCCCCCCCAGACGACGCTGGTAATTGGTGACTCGATTATGAGGAGCGTCAGAAGCAGGTACTGTGTCACTAAATTTTTTCCTGGGGCTAAAGTGTCTGACATTGAGGCCCTTACCACTGACCTATTAAATGAATTTCCCCACGCTAAAACTGTCATTGTACATGTTGAAACAACATCCCAACAACATCCCAGATGAAGCATCAGTGATCTTAAAGAGTGACTTCAGGAGCCTTCTGTCCACTCTTATGAACTGTGGCATACGTGTGTTTATCTCTGGGTCTTTGGCCCCTTTCAGATGAGGTTGCAATTATTTTAGCAGAACTCTCAGTCTTAATACTTGGTTGTGTTCTACATGTCCTACTTTTAACATTGGTTTTGTAGGCAATTTCAACCTGTTTTGGAACTGCCCATCACTTATGAGGCCAGATGGCATCCATCCAAATAGACTTGGTGCACGTGTTTTAAGGGACAATCTGTTCTATTCCATTCAGCGTTCTTTAATACAGTGACTGAAATTTGGTGCGTTAACTCACTCCGAAGTTCCTGGGTCTGCCAACCAGCCCTTTTTTGTTTCCACTTCTCATATTAATCCTATTAATCCAAATAATCCTCACTGTTTAGATCAGTCTTCAATTTATAAACCCATAGAGATTGTGTCTGTCTCCCGTTACCCAAAATATTATATCCCAAGACAAATACAACACAACTTGATAAATGCACGTCTTTCTGCAGCTCTTCCTTATCCGCTACCTCTCAACTTTGCCCTGTCTTCCCCTTAGAGAACCTTTGTCTACTCCCCCCAAAGTTAATAAAAATAAAATGCATAAACATCCCAAAGTGATAAAACAAAATGTTGGTAAAACTCAAATCAAACCTCAAGTCTTTAAATTTAATAATTTGTCCTCTGTTAATTTTAAAATTAAATGTGGTTTGTTAAATATTAGGTCTCTAACTCCCAAGTATCTACTAGTTCATGATCTATTAATTGATCATCAGATCGATTTAATATCCCTTACAGAGACTTGGCTAGGGCAAGATGATTATGTTGGTTTGAATGAATCAACTCCCTCTGGTTATCTAAACTATCATAATCCCAGAAGTTTTGGTCGTGGAGGTGGAGTAGCGGCAATTTTCCATTCTTAATTACTAGTTAATGTAAAGCAAAAATCATGTTTTAATTCATTTGAGGTCCTGGTCCTCAGTGTGGTGCATGTTGGCTATCTTGGTTTGAACCCAATTTTCTTTGCCATAGTTTACCGTCCTCCCTCTGCCTACTCAGTGTTTTTATCCAAATTTGCTGAATTTTTAGCTGATTTAGTGCTGAAATCAGTAGGGAATTTTAATGTACATGTTGATGTAGATAGCAACTGTCTTAATAAGGCATTCAATTCAATTTTAGACTCAATGGGGTTTTCCCAGAAAGTAGAAAGTTCTACCCATTATCTCCACCACACATTGGACCTTGTTCTGACTTATGGCATAGAAATAGAAAATCCGGTAGTGTCTCCTCATAATCCTGTACTGTCAGACCATTGTCTGTTAACCTTTGATTTTACTATTTCTGATTATTTTACTCCTAAAGAAAAATATTACTACAGCAGATGTCTTTCAGATGATGTTGTTACCAAATTTTTGCAGATTGTCTCCTCTATACCATGGGTCAACACAACGGAAATAATAGATAGAGAGCTTGCTCCTTGCATAATTGATAGCATGGTAGACAGTGTTACAGCTTCTCTGCATCAGACTCTAGATTTGGTGTCCACCTTATAAAAGAAAAAGTCTAACCAGAGATTTCTAACCCCTTGGTTCAACACAGAAACTCGTAGCTTAAAACAGAAGACTTGTCAATTAGAAAGAAAATGGCAGAATCAGAATCAGAATCAGAATCAGGTTTATTGCCATTGTTCATGTAGTACACAAACTAGGAATTTGTCTCGGTACAATGCTGCAACATTAAACATGATAAGATAAGAGAAATAATACATGTAATAAAGTGTAGGATAAGATTAAGTGATACTGGTCAACAGTTAAAATATATATTAGCCAGCAGCAGATACTGTGGAGAACTATATAGTGCAGTCGGTAATGCAGGAAGAAAACAGTGATGATTGACATGAGTCTGGTTGAGCTGCTGTACATGGTGCACGAGAGTCAATAAGTCACTTAGTGTTCAGCAGTCTAATGGCAGAGGGGAAGAAGCTGTTCATGTGACGGGAGGTTTTAGTCTGGATGGACCGAAGTCTTCTACCAGAGGGGAGGGGGGCAAACAGTACGTGACCAGGGTGTGAGGGATCGGCTATGATCCGGCCAGCACGCCTCCGGGTCCTGGAGATGTACAGTGGCATTCCACTAATTTAGATGAATTCTATTTAGCGTGGAGAAATCATCTTTTAATTTATAAAAAATCTCTTAGAAAATCTAGAACAAATTATTACTCTGCATTAATAGAAGAGAATAAGAATAATCCCAGGTTTCTTTTCAACACTATAGCCAGGCTGACAAAGAGTCAGGACTCGGTCAATCCTCGCATCCCCCTAGAGCTTTCTAGTCAGGACTTTTTGAACTTTTTCAATCATAAAATTTTATCTATTAGAGATAAAATCAGTCAGATTCTTCCCACAGTAAACTTAAGTACGGCAACTACTGCAACAACTTCAATTGATATCTGTTTAGATAAGTTTACTCCAATTGACCTTTTAGAGTTAGATAAAATAATCTCCTCATGCAAGCCTTCATCTTGTCTTTTAGACCCTATTCCTACCAGGTTATTCAAAAAAGTCTTCCCAATTATTGGTAGCCATATTCTTCATATAATTAATTCTTCTTTAACTTTAGGTTATGTACCGCAGGCTTTTAAATTGTTGTAACTAAACCCTTACTCAAAAAGCCAATGCTGAATCCAGGAGTTTTGGCTAACTATCAACCAATCTCTAATCTGCCTTTCATTTCAAAAATCTTAGAAAGAGTTGCTGCTGCGCAATTGTTTGACCACTTGCAGGGAAATGGTTTATTTGAAGAGTTTCAATCTGGGTTCAGAGTTCATCACAGCACTGAAACAGCCTTAGTGAAGGTCACTAATGACCTCCTTATCGCATCTGATAATGGACTCGTTTCTGTACTTGTCCTTTTAGATTTTAGTGCAGCCTTTGATACTATCAATCATGATATTCTACTTGATAGATTAGAACACTATGTTGGACTTAATGGAACTTTGCTGCAGTGGTTTAGATCTTATTTGTCCGATAGACTTCAGTTTGTTCACATCAATGATGAGTTTTCTTCCAACTCTAAGCTCAGTCACGGAGTTCCACAGGGATCTGTGTTAGGCCCTGCTCTTTTTAGTTTATATATGCTTCCGTTAGGCAATATCATTAGAAAGTACTGTATACATTTTCATTGTTACGCAGACGACACACAATTATACCTGTCAATGAAGCCCGATGATTGTAATCAATTAGCAAAGTTAGAGGCCTGTCTTAAGGAAATCAAAGCTTAGATGACTTGTAATTTCCTGCTATTAAATCCAGATAAGACTGAAATTATTCTTGTTGGTCCAAAACACCTTAGAAATACCTTTCCAAATCAAACTCTTAATTTGGATGCTGCTACCGTTACTCTGAATTGTTCTGTGAGGAACCTTGGAGTTATTTTTGATCAAGATCTGTTCTTTAATTCACATATTAAATTTGTTTCTAAGACTTCCTTCTATCATCTGTGCAATATTGCCAAGATTAGGAGCATCTTGTCTCTGAATGATGCTGAGAAACTGATTCACGCTTTTGTTAGCTCTAGATTAAATTATTGTAACCCGTTATTATCAGATTGTCCTAAAATATCTTTAAAAAGTCTTCATTTGATCCAAAATGCTGCTGCAAGAGTTTTAACTGGTTCTAGAAAGAGAGATCATATCTCTCCGGTTCTGGCCTCCCTTCATTGGCTTCCCATAGAGTTCAGAATTAAGTTTAAAATCCTTCTTCTCACTTACAAAGCTCTTGATAATCAGGCCCCCTTATATATAAAAGATCTGATATTACCCTATCATCCTAACAGAGCACTATGTTCCCAAAATGCTGGATTACTTGTAATACCTAGAATCTCCAAAAGTACAATGGGAGGCAGAGCCTTTTGCTATCAAGCTCCCTTCCTGTGGAACCAGCTACCAAGCTGGATTCGGGAGTCAGACTCGATCTCTGTTTTTAAGAATAGGGTAGAAACCTTCCTCTTCATTTTAGCCTACGATTAGGAAGGCATCTTGTGCCTCTTAACTCTCCTTTTGTTTTGCTGTTAATAGATTCAGACTGCCGGGTGACCTCCAATAATGTACTTGGCTTCTCACCGTTAATGTTTGCCCTCTTTGTCTGTTCCTTTCATCTTCTCTATCCCCTCACCCCCATCCAGTCGCAGCAGATGACTGCCACTCCCTGAGCCCGGTTCTGCTAGAGGTTTCTTCCTGTTAAATGGGAGTTTTTCCTCTCCACCATTGCTAAGTGATTGCTCACAGGGGATCGTCTGATTGCTGGGTCTTTCTGCAATTGTGGGGTTTTCCCTACATTTGAAAGTGCTATGAAATTACTTTTGTTTTGATATGGCACTACATAAATAAAGTTGAATTGAATTGAAAGATATATGCAGCAATGTATAGAGACATCCTGGATGAAAGCCTGCTCCAGAGTGCTCTTGACCGCAGACTGGGGCGACAGTTTATCTTTCAGAAGGACAATGACCCTAAGCACACAGTCAAGATATCAAAGGAGTGGCTTCAGGAAAACTCTGTGAATGTCCTTGAGTGGCCCAGCCAGAGCCCAGACGTGAATCCAATTGAACATCTCTGGATAGATCTGAAAATGGCTGTGCACTGATGCTTCTCATCTAACCTGATGGAGCTTGAGAGGTGCTGCAAACAGGAATGGGGGAAACTGCTCAAAGATAGATGTGCCAAGCTTGTGGCATCATATTCAAAAAGACTTGAGGTTGTAATTGCTGCCAAAGGTGCATCAACAAAGTATTGAACAAAGGCTGTGAAGACTTATGTACATGCGATTTCCTAGTTTTTTTTATTTTTAATAAATTTGCAAAAATCCCCAAAAAACTTTTTTCATGTGTTTGAAAGTGGAATACAGAAGTGTAGCCTATATGTAGGCAATCACACATATTAGACTTTGACAAATATGAAAGGGACTGAACTGAGATTTATTTGATTGTGTGAATATTAATTACAGGATAATTGAAAATGAATGAGACAACCAATATTAGCCACTGTTTAAGAACTGCTTGTTTATTTTTTGTCAGCTCACTTATTTGTGTGATCTTTTATGACTTATATTCATAAATGTTGTGTCTTGCACTTTGGGGAATGGGAGTTGTTGAGTTACCATTATAATTTAGTTTATATGTGTTGTTTATAGTCTATCATCAATAAACTCATGCAGTACTACAGGGGTGTCCAACCATGTGCCATGGAGAGCCAAGACCCTGCAGGTTTTACCTCCAACCAGTGTCTTCAACAGCAGATTTCAGTGAACTTCTTCCCACTGATTGCTGATAAGTGAAAACACCTGCTGAAGAGACTGGGTAGAAGAGAAAACCTGCAGGGTCTTGGCTCTCCATGGCACATGGTTGGACACCCCTGCAGTACTATAACAGGACACATTTACAAATATTTGAGACCCACTGTAGTGCATCCTTTTATATTTTAGCAATATTATAAGCACAAAACACCCAACATAATAATAATAATAATAATAATAATAATAATAATAATAATAATAATAATAATTATTATTATTATTATTATTATTATTTGTATTTGTATCTTGTATACTTTATTGATCCCCAGAGGCATCCACAGTATGACGCCAATCCCTTCACTGTTCTCAAACACACACACACACACACACACACACACACACACACACACACACACACACACACACGCATGCACGTACATGCACGCGTGTGTACACATGCACGCACACCACACACACAGGAGAATGTTTAGCTGCAACTTTTGCATCAGTGTTGCCCATTTGTCTGTAAATATTTAAATAAAAATAGTTTATTTCATTATTTGGGAATTTTTGCATCTTGTTGTCATATAGTCAAAGCGTGCATATGTGTCCGCACATGATATGCAGTTGATCAGGCCATTCCGCTCCACAATGAAGCAGCAGTCCGAACTGCCATCTACCAGTGACCAGGCAGGCTGCACGTGCCTCCCTGTGAACAATCGTGGCGCGCCCGGTCGGACACTGGTGTTTGAGAAACAGCAGTTGATCTGGCGGATCACAGTCCTTCGCAGGGAGCCAAGCCCAGCCTGCCTGCTTAATGGGAGTCTCGGCTGCTGCTTTACCCATGTGCCGGTGATGTCCTTTGCACCATGGGTCCCTGCCAGCGTGCCTTCCCCCCCCCCCCACCTCGTGTTGTCCATGCTGAATTAAACGTATGCAATCAGAGCAACTTTATTTTGACTGAGGGACTCCATACTTGGGGAACCACACTCTCGAAACCTCAGCAAAGCACTTATAAAATCTTTATTTGTGAAGCGCTGTGGTGACTGACAGGTCATAATGGCACGTGTTATCCAATCAGCATGGCCGTGATGCTGTGCATTATCCAATTAGCACAGAATTAATCTGAAACCCTGCCCACACTTCTTGAAGCCAGGACATGAAGAGACAGAGCGGTGGCTAAACTTTTATTGATAAAAATTACGTATTTTGACTGAGTGACTATTTTCAGGGATGCACACCCTTGTAACCTCAGCAAAGCACGTTTAAAATCTTAGGCCAGTCTGGCAAAGAGTTTGAGAGATATCTGAGGAACACCCACACACAGACAGTCACACACACAAACAGACAGAGATATGCTGCATTTATAGATAGATTATCTTGTTATGTGTGCAAGATGATTTCAGTATGCATTTAAAAGTAATGTGAAAGTTAATTTTCCAGGTAACTAGTTACTTTAAATATTCAGTAATTGGTAAAGTAACTCAATTACTTTGGAAAAGAAGTAACTAGTAATTGTAATTAGTTACTATGTTTTAGTAACTTGCCCAACACTGGTCATATTTGATATGCAGTTTGGATTCCAGGGGCCTGGGACAAGAGAAAATGCTATTTTAGCGGGGTGCTTAATAAATATTTTAGATCTTCAATAATATTTTGGGACTATTTTTTCCAGCAATTTTGTTTACAGTTTGTCTCAGTATAAGTATAATTTTGGAATAAATGTATTATTTAGAATTTTTTGCATGAATTATTTTCAATTTCATTGGTGTGACAGAAAATATCCTGCAATGCCCCATATGCATATCTTAGTGCATTTTTATGGCAGTTTTCACATTCATATTGCACCCTGGGGAACTATTTGAACAACGGGAAAGAAGCCCATTGTCATAGGGGACATGATTTTTGATTATGCCTCACACTTTGTATTGTTCTATTATTTGGTTTTCTTACCATTATTCCTGTTCCAAGTTTCCTATTGAGAGTATTTCTTGTTAACCTTGCCAGTTTAGTTTCCCTGTGTCATGAACGGCCCAGGCGGGGTGGAATGGAGACCCAGACACAGGGCTGTGAGTTGCAAACATTTAATCCAAAAACACAAAAATCCAAACAGAACAAAAACTTGCAATGCAGGATTGCAAGGATGAAAGGCAGAAAAGCACGGCGGCTAAGATGTGGAACACATGTCGGGATGACAAAGTAGATTAAAGTGTGGGATTCACGCTGAGTAGACAATGTAGTAAAGCGTGGGATACACGCCAGGTAAACCAAGTAGGACGTCACCCTGAACTGAGGGATGACATCCATAGGTGAGGTTAACAAGAGTCACGAGCGAGGATAATGAACTGAAATAGTAAACAGCTGAGACAACCGCGGAAACTGAACTAGAAGAGGAAGTAAACAAAGAGCCTTGTCAAAATAAAAGCACAAAAGAAATAATGTCAAAAGGTAACTGCAGTGGTGTGAAAAAGTGTTTGCCCCTTCCTGATTTCTCATTTTTTGTATGTTTGTCACACTTAAATGTTTGAGATCATCAAACACATTTAAATATTAGACAAAGATAACACGAGTAAACACAAAATGCAGTTTTTAAATGAAGGTGTTTATTATTAAGGAAAAAAAAACAAACTTTCATGGTCCTTTGTGAAAAAGTGATTGCCCCCCAAAACCTAATAACTGGTTGGGCCACCCTTAGCAGCAACAACTGCAGTCAAGCATTTGCGATAAATGGCAGTGAGTCTTTTACAGTGCTGTGGAGGAATTTTAGCCCACTCATCTTTGCAGAATTGTTGTAATTCAGCCACAGCCACAGCCACATTTGAGGATTTTCGAGCATGAACCGCCTTTTTAAGGTCATGCCACAGCATCTCAGTTGGATTCAGGTCAGGACTTTGACTAGGCCACGCCAAAGTCTTCATTTTGTTTATCTTAAGCCATTCAGAGGTGGAGTTGCTAGTGTGTTTTGGATCATTGTCCTGCTGCAATTCAATTCAATTCAATTCAATTCATTTCAATTCCATTTCACAACAACAGTCATCTCATAGCACTATCAACTGTAGGGGGAACCCCCACAGTTTCAGAAAGACCCCAGCAATCAGGCAATCCTCTGTGAGCAAGCACTTGGTGATGGTGGAGAGGAAAAACTCCCTTTTAACAGGAAGAAAACTCCAGCAGAACAGTCATCTGCTGCAACTGGCTGGGGGGTGAGGGGACAGAGAAGATGAAAAGAACAGACATGTAGAGAGCAAACAGCATGATGGGGACTCAATCTATGGGAGAGAACAAACAGGTATTAATGACCAGCAAAAAAAAAATATTTCATTGAGAGTGAAGAAAGGAGTGAGGCCCAGTGCATTATTGGAGGTCCCCCGGCTGACTAAACCTATTAGCAGCATAACTAAGGGAGGGTTCAGAAACACATGATCCCTCCCTAATTGTAGGCTGTATCAAAAAGGTAGGTTTTAGCCCTATTCTTAAAAACAGAGATCGAGTCTGACTCCCGAATCCAGATTGGCAGCTGGTTCCACAGGAGAGGAGCTTGATAACTGAAGGCTCTGCCTCTCATTGTACTTTTGGAGATTCTAGGTATTACAAGTAATCCTGCATTTTGGGAGCGTAGTGCTCTGTTAGGATAATATGGTAGTATCAGATCTTTTAAATAAAAAGGAGCCTGATTGTTTAGAGCTTTGTAAGTAAGAAGAAGGATTTTAAACTTAATTCTAAACTCTATGGGAAGCCAATGAAGGGAGGCCAGAACTGGAGAGATATGATATCTCTTTCTAGTACCTGTTAAAACTCTTGCTGCAGCATTTTGGATCAGCTGAAGACTTTTTAAAGATGTTTTAGGACAGCCTGATAATAAAGAATTACAATAATCTAATCTCGAGCTAACAAAAGCGTGGATCAGTTTCTCAGCATCACTCTGAGACAAGATGCTCCTAATCTTGGCAATATTATGCAAAGGATAGAAGGCAGTCTTAGAAACAAATTTAATATGTGAATTGAAGGACAGATCTTGATCAAAAATAATTCCAAGGTTCCTCACAGAGCTATTAAGAGAAAGAGTAACTGCATCCAAACTGAAAGTTTGATTTGGAAAGGTATTTCTAAGGTTTTTTGGACCAACAAGAATGACTTCAGTCTTATCTGAATTTAATAGCAGGAAATTACAAGTCATCCAAGCTCTGATTTCCTTAAGACAGGCTTCTAACTTGGCTAATTGATTACTATCATCTGGCTTCACTGACAGATATAATTGTGTGTCATCTGCATAACAATGAAAATGTATACAGTACTTTCTAATAATGTTGCCTAACGGAAGCATATATAAACTAAAAAGAGTAGGGCCTAGCACAGATCCCTGTGGAACTCCATGACTAAGCTTTGAGTTGAAAGAAAACTCATTATTGACATGAACAAACTGGAACCTATCAGATAAATAAGATCTAAACCACTGCAACGAAGTTCCATTAAGTCCAACATAGTGTTCTAATCTATCAAGTAGAATATTATGATCGATAGTATCAAAAGCTGCACTAAGGTCTAAAAGGACAAGTACAGAAACCAGTCCATTATCAGATGCGATGAGGAGGTCATTAGTGACCTTCGCTAAGGCTGTTTCAGCACTATGATGGATTCTAAACCCAGATTGAAACTATTCAAGTAAACCATTTCCCTGCAGGTGGTCAAATAATTGCGTAGCAACAACTCTAAGATTTTTGAAATGAAAGGGAGATTAGAGATTGGTCTATAGTTAGCTAAAGCTCCTGGATCTAGTGTTGGCTTTTTTAGTAAGGGTTTAATTGCAGCCGTTTTAAAAGCCTGTGGTATATGGCCTAAAGTTAATGAAGAATTGATTATATGAAGAATTAAGCTACCAATAAGTGGGAAGACTTCTTTAAATAACCTGGTAGGAATAGGGTCTAAAAGACAAGTTGAAGGTTTGGATGAAGAAACTATTTTATCTAACTCACAAATGTCGATTGGAGTAAACTCATCAAGACAGACATCAATTGAAGGAGTTGTAGTAGTTACAGTATTTAAGTTAACTGTGGGAAGAATCTGATTGATTTTATCTCTGATGGATGAAATTTTATTATTGAAAAAGTTCATAAAGTCCTGACTAGTAAGCTCTAAGGGAATGCTAGGATTGACAGAGTCCTGACTCTTTGTCAACCTGGCTACAGTGCTGAAAAGAAACCTGGGATTATTCTTGTTCTCTTCTATTAATGCAGAATAATAACTCGTTCTAGCTTTTCTAAGAGATCTTTTTTATAAATTAAAAGATGATTTCTCCAAGCTAAATAGATTTCATCTAAATTAGTGGAGCGCAATTTTCTTTCTAATTTATGAGTCTTCTGTTTTAACCCTTGTGTGACCCCCGGGGGTCACCCGGACCCCACCTCCTCGCATCTTGTCCCAGCGCCCCCTAGCGGTCTGGGTGTGTGTTTGGTGGTGGTGGTTAGACCGGAAACTCAACCCACTATATCGGCATCTCCCCCCCATCATATCATAGCGCCCCCTAGCGTCCTGGGGTGGGGTGGTGGGGGGGTCAAGAAGACCCCCCGTCGCCACCAAAAACCGGAAACCCCAACCCCAAGACCCCTCCATCATATCATAGCGCCCCCTAACGTCCTGGGGTTGGGGGGGTGGGGGGTCTAGAAGACCCCCCCCCAGCGTCCTGGGGTGGGGGTGGGGGTCAAGAAGACCCCTGTCGCCACCAAAAGCCGAAAACTCAACCCCCTATATCGGCATCTTCCCCCCCCAAAAAAAAAGACCCCTCCTGTCATAGCGCCCCCTAGCATCCTGGGATGGTCACGACTACTACCATCAAATACGATCCGATCCACCTAGTGGTCTCGTTGGTGAGGGCTGTCCACACACACACGCTCGCACACAAGACCATTACTCTCTGTGTCCTGTGAGCATTAATTTGTTTGAATCAAACCACAGTTTATGTATAAAAATACATATACAAATCAGAATCAGAATCAGAATCAGATTTATTGCCATTGTTCATGTAGTACACAAACTAGGAATTTGTCTCGGTGCAATGCTGCAACATTAAACATGATAAAAATAAAAGATAGAAATAAAAAACTATACATGCAATAAAATGTAGAATAAGAATGAGTGATACTAGTCTAAGCAATTTTTAAATATATTAGCGAGCAGCAGATATTGTGGAGCATCACATAGCGCAGTCGGTAATGCAAAGAGAAAAACAGCGTTGATTGACATGAGTCTGGTTGAGCTGCCGTACGTAGTGCACGAGAGTCAGTAAGTCACTTATTAGTGTTCAGCAGTCTGATGGCAGAGGGGAAGAAGCTGCGAAATCCTATGAGAAAAAATACCCTTCCTATAGGAAACCAAGAAATGACAGTGGTTTGAGTTGATGATGAATTTGGATGAAATTTTCACCAGAAGGGACTCTACATGTCAGCTTGTGTATAGAGAATGTTTGGGGTATCTATTTCTTTATTTTTGTTTAAATTGTCCAAGCATCGTACGTACTTCTGTGCAATATGTGATGTATGGGAGCATTAATGAATGTTAAAAAAAAAGTGTATATAGTGTTTCTTTTTTTTGGGAGAGAAACCTCAGGTCTCTATCCTGTTAAAATATAACTCAGTGGAATGCAGAGAGTGAATGCATTGTGCTTGTCTGTGACAACACACACACACACACACACACACACACACACACACACACACACACACACACGCACACACGCACACGCAAATGCAATCCGATCCACCTAGGGGTCTTTGTGGTGTTGAGGGCTGTCCACACACATGCACACGTTTGAGTTGATGATGAATTTGGATGAAATTTTCACCAGAAGGGACTCTACGCCTGGAATCAAACCAAATAAATTTATAGGGATCACACATGTCAGCTTGTGTATACAGAATGTTTGGGGTATCTATTTCTTTATTTTTGTTTAAACTGTCCAAGCATTGTACATACTTCTGTGCAATATGTGATGTATGGGAGCATTAATGAATGTTAAAAAAAGTGTATATAGTGTTTCTTTTTTTGGGAGAGAAACCTGAGGTCTCTATTCTGTTAAAATATAACCCAGTGGAATGCAGAGTCAGTGCATTGTGCTTGTCTGTGACACCACACACACACACACACACACACACACGCACGCACGCACGCACACGCACGCACACACAGAGTGGTGGTCAGGGGCTGTCCACACACACACACACACGTTTGAGTTGATGATAAATTTGGATGAAATTTTCACCAGAAGTGACTCTAAGAATGTTTGGGGTATTTATTCTTTTATTTACCTTTATTTACCTTTTATTTATTTATTTTATATACCTAAACTCAGTGTAAATGGTGTAGAGATTGAAAGGGTATCCGAAACTAAATTTCTTGGAGTAATAATTGATAATAAACTGTGTTGGAAGTCAGATATTAATTATATTAAAGGTAAAGTATCCAAATCAATTGCAATATTACACAGAGTGAAATATTTGCTGAATCGACCCACACTATATAACTTGTATCATTCATTAATAAGATAAGATAAGATAAGATAAGCCTTTATTAGTCCCACAACGGGGAAATTCCAGGATTGCAACAGCACAGGGATAGCAACACTCAGAGCAACAATCAGAAGGCAAGAAAAAAAACAAGCAAGCAAGAGCAGCTAATATACATATGTACATATTACTATAAAATATATATACACACACACACACACACACAGACACACAGTGCAGAGCATTGTAGCTGGATAGAATAAATATATGAATATATGAACACACAGTGCAGAGCATTGTAGCTAGATGGAATAAATATGTAAATATATAAACACCCACAGTACGGAGCATTGCAGCTAGGTGGAATAAATATGCAAGTATATAAACACACACAGTGCGGAGCAATGTAGCTAGATGGAATAATATGTAGATATATAAAAACACAGTGCGGAGCATTGTAGCTAGATGGAATAAATATATAGATATATAAATATAAACACACCCAGTGCTGAGCATTGTAGCTAGATGGAATAAATATGTAAATATATAAACACACACAGTGCAGAGCATTGTTGCTAGGTGGGATGAAACAGCATAACCGTCTATTTAGTTATCCTACATGGTATGATTATGTGCCCATACATATTCTCACCCTCCATAGCGACCGGTATGTTCCTAGTTGTATGCCGGAGAGGACCATTGTGTAAGTCTATTGCATCTTTTGCATTCAAAAAAACTATTAGTTTGTTACGTCTTTTTGCTATCTCTGCGAGCAGCCCTGCTTAGGTTGTACAGTCTGACAGCCGTTGGTAGGAAGGACCTACGAAACCTCTCGGTTGTGCACCTGGGATGATGTAGTCTGCTGCTAAATGAGCTCCTCAGTGCATCCAGTATGTCCTGCATAGGGTGGAACTCGGACTCCAGCAGAGATGACAGTTTAGCCACCGTCCTTCTCTCTCCTATCTCCTCCATCGGATCAAGGCGCTGCCCCAGGACAGAGCTAGCTTTCTTAATCCGTTTGTTCAGTCTCTTCCTATCGGCTGCAGTAATGCCACTGCCCCAGCAGACCACTCCAAAAGTGATGGCTGATGCCACCACCGTGTCATAGAATGACTTCAGCAGCGCCCCTTGTACACCAAAAGACCTGAGTCTCCTCAGCAGGAACAGCCTGCGCTGTCCCTTCTTGTAGAGTGCGTCAGTATTGTGTGACCAGTCTAGTTTATTGTTCAGATGAATACCCAGGTACTTATAGGATGTCACCATCTCGATGTCTGTTCCCTGTATATTTACTGGTGCTGTGAGGGGCTGCCCATGCCTGCGGCAGTCCACCACCAGCTCCTTAGTTTTCCTCGCGTTGATCTGGAGGCAGTTCCGATGGCACCAGTCCACAAAGTCCTGGATAAGCCCTCTGTACTCAGCTTCATCTCCGTTGGAGATGAGACCAACGATCGCAGAGTCATCAGAGAACTTCTGTAGATGGCAATGTGTTGTGTTGTGTGAGAAGTCTGCAGTATAAAGAGTGAACAGGAAGGGAGCCAGCACCGTTCCCTGGGGGGCCCCCGTGCTACTGATGATCGTGTCGGAAACACAGTCCCGGGTTCTCACAAACTGAGGCCGGTTCGTGAGGTAGTCCAGGATCCATGATGACAGGTGCTGGTCCACCCCTGCGCGCAGCAGCTTGTCCTTCAGGATCATCAGTTGGATGGTGTTGAAAGCACTGGAGAAGTCAAAGAACATGATCCTCACCATATTCCCGGGCTTCTCCAGGTGGGACAGAGAACGGTGAAGGAGGAAGATCACCGCATCCTCCACCCCAATGCCATGCTGGTAGGCGAACTGGAGTGGATCCATCGCTGGTTCCACCAGGGGGCGGAGATGAGCAAGGAGCAGTAATACTCCCATACATGACATATTGTAATGAAGTATGGGGAAATATATATAAAACAAACATACATCCACTCTTTACGCTTCAAAAGAGAGCTATTAGAATAATAAACAAAGCTGCTTACAGGGAACCAACAAACCCACTTTTTCTTAACCTAAAAGCTCTCAAGTCGAAAGATCTGGTTGACTTTAAAACTGCAATAATAATAATAATGCTTAACCCCATTTCCCGACCATCATGTCATTTCCCAACCATCGCTTCATTTCCCAACCATCGCTTCATTCCCCAACCATCGCTTTATTCCCCAGCCATCGCTTCATTTCCCAACCATCGCTTCATTCCCCAACCATCGCGTCATTTCCCAACCATCGCTTCATTCCCCAACCATCGCGTCATTTCCCAACCATCGCTTCATTCCCCAACTATCGCATCATTTCCCAACCATCGCTTCATTCCCCAGCCATCGCTTCATTTCCCAACCATCGCTTCATTTCCCAACCATCGCTTCATTCCCCAACCATCGCGTCATTCCCCGACCATCGCTTCATTCCCCAACCATCGCTTCATTCCCCAACCATTGCGTCATTCCCCAACCATCGCTTCATTTCCCAACCATCAAACAGAGAGCCAGTGCATTGTTCTTTTCTGTGACAACACGCACACACATGCACACACACACACTCACACTAAATTTATAGAGATCATATATATACAAATGTCATTTTGTATTTTATAGTGATTCTTTTTTGGCAGAGAAACCTCAGCTCTGTATTCTGTTAAATATAGGCCAGTGGTATACACAGAGAGCCAATGCATTGTGCTTGTCTGTGACAACGCACCAGACACACACGCAGACACAAGCAGACACACACACACGCAGATACACACGCAGACACACGCTCACACAGGGATATGCCATCTTGTGTATACAGTTTTGTTTAAATGAATGTTAAAAAGTGTATATAGTGTTTCTTTTTTTTGGCAGAGAAACCTCAGCTCTGTATTCTGTTAAATATAGGTCAGTGATAGAACTGAAAATTGAACTGTTTGAACTTGTATCTTCTGGTCGTCGTTACAGATCGCTGAAGGTCAAAACCGTCGGTCACAGGAACAGTTTCTTTAGCCCAAGTCAAAGATCCTTGTATGTGTTGTGCATATTTGGCCAGTAAAGCTGATTCTGATATGCACAGACAGCCAGTGCATTGCGCTTTTCTGTGACAACACACACACGCACGCACGCACGCACGCACGCACGCACGCACGCACACACATCTGGCAAAGAAACCTCAGCTCTGTATTCTGTTAAATATAGGCCAGTGATAGAACTGAAGATTGAACTGTTTGAACTTGTATCTTCTGGTCGTCGTTACAGATCACTGAAGGTAAAAAAAAAAACACCGGTCACAGGAACAGTTTCTTTAGCTCAAGTCAAAGATCCTTGTATGTGTTGTGCATATTTGGCCAGTAAAGCTGATTCTGATATGCACAAACAGCCAGTGCATTGTGCTTTTCTGTGACAACACACACACGCACGCATGCACGCACACACGCAGACACACACACACACACACACACACACACACATCAGCCAAGACATAAAATGAAAACAAAATACAAATCCCAAGGCCGGGAAATGAGTCGTGGAAATATGCGGACAAACGATGATGTCTGGGCAGAAAAAAAAAAAAATCCCTCCAAGGCCAGAAAATGCTACAGTTACCTACTATTCCTTGCAGACGGATAAACAGACAAGAGATTACATCTTGGGGATGGGGGGGAGTCCTTCACGAAACCGGGCCACCGTACCAAGGTCCAGTCGCGTACTTGCCTGTCTTCCCCCGAGGACGAACGACAGGAAATCACATTACTAAGGGTCCCTCTCTTCGGGTCCGTGACTGCCAATTCCCTCGAGGAAGAAAAAAAAAAAAGAAGCCCAAGGACCTCACTCTCTTTTCTTTCCCTCTCGCGCGCTCCATAGCATCTCTACGACATGTCACTCACGCGTCCATGGACCAGGAGGAAAGAGGAGGAAGAAGACGAAGAAGAAATAGAAGTAGAAGTAGAATCCCCCTCTCCCGTCGTGTCTTCTTCTTATTCTTTTTCGGTCCCGTACCGGCTCCGCAGAACCACGGGGGTGACGATTACGAGTCGGTATATGCAACGCGGCACCGCTCCACGGGATCCCGCGGCGATACCGGACCGCGAGCGACTCCCAACGTCCCCGAGAGCCCGCCGAGACAAAGACTGCGGGGACGGCGAGGAAGGGCAACGGCAACACGAAGAAGAAGAAGAAGACGAAGAAGAAGAAATAGAAGTAGAAGTAGAATCCCCCTCTCCCGTCGTACCTTCTTCTTTTTCGGTCCCGTACCGGCTCCGCAGTACCACGGGGGCGACGATTACGAGTCGGTATATGCGAAGCGGCACCGCTCCACAGGACCCCGCGGCGATACCGGACCGCGAGTGACTCCCAACGTCCCCGAGAGCCCGCCGAGACAAAGACTGCGGGGACGGCGAGGAAGGACAACGGCAACAAGAAGAAGAAGAGGTAGTAGAAGAGGTAGACGAAGAAGACGAAGAGGTAGACAAAGAAGACGAAGGTGAAGAAGAAGAGTCTGATACAGGGGAGGACGATGACGATGAGGAAGAAGACGAGGAATCGGACATAGAGGAGGACGACGATGAAGAAGAAGAAGAAGAAGAAGAAGGAGAAGAAGAAGAAGAAGAAGAAGAAGAAGAAGAAGAAGAAGAGGAAGAAGAAGAAGGACAGTATCACTATGACTATCGCGACGCTCCCGCGGAATCGATGACCTCGAGTCGAGGGAACATCACGTGGAGCTCGAGGCCTGCCCCGCAGTCGCGGCAGCGCAGGCATCGACGTCGGCCTCGACTTCAGCGCCAGGGCCCCACGGGGATGGCGCGCGAGGCCGTAGCGGACGTGGCCTCGGCGTTCCTCGCTTACTTTCAGCCTGAGCTGGAGGACGAGGTGATCGCCATGACCAACCTGGAAGGCGCCAGGAGGACGTCGCAAGGGCTCGACTGGTGGAGGCCCATGGATCGGACCAACCTGCGCGCCTACGTGGGGCTGTTGATCCTCGCGGGAGTGTACAGGTCACGAGGCGAGGCGTGGGAGAGCGTCTGGGAAGCCGAGAGCGGACGCCCCGTCTTCCGGTCCATCATATCCCTCAAGACCTTCCACTCGTACTCGAGCCTCCTGCGTTTCGACGATCGCGACACCAGAGAGGCCAGACGCTATTCCTCTTCTCCTTCCTCTTCTTCTTGTTCCTCATCAGGAGACAAGCTGGGACGCGTGGCAGAGGAGGCTGTCGCTCCTGTACGAGCCCGGACCCGAGGCCACCGTGGACGAACGACTGGTTCCCTTTAGGGGTAAGTAGCTGTGGTGTTGGGTGTAAAAAACAAAAACAAAACAAAAAATATAGAAATCTAACTGCGTCTCTCTCTCTCTCTCTCTCTCTCTCTCTCTCTCTCTCGTGCGCATGCGTGGGCGTTTGTGGGAGCAGGTGTGTGGAGTGGTGTCGAGTGAGTACTTTAAACTTTGTATTTTCTAACTTTTTCTCTATCTTGTGTGTTTGAGGTGTGTGTGTTTAATATAGTGGGTTGAGTGTGTGTGTGCTGGGGTGTGAGTGCTGGAGTGAGTGTGTTGGGGAACGGTAGCTTCTGCTGCCGGTTTTTCCCGGCCGGCATCATGCCGGTGATTGATGGTGGTGTGGAGTTTGAGCGCTTAACCCGGCGTCATGGTGTGAGAATCCTCCCGACAGTTCCCTGTTCTGTGGAGGAGGCCAGCCTCGCTGTAGGACAGGTGGTTGGGCATGGCAGCATAAAATCAGCATCGAGGATGAACAGCGCAATTGTGATCTTTCTGGATTCGACTGAGAAAGCTGATCAGGTGGTGGCACAGGGAGTGGTCATAGGTGACACTTTTACTCCCGTTTTACCGCTGGCGAATCCGTCTAGGAGGATCACCATCTCAAACGCTCCTCCTTTCGTTAAAAATGATCAGCTGATTAGAGAGTTGTCCCGTTTTGGCCAGGTTGTGTCCCCTATCAGAATGGTCTCTCTGGGTAGTAAATCACCCCTGCTGAAGCATGTTGTATGTCACAGGAGGCAGTGTTTCATGGTGTTGAAAGACAGCTCTGCTGAACTGAACGCGTCTTTTAATTTCAGGATTGACGGCTTTAGCTACTTGGTGTTTGCAACATCTGAAACCATGAAGTGTTTTGCGTGTGGCGCAGAAGGCCATCTTATTAGGTCATGTCCTGAAAAGGCGAACACAAAGAGCACTGGCGGTAAGAAAGGTGACGCCGCTGTTTCTGGTGGTCCGGAGGGTAGCGCTACATGTGGTGCGGCGGATGCCGCTGCGGCGCCCGCTTCTGCTGGGGCGGTCGCGGCCGCGACTGCGGCCGCGTCCGCATCCGTGTCCGCGTCCGCTTCTACTTCTGCGGGGGCGTCCGCGTCCGCGTCCGCGTCCGCGTCCGCGTCCGCTTGTGCTGGGGCGGCCGCGGCCGCCTCTGCTGGGGTGGCCGCGGCGGGCGCGGTAGTTGCCCCCCCAAACAGTGATGGTGGGGAATTTCTGTCTGGCGGCAGCTCTGATCATTGTGACGAGCCTGTCGCCCGGGGTAAACAGGTGGAGGGTGTAAGTAAAAGTGCAGTTAAACGAAGGAACGTAAATGAACAGACTTTGCAGGCGGGGGAGGAGCGGTTTGAGGCTGTAGGGGACACACAGAGCAAACACTGCATGACAAACGTTGCAGTTCATGAAGAAATGCAGGAATGTAGTTTTGCTGAAGAGGATCCTTTTAAAGCTGCACAAAAAAGAAAAAGTGCTGAAAACTTACAGAGCTCTGCTAAATCTAGTAGGGTTGGGAAGTTAGATTTACTAGATGAGAGCGTCTCTGATGAAAGTGGAGCTGAGTCTGAAATGATGCAGACGCAGACGCAGGAGGAGCAAAGCTCCTATTGTTTTTCCAAAATTAGGCAATTTCTCCAGGTGACCAAGGGGAGCAGAGCTGTGAAAGTGGAAAATTACTTTCCAGATCTGGAGTTATTTGTGGCATCAGCTCGCAAGCTGATGAAACTGAATGATGGGAATGAGACTTTTACTGATCAGGAAATTTTTCGTTTAAAGAAACTGGTTGTCAAACTGAAATCACAAATTACTAACAGTCATGTTGACTCTTAGTTTGTTTCTTCCCTTTTATGCTATGTGTGTGTTTTTTTACTGTACCCTATTTTTATCCTTTTTAATGCCCCACCTTAGAATTGGCACTCTCAATATTAATGGGGCCAGGGATGATGTAAAAAGGGCCTCTTTATACAAGCTTTTTAATTTAAAGAAACTTGACGTGCTGATGGTCCAGGAGACTCACAGCACTGTGGACATTGAGAGCCATTGGAGAAAAGAGTGGGATGGCTGCATTTTTTTTAGCCACAAATCCAATAGCAGTGGGGGGGTGGCTGTACTTTTCTCTAGGGGTTGTGTGCCTGTCTCTTATGAGGTAGAAGAGGTGGTGAGAGGTCATTTCCTCTTATTAAAGGTACAGTTTGAAAACGTGAACTTCGTTTTTATAAACGTGTATGTGCCAACACAGAGAGCAGAGAGGATCAGGGTCTTTGACGTGCTTTCGGATACGGTTAAGTCCTGTGATCCAAATAGTTTTTTATTTCTGGGGGGTGATTTTAACTGTACATTAAACCACAGACTAGACAGGAACCATCAGGAGCCTCACCCTGCTTCTGCCAATAGGCTGAGAGAACTGGTGAAAACACATGAAATGGCCGATGTGTGGAGATCACATCATGGGGACCAGAGGCAGTACACCTGGAGCCATGTCAAAGATAACCTTTTATCTATGGCTAGGTTAGACCGTTTTTATGGTTTTAAACATCAAATGAGTGTTTTTAAAAATAGTTGTATCTGTCCTGTTGGTTTCACTGATCACTGCCTGCTGTTTTGTTCTGTGTTTATTGAAAATGTAAAGTGTAAGAGTGCTTTTTGGCATTTTAACAATACACTTTTAAATGATGTGTTTTTTAAAGAGGTTTTTCATGGTGTTTGGAAGTCACACAGGGAACAAAAACCCTCTTTTAGTTCTCTCCAATTGTGGTGGGATTTTGGTAAGGCCCAGATAAAACAACTCTGCCAACAGTACACTCAAAATGTCACTCGTAGCTTGACCCAATCCTTGAAAGTTCTGGAGACTGAGGTGGTAGAACTAGAGGAGTTGCTCAGTTCTACAGGAAAACAGGAGCACTTAGAGGCTCTCAAGTCAAAAAGGTCAGCCTTGGCTAGCTTGCTAGGGGTCACCGCACAGGGTGCTCTGGTCCGCTCACGCTACATGGATGTAGCTCTGATGGACTCGCCCTCCCAGTACTTTTTTGGACTGGAGGGGAAAAATGGACAGAGAAAGCTCATTCACTCCTTGTTGGGCGATGACGGGAGAACAATCTCCACAGCAGCAGAGATCAGGAAACACGCTGCTAGCTTTTACAGTGAATTGTTTAGAGCAGAGTGGAGGGAGGACACGTCACTGGGCCAGGTTTTCCTTGATGGTCTTCCAGTGCTCTCAGAGGACCTTGTTGCCGGCTTGGATGCTCCACTGTCTCTGTCTGAGCTGCATACGGCGCTAATGAGCCTCCAGAATGGAAAATCACCAGGCATAGATGGTCTCTCTGTGGACTTTTTTAAGGAATTCTGGCCCCTGCTTGGTCCAGACCTGCTGGAGGTTCTCCAAGATAGCTTGGAAAGGGGGACCCTACCCACGACCTGCAGGAGGGCCATCATCACACTGTTGCCGAAAAAGGGGGACCTCCAGAGCCTAAAGAACTGGAGGCCAGTCTCTCTGCTCTGCACAGACTACAAGATTCTCTCAAAAGCTCTGGCCCGAAGACTGAGAAAGGTGATGAGCGAGCTCATTCATGTAGACCAGACTTACTGTGTGCCTGGCAGGCTGATTAGTGACAACATCACTTTAATTCGGGATATTTTGGAGGTCTCTGGTTCATTGGCGGTAGAAACTGGTTTGATTTCAATTGACCAGGAAAAGGCGTTTGATCGGGTTGAACACCAATATTTACGGACAGTTTTAACAGCTTTTGGGTTCAGCCCAGGCTTCATAGCCAGGATACGGGTCTTGTACAGTGACATTGAGAGTGTGCTGAAGATAAATGGGGGCCTGTCTGCCCCTTTAAAAGTCCAGAGGGGGGTTCGGCAGGGCTGCCCTCTCTCAGGGATGCTGTACTCCCTCGCCATAGAGCCTTTGCTTCACTGCCTGAGAAGGGATCTATCAGGAGTTACTTTTCCTGGCTGTGACACCACGTTCAAGCTGTCGGCCTATGCAGATGATGTAGTCATTCTGCTAAACAAGCAGAGTGACATTGACGTTCTGGTTAGGAGTGTCAATCTTTTTGGCCAACTTTCCTCTGCAAAGATAAACTGGGGAAAAAGTGAGGCTCTGATGGTGGGGGAGAAACTAGAAAATCAGCTTACGCTGCCGGGTGGGTTGATTTGGAAAAAAGGAGGTTTTAAGTATCTTGGTGTCTTTATTGGAAATCAGCAGTTTGAGCAAAAAAATTGGGATGGGGTCATAGAGAAGATTAACGGGAGACTAAACAAGTGGAAGTGGCTAATGCCGAGAATATCTTTTAGAGGAAGAGTGCTCATTTTAAATAATCTTGTTTCCTCATCCCTGTGGCACCGCCTCATGTGCATGGACCCCCCTGCTGGTTTGTTGTCCAAAATTCAGTCTGTTTTGGTGGACTTTTTTTGGGGGGGTGGACTCCACTGGGTTCCTCAAGCCCTGTTATTTCTTCCCAAAGAGGAGGGGGGGGCAAGGAGTGATTCATTTAGCTAGTAGAGGTGCTGCTTTTAGACTGACTTTCATACAGAGACTGCTGACGGGCCCCCAGGACCTGGTATGGAGGCCTTTGGCCTGTGTTATTTTACAGAGAGTCCTTGGGCTTGGGCTAGACCTCCCTGTGTTTTTAATGGATTTTAAGAACTCTAATGCACTGTCTTTACCCAGTTTTTACCGCAGTCTCTTTTCAGTGTGGACTCTTTTTAAAAAACAAAGAGGGCCATGCGATTCCCTCTACTGGTTGTTGAGGGAGCCGCTGGTTTTTGGTGGTCGCCTTGGTGTCCTGCCGGGAGTTGGAAGGACCTTCCTTGATAGGCTGTGTTCCAGGAACATTCTCACTCTGAAGCAAGTGGTGGAACTGGCTGGTCCTGGCCTCAACAACGCCTCAGCTTTAGCAGCTCATCTTGGTGTCAGGTCGATTCGTTTCATCGATGGTCTTCTTGCACACTGGAAACAGGAGCTTCATGGACTTGAGCACTCCCTACTCTTGGACTTTAGCAATGGCACGCTGCAGCCAGAAAGCACTGACCCCTTTCCCTCTCTCACGCTCTATATGGACTTTGACGTCGCTCCTTGCTCCTTACTGGCATTCTGTGCTCCCACTGGTGTGGACTTTGGAGGAGCCAGTGGTAAGGCACTCTACAGACTGGTGGTGATGGCACTCAACAAGGACCGATTGAACACCTGTGTGGACACTCCTTGGAGAGCCTATTTTAAACTAGGAAAAGGGCATCGGCCTGCCTGGAGGGCTCTTTACAAAGCCCCTCTCCCTAAGAGACATGGAGACTTACAGTGGAGGGTCCTGCATGGTATTATAGCTGTCAATGCTTTTGTTTCTGTGATTAACAGCAGTGTCAGTGATCAGTGTGTTTTTTGTTCCTCTAGGGAGACTGTTTTTCATTGTTTTATTGAATGTCAGCGCCTGAGTGGCCTCTTTGAACTTCTCACAAAACTTTTTCATTTTTTTAAGGAAGTTTTCTCTAAGCAGGTTTTCATTTGTGGTTTTATGTACAATCGTCGTTTTAAGCAGAAGTGTCAACTACTGAACTTTGTTTTAGGACAGGCAAAGTTGGCTATCTATGTAAGCCGGAGAAGAAAACTTGAAAATGTTGAGAATGATGTTGATGTCAAAATTTTATTTGTGAGGCTACTTAAAGCCAGAATCAGGCTGGACTTTCAGTTTTTTATGGGGAATGGGGATGTGGAAGGTTTCAGGACCCTCTGGTCCCTGGAGAATGTCCTCTGTTCAGTTCATGATGGACAGCTTTTTTTTGGGCGTTTTTTGGGGGATTAATTTTCTGTGTAACATAGCATGATATAGAAATTGTATTGACTGATGGACAAGTGTGTTTATTAAAGATCTTTTAAAAATCAAAATCTCTCTCTCTCTCTCTCTCTCTCTCTCTCTCTCTCTCTCTCTCTCTCTCTCTCTCTCTCTCTCTCGTGCGCATGCGTGGGCGTTTGTGGGAGCAGGGGTGTGGAGTGGTGTCGAGTGAGTACTTTAAACTTTGTATTTTCTAACTTTTTCTCTATCTTGTGTGTTTGAGGTGTGTGTGTTTAATATAGTGGGTTGAGTGTGTGTGTGCTGGGGTGTGAGTGTTGGAGTGAGTGTGTTGGGGAACGGTAGCTTCTGCTGCCGGTTTTTCCCGGCTGGCATCATGCCGGTGATTGATGGTGGTGTGGAGTTTGAGCGCTTAACCCGGCGTCATGGTGTGAGAATCCTCCCGACAGTTCCCTGTTCTGTGGAGGAGGCCAGCCTCGCTGTAGGACAGGTGGTTGGGCATGGCAGCATAAAATCAGCATCGAGGATGAACAGTGCAATTGTGATCTTTCTGGATTCGACTGAAAAAGCTGATCAGGTGGTGGCACAGGGAGTGGTCATAGGTGACACTTTTACTCCCGTTTTACTGCTGGCGAACCCGTCTAGGAGGATCACCATCTCAAACGCTCCTCCTTTCGTTAAAAATGATCAGCTGATTAGAGAGTTGTCCCGTTTTGGCCAGGTTGTGTCCCCTATCAGAATGGTCTCTCTGGGTAGTAAATCACCCCTGCTGAAGCATGTTGTATGTCATAGGAGGCAGTGTTTCATGGTGTTGAAAGACAGCTCTGCTGAACTGAACGCGTCTTTTAATTTCAGGATTGACGGCTTTAGCTACTTGGTGTTTGCAACATCTGAAACCATGAAGTGTTTTGCGTGTGGCGCAGAAGGCCATCTTATTAGGTCATGTCCTGAAAAGGCGAACACAAAGAGCACTGGCGGTAAGAAAGGTGACGCCGCTGTTTCTGGTGGTCCGGAGGGTAGCGCTACATGTGGTGCGGCGGATGCTGCTGCGGCGCCCGCTTCTGCTGCCGCGGCCGCATCCGCGACCGCGGCCACGTCCGCTTCTACTTCTGCGAGGGCGTCCGCGTCCGAGTCCGCGTCCGCTTGTGCTGGGGCGGCCGCGGCCGCCTTTGATGGGGTGGCCGCGGCGGGCGCGGTAGTTGCCCCCCCAAACAGTGATGGTGGGGAATTTCTGTCTGGCGGCAGCTCTGATCATTGTGACGAGCCTGTCGCCCGGGGTAAAGAGGTGGAGGGTGTAAGTAAAAGTGCAGTTAAACGAAGGAACGTGAATGAACAGACTTTGCAGGCGGGGGAGGAGCGGTTTGAGGCTGTAGCGGACACACAGAGCAAACACTGCATGACAAACGTTGCAGTTCATGAAGAAATGCAGGAATGTAGTTTTGTTGAAGAGGATCCTTTTAAAGCTGCACAAAAAAGGAAAAGTGCTGAAAACTTGCAGAGCTCTGCTAAATCTAGTAGGGTTGGGAATTTAGATTTACTGAATGAGAGCGCTTCTGACGAAAGTGGAGATGAGTCTGAACTGATGCAGACGCAGACGCAGGAGGAGCAAAGCTCCTATTGTTTTACTAAAATTAGGCAATTTCTCCAGGTGACTAAGGGGAGCAGAGCTGTGAAAGTGGAAAATTACTTTCCAGATCTGGAGTTATTCGTGGCATCAGCTCGCAAATTTATGAAACTGAATGATGGGAATGAGACTTTCACTGATCAGGAAATTTATCATTTAAAGAAACTGGTTGCTAAACTGAAATCGCAAATTACTAACAGTCATGTTGACTCTTAGTTTGTTTCTTCCCTTTTATGCTATGTGTGTGTTTTTTTTACTGTACCCTATTTTTATCCTTTTTAATGCCCCACCTTAGAATTGGCACTCTCAATATTAATGGGGCCAGGGATGATGTAAAAAGGGCCTCTTTATACAAGCTTTTTAATTTAAAGAAACTTGACGTGCTGATGGTCCAGGAGACTCACAGCACTGTGGACATTGAGAGCCATTGGAGAAAGGAGTGGGATGGCTGCATTTTTTTTAGCCACAAATCCAGTAGCAGTGGGGGGGTGGCTGTACTTTTCTCTAGGGGTTGTGTGCCTGTCTCTTATGAGGTAGAAGAGGTGGTGAGAGGTCATTTCCTCTTATTAAAGGTACAGTTTGAAAATGTGAACTTCGTTTTTATAAACGTGTATGTGCCAACACAGAGAGCAGAGAGGATCAGGGTCTTTGACGTGCTTTCGGATACAGTTAGGTCCTGTGATCCAAATAGTTTTTTATTTCTGGGGGGTGATTTTAACTGTACATTAAACCACAGACTAGACAGGAACCATCAGGAGCCTCACCCTGCTTCTGCCTATAGGCTGAGAGAACTGGTGAAAACACATGAAATGGCCGATGTGTGGAGATCACATCATGGGGACCAGAGGCAGTACACCTGGAGCCATGTCAAAGATAACTTTTTATCTATGGCTAGGTTAGACCGTTTTTATGGTTTTAAACATCAAATGAGTGTTTTTAAAAATAGTTGTATCTGTCCTGTTGGTTTCACTGATCACTGCCTGCTGTTTTGTTCTGTGTTTATTGAAAATGTAAAGTGTAAGAGTGCTTTTTGGCATTTTAACAATACACTTTTAAATGATGTGTTTTTTAAAGAGGTTTTTCATGATGTTTGGAAGTCACACAGGGAACAAAAACCCTCTTTTAGTTCTCTCCAATTGTGGTGGGATTTTGGTAAGGCCCAGATAAAACAACTCTGCCAACAGTACACTCAAAATGTCACTCGTAGCTTGACCCAATCCTTGAAAGTTCTGGAGACTGAGGTGGTAGAACTAGAGGAGTTGCTCAGTTCTACAGGAAAACAGGAGCACTTAGAGGCTCTCAAGTCAAAAAGGTCAGCCTTGGCTAGCTTGCTAGGGGTCACCGCACAGGGTGCTCTGGTCCGCTCACACTACATGGATGTAGCTCTGATGGACTCGCCCTCCCAGTACTTTTTTGGACTGGAGGGGAAAAATGGACAGAGAAAGCTTATTCACTCCTTGTTGGGCGATGACGGGAGAACAATCTCCACAGCAGCAGAGATCAGGAAACACGCTGCTAGCTTTTACAGTGAATTGTTTAGAGCAGAGTGGAGGGAGGACACGTCACTGGGCCAGGTCTTCCTTGATGGTCTTCCAGTGCTCTCAGAGGACCTTGTTGCCGGCTTGGATGCTCCACTGTCTCTGTCTGAGCTGTATACGGCGCTAATGAGCCTCCAGAATGGAAAATCACCAGGCATAGATGGTCTCTCTGTGGACTTTTTTAAGGAATTCTGGCCCCTGCTTGGTCCAGACCTGCTGGAGGTTCTCCAAGATAGCTTGGAAAGGGGGACCCTACCCACGACCTGCAGGAGGGCCATCATCACACTGTTGCCGAAAAAGGGGGACCTCCAGAGCCTAAAGAACTGGAGGCCAGTCTCTCTGCTCTGCACAGACTATAAGATTCTCTCAAAAGCTCTGGCCCGAAGACTGAGAAAGGTGATGAGCGAGCTCATTCATGTAGACCAGACTTACTGTGTGCCTGGCAGGCTGATTAGTGACAACGTCACTTTAATTCGGGATATTTTGGAGGTCTCTGGTTCATTGGCGGTAGAAACTGGTTTGATTTCAATTGACCAGGAAAAGGCGTTTGATCGGGTTGAACACCAATATTTATGGACAGTTTTAACAGCTTTTGGGTTCAGCCCAGGCTTCATAGCCAGGATACGGGTCTTGTACAGTGACATTGAGAGTGTGCTGAAGATAAATGGGGGCCTGTCTGCCCCTTTAAAAGTCCAGAGGGGGGTTCGGCAGGGCTGCCCTCTCTCAGGGATGCTGTACTCCCTCGCCATAGAGCCTTTGCTTCACTGCCTGAGAAGGGATCTATCAGGAGTTACTTTTCCTGGCTGTGACACCACATTCAAGCTGTCGGCCTATGCAGATGATGTAGTCATTCTGCTAAATAAGCAGAGTGACATTGACGTTCTGGTTAGGAGTGTCAATCTTTTTGGCCAACTTTCCTCTGCAAAAATAAACTGGGGAAAAAGCGAGGCTCTGATGGTGGGGGAGAAACTAGAAAATCAGCTTACGCTGCCTGGTGGGTTGATTTGGAAAAAAGGAGGTTTTAAGTATCTTGGTGTCTTTATTGGAAATCAGCAGTTTGAGCAAAAAAATTGGGATGGGGTCATAGAGAAAATCAACGGGAGACTAAACAAATGGAAGTGGCTAATGCCAAGAATATCTTTTAGAGGAAGAGTGCTCATTTTAAATAATCTTGTTTCCTCATCCCTGTGGCACCGCCTCATGTGCATGGACCCCCCTGCTGGTTTGTTGTCCAAAATTCAGTCTGTTTTGGTGGACTTTTTTTGGGGGGGTGGACTCCACTGGGTTCCTCAAGCCCTGTTATTTCTTCCCAAAGAGGAGGGGGGGCAAGGAGTGATTCATTTAGCTAGTAGAGGTGCTGCTTTTAGACTGACTTTCATACAGAGACTGCTGACGGGCCCCCAGGACCTGGTATGGAGGCCTTTGGCCTGTGTTATTTTACAGAGAGTCCTTGGGCTTGGGCTAGACCTCCCTGTGTTTTTAATGGATTTTAAGAACTCTAATGCACTGTCTTTACCCAGTTTTTACCGCAGTCTCTTTTCAGTGTGGACTCTTTTTAAAAAACAAAGAGGGCCATGCGATTCCCTCTACTGGTTGTTGAGGGAGCCGCTGGTTTTTGGTGGTCGCCTTGGTGTCCTGCCGGGAGTTGGAAGGACCTTCCTTGATAGGCTGTGTTCCAGGAATGTTCTCACTCTGAAGCAAGTGGTGGAACTGGCTGGTCCTGGCCTCAACAACGCCTCAGCTTTAGCAGCTCATCTTGGTGTCAGGCCGAATCGTTTCATCGATGGTCTTCTTGCACACTGGAAACAGGAGCTTCATGGACTTGAGCACTCCCTACTCTTGGACTTTAGCAATGGCACGCTGCAGCCGGAAAGCACGGACCCCTTTCCCTCTCTCACGCTCTATATGGACTTTGACGTCGCTCCTTGCTCCTTACTGGCATTCTGTGCTCCCACTGGTGTGGACTTTGGAGGAGCCAGTGGTAAGGCACTCTACAGACTGGTGGTGATGGCACTCAACAAGGACAGATTGAACACCTGTGTGGACACTCCTTGGAGAGCCTATTTTAAACTAGGAAAAGGGCATCGGCCTGCCTGGAGGGCTCTTTATAAAGCCCCTCTCCCTAAGAGGCATGGAGACTTACAGTGGAGGGTCCTGCATGGTATTATAGCAGTCAATGCTTTTGTTTCTGTGATTAACAGCAGTGTCAGTGATCAGTGTGTTTTTTGTTCCTCTAGGGAGACTGTTTTTCATTGTTTTATTGAATGTCAGCGCCTGAGTGGCCTCTTTGAACTTCTCACAGAACTTTTTCATATTTTTAAGGAAGTTTTCTCTAAGCAGGTTTTCATTTGTGGTTTTATGTACAATCGTCGTTTTAAGCAGAAGTGTCAACTACTGAACTTTGTTTTAGGGCAGGCAAAGTTGGCTATCTATGTAAGCCGGAGAAGAAAACTTGAGAATGTTGAGAGTGATGTTGATGTCAAAATTTTATTTGTGAGGCTACTTAAAGCCAGAATCAGGCTGGACTTTCAGTTTTTTATGGGGAATGGGGATGTGGAAGGTTTCAGGACCCTCTGGTCCCTGGAGAATGTCCTCTGTTCAGTTCATGATGGACAGCTTTTTTTGGGGCGTTTTTTGGGGGATTAATTTTCTGTGTAATATAGCATGACATAGAAATTGTATTGACTGATGGACAAATGTGTTTATTAAAGATCTTTTAAAAATCAAAATCTCTCTCTCTCTCTCTCTCTCTCTCTCTCTCTCTCTCTCTCTCTCTCCCCCCCAAAAAAATTAATCCACCTTCTCTTGTTCATTTGTTTGTTTTCTTTTCCTTTGTGTAACCCCCCACCCCTTCCCCAGGTCGCTGTCCCTTCAGACAGTACATGCCCAGCAAGCCCGCCAAGTACGGCATCAAGCTGTGGGTGACGTGCAACGCCCACTCCAGCTACGCGTGGAAGATGCAGGTCTACACCGGCAAACCCGAAAGGGGGGGTCTCCCCGAAAGAACCTGGCCACCCAAGTCATCCTCGAGCTCACCGAGGGACCGGGACCCGGGCGGAACGTCACCTGCGACAACTTCTTCACGTCCCATGAGCTCGCGCGCAGGCTCCTCGCCAAACGGGGCCTGACCCTATTGGGGACCTTGCGCGCCAACAGGCCCGAGATCCCGCGAGAGCTGCTCGACGTCAGGGGCAGGGCGGTCGGCTCCTCGTCCTTCGCGTTCTCCTCGTCCGGGGCTCCCGACGTCGCCCTGGTGTCCTACCTCGCCAAGAGGAACAAGAACGTGCTGCTCCTCGCCACCGCCGACAGGTACCTGCGAGGCCCGCTGCTGAGCGACTGCGCCAATCGCAAACCCCTCGCGGTGCTCCACTACAATCGCACCAAGGGAGGCGTCGACAACCTAGACAAGGTCGCGGCACGTACAGCTGCAGGAGAAAAACCTGCCGCTGGCCCCTGGTCCTGTTCCACACCATGGTGGACGTTTCTGCGTACAACGCCTTCGTCCTGTGGCGGGAGCTCAATCCCGCGTGGATGGCCGGCAGACGCAACAGGCGCAGGTTGTTCATGGAACAGCTGGGCAAGGCGCTCGTGGCCCCGCTCGTGATCAGGAAGAGGAGGAAAGAGAGGGCGAGGGAGAGGGCGAGGGAGAGGGCGAGGGAGAGGGCGAGGGCGAGGGAGAGGGAGAGGGAGAGGGAGAGGGAGAGGGAGAGGATCCCCCGCCGCGGCGACGATGACAACGACGACGACCCCGAGGCCGCCTCGCGAGGAGGAGTACCCCCGCGGTCTTTGGAAGAAAAGAGGAAGAGGTGCCGCGTGTGTCCCAGGAGCAAGGACACCAAGACCAAAACGGTGTGCCGCGGGTGTCGCTTGCACGTGTGCGGAAGATGCGCACTCAAATACTGCTCCGCCTGCGCTTCCGCCAGCCGCGGTCTTCTCTCCTCTTCCTCCTCCTCCTCCTCCTCCTCCTCGGTCGAATAGCAAGTCCTCCACAAACCACCGGGTGGGTAGATCGACTGTCTATTCCTTGGAAAAAAAAAATACAAAGGGGGGTCATATCGACCCCATCTCACCCAAAACACCGAGGTGGGGGGGTCTAGTCGACCCCCACCCCCATCCCCAAGTCCTCAACACAAAACCACCCGGAGATCAACTATCTATTCCTTGGAGAGAGAAAAAAAAAAAAGCAAGCGGGGGTCGATATGACCCCCTCAAAAAAATACAAAGGGGGTCCATATGAGCCCCTCCGAGGTGGGGGGTCTAGTCGACCCCCACCCCTCACCCCAAGTCCTCAACACAAAACCACCCGGAGATCAACTATCTATTCCTTGGAGAGAGAGAGAAAAAAAAAAACAAAACAAGCGGGGGTCGATATGACCCCCTCAGAAAAATACAAAGGGGGTCCATATGACCCCCTCTCATCCAAAGTCTCAAGGTTGGGGGGGGTCTAGTCGACCCCGAGACCACCCCCCTCCTTCCTCGACGAACCACTGGGGAGATCAGCCATCTATTCCATGGAAAAGAAACAGCGGGGTCGATATGACCCCCTTGAAATATCCAAAAGGGGGTCAAGACGACCCCCCCCTCGAAAAATACTCAGGGGGGGGTCGACATGACCCCTTTCACCCAAAACCCCGAGGTGGGACACCCCCCCCTAAAAAAACACTGGCAGATAAACTATCCATTCTGGGGAAAAAAAAACAAACAAAAAAAAACCAGGGGTCCATATGACCCCCACCCCACCACCATCGTTATGTGGCACGTGGAAACACAAGGGTTAACCGTACAGCTCATGAAGTCATGCCGTGTTTCACCAATGTAATGCATATAGTATCCTCTAGGGGGGCGTTTTAAAAACGGCCCTCACTTTCCCACGTAAGCCAAAGGGGCCTACCAAGACACTCACCCCGAAATCGACGAGCCCCTGGTTCCCCCAAATTTTTTGTTTTTTTTATTTTTCACCCAGCCCCTTCCCCCCCGAGGTCACCGGGTGATATCATTTTCTTCTTTTTCAATTAATGTCATATTAGTGCAACTTTGAAATGTTGATTTTCAAATTACTTCAATAAAGTTAACTTGAAGTGTAATGTGAACTTTTCATTTTTTTCAGTTGTACTACAGGGACATAGCGGGGTGTTCTGAGTGTTGGTAAAACGCTGAAATGAGCGTATGATTTTCATATGTGCTATTTTAATAAATACATTTTAACCAGAACATTTTATTTGTCTTGGCACCACCTTAGTATGTGAACAAATTTTCTGAGATTTTCCACAGTTCTAAGAACCTAGATTCAAATGGACCCAGGGTAACCCTTTCAGATATACAGCAAACCAAGTGGGCAGTTTAAAAAGAGCCTTCTTATTCACACATAAGACGAAGGGCTTACCATACAAAATACACTTTACAACTTATGGTATGGATGGCTTTATTAACATCAACTGTCAGAAGTGCAAAACTTAGTGAAAACACAGAAATCAACAGTGTACTGAAACTGGTGAAGAATCCATTCTCTCGTTACATTTATATGGATCTTATGCACTTCCCCGATCATCATCTTTCTCCTCTCTTTTTTGTCTTGCTCCTCTTCATTATCATCCTCGGTTTCTTACTCATCTTCGCCTTGATCCTCTGGTTCTTTCTCCTTTTTGCCTTCATCCTCTGGTTCTTTCTCCTTTTTGGCACAATTTTTTGGCTCGAAAAGACTTGGTTCGTAAATAGCCAGGTAAGACAAAACCATGCAGCTTATAACATTGATCAAAGCTGACCAGACCGCATTTAATGCCTTGTCCAAAACATCCTGCTTTAAAGCTTGCTTTACCTCAGCACGACAGGAAGGACCAGTCTGAACGTCAGTGTCCATTGATAAATCTTCCTTCATTACCGCAGTGATGCACAGATCAAAATTTTCTGACAACTCAGGGACATGCCGAAGCAGAAGATTTTTCATGTCCAAACACGCCACCAGTGATTTCAGTTGTTGCTGGTGATACATCCTGTGTATGATTTCATCTTTGTGTATGTTATTTAATGCATATTTAATTCTAGCATTACCCTCAGTGGACATTGATATGTGCGCATCTGACGGTATCACCTTATAGGTTATTGTAAAGGGGGGCCCCTTGCTACTCAACTCAAGTATGTTGTGGATTGCAGCTGTCAACTTAGCAGATTGGTCACGCTCCTCTGATTCCTCCTCCTCTTTGCCATCATCCTCTGATTCCTCCTTCTCTTCGCCATCATCCTCTGATTCCTCCTCCTCTTCACCATCATCCTTTGGTTCTTCCTCCTTTTTGCCATCATCCTCTGATTCCTCCTCCTCTTTGCCATCATCCTTTGGTTCTTCCTCCTTTTTGCCATCATCCTCTGATTCCTCCTTCTCTTCGCCATCATCCTTTGATTCCTCCTCCTCTTTGCCATCATCCTTTGGTTCTTCCTCCTTTTTGCCTTCATCGTCTGGTTCTTCCTCCTCTTTGCCATCATCCTCTGATTCCTCCTTCTCTTCACCATCATCCTCTGGCTCTTCCACCCCTTGGGTGTGCTTTTTTGGTGAAACAACAATCACTTTACAAGGACTACCATAGGATGCAAAAATAATGTACCACACAGCATTTTTCAACGCTTGCCAGACCTCACTTGATGCCTTGTCCAAAACGCCCTGCTTTAAAGCTTGCTTTACGCCAGCACGGCAGGAAGGACCAGTCTCAACTTCAGTGTGCAGTGTTAGATCTTCCTTCATTACCGCAGTGAAGCACAGATCAAAATTGTCTGACAACTCAGGGACATGTCGACACAGAAGATTTTTAATGTCAATACATGCCTCCAGCGCGTTCAATTTATACTGCAGATAATCCTCGTGGAAGATTTCTTTTTTGTTTATGTCATCTAACGTAGATTTAATTCTAGGGTTACCCTCAGCGGACATTGAAACGTGCACATCTGACGGTATCGCCTTACAGGTTATTGTAAAGGGAGGCTCCTTGCTACTCAAGTCACGCAATTTGCTGCGGATTACAGCAAACATGTCATCCGAGCTCTACAGTCAGAAGTACAAACGCAATGAAAACACAGAAGTCAACAGAGTACTGAAACTGATGAAGAATCCATTCTCCCGTTACGTTTATATGGATCTTATGCACTAAACTGATAAAGCCCCGACCATAAATTCCCCAACCATCATTCCCCAACCATCATTCCCCGACTATCACTTTCCATTTTTTTTAGTAACATATACACAGGGCGACCAGGCATAAAGTGCTGAGCAGCCATGAAATCCCAACCATTCAGAGCTTCCCATTCAGATATGAAATGGTCATTCTCTGTATCTTCCTCCTCATTGCCTTCATTCTCTCTTTCTCTTCCTTCTCTCCACCATCATCCTCTGTTTCTTCATCCTCTGCTTCTTCCTCCTTTTCACCTCTCTGTTTCTTTCTCCACCTTGTTGCAGGAACAAGTATTCTGTGACTGCTCTATGCTACGGGTTGTATTTTGTTGGAGCCGGTGAGTTGATGTTGGGTGTTTTTGTGAGGACACGGGTTATTTAATGGGGGTTTTTGTTAATCCATCGCAGTATTACCCCCAACAACATGTAACGTAACTATTAATTAGACGACCACGTGCAGTTCAAGAAGATTCCTCGTTCAGTTGATCAACAACGATGGCTTGTTGTGAGAACACAGAACAAGTGGAGAGTTCCAACGCTGAAGACCAGGACTGTGAAATTGTAAATCTTTACACCAATGAGCAATTTGTATTCTACCCTATTACTGCTGGCCATAGAGAATTGGCATGCAGAAAACTTCACCTGCCTTACATTGAACGTGAAAACGAATTGTCATGTTGTATGAAAATAGGAATTCCCTGTAGAATTATCAAGACATCGGGTGACGGTAACTGTTTCTTCAGAGCTGTCAGTCAAGCTCTTGCTGACACTGAGAAATATCACAAAAGGATCAGAGAGGCCGTGGTGGGCCGTTTAAAGGATCATGAATGGAATTACAGAAAACTGTTGGAAAATGGTTCTTCTGTGACCGAATACATCACAGAATCAAAAATGAACTGCGTGGGAACCTGGGCCACAGAGGTGGAAATTCAGGCATTGGCGGATTTATTATCCACACCCATATACACATACTACAATAACCGATGGTTACAGTATCGACCTTTTATAAAGTTTGGGGAGAAAGGTATCTATCTCAATAACAATGGGAATCATTACGATGTTGTTATACGGGTTGAGAATCAAGACGTGTGCCAAGAAGGTAGCAACGACCCCGGGGACCGTTCACCGTTTCGCCTTCTTCAGAATGACACCGTGGACGCTACATGTGAGATTAACGGAGAGCATGTTCACGATCAGGAGGATGACCGTGAGCAAAGTGATCACATAAAGGGCGCGGATCACAAGAACAGCAATTTCGACCTAGACAGTGCCCGCAGTGAAGTGAACATAGATGACGATTGTTACCTGGATGAATGTAACGAAGAATACAATGAAGAATACTGCGAAGAATACAATAAAGAGCTGACAACCTGCTTGCTATTACAGAAAACATGGCAGCCATTTTTAGAGTCCCTGGGCAGATACTGGTGGAATTGTACGAACGTGTCGATTATTATGACATACATGGACAATGACGGCGAGAATGGAAATGTGATCGTTACAGCAAGTTTATCCAATAGTGTAGGAAGTGTATTTTCGTTAGTTGTGAAATTATTTTGTAAGGTGATGATTTTCGATGTGGTGATTAGTAATGGCGGTTACTTGTGTAATGCATTAGTGACGGAGAAATTCCAAACCCCGATGGCCTTAATTGGAGCCGTCTTAAAACAAATGACAACAGGGCGTCTGGTACCTAAACCTGATTATATACAGAGTTTCAAGCCGCCTTTCACCGTGTCCTCTGTCATCGATGAAACTTTGTCCGTGATGACAAACATTGTATGGTGGAACAAACCGTATGGCTGTGATACCGACTTCCCATGTTCTACCCGTCAGCTGGGCGATGTGACACGTGTCCTAAAGAGAAAGCGTGCTATGTGTGACAACCCAGCAGCCGTGATTTATCATGCAAACCAAAGCACTCCGGGTTACTTATTTGACATTCTAACCAGTGACGACAAGAAGTTTGTAGTGACATTTGACAGAGTGGGTTATCTGATAAGTGATCGTGAAGACCACTTTGCAAGTCTTGACGATGTGATGGAGTACATGTGTCAAGTTAAAAGGGTCACATTCGTATTAGATGACTGCTACTGCTGACTCGTATATATTCTGGAATACATCCTACCCTGTATCTACCATATCCCATGTATTACACGTTTGAATGTTGCTTGTTTCTATTGTGGAATCCCTCTATCCACCATATCCCGTGTATTACACATCACTAAGTACTATGTTACATATTCTGCAATAAATCCTACTCTGTGCACACCATCTTGTCTGTGTTACATATTAAAGTACTATATCACATAGAAAGCACATATCAGTCAAGGTCAACCTTTTTGTCAAAGAGATAATATGACATTACATTCAGTAAAAAGGCCACAGAAGTTTCTTTATTAAGGTGTATTAAGTTATCAAACGTAACAACAAAAGTGATAATACCAGAGTCTATTTTACATTGACAGTACATTCATATGACATATCGGCCGTAATAAAAATCACACCAGTCCTTCAGCTCCATGGCACTGGCAAGGTTAAATTTAAATTGTGTCTGTCTGAGCAACACGTCATTGCTCAGCTGAGGCATCTCCACAACGTCATCTTGGTGCTCTTCTTCACATTTATCAACTTGCTGATCCGGTCTTAGATTAGTGTAGATATTTAACAAGCTGGATCCGTAAACTGTTGTTATACCTAGAGATCCGGTCACCTCGCCTAAATCTTCGGATGGACTTTCGATTAACACCTTAACATTGGGCGTTTCTTTTTCAACAATGGCAAATGTGTCGGCGTAGTCACTCATGGTCTGGTATAAAGCAGTTAATTGTTTCATCAGCGGATAGGGAAGTGCGATGTTTCCGTCGTATGCGTATTTCGACGAAGATGACAGGGCTAGATCATGAAACCTACGCACGGAGCCCATGTCCCCAGTCAGTTGAGCTAAAAGATTATCACAACTAGTAGATCTCAGGAGGTCTGCAATGTGACAAAGAGCACGATAATCCACATCCGCCGAGGGCTGATGACGAGGTGTGACCCTTGTTGTGTTATCACTGAGAACCGTGAACTTGACTGGTATTTTTTCCCAAGTCCCTTGCCTGTATGCCGTTACAGTCATCGAGTCTATTGTAAAGATAGCGCTGCGGCCATCTGCAGATATAAGATCACTCAGATCGACCTTAAATATAACAGGTTGATGACTGTCACTGGTCTTTTTTATTGTGTGACAGAAGATGTAATCCTTATGACTGAAAGCCATTGTGTAAGGTGACCTGCACCATTAGCCCGATTGTATATAATGTATTTTCAAAGTGCGACGGGTGCTTGTTGGGTTACTCATTGAGGGCTGTCGTGACTAGGTCACAATCCATCGTGTCTCATTGACACATCGACCTATCCTTCTTTTCTTATCCGGACCATAGACACGGGGGATAATGCTGTGACCCGCTACCTTGTTGGCAAGCAGATCCCGGTAGAAATCCTTACAACCTGTGCAGTGGTACGTCACCTCCTTGTTATTGCTGGCAATCCGGTGCGTCCTCTTACCCAGTGTGGGTTTAATGCTCTTTAGCCATTTTTTTCTTTGAACTCAACGATCCATCTTTCCATGGCAGTTACGTCAGAGCAAGAGTAGGGCATTATACAAAGACTGGACTCGGGATACAAGGTGTTTGTCGAACAACCGAAGGTGTCCGGTTTGTGTATTTGTAACATGAGTGTAGCTTGATACACAAGACCTGCCAGATCAACTAACGTTCTTTCGTGTAGTTCGCTTCTCGTAATCGAGAGTCTCCCTTCCGAACAAGCAAGTCCGGCATCTGTCAACATGACACTCGGTACTGATATCACTATGCGTTGACCGCTAGGATCCTGTAGTGAGACAGCGCCTCGTGAAATCGATCGAGTAAGTGTCGCTCCTAACACGGGGCTGAGATTCCTGTAGACATCACGAGGTTTTAGTGTCATATCTTCAATGACCACTTTAACGCACGCTTCAAGCTTATCACCTAAAAGGCGGCTTACGGTCCTCCTGTTCGCCATGATCGATTCCCACTCAGTAGCTCCACATGTTGGTATCATATGTTCCGGGCAAGTGTTCATCAGCGAGTTAAAGGCAGCAGTGGCTCTTTTCAACCTTCTTCTGACAGAATGAATCGATACGAGTAGCCAGTGTTTACAATCATCCAGACTGCCAACCCCGGCGCCTTTGCTGTACATGTAGCGAGGCAAACAAAAATCTATGACGCAATGAGCTACAAGTTTCCCTAATCGATTGACCAGGGACCGATCTGCGTGATGAGCTATCAAAACCCTAGAGTTTGCGTAACACTTGTTCCAAGGCTGATAAGGGTGGTTGACGAGACTGGCGACCGATGACGTTTCCATGTGTTGTATGAGCCCAAGGTCGTTGTCGCCACTGCGGGGACCGTGAGAGTCCTCAGTGCGAGTCACCTCGCACAGCAGAGAGCCTCCAAACATGGTTGTGATGCAACCCATCGTGGCGTGTAGATCCAGAGGATATCTGTAGAAAGCGGCTTCGCAGGGCTTGCACTTGTGAAACTCGTAACATTCCACGGGCTTCACCGAGAGACCCGTGATACGCTGTAGCCAGGTTTTTGCAATTTCAACGTATGTCGTTTTTACACTAGAGGTGCTCGCTTTCAAGCGAGCAAGTGTTTGTTGGCTGAAATGTTTGTTCTTGGCCGATTTTATGAGCGTACTCCAGGGAAAGAACCCTACTCCCATTTTCGACGCAATGACCTCGGACGCTCTGGTTACAAGCAAATTCTCGTAGGATACCATGCTTGCGAGAGAACATGTGATTCATGCAGTATCGCCCGTCTTTGTACAACGTTTTCACCCAAGTGTCACCGGAGTCACACGGTTCCAGCCTTGTCAGTCGCGTAGATACCGCGCAGAACCCGCAGTCCAAGTGCACTACCGTTACAGATAGCACTCTGTGAGGTAGGAGGAACGAGCCCGCTTGATTGAGTTCTAACCACCGACCCGACTCATCGAATGTGGGCTCTTGCATTAGGTACAGTATTTCATCTCCGCGCTTGAGCTGATGCCAAGGTACTGGTGTGAAACAGGACGCTCGATCGGTTTCCAATTTCATACAGTCGCCTCTCATGACACATGCTATAAATGTGTCTGTGACCGCTGAGTCGCAAGGCGATCGCATGCTCTTGAATGCGGCTAATCCTCTGACTTTCACCGACACGGAAGACAGCTCATTGCTGCTATCCAGAGTATGAGTTAAAGCCACGTATGTTTTCTTAGCCACGTGGCAATACACCGAGCAACTGTTTTCGTACTCTAGTCTGACTCTCCTGTCTTTAACAAAGGCCTCGGTTACGTCGACCAACTTGTCGGACCCGGGAACTCTTGCTAGATAAACTGGGTATCCCTGTTCTGTGACACTCCCTTTGGGATCTCTGACTACCTGTTGATGTTTGTTCCCTCGTCCTATTACATATGTTCGCTTGAGGACGTCTTCGACCAGAGCCACGTGAACGTAGTTCAGGAAATCGGGCACCTGGTTCCCTGCGCGATGAAACTTCTCACATATAGCCTTACGAGCTTCACACGCGAAGCGTTGCAGCGATCTACTTTCCTCTTGCGAATCCAATTCGACTGTGATATCATTGAAGACATCGCTCTCGACGGAGTCGCCGGGTCCGTAGCCAACTGCGACCATGACGCTGTCAGTGTCTCCGTATACTACAGGGCACATATGGCGGAAAAACGTAGCCACGCAGTTGTTCACAACCGAAATCTGTTGCCTGCCAGGACCGGATATGAGAGGTCTGCATGGATGAGGGGCGGTCCCGTAAAACGAGTTTGCTAGCACTTTACACTCTCCCTCCTGCAGCTTATAGTACATTCGCCCGGCATCAGTTATTTCGGGATTCTTAAGTCTAGCCTTAAACTGGGCTGGCTGATTGAGATAGTACTCAACAGAAGACGCAAACACGCCCGGTGCTCGCGTGAAACGACTTTCGGCGCTGTCGTACTTAAGAATGAGCGACGCATACTCGAATCCTTCCGCTTCCCAACAGTAACACACCCAGCCTGAAAGATCGTGCGGAAAGTCGGCCGGGGGCCAGGGTATCGTAGTCTCGGGTGATATGTTGAGAGCGCACATGATCGAAGGATACATGCTAGCAAAGTCAAACGAAAGTTCCAAGCCCATACCCGGTCCCGAGTAATGTAAGCCAGTAAGAGGTTTGCATACGGCTCCTCCTTTCCATTTCTCACCGTCTCCATTAGCACACAGCACCTTCGGATTCCATCGCAGCCGACTGTCGAGTTCGGCACCCGCAGGTCCCGCTTTTACCCTGAGTGTGTTTAGTGCAAACTTGAGTTGGGGTATCTGAACGGAGTGAATGCTTTGGACAAAACCACAGAAATTATCCCCTCTCCCGCGCACCACCACATCTATGTTAAGCGTGGTTCTACATCGATGAAACAGAGCCGAGACCGGCTTGAGAACCTTGGCCAATCTGGCGCGTAGCTGGGAATCTACTAAGTTGTAAACGAGCACAGCAAACAGACTTTTTCCGCCCATTTTAATCATCTCATCCATTCTGTCGTAACTCACATCGGCAAGCTTGCAGAGTTTCCTGGTGTCCTTCGCGGGCTTTTTGTGTAGCTCTCTGGCCCTAGCTATGACAAAAGGTGCCACATCGTTCAGTTTCATGCTTGTACACACGTATTTGATTTCTCTGGTCCCTGCCATTCTGTACAAATCTATTACGTTCATACCACAACCGTTCATTTTGAAATGGCCGAGCTTGGCTTTCTCTCTGTTGAACTGTTCTATGTGACCGGCTATGTCGTAGAGTTTGTACTCGGTCAGCGAACCCTTGGACAGTACAGCGCCTACGTTTTTTAGCATGTCCTTGTACATTTCCAAATAACGTACGTTTTCAAACTGGAAAAAGGGAGCCGCGTCTTTAGACAGGTGTGTGGCGACAAAAAGACCGTACCAGGCACGAAGCAGTGAGGCGCATCTTTTTCTAGTGACAGGATCCAACGTGTTTGCGTACTTGGACTCGACGTAAAAGTGAACGCGTTGATCGAGTACGCGCAGATCGAACTCTGCATTGTACACGTACAAGAGTTCTATTTTGTGGTGGTACAGCATCGTGATTGTTTTTTCCAAAAGCGCTAGTTCTCCCAAGCACGCGTGAAACATAATACGAGTAGCATCGTCTATACCGGCACCCGCGGTCACTTCGGTATCGGGTTCCGGGTAGCGTCCCTCTGCCACTTTGCTCTTATTGTACAACACAATCAACTGCTTCCTGCGGTGACCCGTGTCGCGTTTGGGCAAGTGAGTGTTGAGAATGACAATAGATACACACGTTATTTCGTGCTGTTGACCTGGCATGTCCGGCACTAAGGGAGAGATCGTCACGTGTTTACTGTGTTTGGGTAACTGTTTTTTCTGCGTGTCTAGAGTAGACACTAGTCTATCTCGATACTGTGTCATTTCGGCGACTGCGCCTTCGGTGCAGTAAGGAAACTTGTAAGCGAACGATTTGCATCTGACAGACATATCCTGGTACGAGTTATCAAACACTGTCTCGATGTCCAAACAGGCGGCTTTGTAGAAGCAGTCCACGTGATTACTGTCGAAGAGCCTAGCCTCCATCTCGGACCTCTCGTGGTCGTAGATGAGATCCGAAGGCGACAGAGTGTCGTTTAGCTTGTGTGCAGGTATGAAGTACATTCCACCAAACATGATGTCCAAACATAAGGCCGGGGTATTACCGTCCCGTGCAATGTAGTAGCCCTTATCCGGACAAAAGTCTCCAAATGTCAGCGCGCCCCTGACGTTCTGCATGTAGACCGTGGCTATTGCTATAGATCTGAGCGGAAAAAGCACCGCATTTATTTTTCGCTTAATGTCTTCCTGTAGAACATCTACATACACTGGTTCGGAAACAAAATGTCTCGACCAAGTCACTTTAGTGACAGCCCAGGTTTCGCCATTGTCCTCATTCTGCAGATCTAGATCATAGCCAACGACAGGTGTGATATCTGTGAACTTTAAGTTTATGGTAGTGTACGCTTTTAGACATCGAGACTGTAACACCAGTCCCCTACACAAGAGGGCTTCGTCTCGTCTGTGAAAAAAAAACGATTTCATCAACACGCCGACCAGGTCGGGTTCACGTGTCAGGTCGACGCGTCTGCGCTCGGGATAAATGTTTTGAAAGAAATCAACAAAAGGCATGGGGTTGTCCATGGTCCTATGGAGTCACGGTTCACTTATCATTGGAATAGAACAACGAACAATTCTTCCTCAGTATTCCTTTTTCACAAGTGAGACTTTTGTTTATTTGACGTTACAGTCAGTTACTACGCTCATGTCGACAGATAAGACCACGCTCAAGACTGCCCTTACCGTCCTATAGCTCCAACACATATACAGTCCGACCAACCGTGCGTGTAAGATCCGACCATCGGTTAAGTTCCGACCGTCAGTTAAGTTCCGACCAAAACATTGTGACTACTGATAGCTTGTGAAACTCATGATACAGTGTTTCAAGTAAACGACATGAAGAACAACAGCAACACGCTGTAGTGTAACCGAGTCTAAGGTGTCTTCACGTACAAACTGCTGATTCAGGATGACGAGTAACAAATTTAGGGGTTTCCCAGGGGCAAGTGAACATCTGCCTCATATAGAACGTGATACGGCTGCGATTGAAAAAGTGAATGTGCCCTCTAACAGAAGAGCTTTATTCTTGTCAGTGGAAATGGATGTAATGCATGACAGGACACTGGACGAATTGTCATTCAACGCATTACCGCCCGATGACAGAGCTACATTTCAATTGCTTTTATATTTGACTTACTGTTGCAAAGGACAATTGTTGCAGGTCACTCTTGAAAACCCTGACTTTTCTAGTATGACGCCCCCGATAAGAGAAGACTTTGCTCACGGTCGACTATTTTGTTTCGTGTTAAACATGACTGCCGAAGAGGCATAGGTCACAGACACGTGTCCTCCTAATGCGAGCCGCGCACCCTACGATGACCCCATTGGAGATCAGCTAGCAGATCTCATTGACATGAACGTAGACATGGGTGTCTTCAGACAAGATGAGTCGACCGAAAGTCAATCCGATGACGACGTATTAGATGAGGCATTCAACTCCTTCATGAGACTACAACTTGTTAGGAAAAAGGTGTGCTCCCTTAACAATGCTATGTTAGTTATGAGAGACGGCAAGGGGGAGCTGACGTCTTTATTCGACTGGGTAGATGTACGCAATGACACATTGAACGCCAACAGATTGGATAAGAAAAAAGTTAAAGAACTACAGGGTTCGCTGTACACGCCGGCTTTGCAGTCCGGTAGGCAAGCGGTTGTACTACCCGAAACTGTAAGCGAGCTCAATCTCAAGGCTCTGGAGAGATCCATAGGCAACCTTACGGACAGTGTGACACAGGGAGAGGGTAAGACTCTGTTGCGATCCCTCCTGTCTAAACTTACTGCATCGCAATGGATGAAGCAGAAGGTCATGCTTGCCAGTTATAATCTGAACATACTCAGAGATGTGAGGTTCAAGAAGACAAAGTGACATTGACATCAGAGGACTGTTGGTGTTTAGGTACTCTTTAGAGAAACTCATAGATTGGGAGACCCCGGATAAGTTTGTTAGATCGCTCCTTCACAAGCATGTGCCTATAACAAAGGTTAGCATGGATGCTGTGCTACATAACATACGTAGCAGACGCAGAACCCAAGACCTAGCAACCATGCTAAACAGCGGCAGTTGTTATTGCAACTCACTACGGCCAAATAGCCCCGACAGACGTTGTGGCGGACAATGTCAAACGGCGTATTCGTGTTTTTATAACTTGACAGAGACACATCCGTTCCTGGTGAGCAAAAGCGACCACAGGTACTACTTTGCGCACCTGTATCCGTATCTGGGCAAACTGGACCGTCTAAGTAAAGAAATGAAACAGGAATACAAAGGCGGTAGGCAGTTTGAGATTGTGGCAGACATGGTTTTCAATATCTTGGTGAGGCATCGGTTCAGTAATCACGACTCGATTTACCAGGGCCTCAGTGAGGTGATAGATGAAAATATGAGCAATTCCAGCATGCCTCTAGGTCATCATTTTCCTCACATCCACCAGCGTCTATGTAGCAGCGCGAGCGCTGGGGATCACGTCCCAGTGAAAGTGTACGACCGCGCTCTGGTGCGATATCTCTTCTGCGACGCACTACAGGTCGGCAGACTGTTTCAGGTCTCAACTACGTTTAACTACATCATCGCGAACACCGCTCCCCGGTACACCATCGAGCGAATCATGTTGTTGAACATCACAGGTCCAGGAGAAGGCAAAAGTTACGCCAACAGTGTGCTAAATTATCAATTTCACAGAGTGTCAGGGTGCATAGAGACGCTGACATCTTTCACCCCTCAAGCTTTTAAGTACAAGCAGAAAAGAAACGCTTGCATGGTCATCATCGACGACGCCCACATAACTCATGAAAAAAACACAAAGGCGGTGGATAGAGAGTCTAACGTGATCCCCAACACATTCAAGAATCTCTTGGATACTAGCGTGCTGGAAAGTGACGTTATGACTAAAGACGGAACCAGTGGAAAAGTGGACACCGTGAAATATCAAGCGGTACACAACTGTGATTTCGTGTGGAACACCAACACCATGGGCTTTGTCAGCGACGCTTGGGCAGATCGTTGTCTGATAATGGAATCAGAGTTTCCGGACCGTGTGTCCCGAACACGCAGCACTAAGCAAATCCGTGACACTGTGGAAACCGGGATGATGGACCGTATATCTGAAGTGTGCCTTTACAGGCAGAACATGATACAGTCAGCAACGATGATTGCAGATTCGGAGATTATGCAGTTCAGCGCGAGATTTGACGAAGCCAGAGACGCGTGTCTCACCGCCCTATACGCCAGTCATGTCATGTGTATGAGAGTTGAAAGTCGCAGGATTCCATTTTGCGTAAATCAACTGGTGTTTGCTGAGGCCATGAAATTGGCCTGTTATTTTGTTTTCGACATATGGATACCGCCGTGGACCACGATCCCAAACAGCAAAGACTATCCCAACCTGGCTAGTTACATGGAATGGTTGAACGCGAATAGACTCAGGGCTCTGAACAAACTGACGTTTGGACAAATATGCTTGGAGACAAACGCTGTCTACAAGCTATGCTCGGCTGCGTGTTTACCCGACTTATGTCCCCGTGCGATCGACACGCAAGGACGCTTTGCGTGCAAGGTATTAGGTTACGTTTTAACCCAGATACACGCTCAGAATCTTAAGACGAGCGTGAAGATGGAGAAGTTGTGCATCTCAGGTATCGACGAGATGTTCTTCTCAGAGAAAGAGATTAAGGGTGGACACGACAGCGCTCACGATATGCTCATATTGTGTTCGACCTGTAAAGTTCCAGCTCGTGCCACCGCCCAGACCGAGACGAAAAGGCACTATCTGTGCACATACAGATTAGCCACCAATCACACACCATTGTACATAAGGAGAGGACAAATGAGCTCCCATAAAAAAGTCGCTTCTCTCACAGTACCACTCGCCACGGTGTACGACCTGCTGGCTTTATACGCACCGGATTCCCACTCGGGGTTCTGGGCACAGTTGAGCTCCGCAATGGTCGACGCCTACAATGATGGCAACACTGAAGACGTGAATGCTCTAGGTCAGTGTCATGGTGACGGGCAACTATCACAACCTCGACTGTCGTTCACATTGGACTTTGCCGACGATCCTGTGAAATCGCTGATACTAGAAGCAACAGCTGCAATCGAACCCTTGAATGAACTTACATTTAACAAGTGTGTACTTGGGGGTGAGACATTTCAGTGTTCTGTGCCTGTATATTACGGAGGTGTTCTCAACAAAGCGATGGGCCAAAGTGCACCCCAGGAGGCACACAACGAAAGCCACATACAAGAATCACAAGTAGGCCCGAGTGGTACCTTCCATGGCCCTAGGCTCAGTGTGTACTCCCCTAACTACTCCGGAGTACCAGTTAAGAACATGAGTTCATTCTGCACCACAAGGACTGTTTACCACCAGGACCAGATGAATTTACAAAGTGACAGAGATGATCGTGGTCACCTTTTTACCTTGGAAGAGGACTGGGAATGGAAGGATGCTGTGGATGTATTTAATCGTGTTGGGCGTGATGAAGCCTTCACCGTGGGTTTGTTAAAACGCGACTACGCCGTTACAATGGTCACAATGGAGAGAGACTATCGACGCAAACTGCCGTCATCGCAACGGTCCGATGGTCAAGCGGCACTTGCTTTGAGAAAAGGTGTATCACTTGAGGAGCAATCACCTGTACGAACGCCTGTTGGGGACAAGATAATGTCACCACATGGGTCACACAAGCGGTCCGCCGGCGAGTACAGTTCACAGGACTCGAGTCAGAGTTGGCCCAAGAAAAAGAGAAGGACTCACAGTCAGCAATCCAAAAATGGCAGATGTTTATGATATATCGGCACCTGCAATAACGCCTAATGTATCTGTATTTGTAATGTGGGCTTGTAATTATGGAAATTTTGAATTGTGTTATGTGCATAGTGGATAATAAAAGGAATAAACCTTCACATTGGCATCAGTTATTTATTTCACAAGATTAGTTACAACAAAATTTATATACAAACCTACACAATTGTTTCATGTCGTCGTGGGCTCAGACGATTTCACATTACCAAGAGGGAGATGGTTGTGACTTATAAAACTATATGTATCACTAGCCCCACGTTGACTGCCGCCCCGTTTCCTCTTGCTATTCCTCATCCTTATGTACAATGCTGGAGTGATCACACAATACATGTGTCCGATAGCTGTGCATACATTGAGCACTGTCACAGAGTTGCAGTCTAGGTGTGATCGATAATATATTATGCTTACAACCCAGGGCGTCCAGCAGCATAGGAATGACAGAATGGTAAACACGGGTAGGATCTGAGCTTTTTTTTAATGTTTTCCCAAATACATTGCCTTCAACATGCCTTTTTATAACATATAGTATCATAGCGTTGCAATATATTAGGACAACTATTGGCAAGAGGAAACAAAAACTCATTCTCCTCCAGAACGAAAAGAGCTTTAGATCAGGAGTCATTCCATTCGTACACATCACAGCGTTTGATGAAATGGGATGTATGGTCCAGTAATACACGTCTAACAGAGCCGATATCAGAGGAATACATGCACACGTCCGAGATATCAATCTTCTTCAGCTGGAGACACTCTTCCGTATCAGCCATCTGATCGGTGATGTGTTTTTGTGGATGATCTTCATATATCTCTCGATGTTAATGTAGACAATCAGGAAAATACCATACTGGAAACAAAACTGAAGGGAAAGTTTTATTAGCATCTGAGATTAAAGTCAATCGAGTACACTGCGGAAAAAAAAGGACACCTACCGTAGTTAAACCCTTGACAAGTTTGCATACGAGATCGCCAAAAATCCAACCAGTGACGAGAACGGTCTGGGTGACGCACACTGGGAGGGTGATCATGGTGCCGATGTTACAAAGTCCCAGATGTGAAAAGCAAATGTCTATGTCAGATAGCTTCTTGTTTACTCTAGCACAAGCGCAATGGAGCGTGATGAGCATGATGACATTGACGATCAAACCTGAGATCATGACAATGGTGTGAATTAAAATGTAGAATATGTTCCTGTATTGGTAACAGGCTGGTATGGTGGACCCGGGTTTCATTGTCATGTTGTACATTGCTGTGTGGTTCTCTCCTGTGAAATTAAAAATAGACTCCATCGTTACGAAGAGGACATACCGAGAGGAGGGATTGTGTAGCTCTACTTAAGTTTACCTCGAATTCCCAACCTAACATTG